>CAWUFW010009144.1:0-600000 GCA_963921515.1 Calotriton arnoldi
GCACCAAGTAATCTCCTATTGAGAGGACAGCCTCCTTTTTCTTTAGAATAGTCTTCTCAAGGCGGTTGTGACAAACCTTTGTGTTGCACAGTAGCGATTGTGTTATTCTTGTATGTTGTACATTAGAGTCCTTATGGCCCATGCATGATAGACTTTGGTCTGCAGACCAAATACAACTTATTTGTTCTGGCGACAGTGAATCGCATGCTGCATCCAGTACGGTATATATGTTATAAGTAAGAAATCTGTCAGTATGTGGAAGATAGGTTCAGTTGAGCTCTCGGGAACCATGTGTTTCCAAGATAACTGGCTCTGTGGCTTTCCTGTTAACAAAGGCAATAATCCATTGAATTTGAACAAGGAAAGCCCAGCACCTACGTAATCCCTACAGCATAAGTCTGTCAGATCTCATGGCTTTACTGAAGGAAAACCACACTACGGAAACAAGGTAACAAAAAGAGGGTCTGAAAAAACTGATCTGCTGATCAGAGCCTAATGCCAACTCGGACCTAATATTACAGCTTCTCTCATCACTGCATGAGCTAGTACAAAGCATAAAAACCAATGCTGATCTGCTGCAAATGGATATGTGGAGGTCTGAGAAATTACTTTAAGAACCTCTCAGTAGGGCCAACGGTGACAGATCTGTGATGCATAAAGAAACTGATCCCATGTTGAAGAAAATTGATACCCTCACAAGGGAAATTACGGATCTGGAGGGCAGGGAATGAAGAGGTAATTTAACAATATTTGGGCTCCCAGAGAAAACGGAAAAAGAGGAGCCAAAACATGTACATCCGTTTTGGAAAATGAATCCATCAAACTCTTGAGATATCCTTTGATGAAGACTTTGAAATTGAAAGAGTGCATTGAAGCTTATACCATTCTCAACCTCTGAAGACCCATGATATGCAGACCACTAAGGTATTCTCTTCTAGAAAGATACCCGCACATATTGGGTAGATTAAGGGAATGGAATGAAATGTCATGAAAATAGGTATTTGGCAGGACTATGCAAAAAATCCTCTGGACCATAGAAACTGTTAGTTCGAGGCATGTGTGATGTAGATAAACATGCTTTGCATACTCCTTCCATCTAGTGTTGGGTCTGTATGTTTGCAAGTTGTTTTCTTTGAAGAAGTCTTTTCCAGTCACGAGGTAAGGTGACTCCTCCTTTGGGTGATAGTGAGCATGGGCATCAACTCCATGGTTAGATTTTCTTTCCGCCATAGGGTTCGGACGTGGTTTGCGGCGCTCCGATTTGAAACCGTTCTTCAGGATCCCCTTGGTGCGCAACCCACTGTATCCTCATCAGTATTGTTTCATATGCTTCTCACCATTGTCCGCGTGTCGAAAAAATATGAAAACTGTCTTCGGTATAGAACACATCGCTGGCGGCCTTCGGGCCTAGCTGCGTTGGTCGACTTTAACTCCGTTCGTAGTATCCAGAATTCTGATTATGGAACAGACTCTGTTTCAGTTCTGTCCTCTGTGCCACTCCAAGTATCCTTGCACCGACCTGCATAAAGTCTGCAACTCATGTCTCTCACCAGAGCACAAGGAAAAAGACTGTGACACATTTCGATCGTTCCAATCGAAAAAGACTTTGCGGGACCGTCTGGCTCGACGAAGGGACATGCAGAACATCGAACACACCCCGGATATCTTTGGAGAAGATACCAAGCAGGAGGAAATGGAGGCATCTGCAGCGGAAGAGGAGGAGGCCTTCGCTATTCAAGAAACGTACTCTGATCTGGAGATTGAGTTGTAGTCCGAAGAAGTTCCAGCAGGACTGGGTGCCGTGAGTAATAAAACCCCTTTGCCTCCCAAACTTCTTTCCACCAAACAAAATGCTTCTGGGTCACCACTGCCTGTTGGCCATGGTCGGCACTGAGAGACTGCTTCCAACACCTCTGGCTCGGCACTGAGACAGACAAGCCTTCCGGTTTTGGCCCGAGCTGAGACGATGCCCCTTTGGTTCCGAACTATTCTGGACCGAAAGAGAAAAAAGATCAATAAAGCTTGGCCCCGAAACACAAAGACGCTTCCTTAAAAACCAACGGAGCAGATTTTGGAAAAAAAGAAAGCGAAGCTGGATCCCAGACAAAAGAAGATTCGTATCAATCCTGATACTGGACACTTCAACAATAAAACCAGTAATTCCTCAAAAAGGAAGGCAGACACTGAATACAAAATCCCTCTGAAGAAAGAGGACATGGCTACCAGCCCTATTAACATTACTAACGCCTCCACCTTTTTCACCAATTCCCATTATACCAGATATAGATCCTCTACACATTACACCATCAGGTTCTCCTAACACAAATTCTGATTTAGGAGAGGATGACTATAATTATAATCAGCCACCAACTGATCCATGGGATGACTATAATATAGCTCCACCTCAAGATACAGACCCTGATCTATACCCAGCAAAACATTCCCTCCTGACGATAATACTGCATATCAGGAGTTGATTGCTAGGGCAGCCAATTATCATGGAGTTCCCTTACACAACGAAGCCCTAGAAGAGGATTTCCTGTTTGAAACCATAGGAAACGCACACAAAACACAAATGTTGCCTATGTTGAAAGGGATGAGGAGGCATACGAATGGTATTTTTAAAGACCCAGTTAGAGCATGCATACTAACACTTAGGGTGAACAAAAAATATAAACCCCCACCATCTGACCCAGTTTTTATTAGGGGTCAGTTGCCTTTGGATTCTTTGCTGGTCTCTAATGCCTGTAAGAGGGCAAACTCTCAAACCTCAGGAGAGGCAACACCTCCAGATAAAGAATCCAAACTAGTAGATGCGTCGGGGAAGAGAGTAGCTGCTCAATCAGCCAACAATTGGTGTATAGCTAATACTCAAGGTCTGTTTCCCAGATACAATAGATCTCACTGGGATGAAATGGAACAATTATTGCAATATCTCCCAGAAGAACACAAAAAGAGGGGGCAGGAAGGTAAACTTCTAATTATTCATAAGGTGTGTATTAGATGCTGCAAATACTGCAGCTAGAGGAATCAATACTAGTATTCTGCTAAGAAGACATGCATGACTCCGAATTTCTGGTTTCAAACCAGAAGTTCAACAAAACATTCTTAATGCACCCTTTGATAAGGAACTCCTTTTTGGGCCTCAAATAGACTAATCCCTTGAAAAGATGAAGGATACCGAAGTGGCAAAATCTATGGTAGCACTTTAATCTCCTACCAGAGGTTCCTTTTGTCGCTACTTTTAAAGAGGAGGTTCCAAAACGAATCCCACAGATGCGACCGCGTCTTCATACAAGACACAAACACAATCATCCCCCTCTAGAGGATTCTACAAGGGTGGTTATAGAGGGAACAATTTTAAGGGAAGAGGTAGAGGTACACCAACCCGCACCTCTCAGTCCACTAATAAGCAGTGACTTGCTAGTACCCCCCCAAACCCCCCGACTGACTGTCACCTGTCGGGGGAAGATTACAGTTCCCTCACATTTGGCAGTCAATGACAACAGACAAATGAGTTTTAGATCTAATCCAACATGGTTATTGCCTGGAGCTTACCAGCAATCCTCCCAATATTCCACCTCGCATTCACAAACTCTTGCTAAAACACCAACAGCTCCTCAAACAAGAGGTACAAGCTCTTCTAACAAAAGGAACTACAGAACCAGTTTCATTACAAGACCAATCTTAGATCTCAGAATGTTAAACCGATACATACTGTCAGAACACTTCCATATGGTTACCCTTCAACAAATGCTACCACTTCTACAGCAAGGTGATTTTATGTCTACACTAGACTTAAAGGACGCATACTACTATATTCTTGTACACCTAG
Source organism: Calotriton arnoldi (assembly GCA_963921515.1). Lineage (NCBI taxonomy): Eukaryota > Metazoa > Chordata > Amphibia > Caudata > Salamandridae > Calotriton > Calotriton arnoldi. The sequence continues at coordinate 3,836 of CAWUFW010009144.1, forward strand.
CACATGGCAAATATCTCAGATTTGTGATAGCAGGAAATCACTATCAGTTCAAAGTACTTCCATTCAGAGTAACTACTGTACCCAGGGTATTCACAAAATGTCTGGCGGTAGTAGCCGCTCATGTAAGAAGACAATTTCCTGTCTTTCCATATCTGGACGATTGGCTCATCAAATCCAACACACCGCAAAGATGTCTACATCACACTCAAGCTACCATAAACGTCCTTCATCAATTGGGATTTACAGTCAATGCACAAAAATTCCGTCTTCAACCCTCACAACTGCAACTATCTGGGAGCAATGATAAACACACAGCTCTAGCCTCTCCCAGTATAGCCAGAATTCAAAACTTTATTACTGCAATTTCAAACCAATCAATACCCAACAGTCAAAACTTTAGTGCCACTGTTAGGGATGATGGCATCCTGCATTGTAGTAGTGCCTCATGCAAGATTACACAAGCGTCTGCTACAGGATTGCTTAGCACGTCAGTGGAATCAATCACAAGGTCAATTAGCAGATCTACTGTTGGTAGATGTAAGAAAAGGTTTTCTTTTTGAATGGTTGCTCCCACTTTTTGGCCAACTGTTGATGTACTTTGTGTGTGCCCTGTGTTCCTGCCAACCAATTACTCAGGGCCTATGTTCTTTCCCTAAACTGCATTGAAAACAAAACCCAATTGGCACTCTTTGGCCACAGGGTCAGTCCCTTGCAAATGGTACCAAGGGCACTGTGGCCAGGGAAGGCCTCTAAGAGCTTCAGGACTTATTGTGCCACCCTTACACATCCCTGTGTGCCATGCCTACAACCCACTTCCCTCACATAGATCAGCCACCCCTCTAGCTGGGTGCACTATACCATTGGTAAGGTTACAGATGCATGAGCCCTGTACCCCTACAGTGTAGAAGTCCAATCTTAGACATTGTAAGTGCAGTAATGCCTTTAAGAGTATATGGTGCTGGGAGTTTGTCATTACGAACTCCACAGCACCATAATGGCTTTACTGAAAACTGGGATGTTTGGTATCAAACTTCTCAGCACATTAAACTCACACTGATGCCAGTGTGGGAATTAATGAAAAATGCACTCGGAGGGCATCTACGAGATGCCCCCTTAAAAAAACGAACTAACGATAGTGTCCTGGCTGAGTGGCTGCTCGCCAGCTGCCACCACCAGACATGTTTCTGGAACCCTGGGTCGAGATCCTGCTGCTCTCTGGGGTCTGGAACAATGCATATCCATGGGCGAGGTGCCAAGCCTCCTCCCCCAGGATGGGCAAGGTCCACAAAAGGGAAGCTTCAAAGGCTTGCCGCCTTTGTGAGCTACCCCAGCCATTTGCTGCTTCCAGCAGCTGGCCCCCACCGGTTCTGACCCCCACTTTGGGCGGGAGAATCGGTGGGAAAACCAAGTGAGGAAGGGAGGTGTGCCCACCTTTGCCAACCCCACCCCTCAGGTGGGGGAGGAGAGGTGAAGCACAACTCTCCGTCTGTCATCTTGCAGATGGGGGACCCAGCCAACCAGTCATATGCCCCCTCCCACTGGAGGGTGGCATAATAGGGGTGTACCGTCCCCAAGGAAGGGACCCATTGGTCCCGACCTTTACTTAACCTGTAACGCCCCATAATCTTTATTTAGGAGCAAACCTTAACCTTGCCTCCTCAGACAAGAACTGACCTGAAGGACAGAAGGATCCGTGCTGAACTAAGAGGACGCCCACTGACTTGGCCCCAGCCCTACCGGCCTGTCCTCACCTTGAACCTGCTCCAGCAAAATCCCGGTGTGTCCTGCAGCCAGCAGCTCAAGAACCTGAAGGACCTCCCCTGCCTTCCAAACCCAAGACTGTCTCCTGTGAGGACCCGATTTGCTCACGAACAGACTCTGACTTTGGCCAAATCCGTGAGTCTGCACCAAACGCCCACGGCCCGAGTAGAGTGGCCCAACACCACGAGGTAGTCTCTCTGACGATCCTGACCTGAGATCTGGTGATCTCTGACCTGGCCCAACTCTCCAAACAACGCCTGCAACCCTTTTCTGGAGGATCCCTCCCGACCGCGACCGGAGCTGGTAAGAAAACCCAACGCCTAAAGACTCCCTGCACCCGACGTCCCACGGCGATAGGTGGCCCAATCGATGGTGTCCCAGCATCTCCAGGCATCCCAACTTACCTCTCCAACCGGTGGTCACCTCCAGAAGATCTTCGACCCGAGCCTGCAGTCTTTGTTGCAACCAGAGAATTCCAATTGAAAAAAACAAGGCACCCAACGCCAAAACAGCACCCTGCACCCTGCCGCCCCTGTGCCGCTGCGGGTGCACTTTGTGTGCTAACTCAGATCCCCCTTTTCCCTGAGCCTAACACCAGGAGCTTTGATCCCACAACCTTGTGGTCTGCTCGTGGGCAGCCACCAACCGGAGGCCCCCTATCCCCCATTGGATAACATTGGGCCTCAGCACTCTGCACCTGGCCACCCTAGTGCCGCTGAAGTGCTTTGAGAGTGCATCCTTGACCCTGGGGGAATCCTGGTTCTAACCCCAGAAAACCAACTCCCAAACCTAAGTATTTACCTTGAAACCGATAACCTCATTTCCTACCATAGGTCTGCATTGACTGCTTTCTTGTGAAAATTGTTGTGTGTAGTTGGTTTTGTATGAAAACTTGAAAAACTGCAAATATACAAAAACTGCTTTACTTTCCTTTTCTGTAGGAAATGTCCCAGTGTAATACCTAGGCATAACACACTGAGTAGAAAAAGTAATCCACAGTAATTTCAACTGTATACAAAGTATTTACAAACCTGTAACAGTCATTTTTATCAACTTGCTTGTATTGTTCAACTTGCCTTGAAAGTACCATTTACACTTAACTGTGCCAGGCTTGCTTGGTTATAGAAAATAAATATAACTAAATAATAATTTTATACAAACAAAATTGGTCTGAGTTCAGTCTTTGAGTGTGTGACATTTGCTGCCTGAGTGTGTACAACAAATGCTTAACACTACCCTCTGAAAAAGCCTTGCTGCTCGCCCACACTACCACAAATGGAGAGTAAGGTGCTATTTACTTTTACCTCTGCCTACCTTTGGGCTTCCACTGGACTCTGTGCACACTATACCTCACTTTGGTATAGTATATACAGAGCCAACTTCCTACAATAGACAGCCACACATCGTTCTCTGCAGTGGTGGAACACAAACCTATCAAAAGGGTGGCCCTTCATCGACCCAGTTACACAAGTTGTGCTAACAGCAGATGCATCTCTCACAGGTTGGGGTGCACATCTTCAGCATTTAACAATTCAGGGATTATGGAACAAAAGCACAAGTCTTCAAATCAATTGCTTGGAGCTTCTAGCTGTTTATCTAGCACTAAAAGCTTTTAGCCTCACCTTGTAGGGAAAGTTGTATTAGTCCGATAGACAATATGACAGCTATGTACAAAAACGGGGGGGCACTCTACAGTTGTCACGCCTCTCTGTCCATTTTGTGTTGGGCAATACATCACAAAATTCATCTTCTGGCAGAACACCTTCCAGGGATGCACAGCCAATTTGCAGACCTCCTCAGCAGGATGTGGCAACAAGTACACGAATTGGAACTTCATCCCCAGGTTCTCCTTCCATACTTCCAAAAATGGGGGTTTCCACAGATAGATCTCTTTGCCACAGCAGAGAACTCAAAATGCCCAAACTTCGCCTCCAGATTGCCACACCATCTATCCAAAAGCAATGCCCTATGAATGAACTGGTCAGGGGTATTTGCTTAAGCTTTTCTGCCTCTCCACGTCCTTCCATTTCTGGTTTGGAAGCTAAGGCAGACCTCTCACACTGATTCTAGTGGCTCCAACATGGGCTCGTCAGCCATGGTTCACCACACTACTAGAGCGGTCAGTGGTCCCACACCAAAAGCTGCTTCTCACTTTCAACCTTCTCACACAGAACCGTGGAGAAATCAGACATCCAAACCCCCAAGGAGCTCAATCTAGTGATCTGGCTCCTGAAGTCATAGTTTGGATACCTAAACCTACCACCAGATTGTATGACCGTTCTTAAAGAGGCAAGGAAACCTACCACTAGAGCATGTTATGCAGTGTTTGTTATTTTGTAATAATAGCACAAATGATCCATTAGATGCTTCTATGCAACGAGTTGGCTTAGCCTACACATCTATTCGACGACACCTTGCAGCAGTAGCTTCATATCTACAAAACAGACATCTATCCTTATTTAAGGTGCCAGTAATTAAAGCCTTTATGGAAGGCCTTAAGAGAATAATACCACCGAAGCTACCACCTGCACCAGTATGGAACCTTAACGTTGTTCTTACAAGACTTATGGGTCCACCTTTTGAGCCATTGCACAATTGTGAATTACAATTTCTTTAATGGAAGGTTGCCTTTCTCATTGCTATCACTTCATTAAGGCATGTTGGTGAGCTACAGGCATTAACCTTAGAAGAACCTTTCTTTCAACTCCATAGAGAGTGGTTCTTTGTACAAACCCAAAATTCCTTCCAAAAGTAGTTTCTGCTTTTCATATTAACCAATCAGTTGTGTTACCGTTGTTCTTCCCTCAACCTGATTCGGTAGCAGAAAGGGCTCTACACACACTTGATTTCAAGAGCACGATTATACTATATTGATAGGAAATCCTATCTCTAAATCTAAATCAGGTATTTCTAGATGGATTGTTAAATGTATTCAAACTTGTTATATTAAAGCTAAAAACTTTAACTATACCTCCTAGAGCACATTCTGCTCGCAAAATAGGTGCATCTATGGCCTTTTTAGGTAACATTCCCATAGCTGACATATGTAAAGCAGCTACATGGTCTACACCACACATTTACCAAACATTGTGTGGATGTTGTAGGAAGCTGGCTCTGTATATACTATACCAAAACGAGGTATAGTGTGCAGAGTCCAGTGGAACCCCAAAGGTAGGCACAGGTAAAAGTAGATGGCACCTTATTCTCTATTTGTGGTAGTGTGAGCGAGCAGTAAGGGTTTATCAGAGGGTAGTGTTAAGCATTTGTTGTACTCACTCCAGCAAGAAATGTCATACTCAAAGACTGAACTCAGACCAATTTGTTTGTATAAAAGTATTATTTAGTTATATTTATTTTCTAGGACCAAGCAAGCCTGGCACAGGTAAGTGTAAATGGTACTTTTCAAGGCAGGTTGAACAATACAAGCTAGCTGAATGAAAATGACTTTTACAGGTTTGTAAATCCTTTGAATACAGTAGAAATTACTGTTAGATTACTTTTCAGATTACTTTATGGATTACTTTTTCTACTCAGTGTGATATGCCTAGATAACACACTGGGACACTTCCTAGAGAAAAGGTAAGCAAAGCAGTTTTGCAGCGTGAATCTTTCTGGATTCACTATGCTGTGCATTATTCCGCCATCTTGTGGTTGGGTCCGGATTCGTAGACTTTTCTTTTTTTTCTTTGTTTTTGTTGGCCCAGGTGGGCGGCGACGCCCCCACCATTTGGTGTCCTCGGTGACGTCGTCGCGCTTCCTGCGGAAGCTCCCACCTTTGGTCGCCATCTTCAGATTCTTTTTTCCGCCGTGGGGTCTGGATCGTCGACGAGGTTCCAGAAAGTTTGGACGAAGAATCTCGAATATTCAATTATCACCACAGAGGATAGTTTCCTGAGACACCGGACGAGGAGACGAGTACCGGAGGCGACGAGAAGGACGACGAGGTAGAAGGTCCACGACCAAAATCTCGACGCCTACAGAGAATGCGCTCACAGGGGGCCCCCTGAGCACGGGTATGGACAAGACACCGTTTAAGTTTTGCCAAAACTGTCACCACAAGTACGCCCAGAAGGACCAGCACCAAGTCTGCAACCTCTGCTTGCCGCTCGACCACATCAGCGAAAACTGCAACGCGTGTTCGGCGTTCACCCCGAAAACCCTCCAGGTGAGAGAGAGGCAAAGAAGGGCTAACTACAACATGCAGGGCCAGGGACCAGCTCCATCGCTCCGAGACCTGGGCCTCTCGAGTGGAGAGGAAGACCACATCGCAGAGGGACCGGAGGACTGCTCAGTCGTCGAGGTCCACAAGAAAACGTCAAAGGAGGTAAGGGAGACGTCGACCCCGAAGCACCCAAGCGATGCTCGAAAGAGTGAAGCTAAGGCCCGAGCGACACTCTCAGAAGTGAAGCCAAGTCCTCGAAGGGAGCGTTGCCGCCGAAACACTAGACGAAAGCAACAGCAACCAAGGACAAACAGCCGGGCGGATCCTTCGGGAAGGACTCCCAATCGGCGAAAGCCTCCGAAAAACAAAGGGCGTCCAAGGTAACCTCCGAAAAGGAAGCCTCGACGCCCAGAAAAGAAGGCCCGGCGTCATCCTCGACGTCCGAGTCCGCGAAGAGGGGCGCTTCAGCCATCGACGCCGAAAAGGTCCACGAGATGGAGAAGAAAAAGAGAAGGCTCGAAGCAGAGATGGCGAGCATCCTGCAACGGAAAAAAGACTTCACGCGAAGCACTCTGGGAGGGCGACACCGGAGACATCGAACACCCGAACCGCTCGACGAACAGGGCGAAGAGGACTACTACTTCGAAGGCGAAGAAGAGTTCCAGTCTTACCGGGACTCGGCGCCCTCGGAAGCACAAGACTTAGACTGGCAAGAACTCGACGCAGATTCACCAGAAGGAAGGGGTAGACTCTTATCCCTCGAGGCCTTCGCCGCCAGACGACATTGGAGTCTACAATGTGGTCGTCCAAAAGGCTGCAGCAACGTATGGTGTCAAAATGCAAGAGGAGAAGGCGAAGGCATGTTTCCTTTGGAAACCCTACTTCCTCAACAAACCAGGTCCCAGTTCCTACCCATGCTTCCTAGCATCCTGGACCAGGGTAGGAGGCCTTCAAAGAACCGGCAGTCTGCAAGGCTGTTACACCAAGGAGCGAAAAAAAGTACAAACACTCCTCAAAAGACCCCGCGTATATCCAAGGGTCTGTGCCAGCAGACTCCATTATCACAGCAACGGCCAGACCTCACAGGACGAAAGGTGGAGAGGAACGCAGCCATACACTGGCGCATCGCCAACTCAAACGCCCTCATCAGCAGGCATGCATACCAGCATTGGGATGAAATGAGCCAGCTCGTAACACACCTGCCACAACAACACCAACAAAGGGCTAATCACCTAGTGGAAGAGGGCAAGGCTATCGCAAATACTTGCCTAAAATCAGCCTTGGACGCTGCAGAGAACTCCAGCAGGCAGATGATGATAGGGGTGACTGAAAGGAGACACGCATGGCTCAGGATCTCGGGTTTCAAACCTGAGGTACAAAGCAATATCCTGAACACGCCATTCGACGGCCAGAAACTGTTTGGAGCCCCAGTCGACGAAAAGCTGACGCAGCTTAAAAAAGACAACGAAACTGCGAGGTCCATGGGAGCACTGCAGTTCAGGGGGATGAGAAGAGGAACCCCCTCAAGGCGGCCCAATGGTAGAGGGGGCAATGCGCCCACCACTTCCCACCAATCTCCCCAACAAGGATATCCGGGGAACAACCAGGGCCAAAGCCAACAGGGACAACAACAGCAAAATTGGCAGTATCAACCCAGAGGACGGTCCTTTCGAAAACGCGGGTACGGACGGGGACAGTCCCGAAAAGGGGGTCAGCAGCCCACCTCAAAGTGACTCCGCAAAGAAACCAAACCCTCCCCTATCAACACCAAGGGAGAGGAGAAGTCAACAGAAGGAAAAAATAAGAAACCCAAACAGCAAACAAATAACCACCGAGCATACAACCCCGGTGGGGGGCCGAATAGGAAACTTCCTCACACAATGGAGGGAGATTACCACGGACAAGTGGATACTGAACATCATACAGCACGGATACTGCATAGAAGTCCAAAAACACCCCCCGGGCAGAAAACCAAGACACCGGCCACTCCCCGCAAGGGAGCTCGCCCTCCTACGTCTAGAAGCAGAGGAGCTGCTAAAAAAAAGAGCAATAGAAACAGTTCCAATCAACGAAAGGAACAAGGGAGTCTACTCAACGTACTTCCTAGTGCCAAAGGTAGACGAAACACTAAGGCCAATACTGGACCTCAGATTCCTGAACAAGTTCGTAAGAACTCAAAAATTCAAAATGACGTCACTTCAGGAAGTAATACCCCAAATCCAACAAGGGGACTACATGGCGACCATAGACATGAAAGACGCATATCTGCACATACTCGTCAACCACAAACACAAACGTCTACTAAGATTCGTGATAGGCCAGAATCACTACCAGTTCACAGTGCTAGCCTTCGGACTAAAGTCCGCACCAAGGGTGTTCACAAAATGCCTAGCAGCAGTGGCAGCGCACCTACGGAGAAAGGGCATACATGTATACCCCTACCTCGACGACTGGCTTGTGAAAGCAGGATCATACAGACACTGCAAGGATCACATCAAACAAGTCATACAAACACTGTCCAGACTAGGATTCTCAATACATTGGGAGAAATAGTCAACAGAACCTCAGCAGATCAAAATATTCTTAGGGGCACAAGTCGACAGCACACAGTCCAAGGTGTTCCCCAGCGACAAGAGAACTATAGCGCTCCTGAGGGAAACACGTCATTACCGCAAGGGGCAAGTTCTGACCGTGAGGACGGTGAGCAGACTAATGGGGATGATGGCATCATGCATCCACCTAGTCCCACATATCAGGCTGCACATGAGACCGTTCCAAGAATGGATACAGCAGCAGGGGTCACAAGCGACAGGGAGTTGGGAAGATCTAGTGGTTGTCACACACGCAGTGCAGCAAGAAATAGCGTGGTGGAAGGAAGAGAACATATTACAGGGGAAGCCATTCACACAGCCAACTCCAACAGTGACCATCACAACAGACGCCTCACAGCAAGGCTGGGGCGCGCACATGGACAGACTCCGCGTCAGGGGGCTGTGGTCACAACAAGATGCAGTGAAACACATCAACTACCTAGAACTAAAAACTGTGTTCCTAGCCATAAAAGCCTTTCAGAAGCAGCTTTACGGACAGAGAGTGCTGATACAAACAGACAACACAACCACCATGTTCTACATCAACAAACAAGGGGGTACACAGTCAGCACCGCTATCAAGCCTGGCACAAGAGATTTGGAGATGGGCCATCCCTCTAAGGATACACCTACTGGCAATACACCTTCCAGGAATAGACAATGTAGAAGCAGACCGACTCAGCAGGCAGACGTCGGCATCCCACGAATGGGAGCTCAACCAACAGGAGGTGCAGCGGCTGTTCCAAAAGTGGGGTACACCACGGATAGACCTGTTTGCAACACTCCAGAATGCAAAATGCCAACATTACGCATCCAGACAACCGGACCAAAGGTCCCTAGGGAATGCGCTATGGATAAGTTGGTCGAACGAATTTGCATACGCTTTTCCCCCGATACCACTGTTACACAAGGTACTCAGCAAATGCAGGAGCAGCAGCAGGACACTCATACTGGTGGCACCTCAGTGGGCCAGACAATCATGGTTCTCACAAATAATGGAAATGGCGCAGGAACCAGCGCACAGGTTCAGCAGAAGGAAAGACCTCCTGACAATGCAAGACGGAAAAGTGCTCCACCCAGAACCAGAGAGCCTCAGCCTAGCAGCATGGCTCCTGAGGACCTAGAATTCGCACACCTCAAGCTACCACCAAGCACCATGGCAGTACTCAGAGAAGCGAGGAGACCCACTACAAGAAAATGCTACATTGCAAAGTGGAAAAGGTTCTCGCAATGGTGCATTAAAGAGGGTCTGCAACGAAAGGTCACAAAAGAATCAACGGTACTACAATACTTAACGCACCTACTACACAGCGGGCTAAGCTACTCGTCACTAAGGGTTCACTTAGCAGCCATAGTGGCCTACACCAGGGGAGAAGCGGGGAAAAGTTTCTTCACCTCCCAGGTGGTCAAAAGATTCCTGGAGGGAGCTAAAAGAATAGCCCCCAAAAGGATGCCAGCCCCAAGCTGGAACCTCAACACTGTGCTAACACAGTTGATGAAATCACCATTTGAGCCCATACACAAGACCACACTGCACATGCTCACACTAAAGACGGCATTCTTGGGGGCTATCACGTCACTGCGAAGGGTCAGTGAACTGCAGGCTCTTACACTACAAGAGCCCTACTTGCAAATACACAAGGACAGAATTGTCATGAGAACGGACCCACACTTCCTGCCAAAGGTGGTGTCGCGGTTCCATATTAACCAGACAATACAGATACCAAGTTTCTTCCAGAAACCATCAACGCCCACAGAAAAGGCGCTACACACGCTGGACGCCAGAAGGGCAGTGATGCACTACATAGAAAGGACGAAGGAATGCAGGAAAACAAAACAACTATTCGTTTCCTTCGCAAGCAGTTTCTTGGGATGACCAGTAACAAAAAATACCATAGCACGATGGATTGCACAGGCAATACAACTCTGCCACAAGCAGGCAGGACAAGAATTACAGGGAGCCGCCCAGGCTCACTCAACAAGGAAGAAGGGAGCAATGGTTGCGTTCCTAGCGAACACACCTATACAAGACATTTGCCAAGCGGCAACATGGTCTTCCGTGCACACGTTCACCAAACACTACTGTGTGGATATCCAGATGAACAAAGAGGCACAAGTAGGACAGAAGGTCTTACAGCACATTTTTAGCAACCAATGCTCATCTTCCACCCAACCACCTCAATAACAAAACCGCTACAAAGTCTATGCACAGCATAGTGAATCCAGAAAGATTCACGCTGCAAAACGAATAGTTTCTTACCTGTCGGTGTAGTTTTGCAGCTTGAAGACTTTCTGGATTCACTAGCGATCCCACCCGCCTCCGCCAGGAAGATAACATAGGAGGTTAAGGGTAAAACTAGACTACATACAGAGTTTAGAGGGATCAAAAGAAAAATAAAAGGATAAAAGGGAAAGACATAGACGACAAAACAATAACAGGAAAAGAAAAAAGAATCCGAAGATGGCGACCAAAGGTGGGAGCTTCCACAGGAAGCGCGACGACGTCACCGAGGACACCAAATGGTGGGGGCGTCGCTGCCCACCTGCGCCAACAAAAAAAAGAAAGAAAGAAAGAAAAGACTACGAATCCGGACCCAACCACGAGATGGCGGAATAATGCACAGCATAGTGAATCCAGAAAGTCTTCAAGCTGCAAAACTACACCGACAGGTAAGAAACTATTCGTTCCTACCAATGCTCCCGAGCACCTTGGATCAGGTCAGTGACATCCTGGGTCAAAAAGAAATAAAAGCATTCTTTGAAGGACCCCTGCATACATTTGGGTAAATGCAGCAGCGAATTCCGTCATTCTAGCCACTACCAGGAAATGGTGCCAACTACCTCCGGGCCACCCCCAGATACAGAAAGTAAAAGGATGGAAATGGTGGAGAGAATTTTTGAAAGGGGAGCCGCAACACAGTGGTGAATCACAAACTCAAACACCCTAGTTAACAGGTATGGCCATCAATACTGGGAGGAGATGGCAGAGTTAATGAAGCACTTGCCAGAACAATACCAGAAAAGGGCAGGTGCCCCCACATAAGCGGGTAAGAGCTTAGTGGACATATGCCTAAAATCAGCACTCGATGCGGCGGACACAGCACCAAGGCAACAGGTGGCAGGAACAACATGGAGGCATGCCCAGCTGCGAATCTTGGGGTTCAACAATTAGATTCAGGCCAACATTATTAATACCCCTTTCAACTGACATCTGTTTGGGACTGCAGTAGATGAGACGCTGCAACAATAAAAAGACACCTCAAAGTTGATGGGGCCCTACAGTGCAGCAGAGAAGGGGAGTCACCCTTACTGGAAGTTCGACAGGAAGAGGAGTTTTTCTAACCTTCCAACGCGCAAGTCGATACAAGCACAGCAGTGACAATTCCAGGCGTCAGACAGCCTTTTTGCGGGCGTGTGAGGGGCAAAGGGCAGCCGTCAAGAGGAGTGGTAGAAGTAAACAAGTGACTCAGTCAGACATCCCACTCTCACACACCAATGGAGGGAAGAATAGGAGCCTTCCTCCAGGAGGGGAGGGAGGGAACATACAAGTGAATACTCATCATCTAATGTGACTATTGCATAGAACTGGAAAAACACCCACCAAGGGTGGGAATAAAGCATACAACACATATGAAAGAAGAAAACAACTATTTTTGTCGGAAAGTAGAAAAATTGCTACAAAAATAGCCAATAGAGAAAGTGCCTCTGAAAGATGTTAACCAGGGAAATACTCATTATACTTCCTGGTACTGAAAGCAGACAAATCACTGTGGCCTATACTAGACCTCCGCTTCCTAAACGAGTTAATAAAAACTCAAGTTCAAGATGACAACTCTACAAGAAGTTAACTTGACTCCAGTAGGGGGATTCCAAGGCAACCAGGATGCCCATCTGCCCATTCTGATACAGCACAAAAAGCTGATGCACTTCATAGTAGACATGGCATACTACCCATTCGGGATAAAATCATCTCCCAGAGTATTCACGAAGTGCTTAGTGGCCGTAGCCCCTCATCTGAGAACGAAAGGAATGCATGTGTACCCGTACTTAGACTGGCTGGTAAGGGCACATTCTGCACACAAGTGCAGAGACAGCATAAGAACAGTGATGACGATACTCCACAGTCTGGGGTTCACCATTAACATGGAGAAATCTTCACCCATGCCTGAACAGGAGAAGCTGGTCTTGTAAATACAGCGCAAGCGGAGGCGTTCGCATGCGAAAAAGAGTTCTGGCAATAAGACAAGAAGCTCGCTGTTAACAGAAGAGTTGGTATCTGGCAATGTTGCTGGAAATGATGGCTTCCTGCATACCATTAATGGCACATGTGAGGCTACACAGTTCAAATCAGGAATGGTTCCAAAGCCAATGGCGACAAGCGGCGAGGAGCTGGGAAGGGCTAGTGGTTGTCCCGCAAAGTGTACTGGAGGAAATGATGTGTAACAGGACGATATAACAGTAGGGAGACCCTTCACGCCACCAACTAGCCTCACGCATGGGGAGCTCATATGGGGAAGCTCAACATCAGATGTCTTGAAACCAGAAGAAGCGGTGCAACATATAAATTTGCTTGGACTAAGGACAATGTTCTTAGCCTTAAGCCGCTCAGAAGCAGTTGTGAAACAAATAAATGCAAGTTCAAACAGACAACCATGTTCTACCTCGACAAGCTATGGGGGACAAAATCCTTCACCCTTTCAAAATTATCATAGAAAATATTGAAGTGGGCCATCCAGAGACGGATGACCATAACCGCAATATATCTACCTGGAGTAGACCACGTGAAAGCGGACAAACTGAGCAGGCAAATATCTATCTCACACAAGGGGGAGTTGAATCAGACGGTAATCCAGAAGGTGCTCATAAGGTGGGGGACGCTAGTAATAGGGGGGTGGTAGGGTTACACAATCTGAAGATGTGACCCACAAGAGGAGACTCCCGGGAAGGGCGTCTGACGTCCGGAGAGGCTGGACTAATCACCAAATGGTGAGGACAGTCGGCACCTGTAAGAAAGTGGCTCTGTATATACTGTTCCCAAATAGGTACAGTGTGCACAGAGTCCACAGTCCCCAGTGGCTTGGCAGAGGCTAAAGTTAGATATAACCTTACTCTCTAAAGTGGTAGCTTGGTCGAGCAGTAAGGCAGTATCAGAGGACAGTGTAAAGCATTTGTTGTACACACTCAATCAGCAAATGAAGTCACACACTCAAGAACTGAACTCTAGGCCAATTTGTTTTGTATATATAAAAAAAATATATACAGTTTTTTTATTTTAGAACCAAGGAAGCTTGATGCAGGTATGCAGATAAAATACTTTTCAATTACAGGTACTGAATGAATAATTTTTCAAAGGCAAGTGCACTTTGTACTTTAGAGTTTGCAGTAGTTGTCAAGTTATTGTACAATTTCAGAAAACTCAATACATTACTTTCAATGGACTTTTTAAGATAAATGCATGTAAATCGCATTTGGATTACTTTTTGTAACTCCGTACTGGATCATGGATTCAGCACCGGGGTAGTACCTGGAAACAGTTGTGTAAAATCGTTTTAGTCAAACATATGATTTTTAAGCAATATTTAGCTGTTTAAAAAGTGGACACTTAGAAGAATTTTTGCACAGAATCCCCAATGTTATCCTATGGAAGGAATTTCAAGTTAAAGGTACGGTACGATTACTTTTGTAACCCCAATGATGGACCAGGGATTCAACACGAGGACAGTACCTGCAAACAGTTGGAAAAAGTCGGGTTAGTGATTCGTGCGTTTTTTAAGGAATTTCTTTAGTTTTGAAAAGTGGGCACTTGGAAACTTTTCCGGTAAAAATGTCTCAATGTTATCCAATGGCAAAAAAAACAAGTATTAGTTTTTAAGGAGTTAATCGGTCTTGTTCGGATCAGTGCTGGAGCCTTTTCTCCAGCACTGGGGTCTCTCTTGGAATCAGGTGAGAATTTTCGAATTCGGGCTTCGGTCGATTTTTAAAGAATATTTGCAACTTTCAAAATTGGACACTTAAAAGAATTTCCGAGTGAAAATGTCTCAATGTTATTCAATGGCGAAAAACAAAGGAACGGTTTTGAACAGGTTAATCGGTCTTGTTCGGGTCAGTGCTGGGGTCTTGTCTCCAGCACTGGGTGGGGTCTCTCCTGGGTTCAGGTGAGATTTTGCGGATTCGGACTTCGGGCGATTTTTAAGGAATATTTGCAACTTTCGAAACTGGACACTTAGAAGAAATTCCAAGTGCAGCCTGCCAATGTTACCCTATGGAGGAATTTCAAGTGGACGGTTTTAGGGCAAACACTCAACTGGCGAATTTGATCTTCTGGGGGTAGACTCAGGGGTCTCCCAGGGTCAGGATGATGTGATCTCTACACCCTCAGCGGCACTGGGGCGGCCGGATGCAGAGTGCTGTTGGGCCTTCGGGCGCCCAATGGTTTCCTATGGAGAAGCTGCCTGACGAACAAACACTGCAAGCTCGGGGACGGAGATTCTTCAGGTGTGACCACCACTTCGAGAGGTAAGTTGGGAAGGTAGAGGACGGGTAGACACCCAGGAGTTGGGCACAGGGGGCCGTGGGGCGCCGGGTGCAGGGGTGTCTTTTGGTGTCGGAAATCTTACCCTCTGATGATCGCGGTAGGAGGGGTCCCTTGTTCTGAGGCTGCAGGCGTAGTCAGGGTCGTTGAGGAGGGTCCGTGGGTGCTGGATACTGGGTCCCAGTCGCCGGGGGGACGTCATCCTGGTGTTGGTTCACCTCAGCTCGGGACAGGGTCGGCGGGTGTAGAGAGGTGTGGATTTGCGGTTCCGGGCCAGGGCCTGGTAGCTTTTCTTTAAGCAGTACCACTGCTCGTGGGAGTCCCTGTCTTGAAGTCTGTGGCAAGGCAGTCAGGTCCTCCGGGTTTGGTGAGGTTGCTGACCACAAGGGAAGCCGGGGTTTCGCAGGAGCAGGTTCAGGGGTCGACAGGCCGGTAGGGCTGGGGCCAAGTCAGTTGTCGTCGCCTCTTTGTTAGCAGCTGCACGGCTGGTCTTCTTGCTTCGTCGTCTTTCTTCTTTTCTTCTCGGGATCTGAGGAAGGAAGGTTCAGGGTGCCCCTAAATACTAAATTTAGGGGCGGTTACAGGTAGGTAAGGGCAGGGACCAAGGGGTCCCTTCCCTGGGGTAGGTACACCCCCCTATTCTGCCACTCGCCAGTGGGAGGGGGGCAGGAGCCTGTCCCTGGTTGGCTGGGTCCCCCCATCCTCAAGATGGCGGGGACTCGAGTTTGTGCTTCACCTCGCCTCCCCCACCTTAGGGGTGGAGTTGGCAGAGGTGGGCACAACCCATTTCCTGCCTCTGGTTTTCCTGCCGGTTCTCCCGCCAGAAGTTGGGGTAGAACCAGTGGGGACCAGTTTGCTGGGAGCAGCAAATGGTCTGGGGAAGCTCAAAAGGCGGCAGGCCTTTGAAGCTTCCCCTGCCCATCCTGGGGGAGGAGGCTTTGGCACCTCTCCCCAGGATGTGCATTGTTTCAGGCCCCTGAGAGCAGATGGCTCTCAACCCAGGGGTCCAGAAACATGTCTGGTGGTGGCAGCCTGGGCAGCCACTCAGTCCAGGCACTGGAGGTCGGGTTGGTTTCAGGGGGCATCTCTGAGATGCCCTCTGCTTTTTACATTAAACCCCACACTGGCATCAGTGTGGGTTTAATGTGCTGAGAAGTTTGATACCAAACTTCTCAGTCTTCAGTGCAGCCATCATGGTGCTGTGGAGTTCGTAATGACGACCTCCCAGCACCATATATTTTTAAATGGCAGCACTGCACTTACAATGCCCAAGAATTGACTGGGGCACTGTAGGGGTACAGGGCTCATGCACCTGTACCCACACCACTGGCATAGGGCACCCAGCTAGAGGGGTGACTGAGGTATGCCAGGGCAGTGTTGTTGCTGGCATGGCACATAGGGATGTGTGCCATGTCGACTCTTCACTTTTGCTCTGCACCAAAACACGCAGCCTGCAAAGGCAGTGTGTGTGTGTAAAGGTACAGGGTCCTTAAGGGTGGCACAATAAGTGCTGCAGCCCTTAGGGGCCTGTCCTGGTCACAGTGCTCTGGGTACCTGTGGTACCATTTACCAGGGACTTTACCTGTGGCCAGGGTTGCCAATTGAGTTTAGGCATCAATGCAGTTTTAGGGAAGGAACACAGGCCCTGGGTACCTGATTGGCAGGAGCCCAGGGCACACTCAGTCAAAGCACATAAGCAATTCAGCAAAAAAAAAATGGGGGGCATACCATTCAAGAAAGATGGCACTTTCTCACAGCACCCAACAAAAAAAGAAAAGAGGAAAAGGACTACTATTCAAGAGCAGAGTGCCGGACCCAACCTCTCAATGGCGGAATAATGCACAGCATGCAAATCCATAAATTTCTTCAAGCTGCAAATCTCCTACTGGTAAGTAACCATTTCCAGCAACCGTACAGTGTATACAAGAGTTATTTTAGCATTCTGTTCTTGCCCTTTGAGTGCGCCTCAAGCGTTATATGTAAAGCTCAAGCAAACTGGTCAATTAGGATTTGACACTGAAATGGCAAGAAGTCCTACTGTGATAGTAGCCTGCGTGATTGTGGATTGACCAGGAAAGGGCCCTACCCAGCTGTCCGCTAACATTTGCCTGTGACCAGGAGGGCCTCATTAAAATGCGTTCCAAGTGCTATATGTAAAACCCCAGCAGACTTGCCAAGCAGGATTTGACATTGTAATACCAACAAGCATTTTCAATGCAATAGGTCTCGCATTTGCGAGCGTTTAAGCTATTGGCATTGTAAATGACAATGCCTTTGTTTTATGTGTTTTTAAAAGGAACACATATATAAAAGGCATTGCTATTTTTAATGCCAAGAGCTCAAACTCTCGCAAATGCGAGACCACTTTAATGGTGGTCACTCCCCTTTTTTTAGACGCTGCTCGCATATTCAGGTTACAGAGAGCAGCGTCTAAACAAAGGGGTGCGGGCAACAATAAAGTGAAAGCGCGTATGGCGCTTTCACCCAAAGGGAAGAAAAAAATAATCATTTCAAAAGGTTCTATAGTGCGGACGCTAAAGTGAAAGCGGCCTCCCAGGTAAATAAATAATTAAATAAGCGCGGACGCTAAAGTGAAAGCTGCCGGGCTGGTAATTAAATAAGTGTGGCCGCTGAAGTGAAAGCGGACCGCGTTGTATATTAAATAAGCGCGGCCACTGTAGTTAAAGCGGACCGCGCTGTAATTTGAATAAATACATTACATATAAAATAAAAGCGGGCGGGTGCTGCGATGTCGTGGGTGGAATAGGGGAAGAGCATTAAAGAAAATAGTGCTCACCAACTTACAACCAGAATTAGGTTCTTATCGTTCAGTTCAAAAATCTTTTTTCCCGAAGTTATGTTAGTCCAAGAAATTCAGGAGTAAGTCCCACTTATGCCAGGAGAATGACCCTGAGTGATCACTGACTGAGTACACCCTGCTACTCACAGAAAATGCTTTGTGGATCGGGCCCTGAGAGAATACATCTGATTATGGCTTTCGTGCACTAATGGGAAGCTGTATCCAGCACTCTGGGAATCCACAGAGGATGTTTACCTATCCAAACCACCAACAGCACCTCAAGCCAAATCTCTCTCCCCAACAAATGCAGCATGAACTAGACTAATTCCATATGTTTTGAAATTTCTATTAGAACTACATTCCTGTCGCTAGCTTGTAAATCACATGACTACTTATAAACCTAGTTATTGACAAATACCCAACACAGCCAATGTTACCAGCTAACTCAGCCTGCACTTCCTGGTATTCAGCACTTTGGAGAAATACAATGCAGCTTAACAGATCGAGAATTCCAAAACGATGCTTTATTGCATCACGTATCGCCTCAAAAATAGAACCATCCCGTAGGTTCACCCTCCTGTAGGAGTAACCCAAGAGAACACCCTGCTGCTTAGCTATCGAGGATATGGACCCCAGGGATCACTCTGCTGCCCAGAACATCAGACTGTGCAACCGGACCGTTAGAGGGTTCACTTGGTTAACTAGAAACAAAGAACATGCAACCTAAAGAATCCCACTTAACAAGAGAATGAAAATGCAAGGAAAGAGGGGGGATGAGGCTTCTGTCCACAAAATGACACTGCTCAACATGTATCATCACCCTGATCAGTAAAGAATTAGACTGGAACTTATGTCATCAATGGTGTCTAGAGAGCTTCACAGTAAGGACCTCGATTCTGTCTTGAAAAGGAGACACTGCAACCTGTGGCATCACTTATCTGCTTAGAGAACATCACTGTGAGCAACCATCGAGATCACTGCCATCAAGACAGTGAGACCTGTGGCATGGCTCTATAAAGAAGGGGACGGTGAGCACACAGACGGATCACTTTGCTGTCTAGAAAGGGAGACACTGCAACCTTGAGGAATCACTCTTCTGGCTAGAGAATAAGACTGTGAGAAAAGTTAGGGAAGCGTCTTCTCTCTACAAAATGGTACTATGCTAACTGTGGCACTGCTCAGCTGAGTAGGAGGAGACTGCAAGCTTTTACATTTCTGAATAAGTAGCATCACTGTGAGCCGTCACTCTACTGTCTAGAAAACAGCACTGCACAACCTGTGGGATTACTCTTCTGAATAGAGAATGGCATTACACTTCTGTCTGAAGAATCTCACTGTGAGCAACTTATGGTTTAATTATGCTTTTTAGAAAATGACCGGAAATATCGCCAAAGCATAGATTTGTGCAATCCACATAATTGCTTCTCTGTCTACGGAATGAGAATGACGACAAACCCAGGGATCATACTTCTGTTCAGAAAATTAGACTGTTCATCCTGAGTGAGGGATGGAAAAATACATTTTACAACCTGTGGGATTGCTCTTCTGCCTAGAAAAGAAGTGAGAGTAAAAGTGGGAGTAACTAATCAGCAGTATAACTGAAGCTTCTGAAATCCACACTCCTTGAAAGATAACTCAAGGCCCGTTAGGAACAAATATGGAAACAGAGCCACAGCATCGGCCAATCTGGTATAATGGGCCGGTGTGTGAATATGCATAACGTAAAGCACATATTTTCCTGCTCTTAGAAATAAAAGTGGCTGTGCAAAGGGAACGTGCTACAAAATTCAATTAGCGGCCTCTCTTGGAAGGATTAATTCCAAGTAATAACATACAGCCTACCTTTAGTTCACTTGATGGTTCTTGTAAGGATGGTAGGTGATGCGTTCAAACTCCTGTTAGGTCTGATTTATAAGTTAAATATTCCACTCGTCTAGTGCGGATGTTTTCACACTTTGCAACTTTACCCTACCAGCATTGCTGCTGTGCAGCATGGCAACTCCAATACAAATAGAAAAAGATCAAGTTTCCTGAGCCGCAATCAACATCACTCGCACTGAAATACATTTTCTGGAAGGCTGCCCATTCCCTTTACTGGAATGATTCCAGCATGTCTGGTAAGAGTAACTGGATCTGCCTGGGACCATCATGGTCCCAAACTGGACCCACTTGTGGTGGAAAATAACTTGCCTAGGACTTGGCCGACACTGACATGCATTACAGCGCTGCAACCAGAATTTAAGTTCAGAAGGAAACCCAACAATAAAAAGTTGTGTACTTTACGAACAATGGTAAACTGAACTCTGAAAGATGGGATACTAGCCAGACAGCACAGCCCATCAACACCGAGACTGGCAAGCGACTTCCACTCCCACCTTTTATCTGGCATAGTTTTAGAACTGCATTTCCTGTTAGCAGTTTCATAACCCAGAATATAAAACTCTTCTCGATTTTACAAAATGGAAGCAAACATCATTAAAAAAAACTGAAATGATTCATACTATGCTGTCCCTAAATTGATGTTTATCAGCAAATGTCTAAGTCAGAAATAGTTCGCAGAGTGGAATGCAAACGGGGGAATGAATAACGCTTCAGCTAAAATTAGGTTAGAGAGCCCCTAACCTCGAAGTCGGCGGGTCAAATCCTCGTAGGGTGACGGTCCCAGGATTCACTGGTGGCTGTTTGTTTATGTTAAAGCTAGCGCAGTCTGGTTCCCAATGGACAGATGTCTAAGGCTACGATGCCACTCTCAAAGAATCAAGAACTGTATGACTATCGAAAGCCTACGGCCTACACATCCAACAGAGGCAGAATTGCACTAAACACAAACTATCTTCACACTAGGTGGCGGAAATGCGGATTTACGGTAGGGTTGCTTGGGTAGAAGTGTAGGAGAGGGTAATCGGTGAACAACTCGTGGCTAAACCGTGAATTTCCTAAAGCTCTCAAATTTGTTTATTTAACAAAGCACCAAACCTTACTGAACTAAACTGGTCAATGACGAGGCAAATCGAGCATCAGCTGCAACACAAAAATCTGGGGTCAGAACAGAAATTTACGAGTGAAAATTCTCAAGAGTACTTAACGCAAATAGCAATTATCTAGAACTGTATTTAAATAGAAAGGGGAATGGCTATAATTCATTATAAATGTGCTTTATTTACAGTGCATCCGATAAACGTGGCATATAAACACCAGATAATAGTGAAAAACAAGAACTTTGCGGTGCTGCTGCCTTTCCCTAAACCAAGCTCACCTGACCTCTTCTGACAAGAGCGCTTTCCTGAGGCTTCACCGAGTTGCATCCACTGCTTAGCTTGCGACAGTAGTCGGCGTTGGCACTCATTTTTGGAGCACAGGACTTGCTTTTCCTTATCAGTCCTCCTGGACCTAGGTTACCACAACTGTCGTGCTGGATGCAAGAGACAATTCACTAAATCCCTCAAGGGCACTTATAATTTTACTTCTGCAGTACAGTGATCCTGAGTAAACAAAAGTGATGTTAGGACTCTGGTAGTCACATACTACTTGGTCTGACAACAAGCACGCATAGAAAGCAGCACTGTCTTTGTCCCATAATTAATCAGCTTGTCCTGTCCGAGTTACAAACAAAAATAACAAGCGGCAGTACTGTTAAAAAAAAACAAAAACAAAAAAAACACGCACGCGAGTGGTGCGCGCGCGCCACAGCGAGCCATCTGGTTTCCATTATCGTGCCCGTGTCTGGGCACGATAATTGAAACCACATGGCCTATTGGTGTCTATTACGCGCACCAAGCGCGTAATAGACACCAAAAGGCCATGGGCGGAGCAATGCGCCCGCCTTTGGCCAATTGCGTGCAGCTTTTACAAAAAGACGCACGAAAAGGCCAATGTCAGTGCTAAATCCCCGTTTTTCCCCTACAAAATGTCTCGCGCTGCGCAAGCACTGCTGCGCAGTGCAACGCTAGGCGCGAGACCTAAAAAGGATGGTCTCGGCCCCACCCTGCATATTCTGTCACGGTAAAAGGGGTCATCTCTGCCCATTCCAATCAGCCTATTCTCTGCTCCCAGAAGGCCTTGCAAACCTATTCATATGCTAATTAATAGCTGGCAGGAATGGGAGAATATGTGCAAATAAGTTTCCAGGGTTTTTAGGCACAAAAACGAACTTTCTAAAAGTACCTTTTCTGTAATATTTATTGAAAATCCAACTTCACCAATGAATTAGATTTGTCATAACTACTAAACGCAGTTGTTGACTTATTTTGTTAGCTGTTTCGTAACTGAAATTAGCATTGTTAAATGTAATAATGTAACCCAGCAACAGCTAGCTTTCCCACAGTGAAAATAGTTTTTGGGGCTTTTTCTTCTTAAGGACATGTTTAAGAATACATTTCTACAGTTCTTTTAAATACTATTCATCCTTCCTTATCAATAATGTCTACATCGAGGTCACTTATAAATATTTATAAAGAAGATTGTGCCCTGTTAAAAGATTTTGATAGGTCAAATTTCCAGTATGAAACGTCAACAGCCTTGCTACAAATGGTAGGCGTGCAGACGTTTTTGCATTGTCACTATCGTGGATGGTTCAATGAGTGCTGCAGTTAAATGTCAAAATTGAACTTACATGCCAATTTACACCGTAAATTTGTGACTTACCTGTAAGTTAGCCATGCCTATCTGGTGTATGTCAATGTCTTTATGTTGAAAGGGGGTGCAGAGGCACTTTATTACTGGTTATCTGGGGTAAAGTACACAGAGTTCTACAGCTAGCAAAAATATAAGCTCATTAAAAAGCGCAAAATCCGGGGTGACCCTGCAGGAAGGGCAAATTTCCTAAAGGTAGCCCTGGGTAGATTTTTGCCACTTTTGAATGTGCACTGTTAAATATGAAGTGTTGGATGTTGAAAAGTCTTGCTAGTAGATGAATTCCGGCTGGAGTGGAGTATGGGACTCCAGTACGCCTTTCTGCCTCTCCTGCCCAGAGTTCTGGAGATGATCTGGACCAACCGAGCCCAAGTCATGATAGTGGCTCTGGATTGGACAAGGAGTGTGCATTACCCGGGACTTCTGGGCATGAGTGTCTATCCTTTTATCCTACTTTCACTTCAGTAGGATCTTCTGTGGCAGAGGCTAGGCTCACAATCCTCACCTCCATACGTCGAGATTGAGCAACAGCAGTTGACTGCTTTAGATCTACCACCTGAGGTGAATGCCATCCTTGCTTCCAGACATCCATCTACATTGGGCACGGACACATTTTGGTATCCTGTCTGGAGCTTGCAGGACATAGCCCTTGTAAGCCAAAACATCAGATGTTTTATTTGTTTGGTCTATGACACAGCAAAACCTTGCTTTGGGCACTTTTAAAAGTTGTCAGCCCTTTTGGCCTTTTTGTGTTTGCCAGACGATCTGACCTTGTTCAAACAACCTATTGTGATTTGAATTAGAGGTTTTGTGTAAATGTTCCTTCCTAACCCTTTTGGGATGCCAAAGTGGGACGTTAATTTGAATTTTTTTAATTTAAAAAAGTTTTTCATGTGTACTTCCCTTTAACCGATGCATACCTTCTTGTTGCTTCTGCTGACTAAATACTGTCTTCCTTATTGCAATCACTTCAGCTCGTCGCATTTGTGAACACCAGGCACTGGCGGACCAATGCCCTACACAACAATTTTCCTGGGCAAATTAGTGCTGAGGACTTGGGTGCCTTTTTTCTCGCAATTCGTGACTCCTTTACTCTTTGGGCAATCCTTAACTTTCCTAGCGTTTTTTGCCCTTCCTCACCCATCAAAAGAGGTGAGGCTTTATTGGTGGAACCTCAAACAAGCTTTAAGCTTTCACATCACGCATACCAAGAACTATAGAGAGGACAATTAGCTTTGCATTAGGATCTGGTATTCATTGCCCAAAAAGCAGCCCAAAAGGCCGACAGCCCCATTCTCCAGGGTTTAGGCTGCCACTACTGCATTGGCTCGAGGAGTGCCTGTCTTGGTCGTCTGTTAGGAAGTGACATGTGCATCTTTGCACACATTCACACGTTCCTCCAGTAGCTCTTGGCCCACTTCTCAGATCCTCCACGTTTGGGAGGTGGTACTTTGATGAATTTGCAGGTAGAATTAATCAACAAGAGAACAAGTTACTTACTTTTTGTAAAGCTCTTTCTATTGAATACACTTTACTGCAACCCTGGTCTGTGTAGTGGTATTTTTACCATCTGAAAAGGTCCCAGATTGGAGACCTGCACACTTCTTGCAACAATTGTTTTGTGCTTTGTGTCCGACGCACTGAAATTCGAGCAAGAAACTGACATTGGCGTGCACAGCAAGTGGTTACATGCAGCTCAGTCACTTCCTGGATGGAACGCAGCCAACGTTGAGCCTGAGTGCCACCTAGTGGCGTTTGGGAGCACTGCTATGAGAAAGTTTTGAATCCAGTGTGATGTGTGGGGAATATTTTAAAGTTGAGGTCTCTGCTTTTAGGGTCCACTAGAAGGAGCATTACTGAAGATAAGTACTTGCCCAAGTACCACACTAATCAACTACCTTCTCTTCTGAGTAGCTGTTTATGCTCCGTATAAAATATATCAAACTTTCTAGACAGGTTTGTAGTCCATTTTAGTTGTATTCTAATATTAGCTATATTTCATATGCCCCATTTTTCGCAAACCTGTGATTAACTTTTACTCTATTACAATTCCAGAAAGCTGTGGCGGAAAAGCAGGCAAAACGCAATCAGGAACGTTTGAAGAGAAGAGAGCGGGAAGAGAGGGGAAGTAGAAGGTCAGTAAATTCTGCTCATTAGTAAGTTAGGTCATGTCATTTGATTGATTGATCTTTGAGACTGAAATTGTTGTAGAGATTTTTGGCCAATCATTGCAGAGTGCAAAACTTTATTTTTCTTCCTTTCTTTTTGTGAGTATTTGAAGATCAACCCAAATGATGTAGCATTTGATGCACGCAAGTACATTTAGCTTGGTGAGATTGCTTCATCTGAGCGAGACGGTCATGTGTGCATTCAGTGGTGAGGCATAGAGACAAACAC
The DNA here is from genome assembly GCA_963921515.1 of Calotriton arnoldi. NCBI lineage: Eukaryota > Metazoa > Chordata > Amphibia > Caudata > Salamandridae > Calotriton > Calotriton arnoldi. Next base: position 28,710 of record CAWUFW010009144.1, read on the forward strand.
AACCAAGTATCCCTTCTGGAACCAGGGTGGTTCCTTCTAGAGAAAGAGAATAAGAGGGGTGGGGGGGGGATTTCCTTTTAGATTACATCGTACTAAGTTTCTACGCCAGTCTTACCCCGACCCACTGTTGTGGGTGGGAAGGGAAAGAGACCCTTTTCTTATTATAGCTCTCACTCTGATAGTGACATTCTTCATCATTGGCTCACCCCAACTCCTAAAGGTTGAGGTGGGCTCAACCATATTTCAGGGAGCACTTATGAAGATATTGTGTATGGGGGGGCCGTAACGTTAAAAGATAAAATTCCTCACCCAATCCAAAAGTATCCTTTATTAGTGGAGAGGGAGGCCAGGTTAAAAACTGTAGTAGGGCTAGAGGATGTAATGGTTCTGTGACCCTAAACTAGACACAAACATGTTTCAGCCCTTTCTGTTGGCCTAAAGATGGTCCTGGGCTTTCGTCAGGGTGGGACGCGAAGAAGTCACTTCCCCCAAAGACGTGAGTGCAAAAGTGGGCATGCAATTTATGTGTGTCATACTGCAGGTTTTTTTTTTCAACATGTCTGATACTTGCCGCTGTTTTCTTAAAGGGAATTGCCCCACATTAACAGGGTATACACTCCCAACGGGGGCATGAGGGGAGGCCTTGTAGTCACACATTCGTCAAAGGTCCAGCCCCGTTTGAGACCTACTGTGTGCTCTCTGCTCCCCTGCTTGTCCAAAACTTTGTTTTCTTCCCTTTTTGTGAGTATTTGAAGATCAACCCAAATGGTGTGTAAGGAAGTGGGTTTCTGTTGCAGTAACCCCCCCACTTTTTGCCAGACCACTGATGCACTTTGACTTGATGTGCCCTGGGTCCCTGCCAATCAGGTTCCCAGGGCCTGTGTTCTTTCCCCAACACTGTGCCCAATTGGCATCTCTGGCCACAGGTCAGCCCCTGGTAAATGGTACCACAGGTACCCAGGGCACTGTGACCAGGGAAGACCTCTAAGGGCTGCAGCACTTAGTGTGCCACCTTTAGATGCCCTGTACCTTTACACACACACACTGCCTTTGCAGGCTGCGTGTTTTGGTGCAGAACAAAGTGAAGAGTCGATATGGCACACACCTCTGTGGGCCATGCCTACAACCCACTGCCCTGGCATAGGTCAGTCACCCCTCTAGCTGGGTGCACTATACCAGTGGTGAAGGTACAGGTGCATGAGCCCTGTACCCCTACAGTGTCCAAGTCCATTCTTAGACATTGTAAGTGCAGTGCTGCCATTAAGAGTATATGGTGCTGGGAGTTTTTCATTACGAACTCCACAGCACCATAATGGCTGCACTGCTCAGTTTGGTATCAAACTTCTCAGCACATTAAACCCACACTGATGCCAGTGTGGGATTTAATGAAAAATGCACACAGAGGGCATCGTTGAGATGCCCCCTGAAAAACAACCAGCCTCTGGTGGGTTCCCTGACTGGTACACACCAGCCTGCCACCACGAGACATGTTTCTGGACCCCTAGGGTGGGAGCCTACGCTCCCTGAGCCCAGAAACAAAGCCTTTCCTGGGCGGAGGTGTACACACCTCCCCCAGGCCAGGAAGAGCCATCTGTGGCAGGGGAGCTTCAAAGGCCTGGCAGCCTTTGTAATGCGACGCCCCAGCCTCTCCTGCTATCAGGAGCAGGCCCCCTTCCTGTCTCCCCTCCCTTTTGGCGGGAAGACAGGCGGGAAAAACTAGCCAGCCCAGGATGTGTGCCCACCTCTGCCAACTCCACCCCTCAGGTGAGGGAGGCGAGGTGAAGCCCACTCTCCAGTGCTCGCCATCTTGCAGATGGCAGGCGCTCCCCAATCAGGACTAGGGATTGTGCTCACTCCCCCACGTGGGTTGAGCACACCAAGGGTGTAGTCACCCTAAGGTCAGTAGCCCATTGGCTACGGACCTCAAGACCCCTAAAACTCCCCCTAAATACAGTATTTAGGGGGCAGCCCTGAACCAGGAAGGCAGATCCAACAACTACAAGAAAAAGAAGAGAAGGACGAGAAGCCGTGCAGAGTTAACAAGAGGACGACGCCCACTGACTTGGCCCCAGCCCTACAGGCCTGTCTCCCCTCGAACCTGCTCCTGCAAAACCCCGGCGTGTCCAGCGGCCAGCAACCTCAAAAACCCCGGAGGACCTGCCTGCCTTCACTTTCCAAGCTGTTTCTCCCGTGAACACCGGACGTGTTTGAACTGCAGCTTCTGGTGCCAGCCAGGAACCGCGAATCCCGCACACTCTGCACCCGCCGAATCCGGCCCGAGCTTGAGTGGGCTAATACCCCAAGGAGGCCCCCCCCTGGCGATCCTGAACCGAGATCCGGCGACCCCTGACCTGCCTCAAGCCTCCTGACGACGCCTGCAGCCTCAATCCAGAGGACCCCCCCCTACCGCGACAAGAGCGGGTAAGAAAATCAGACGTCCCAAGGCACCCCTGCACTAGACGCCCCACGGCCTTGTGTGCCCAACCCAGCGGTGCCTAACCAACCCTCTACATCCCAACTTACCCCTCGAAGTGGTGGTAGCTCCTGGAAGATCCTCGTCCCCGAGCCTGCGGTGTTTCTTTGTCCCGGAGAATCTCCATTGAAATCAACAGGGCACCCGACCTCAAAACAGCACCCGGTCGCCCTAGTGCCGCTGAGGGTGCCCCTTTTGTGCTAACTTGGTCCCCAACTTGCCCTGAGCTTAACCCTAGGAGCTTTGCTTCCACAACCCCGTGGCCTGCTTGCCAGCAGCCACCAACCGGAGTCCCCCTATCCTCCATAGGATAACATTGGGCCTCAACACTCAGCACCCGGCCGCCCTAGTGCCGCTGAGGGTGCAACAACAGTGCATCACTGACCCTGGGAGACCCCTGAGTCTAACCTCAGAACCCTAACTCAAAAGACCGATTACTTACCTCGAAACCGATAACCTGTTTTTCCTCATAGAATAACATTGACACTTTTTCTCCCAAAAAGTTTCTAAGTGTCGACTTTTGAAAACTAAGAATATTCCTTAATCGCACAAATAACCTAAACGAATTTTCTCAACTATTTGCAGGAAAGGTCCCAGTGCTGAATCTAGGTATCCAGCACTGAGTAGGAAAAGTAACTTACCTGTGAATTGAATTTCCTTCCATAGGATAACATTGGTGGTTCTATGTGAAAAAGTTTTGTCAACTTTTGAAATACAAGAATATTCTTTAAAAATCGTACATCTAACTAAAACGCCTTTTCTCAACTGTTTTCAGGAAATGTCCCAGTGCTGAATCTAGGAGTCCAGCACTGGATTACAAAAGTAATTTTACCTGCATTTACCTTAAAAAGCCATTCATTTCAATGTACTGCAACCTACTGCATCCCCTGTAAATCAAATCAAGTACAATCTTCATTGCTTTTTAAAACTGTGTACAACAAGTAACTTATTACTGAAAAGAATTGAATGCTTACCTGTATCAGGCTTGCTTGGTTCTAAAATAAAATAACAGTATATTTTTTTATACAAAAACAATTGGCCTAGAGTTCAGTTCTTGAGTGTGTGAATTCATTTGCTGACTGAGGGTGTACATCAAATGCTTAACACTGTCCTCTGATACTGCCTTACTGCTCGACCACTCTACCACAAATAGAGAGTAAGGTTCTATCTAACCTTAACCTCTGCCTACCTCTGGGGTCACCTGGACTCTATACACACTATACCTCATTTTGGTGTAGTATATACAGAGCCAGCTTCCTACACTGGCCACTTGTAAGTCCCTTGTAAAAGGTACACTAGTTACCAAGGGCACTGTGACCAGGTAAGGTCTCTAAGGGCTGCAGTACTTACTGTGCCACCCTTAGAGGCCCTGTACCTTTATACACACTGTTAGAAGGTGGTTCCGACACTATGGGCCGCCCGGATTTTTTGCTTTTTGAGCACCTAATTGTTGAGTTTTTATTGTGGGGGAGCCTCATAAGTTGGGACTCACCCACAGTGAACTCAAGATGTAAAAGACTGCATGGGGATTTTACTGGTGTCCCCCTGGCTTGACCAGGCCACTGCGCAGCAGCTGGAGTAAGGGACACCGGGCTGGTTACATGCAGACACGTGTACATGCGTGTGCACACGTGTAGGGGCTGTGCAGGGGAGATTCCTAGCTTGTGCAGTCCGGGAGCAGCTACAAGATGAAGGGTGTGGCAGGACTTGTGCAGAATTGGGTGGTGACATGGAATAGGCTTTATACACTGGGAAGGAACATGCCAGGGAAAGTCGATGGGTTTTACTGTTTTTCACTTCATTATTCCCCTATGGAGATGTGGAGCCCATGTGCTAGATTAACTTTCATAAGGCCTACAGATTCCAGACACGCACTAAAGTCCACTGTAGCTGATGTGGAAAGGGGCATTATCCAGTATTAGGGTATCTTTCATAGATTCACATGCCTGAATCATTCCCCATCGTCTGGATGTCCCCGGTACATAAATATAGTAATGTCCCATTGGACATATAGAGTAATAGGCTAAGAGCCTTACATTAGTAACATATCCATGTCCTTTTGTAAAAAGGACCAAACTCTAGAAGAGAACCAATCGGCTATCACCACCCTGTGGAACCTTCCTGGAAGGAGCTCTAGTCCCTCAGATTTTCTACCGCACGTCGTGCTAAGGGAGTCTCCACTGAGCTCTGCTCAGGTCTTTCTTTGCTTCTGGATTTCCAGTGGTTTTTTTCTTCACCATTCTGTCTCTGCGTGAAGTTCTCAACATCGTCATGGCAGAGTCTTCTAAGAAAGGCCTTTTTAGGTCCTGTGCTTCCTGTGGCAAAAAGAGGCTTCATGTTGACGACCAACACAAAGACTGTCTGTATTGCCTCTACCCGGATCACTCCGCAAAGGACTGTAAGGTATGTCGTACCTTTTCCTCAAAAACCCTCAGACCGGGAGGGACGCCTTTTAACTTGGCTACAGAGGCTTAAGGACAAAGACCAGGCTTTGTCTTCTGAGGAAAGTGAGGGCTCCTACAAATCTTCAAGGTCCTCTCACAAAAGGCCCAGGGTTACCTCTCCAGGACCCTCGTCGCAACCCCCTCCAAAGAAGACACACAAAAAGTCTTCAGAGGGACACCCTAAGACCTTGCCAACAAAGGTTTCTCCACAGGAAGGTTTACACACCTTTAAAACGCCTGCCTCCACCTCATCGTCGACCACATCGTCGACGGTGGCTTCATCGACGAGAAAAACCCCATCCACGGCTGTGGTGGTGACTTCATAGACGACGACTGTTTCTACTTCTTTGACGTCAACCTTGTCCACGTCGACGACGACGACTTCATCGTCGACGGTTGCTAAACCTATATCGTCGACGATAAAAATAAAGAAATCGACGACGACCAAGTCAGCGTCGACGCTTTCATCGCCGGTGAGCGCGTCGACGAGAGCTACACCGTCGACTAGCGCGACGACGACGACACCACCGTCGACGGGAGCTTCGACGATGTTACCTCTTTCTATTGGTGCTCCACCGTCGACGATTACACCGACGACGGGCTCGTCAACGACACCAGAATCCGAAGTGAAAAGTGCGTATGTCCATCTCAAAATAACTAAACGCACGTTAACACCTGCTCTCACTTCTCCTAGCAAAGTCCAACCATTACTTCCAACTCGCCTTTTGGATGAGGAGGAAGACTAGGACGAGGACAGCACGTTCGAGGCTGCTACGAGTCCTTCTGAACTTCAGGTCAAATTCCAGGACAGTTCCGACTACGAAGAACAAGACCCAGAAAACCAAACATATTATCCTGAAGACAGCCATCCTTCCCAACCTCCCATGGTTTGTCTTCCAGCGTCTTTGGTTTCTGACCTCCAATTCCTCATTGCTGACTATAAGCAGAGATTCCCTACATCTGCTACGTCTCCCGTTCCAGTTGTCTCTCCACAGCAAGGACCACAGCCTCCGCTTCTACCTCCACAGTCTGTGCCTGTAACCATACCACCTCCACCTGACACGGATGACGAGGAGGATGATCAACAGGAGGAGAGAGAACTCCATGATTCACAATCGACTCATGATGAGTGGGATGATGGTTATCCCGTGTCCAGCTTCCCCGGTGCCTACTCAAGCTGATTCACCTCCGGAGGATATAGGGGGTTTTCATAGTGTTTTAGAGAGGGCGGCACAGCGTTTCCAGATTCCTATACCTTCTCACCAGCAGGATTGTTTCCTTTATGATTTTAAGGAACCTTTTCGAGAGTCTGTGAGATCGGTGCCCATCATCGACTACATCTGGAATCAGGGTGTTAAAATAATGCTTGTCCGCATCAACGGAAAGTGGTCTCCTTCCGAACGGAAGCTTCACATAAACCTCCTCGAGCTGTGTATCTGGCTCTCCTGGCATTCCTTCCCAGGATCAAAGGTTCTCTAGTGCTTGTCCGAACGGACAATACCACGACAATGCACTACCTGAACAAACAGGGAGGTACTCGTTCACTGGCATCTCTCACGAATCTCAAAAAATCTGGAACTGGCTACTTCTCCACAACATCTCCCTTCGGGCGGAGTATGTTCCAGGTTCAGACAACATACTGGCCGATTCTCTAAGCAGGCAGCATACAATATGTCACGAATGGGAGCTGAACCAACGGACTCTCAACCGCATATTCTCCCAATGGGGCACTCCTTTCTTGGACCTTTTTGCTACCAAGCAGAACGCCAAATGCCAAAACTTCGCAAGCTGGCATCCCCAACAAGGATCTCTAGGGAATGCATTTTCAATCGCATGGTTCAACGTCTTTGCGTACGCTTTTCCACCGATTCCCCTAATTCCCAGGGTCCTCAGGAAGTTGAAGGCAGAACCCTGCACGCTCATTCTGATAGCTCCTGCGTAGCCACGCCAGCATTGGTTCACGGAGCTCCACCTTCTCTCTCTGGAGCCGCCAATCCCTTTGAAACCATTTCCCTCTCTCCTAACAATGAACAGGGAACAAGTCCAGCATCCGGATCCAGCATCTCTCAGATTATCGGCTTGGCTCCTGAGTTCAGAGAATTCCATCGCCTAGACATTCCTCCGGACTGCAGGGCAGTTCTAGCTCGAGCCGAAAGTACTAACAAAACATATTCCCTAAAATGGAAGAGATTCTGTGTCTGGTGTAAGTCGGCAAACATACACCCTTTTTCGTCTTCTCCACAACAAATACTGCCTTACCTTCTCCATCTGGCAACTTCAGGTCTTGCTCATGCCTCCATTAAAGTGCACCTCGCAGCAATATCCCGTTTCAGGAGATCTTCAATAGGTCCTTCTCTCTGGTCTGATAGACTGATTAAGCAATTTCTCAAAGGCCTATTCAGGACTTTTCCTCCTGTAAAACCTCTGCCTCCCACTTGGCAACTCAACACTGTTCTTGCTCAGATCATGAAACACCCCTTCGAGCCAATCCACAGAACTGATCTTAAATATCTTTCTTGGAAGACGGCACTCCTTCTAGCCCTTACCTCAGCAAGGCGAGTAAGTGAGCTTCAGGCATTTTCAATTCAAGACCCTTTCCTTCAGTTCAAACACGACAGGGTTATATTACGAACTAATCCTAAATTTGTGCCCAAAGTGCCCTCGGACTTTCACCTTAATGAACCCATAATCTTACGGTCCTTTTTTCCCAATCCTCAAACACCGGCAGAAAAAGCTCTACACTCTCTAGACCTTAAGCGCTGCCTTAAATTCTACCTTGACAGGACGAAATCGTTCCGCAAATCTAACCAACTCTTTGTGGCTTACAGTCGACCTAGGAAAGGTCTTCCGCTTACTAAACAAAGCATCTCTCGATGGATCTCTGGAGCCATTACTTTCTGTCACCAGCAAGCGGGTCAACCCTTGCAGTCCAAGGTTCGAGCTCATTCCACGAGAGCAGTTTCTACCTCTATGGCACTCTTTGCAGGTGTGCCTATCACAGACATTTGCAGAGCGGCAACATGGAAGACGCCGCATACATTTACCAAGCACTACTGCTTGGATACGGAACTCATGAAGGATGCTGCAGTGGGACAAGCAGTGTTACGCCATCTATTCCAATAGAGGTGAGCCTTCTTTTCATCCCACCATCCTTGTTTTTTTATACGCACATTTCTTTATTGTTTCTTTCATGGTCTTCCTTGATTACAGTTTGGTACGATATATATTTCACATTGATATATTATTATTATCTAGTGACTTCGTCTGTAATGTACCATCCGAAATGTGCTGATCATTGCTTGCTACTCTGATTCAGGCATGTGAATCTATGAAAGATACCCTAATACTGGATAAGAAATGCGTTACTTACCTGTAACTGCAGTTATCCAGTATTGGTATCTTTCATAGATTCACATGCAACCCACCCACCTCCCCTGGAAGGGCTCACCTCGTTCTCTCAGTAATACACCTACTTAGCACTGTGCTTACGAAAATCTGAGGGACTAGAGCTCCTTCCAGGAAGGTTCCACAGGGTGGTGATAGCTGATTGGTTCTCTTCTAGAGTTTGGTCCTTTTTACAAAAGGACATGGATATGTTACTAATGTAAGGCTCTTAGCCTATTACTCTATATGTCCAATGGGACATTACTATATTTATGTACCAGGGACTCCCATCCCGACGACGGGGAATGATTCAGGCATGTGAATCTATGAAAGATACCAATACTGGATAACTGCAGTTACAGGTAAGTAACGCATTTCTTCTGCAGAGTCCAAAGTCCATATTTGTACTGCTTTTGGGTCATCCAGAAATGTCACATTTCTCTGAGTCAGTCATAACCAGGGCCAGGCTGAGGGCTGACCTCAGCTGGATGGATTGATAACCTTTCTTCCACAAGCTAAGGCCTCCTCTCCAGGAAGAGAAGATGGGTGGGGCTACAGGCTCATCCATCAGCAGCTATCACAGGGTGCCAGGCACCAGGCTGCACCAAGGAGGGAAGGCAGCGAGGGGGGAAGGTGGATTGTTTCAGAGACCATGTGGCCAGAGACCCCGGACGACGCCATTTTGAACAAACCCAGAGGCTGGACAAGAAGAAGGGAGCAGGGGCAGGGAAGTGATGTGTCGCTGTTTGATAGGACCAACAGAGACTTCCTACCAGCCCCCTACTCAACTTTTAAAAAGTGCTTGCACAGGAAGAGAAGCTCTCTGGGGTGTGGTCTGCTGAGGCGGAAGGTGCTGGAGCCTGGCAATGGGCAGTTGGAAGGAGAGACCCCCTGACTGACCCCCCGGGCCCTAACCGCGCCAGAAGAGCCCCGGACCGGTGCGCAGAAGCAGGGGCCTCTGCGCAGGGAGAAGAGAGGCCCAGGAGGAGAGCCAGGCGAAAGGGTGGCGCAGGGAGCCAGTGAAGACCGCTCCCTGCAGAATGCACCCTCTTGGAGACCCGGAGGGTGAAGGAGAGTGCTCCCAGTGGCTGGGGGGCGCCACCAGGAGCAAGAAGACGCGTAAATGGGGCAGATCGGACCCCCTGGGGATGAGATATGGCCCCCGGAAGGTAGGCGACCTTTGACCCCTAAGAAGACAGACTAAGCGCGTGGGGCTCCGCCGCCGGTCTCAGAGATGCCCCCGGGGTGGGTCAGGTCCCGGGGGCTGCCCCCAAGGAGAAGGGAAGCCGGGGAGCGCGACTCTCCCCATGAAGGTGCCCTGCAGGGGGGCCAGGAGCCCACCCTGGCCCCCACCAGAGGCGGGGGAGCGCCGTCGCGCCCCCCGCGAAAATGGGCCCAGGGGCACGGGACCCCATCCCCGGGCCTTGAAGAGGTAAAATGGGGGAGCGCCGTCGCGCCCCCGTGCCGATGTGCCCAGGGGCCCGGGACACCATCCCCGGCCCCCGAAGAAGATGAAGTGGCGGGGTGCCAGGAGCCCACCCTGGCCCTGCTGAAGAAAAGCGGTCCAAGTCGGGGGGATGCCGCCGCGCCCCCCGTGAAGGTGGCCCGGCCCCGCAGAGAAGGAGGCCGGGGGAGTGCCGCCGCACTCCCTCGAGGTCCGGTCCGACTGGGCCGAAGCTGCGTGTCTGCCCGCAGGAGCGGGCAGACGAGAAGATTCGCGCCGGCGGCAGCACGCGAGGGTGCTGGCCGGGCGGGGAGCCGGCGAGGGTAGCCGGGGGTGGGCTCCCCGGGCTGCCCTCCAACGGAACAGGAAAGGCGGGGGTCCCTGGTGGGACCGAGACCCCGGAAGAAGAGTGGGGGACCGGGTGGGACCGGCCCTCAAAAAGCCGCCTATCGGCCGGGGGTGGGCTCCCCGAGCCGTTACAGTACCTGCGGGTCCGGGCCCCCCACCGAGGCCCAAGAAGTGGCCGGAGGCCCACATCGCGGCTCTCCCCGGAGCAGCGGGAGAACCGCTAATCAATTATGCGGCAAAACCCATTATTTATGCCTTGCAGGCCAGGACCGGCCTTCAAGGGCCACACAGCGTTTTCACGGCTTGTGGTGGCACCAGGAGAGCGGGGTCACCACCATACATGTGCAAAGGTGCTGGGGGAGCTGCTGGAGAAGCGCAGTCTCCCCCCTCCCCCAGCAGGAAGAGGAGTCCCTCCCTAAGTCACATGGGGACTTGAAAGGAATAACCCCTCAAGGGCTCAGTCTGCATTTAACACCTTCTGGGCTGGAACTTTTGTTCTACAGCTGAGGGTGTATTGAGTGATGCATCCAGGAGAGAAGGGCTGAGTTGGGGATGCCTGGAGAAGGGCATCCCCTGGAGGTGAAGAGGTGTAATTGCACCAGAAATGCTTTTACCAATGTTATTTCTTTTAGAGGGACTGAAGGTCACATGTGTAATGTGAAGATCTGAAAGAGACACGTTAGTGACAGATTCCTTACCTTGGAATATCCCCAGGCGTCAGGCTGGATCCGGAAAGTTTTTGCGTAGCAGTACCCTTGCGTGTCGGTAGGCGGCGTCGTGCGGCTCCGCGTCCGTCGTCGGCATCGTGATCGCCGGGATGACGTCGCGGGCAGTACTTAGACGCCGCCCCTGCGCGCTGACGTCAGTTCTTCTTTTCCGCGCCAGTAAGCGCAGATCCGGGAAGAGCAGTGCCCTAGTCATTTTTTGACTATATTTTTGGTGATTTTTTCACTGTTTTTTCTCACGAGTCTATCGACTCCGAAGGTGTCGGTAGGGATGCCTGGCTTCAAGCCCTGTGACGTCTGTGGTCGTATGATGTCGATCACAGACCCGCATTTAGAGTGTCTCTACTGTCTCGGCCGCGACCACGACACGAAGTCGTGCCCCGACTGCCGGGCCTTGCACCCGAAGGCTTTGCGAGAGCGGTCTCGAAAGCTCCTCGAGGTCCGGCAGTCGGCTCCGCGCCACACCAAGCCCCGGTCACTTGAGAGGTCGAGGGGCCGGTCGCGGAGTCCTCATCGGTCGTCGGGGTCCAAGTCTTCGCATTCCTCCGGTAAGTCGAAGCATAAAAAGTCTAAGAAGCGTCATCGCTCCACGACTTCGCCTCGCTGGTCTTGCGACTCGGCTAAGGCTCCTGTTGGCACCGTCCCTGCGGCTCCGGGAGTGCCTATGGAGCCGCCCCCGCATTACCCGTCCTTCCCGGGTTCGGGGGCGACTCCGGCCGAGATACAGGAATTCCTGTCGGCCATGGCCCGCCTCTTCGGGCCTCAAGGTCCCCCCGGTGCGCCTTCGGGCCCCGCGGGCCCTGATGGGGTTTCCCCGGCGCCGACTCCGGTCCCGGCGCCGCCTGTCACACCAGCCTCGATCCCGGCCTCGATCCCGGCTCCGGTGCTGCTGCAACCCCCATCGACGCCGGTTGACCTAACTACGCCTCCGCCGGCGCCGATGTCTCCGGTGCCGTTTCCGACGCCGCCCGGGGCTCCGGGCGGCGTCGTTCCCCGGTTCTCTCCGGATCCGGACACGGCGCCGGACCAGTGTCGCTCGACGCCGGCTCCGACGTTGTTGAGACCTTGGGTCCCGCGTGTCCCTCCTTCTCCTTATTTTGAACCTGAGGAGGACGAAGAGGACTGGGAGGGGTCAGAGGACCCTCTCACACAGCAGTGTGAGTACGAACAGGACTGGGCTGAGGAACTTGGGGATGCCAGTAGGCTGGACACCTCCCCTGACCCTGGCATACTGTCTCCTCCTTCCGTGGCAACAGAGGAGGGAGCAAACTTTGCAACTGTGTTGCGTAGAGCAGCTGGGGCCTTACACCTCCAATTGCCTACTGCGCCGTCACGCCTGGCTGAGAACCACTGGTTTCTCGGGTGATGTCCAGAACACTCTTATGGACATGCCCTTTGATGGGGTCGGTCTTTTTGGGAACAAGGCAGACCATGCGCTGGAGCGTTTTAAGGACTCACGGGCTACGGCCCAGTCCCTGGGCCTTTCTGCTGTACGCCCTCCGCAGCCATCTGCTTTTCGCCCCTTTCGTGGCCACGGAAGGGGCGCCCAGTCACGTCCGCTGCCCAGCCACCGGCCTGCGCAGCAAGCGTCTTCGCGTGGCCGAGGACGTGGCTCCCGCCGTGGCGGGTCAGGCAACCAGCGTGCGGGTCAGGCCACCAGCGTGCGGGTCAGGCCACCAACCCCGCCCCGTCCGCGGCCTCCAAGCCCTCCTAGTCCTTCCTTTCAGGTGCACAGCACGCCAGTAGGGGGCAGGGTCCGCCATCACCTTCACCACTGGCGTGCCATCACCTCGGACAGGTGGGTCTTGGACATTGTCCGAAGGGGCTACTCCCTCCCCTTCGAGACCACCCCCCCAGCCATGCCACCTCAATTCCACCTAATGTCCGGGGATCACTTGGTGCTTCTTCAAAAGGAAGTTGCGGCTCTCTTGGCCAAGAGGGCCATCGAACGCGTTCTGACCCCAGAAGTAGGACGTGGTTGCTACTCCCACTACTTTCTGGTGCCCAAAAAGGACAAGGAGGACATGCGTCCTATCTTGGACCTCCGGAACGTCAATCGCTTCCTCCGGAAGGAGAAGTTCAAGATGCTCACCTTAGCTCAGGTCTTGACTGCCCTAGACCCTGGAGACTGGATGGTAGAGTTGGACTTGCAGGACGCTTATTTCCACATCCCCGTTACCTGCGGTTCATAGTGGGCCTCGAGCATTTTCAAATCACCGTGCTCCCCTTTGGCCTCAAGTGCCCCTCGGGTGTTCACGAAAGTGATGGCGGTGGTCGCAGCTCATCTGCGCCGGGCAGGGGTTCCAGTCTTCCCCTACCTCGACGACTGGCTGCTGAAGGCGGGCTCGTCCCAGGCAGTCGTCTCCCACCTCCAGACTACGGCCGAACTCCTGCACTCGCTGGGGTTCTCCATCAATGTGCCGAAGTCGCACCTGATTCCTTCTCCACAGCTCCTTTTCATCGGAGCAGTTCTGGACACGACGCAGTTTCGGGCCTATCCTCCCGAACGGCGAGTCCGGGATATTCAGCCTATAATTCCGATCTTTCAGCCTCTATCCTGGGTTTCGGTACGGATGACCCTGAGGCTGCTGGGCCTCATGGCCTCCTGCATCCTGCTGGTCGATCATGCCAGATGGCATATGCGGGCTCTGCAGTGGGACCTGAAGTTCCAGTGGGCGCAGCACCAGGGCAACCTGTCCGATCACGTCCAGATCTCGGAGGAGACTGCAAAACAGTTGCAGTGGTGGCTCTCGAACCGGCAATGGGTCATGGGCAGATCCCTCTCCCTTCCCCAGCCAGAGCACACAGTCGTGACGGACGCGTCCCTTCTGGGATGGGGCGGTCACATGGGAGAGGCGGAGATCAGAGTCTCTGGTCTCCGGCGGAGTCCCGGCTCCATATCAACCTTCTGGAGCTCCGGGCGATCCGACTTGCACTCAAGGCATTCCTTCCCTCTGTCAAAGGGCAGGTAGTGCAGGTGTTCACAGACAACACCACCGCCATGTGGTACTGCAACAAACAAGGCGGGGTGGGGTCGTGGACCCTATGTCAGGAGGCTCTGCGCCTCTGGACATGGCTGGAACATCAGGGCATATTCCTGATGGTTCAACACCTGGCAGGTTCCCTGAACGCCAGGGCGGACGAACTCAGCCGCAGGTGCATGATGGATCACGAATGGCGTCTTCACTCGGAAGTGGCGCAAGGACTCTTTCTACAGTGGGGAGAGCCTTGGTTGGATCTATTCGCCACCGAAGAGAACGCGCAATGTCGTCAGTTCTGCGCGTTGGAATTTCCAAGGCGGCACTCGCTCGGCGACGCTTTTCGTCGCGAGTGGAGTTGCGGTCTGTTGTACGCTTTTCCGCCTATACCACTTCTACCCAGAGTGTTGAAGAAGATTCGGCACGACCGGGCCCAAGTCATCCTTGTGGCTCCGGACTGGGCTCGAAGAGTTTGGTATCCCGAGCTACTCAGTATGAGCGTCGATCCCCCGATCCGTCTGCCTCTTCGGGAGGATTTTCTGTCGCAGCATCAGGGGACGGTCCTCCACCCGAACCTGTCCAGTCTACAACTGCTTGCGTGGACATTGAGCGGCGGCAGTTGATTCCTTTCGACTTGCCTCCCGAAGTTTGTGATGTGATTCTGGCAGCCAGGCGTCCCTCCACTAAGGTGGTATACGCCTGCAGGTGGAACAAGTTTGTGGCATGGTGAACAGCAAAGGCTGTGAATCCCCTCTGTGCCCCTCTTTCCGAGGTTCTTCTGTTCCTTCTTTCTCTGGCCCAACAGGGTTCTGCCCTGGGTACCATCAAGGGCTATCTTTGTGCAATCTCGGCCTTCCTCAGGCTCCCTGATCAGCCCTCTCTTTTTAAGTCCCCTGTTGTTAACAGGTTCTTAAAAGGCATTACACACCTCTTCCCTCCTGTTCCGTTTGTGATGCCTCAGTGGGACTTGAACTTGGTTCTTACCTTTTTAATGTGCGCTCCCTTTGAGCCTCTACATAACTGTCCTCTTCGTCGTCTTACTTTGAAGACAGCCTTTCTGGTGGCCATCCCCTCCGCTCGGCCGGTGAGTGAGCTCCAGGCTCAATCATGCAAATCTCCCTTTCTGTCTGTCCATCCAGACAAGGTTGTTCGTAGGACGCGTCCGTCCTTCTTGCCAAAGGTGGTTACTGCCTTCCACATTGGGCAGACCATCACTTTGCCCACCTTCTTTCCGCCTCCGCATCCTTCCAGAGAGGAAGAGAGGCTCCACCGTCTGGACCCAAAACGTGCGCTTTCCTTTTATATTAACCGCACACAACACTTCCGGGTGGATGACCAGCACTTTGTTGGCTACGTGGGCGCCAAAAAAGGTCGGGCGGTGCACAAGAGAACCATCTCCCGCTGGGTCACCTTGTGTATCAAAGCCTGCTATTCTTTGGCTAAAAAGGAGCCTCCTGTTGGGCTGCGGGCCCATTCCACCAGGGCAACGGCTGCTGCCACGGCTTTAGGCCGCGGTGTTCTGCTGCAAGATATGTCGGGCAGCTACGTGGGCCTCGCTGCACACGTTTACCAAGCATTACTGCCTTGACAGCCAGGTCCGGAGGGACGGCTTCTTTGGCCGTTCTGTCCTCCGGGACTTCCTTGTCTGATCTTTGTTCGCAGACCCACCACCGGGGTTGGTATTGCTGGGGTATCTATTCTAAGGTAAGGAATCTGTCACTAACGTGTCTCTTTCAGATGCACAAGTTACTAACTTGTGTAACGATATATCTGTAAGAGACAGTAGTTAGTGACAGATTCCTACCACCTACCATCCTCCCGTTCTGTGAACTGATTTCTAGGGTTAAGGACATCCCTTTCAGGGCCCTAGTATTTTTCAGACCCCTATGTCAGCTTCTTGCATGGCTCTGCGTTCCTGCCGCGGAAAGTCGTGTACAGAACTGACGTCAGCGCGCAGGGGCGGCGTCTAAGTACTGCCCGCGACGTCATCCCGGCAATCACGACGACGGACGCGGAGCCGCACGACACCGCCTACCGACGCGCAAGGGTACTGCTACTCAAAAACTTTCCGGATCCAGGCTGACGCCTGGTCTAAGGTAAGGAATCTGTCACTAACTACTGTCTCTTACAGATATATCGTTACACAAGTTAGTAACTTGTGCTACTGGTGTAAGGTGATGTCATAAGCAAAGTGGGGTTATGTTGCCAGACCCTCCTGCTAGGATGTCTTGCTGTATAGCGTAATCCTGTGATTTCTTCTGTGATGCCTTTAGGGGCTGTAATTGCAATGCATTCTAAAGATCCACAAATGTGCTGAGTTCTGTCATTCTAAAGTGTGCTTAAACATGTATTCTTGCTGCTGCACTTGGGGGGAAGACCCCAGACTGCTAGCCCTTAAGATATAGATAGGCTGTCCGAAAATCGGTTAAAACCGACTGTGCCCGACAGTACCCTACCAACTGAAAATCAGCTGCCTCGGATTAAACCGAGTATCACTGATTTGTTTTACATATTTGTTGCACCGCTTGGCCCATGAGGGAGCCAAGGAGTACAAACAAGAATTATACTGGAACTCGCAATGCGGAAGCAAACACCGGGAAACAATGTGAGTTTTCACCCCTTCATCTCCACTCTGCCTTATGCTGGAAGAATTAAGGATTCCCCCACCCCCCACCCGGAATTTGGCTCTAGTTGCGCCTCTGCTGCCAGGTGGGAATGGTGCAGGGCTAAGGGGAGTGTGCAAGGCGCCGGATGCCTGGGATGCTGCTATTGCTGACTGCAGATGTGCAAACAGATTGAAATTGCAAGCCTGGCTTCCACGCACCCCCACAGTCTGACAGCAGGATAGAAGGATTGATGGAACACATTTGTTTTCAATGAGTCACTGAGGGCAGCCGAGGGATGGGACTGCTACAATTACACTGATATAGAAATGTTCGCTAAGTCCGGGGGAGAGTTGGACTTTTAGCCCTCCCCCCCCCCCCCCCAACCTGACTCACAGGCGAGCCTGCTCAAAAATGATTGAGGAGGGAAGAACGTTAAAAGTTAGACCAACGCATTCTTCATGCCACAAATCCATGACGAACGGCAGCAATTTATTTCCTATGCTCTGTGCTTTTTTTATGCACGCACGCTCAATGGTTCATCATTCATGTTGCCACAGAAGGCAGCTGCTACTCAACCCTAACTTGCTCTGAGTTACCCCTGCCCCGGCCCTTACTGGGCTCGTTTTATTAGGGTGTACACATGGTGACGTTAAGGCTAGCACCTGGAAGCTTTGAGAACTGACCAACCAGGCCCCCTGCCTGGCTGTTGTGGTCTGCCGTCTGTCTTACTGCGGCCGCACACGACTACTTCACAGGTCTTTAAAAAGACCATTTACTTAACGAGGCTTTGTTGTTCTTTCGCCCCTTCTTAGAGCCCCTGCAGCTACACTCTTACATGGAAAACCGCTAGAGAGCGAGCACTCTACCCCTAACAAACAAAGGTAATTCATTTATTTTTTCAAATTCACGTGTGAGTGCTTTTTTGTTGGAAATACAGTGGCAAACGTGAGACTGCTCCATACATTGTTCGCTGTACAATCACAGATCCGTTCTAATGGAGATGTTATGCAATGTCACAAAGTAATTCCAACAGCTTATGTATATTTGTAAATTGGTGCATAGTATTGAGTAGTGTGTGTTTAATAAATGTACTCTTACTTTTATAAAGCAAAGTACAGACTGGACAATCAATTATTGAGTTATTTCTGCGCACCTGCACATGGCGATTACTAGCCCACACCACCTCCCTTGAGTAAGCCACAGACTGCTCTGCAACGCTACCCTCAGAGTCAGGCGCTACAATTGGGTGTTTGGTTCCCAGTGAAGGACAAATGTAGTCATGTTATTTGTGCAGACCTCACAGATGCTGCCTGGTTTTCCAACACACACACACACAAACACACTGCCATTACAGGCTGTGTGTTTTAGTGCAGAACAAAGTGAAGAGTCTACGTGGCACACATCCCTGTGTGCCATGCCTACAAACCACTGCCCTGGCATAGGTAAGCCACCCCTATAGCTGGGTGCACTATACCGGTGGTGAGGGTACAGGTGCATGAGTCCTGTACCCCTACAGTGTCTAGACCAATTCTTAGACATTATAAGTGCAGTAATGCCATTAAGAGTATATGGTGCTGGGAGCTTGTCATTACGAACTCCACAGCACCATAATGGCTTTACTGAAAACGGGGAAGTTTGGTATCAAACTTCTCAACACATTAAACCCACACTGATGCCACTGTGGGATTTAACGGAAAATGCTCTGAAAAACGACCTAACTCTAGTGTCCTGGCTGAGTGGCTGCTCGCCAGCTGCCACCACTAGACCTGTTTCTAGACCCCTGGGTCGAGAGCCTGCTGCTCTCAGGAGTCTGAAACTATGCACATCCTGGGACGAGGTGCCAAGCCTCCTCCCCCAGGATGGGCTAGGTCCACGAAGGGGAAGCTTCAAAGGCTTGCCGCCTTTGTGAGCTACCCCATCCATTTGCTGCTCTCAGCAACTGGCTCCCACCAGTTCTGACCCCACCTTTGGGTGGGAGAATCGGCGGGAAACTGCGAGGTGAAGCACAACTCTGTCCCTGCCATCTTGCAGATGGGGGGGACCCAGCCACCCAGAGAGGCAAATGCCCCCTTCCCACTGGAGGGTAGCACAATAGGGGGTGTACCCATCCAAAGGAAGGGACCCATTGGTCCCGACCTTTACTCACCTGTAACGCCCCTAAATCTAGTTTTGCAGCGTGAATCTTTCTGGATTCACTATGCTGTGCATTATTCCGCGGTCTAGTGGTTGGGTCCGGAATCGTAGTCTCTTTTCTGTTTTTTTTGTTGTTTTTTTTCCCCGTGTAGCCCAGGTGGGCGTTGACGCCCCACCATTTGGTGTCCTCCCGTGCCGTCGGCGCGCTTCCTCCGGAAGCTCCCACCCTTGGGCGCCATCTTCAGATTCTTTTTTCCGCCGTTGGGTCTGGATCGTCGTGAAGAGCTCCAGAGTTGGAAGAGGAGAGAAGAAGTAAGAGAAAAGCAGAAAGAACCGAGAAAAATTGGAGATCTTCATCACAAGACGAACGTACTACCGGGACGACAAAGCTGGTGAGAGGTAGAAGAAACTTCGACGTCCAACGGAGAATGCGCACACAGGGGGCTCCCTGAGCGCGGGAATGGACAAGACACCATTCAAGTTCTGTCGTAACTGCCACCACAAGTTCGCACAGAAAGACCAACATCCAGTCTGCAACCTCTGCCTACCGATCGACCATCGAAGCGACGACTGCAACGCCTGCGCAGCATTCGCCACCAAGACCCTCAGGGTGAGGGACAGACAGAGGAGAGCAAACTACAGCTTGCAGGGCCAAGGGCCACCTCCGTCGCTGCGGGACCTGGGCCTCTCCAGTGGGGAAGAGGACAACATCGCCGAGGGATCAGAGGACTGCACGGTCGTAGAGACCGATAACACTTCCAGGAATGAGGTAAGAGACATGTCGACCCAAAGAACCCCGACAGACTCTCGAAAATCCGACCCAAAGTCCTCGAAAGGAGCACCGGCGTCGAAGCACTCGACGGCCGAAGCTGCATCCACGGACAAACAGCCCAGCGGATCCTTCGAAAAGGACTCCCGGTCGGCGAAAGCTCTTGACACACCCAGGTCGTCGAAGCACGGTTCAGAGAAACCGCACTCGACGCCGAAGGGGAAAGAGCAGAAGGCACCTCCGACGTCAACTACGACCTCGAAGAGAACTGCCGAAACCCTAGACGCCGATCAAGCGGCGGAGATGGAGAGGAAGACGAAAAGGCTCGAGGCCGAAATAGCCAGTATCATCCAAAAGAAGAAGGACTTCGACGACCGGATGAGTAGATACACCATCCCTTCGAAGCCCTCGACGGTCGTCGAAGCGGAAACGCAAGAGGAGTTCGACAGCACCGAGCCGCCGAAAACTCCAGAACCGTCGGAACAACAGGACGAAGAGGTCCTGTACGATTATACGGAGGGTGATGACGACCAGCAGACGCACTTCGGCTCGACACCCTCGGAGGCTCAAGACCTGGAATGGCAGGATCTCAACGCCGAAGACCCGGAGGAGGCCGTGGAGATGTATCCGTCGAGGCCTTCGCCGCCGGACGACATAGGAGTGTACAACATGGTCGTCAGGAACGCGGCAGCCACCTATAGAGTGGAAATGGAGGAGGAAAAGCCTAAAGCCTGTTTTCTCCTGGAAACACTGCTACCAACACAAACTAGGAGCCAATTCCTTCCTATGCTCCCTAGTGTGCTAGACCAAGGCAGGAAGCTTTCAAGGAGCCATCTACCTGCAGATCGGTCACACCCAGAACTGAGAAAAAATATAAACACTCTTCAAAGGATCCACCATATATCCAGGGATCTGTGCCAGCTGATTCAATAATAACAGCAACAGCCAGGAAGAGGGCCAACGTTCCCACAAACTCCGGTCCGCCCCCAGACGAGGAGAGCAAGAGGATAGACCTCACAGGGAGGAAAATTGAAAGGAATGCGGCAATACATTGGCGCATTGCCAACTCCCTTATAAATAGGCACGCCTACCAGCACTGGGAAGAAGTTGGGCAGTTGCTCAAACTGCTCCCCACAGACAACCAGCAGAGAGCGGCACACCTGGTGGAGGAGGGGAAGAACATGGCCAACACCTGCCTAAAGTCGGCCCTAGACGCAGCTGATACATCAAGCAGGCTGATGATGATCGGGGTGACAGAGAGGAGACATGCCTGGCTCAGGATCTCCGGGTTCAAGCCGGAGGTACAAAACAACATCCTGAAGTTGCCCTTCAACGGGGAAAAGCTGTTCGGCACGCCCGTGGACGAGACGCTGACGCAGCTCAAAAAGATAACGAAACGGCAAGGTCCATGGGAGCACTACAGTTCAGGGGTATGAGAAGGGGCACCCCCTCACGAAGACCAAACGGCAGAGGGAAACCAGCCGGGAACATCGCACCAGGCCTTCCAGCAAACATTTCAGGGAAGCAGCCAGGCACAACAGGGTCAGCAGCAACAAGGCTGGCAGAACCAACAGAGGGGCCAGTCCTTTCGTAGCCGACCAAACGGACGAGGCAATACAAGAAGAGGCGGCCAGCAGCCCGCCCCCAAGTGACTCCACACTACAACACGTGCCCCGCACCCCCAACATCGCTAGTGCCGCGGCACAACAAAGACACGGACAACATTTACAAATTTACCATCATACAACGCCCGTAGGAGGAAGACTAAAACACTTCTCCCAGGAGTGGGAGAAGATAACCGACAAGTGGATACTCAACATCATACAGTTAGGCTACTGCATAGAACTTCGTAAAGAGGCCACCAAACAAGAGGCCAACAAACAAAAAACATTCAACAAAAGAGCTGTCACTATTGTGGCAGGAAGCACAAGAACTCCTCCACAAACAGGCTATAGAAAAGGTGCCGTACAGAAAAGGGCACAGGAGTGTACTCCAACTACTTCCTCGTACCAAAAGTAGACGAAACGTTAAGGCCCATACTGGACCTACGGTTCCTAAACAAATACATCAAAACTCAAAAGTTCAAGATGACGTCCTTACAAGAGGTCATACCTCAAATAAGGCACGGGGATTTTATGTCCACAATAGACCTCAAGGATGCCTACCTACACATCCCCATAAACCAAAGACACAAGCGTCTGCTCAGATTCACCATCAGCATGACGCACTACCAGTTCACGGCCCTAGCCTTCGGCCTCAAATCAGCGCCAAGAGTATTCACCAAATGCCTAGCTGCCGTAGCAGCACATCTGCGAAGACAGGGGATACACGTATACCCCTACCTAGACGACTGGTTGGTAAAAGCGAACTCCTACAACCAATGCAAACTACATACTCGGCAAGTCACACAAACGCTGACAAAACTAGGCTTCTCCATACACAAGGAGAAGTCATCGCTGGAACCA
This sequence comes from Calotriton arnoldi, assembly GCA_963921515.1. Taxonomy (NCBI): domain Eukaryota; kingdom Metazoa; phylum Chordata; class Amphibia; order Caudata; family Salamandridae; genus Calotriton; species Calotriton arnoldi. The sequence goes on from CAWUFW010009144.1 coordinate 50,479, forward strand.
GAACAAGTGAAGATCTTCCTGGGTGCAAAGATAGACACCATTCAGGGGAGGGTGTTCCCCAGCGAGAAAAGGATCCTCGCACTACTGAAGGAGACTCGCCGCTACCTGAAGGGGCAACGTCTGACAGTGAGGACAGTGAGCAAGCTCATGGGCATGATGGCATCCTGCATACATTTAGTCCCCAATATTCGGCTACACATGAGACCATTCCAGGAATGGCTGCAACAGCAATGGTCACAGTCAACAGGGAGTTGGGAAGATCTAGTGGTTGTAACGCACGCAGTGCAGGAAGAGATAGCATGGTGGAACAGGGGCAACATAAGGGGAAACCCATTCACACCACCAACTCCAACAGTGACCATCACAACAGACGCATCCCAGATGGGGTGGGGAGTGCACATGAAACTGCTCAAGGTAAGGGGGTTATGGACACAAACAGATGCCGTCAAACACATCAACTACCTAGAACTCAAGACAGTGTTCCTTGCCCTAAAAGCGTTCCAGAAACAGCTGTACGGCCAAAGGGTGTTAGTACAAACAGACAACACCACAACGATGTTCTACATCAACAAGCAGGGAGGAACACACTCAGTGGCGCACTCCGATCTAGCGCAACAGATATGGAAATGGCAATTCCATTACAAATAGACCTCCTGGCAATACATCTGCCAGGGAAGGACAATGTGGAAGCAGACAGACTGAGCAGACAGACGTCAATCTCACACGAGTGGGAGCTCAACGCGCAGGAGACGCAAAAACTATTCAAGAAGTGGGGGACCCCACAACTAGACCGGTTTGCAACACACCAGAATGCAAAATGCCAATACTTCTTATCCAGGCAGCCAGGCCATCAATCCCAAGGAAATGCCCTATGGATGAGCTGGTCAAAGACATTTGCCTACGCTTTTCCACCGATACCGCTGATACACAAAGTGCTCAGCAAGTGCAGAACAAGCAACATGACACTAATTCTGGTAGCACCACAGTGGGCCAGGCAGTCTTGGTTCTCGCAGATCGTGGAGATGGCACAGGGACCACCACACAAGTTCCCAAGAAGGAAAGACCTGCTCTCGCTACAAAACGGAAGGGTACTCCATCCAGAACCAGAGAGCCTCAGCCTAGCAGCGTGGCTCCTGAGGACTTAGAGTTCGCTCACCTCAAGCTTCCACAAAGCACGCTGGCAGTGCTGCGAGAAGCGAGGAGACCCACCACACGGAAATGCTATGCAGCAAAATGGAAGAGATTCACTGAATGGTGCATCAACAAAAAGCTCCACAGGAGAATCACTAAAGAATCAACTGTGCTAAAATACTTAACACACTTACTAAAAAGTAACCTAAGCTGCACTTCTCTAAGAGTGCACCTGGCAGCAATAGTAGCCTATACAAGAGGAGAAACGGGGAAAAGCTTCTTTACATCTCAAGTAGTAAAAAGATTCCTAGAAGGAGCCAAAAGAATAGCACCGCCAAAGAGGATGCCACCGCCGGCATGGAACCTCAATGTAGTTCTAACACAGCTTATGAAAGCACCGTTCGAACCCATCCACAAGGCATCGCTACATATGCTCACAATAAAGACGGCCTTTCTGGTAGCGATTACCTCGCTACGTAGGGTGAGCGAGTTGCAGGCACTCGCACTACAAGAACCCTACATTCAGATTCACAATGACAGGGTGGTAATGAGGACGGACCCACACTTCATGCCAAAGGTGGTGTCCAGGTTCCATATAAACCAAACAATACAAATTCCCAGTTTCTTCCAGAAACCATCCACCAGCGCTGAAAGGGCACTGCACACTCTGGATGCCAGGAGAGCAGTAATGCATTACATCAAAAGGACTAAGGATTGTAGAAAAACAAAGCAGTTCTTTGTGTCCTTCGCAAGCAGTTCCCTGGGCAGACCAGTGACGAAAAATACCATCGCACGATGGATCGCACAACCAATTCAATACTACCACAAACAGGCAGGCCAAGAGCTACAGGGAGCAGCTCAGGCTCACTCAACCAGGAAAAAGGGAGCAACAATAGCCTTCCTAGCAAACGCACCTATCCAAGACATTTGCCTGGCGGCAACATGGGCTTCAGTGCACACGTTCACGAAGCACTACTGCGTGGATATACAGATGAACAAGGAAGCACAAGTAGGTCAGAAAGTGCTTCAACATATATTCAACAACCAACGCTCATCTTCCACCCAGCCGCCACAAATATAGCAAACCGCTACAAAATCTATGCACAGCATAGTGAATCCAGAAAGATTCACGCTGCAAAACGAATAGTTTACCTGTCGGTATAGTTTTGCAGCTTGAAGACTTTCTGGATTCACTAGCGAACCCACCCGCCTCCGCCAGAAAGATGAGACAGGAGGAAGATGGGACTAACAAATGGAAAACACCTTTAAAAGGGTAAAAGGATAAACAACATAAGCACAAAAAAAAGAAAAAAAGAATCGGAAGATGGCGCCCAAGGGTGGGAGCTTCCGGAGGAAGCGCGCCGACGTCACGGGAGGACACCAAATGGTGGGGCGTCGACGCCCACCTGGGCTACACGAAAAAAAAAAAAAAAAGACTACGATTCCGGACCCAACCACTAGACCGCGGAATAATGCACAGCATAGTGAATCCAGAAAGTCTTCAAGCTGCAAAACTATACCGACAGGTAAACTATTCGTTTTAGGGGCAACCCCGAACCTTGCTTGCTCAGACAAGAACCGACCAGAAGAAGCGAAGGACCGAAGAAGCAGTCTTGAACTAAGAAGAGTAGGATGCCCACTGACTTGGCTCCAGCCCTACCGGCCTGTCCCCACCTTGAAGCTGCTCCAACAAAATCCCGTTGTGTCCTGCAGCCAGCAGCCCTCAAGGACCCGAAGGACCTGCCCTGCCTTCCAAACCCAAGACTTCGTCTCCTGTGAGTACCGGATTTGCTCACCAACAGACTATGGCTCCGGCCAAATCCACGAGTCTGCACCTGACGCCCACGGCCTGAGTAAGTGGCCCAACACCACGAGGAGGTCTCCCCTGCGATCCTGACCTGAGACCTGGTGATCTCTGACCTGCATCGAATCTCCAAACAACGCCTGCAGCCCCTTTCTGGAGGATCCCCCCCTTCCGCAACCGGAGGTGGTAAGAAACCCCGACGCCTAAAGACACTCCTGCACCCAACATCCCACGGCCTTGGGTGGCCCAACTGACGGTGTCCCAGCATCCCCAGGCATCCCAACTTACCTCTCCAACGGGTGGTCTCCTCCAGAAGATCTTCGTCCCCGAGCCTGCAGTCTTTGTTGCAACCGGAGAATCCCCATTGAAACCAACAGGGCACCCGACGCGAAACCAGCACCCTGCACCCAGCAGCCCCTGCGCAGCTGCGGGTGTACTTTGGGTGCTAACTCGGACCCCCCTTTGCCCTGAGCCTAACACCAGGAGCTTTGCTCCCACAACTTGTGTCCTGCTCGTGAGCAGCCACCAACCGGAGGCCCCCTATCCCCCATTGGATAACATTGGGCCTCAACACACTGCACCCGGCCGCCCTAGTGCCGCTGAGGGTGCTTTGATAGTGTGTCCTTGACCCTGGGGGGGATACTCGTTCTAACCCCAGAAAACCAACTCCCAAACATAAGTACTTACTTCGAAACCGATAACCTCATGTTCGAGGCATGTGAGCTGTAGATCACATGCTTATTCATAGATTGCCATCTAGTGTTGGGCCCAGGTGTTTGCACTTTGTTTTTCTTCGAAGAAGTCTTACTAGTCACAAGGTAGGTGACTCCTCCTTTCGGTGATAGTGCGCATGGTCATCGACTCCATCTTGAGATTCTTTTTTTCCGCCATCGGTTTCGGATGTTACTCGCTGCGCTCTGGTTCGACGCCGATCCTTCAGTTTCCCTCGGTGCGTAGAACACTCACCCTCGACGGTATTGTTTCTGATCGCGTATTCCGTTCTTCGCGTATTGTGTTTATTGACCAAAAACCCTATTTCGATCGGAGAGCTCGTGGTAGGCTGTTTGGCCTAGCCCGACTCGCAGTCGATGGAACGAACTCCCTTTAAATTTTGTCCTCGGTGCCACGCAAAATACCCGCGCACCGACTCGCACGTAGTGTGCAACCTGTGTTTGTCACCAGAACACAGTGAACAGGACTGCGACGCGTGCCGAGCTTTTCGCTCCAAAAAGACTCTTCGCGACCGTCTGGCTCGACGACGCGACATGCAGAGCCAACACACATGCTCCATTCCTGACCTCTTCGGACCTGAATCTGATGAAGCCGTCGACGCTATCTGAGCCGAAGAGGAACAGGAACAGATCTCGCTTTCCGACGACGCCTCCGACCAGGATGAAGACATCCCGCATGGACAACACACTGCAAGTACAGTCCCTACCTCGCTCCGAATCCCAAGTCAAACGAAAAAGAAGGCTCCGGACCAACCCGCGCCCTCGGGCCCTGGTCTGCCCCTAGACCACGCTTCCGATGCCCCGCCTTCTGGTTCGGTACCTAAGCCTTCCGGCTCCGAAAAGCCCCAAGCCAAGTCGGGTACCGAGTCAAAGCCTTCGGGATCGAATCCAAAGTCCAAACATCACCACTCTGCACCGAAAACCACCTCTGAACCGAAAACACCAACCCCGAAGCCGTCGGCACCGAAAACTTCGGCGCCAAAACAGACTGATGCACCAAAGTCACCAAAAAAGCAGTTTCGATGATTCGTCCAAAAACCGGACCCGAAACAAAAAGTATTGTACATACAGCCTAAAACTGGAAACATTACAACTAAAGTGACTTTAAAGAAAAGGACTAATACTGAAGAGGAATATCATATTCCATTGAAGAAGAGAAATATTGGAACAAACCCTTCCCCTCTTCCATCACCACCTTCGCCTCAGTTTCTACCTGTGCCAACTTCACCTGAGCACTCACCACCACATACACCTGACAATCAGGGTGATGGGGATGATGATGATGATGATGGTCAGCTAGGACCTACGGATGAGTGGGATGACTACAACACTGACTTGCCCACAGGCAATGATCCTGACCTATATCCTACCAGGCCCTCTCCACCAGACGACAGTGTAGGCTATATTGAATTGCTAGGCAGGGCTGCCAATTACCATGGGGTCCAGCTCCATAAAGAATCCCTTGAAGAGGATTTCCTTTTTGAAACATTGAACAGCACACAAAAAACACATATGTTGCCCATGCTGAAAGTAATGACCAGGCATGTAGACGACATATTTAAGGATCCTGTCAGGGCACGTATCCTTACCCCTAGGGTGGATAAAAAATACAAGCCTGCACCATCTGATCCAGTCTACATAAGAGGACAATTACCCTTGGACTCGTTGGTAGTTTCCAATGCACGCAAAAGGGCAAACTCCCAAACTACTGGAGACACTCCACCCCCAGATAAGGAGTCAAAGCTCCTCTGCTTCAGGGAAAAGGGTAGCCTCCTAGGCAGCTAACTTCTGGCGCATATCTAATACACAAGCATTGCTAGCCAGATATGACCGTGCGCATTGGGATGAAATGGAACTCATCCAATTTCTACCCCAAGAACATAAATCTAAAGCGCTAGACCTGGTACGTGAGGGACAATTAATTTCAAACAACCAAATTAGGTGCTCCCTAGATGCTGCTGACACATCTGCCAGAGCAGTAAACACTAGGGTCCTTTTGAGAAGACGCGCCTGGCTACGCATATCAGGGTTCAAACCTGAGGTTCAGACCTCCATATTGAACACACCTTTTGATAAAGAGCACCTTTTTGGGCCGGTGATAGATTCTTCACTTGAGAAGATGAAAAAAGATACTGAAGTGGCTAAATCTATGGGAGCCCTTCAGTCTACACAAGACCGGGGGTTCCTTTCGGCGCTCTTTCTATCGGGCAGGGTCCAAAAATTCTTCCTCGGAAACTGCATCCACCTTTAAGGGCAATAAACAACCCTCAGGTTCCAAAATTTACTTCAGAGGGGGTTACAGAGGGAAATACGGCAAAGGTAGAGGTTCTAACACACGTACCTCCCCCTCCAATACAAGGCAGTGACTTGCCCATAGTTCGCCCCCACCACTTAACACCTGTGGGGGAAGACTGTCACAATTCCTAACAAAGGGGCAGTCCATAACAGACCAGTGGGTTCTACAAATTATCCATTCTGGTTACTGCCTGGAGTACATCAACACCCCTCCAAACATTCCCCCAAAGTCACACAAACTTTCTCCGGATCACCTACACCTCTTCAAACGAGGTACAATTCCTACTACTAAAAGAAGCTATAGAGCCCGTACCACCACAACATCAAGGGTCGAGCGTGTATTCCTTTTACTTCCTAATTCCCAAAAAGGACGGCTCTCTCAGACCAATATTAGATCTGAGAACTACATTTTTACATAGACCATTTCCACATGGTAACACTTCAACAGGTACTACCTCTTTTGCAAAAGGGCGACTTTCTGTCTACTCTAGACTCAAAGGACGCCTACTTTCATATTCCAATCCACCCAGCTCACCGCAAATTTCTCAGGTTTGTGGTAGCAGGTCAACCTTACCAATTCAAGGTACTCCCATTCGGAGTCACCACTGCCCCCAGAGTTTTCACAAAGTGTCTGGCAAATAGTAGCTGCTCATCTAAGAAGACAAAGCATCCATGTCTTCCCATACCTGGACCATTGGCTCATCAAAGCCAACACGTATCAACAATGCCGCAAGCATACTTCCGTAACCATTCAGTTACTTCACCAACTGGGGTTTACAGTCAATGTGTTAAAATCACATCTTCAGCCAGCCAAAACTCAGAACTATCTAGGAGCCACTTTAGATACTCAAAGGGCTCTGGCGTTTCCCAACGCAGCCAGAATTAGAAACATTCAGGCGTTAATTCTCCAGTTTCAAGCCAGTCGGTCACTTCCAGCTCGAGTTTTTATGCAGCTGTTGGGAATGATGGCGTCTTGCATCATGATCGTTCCCCATGCCAGGCTGCAGATGCGTCCACTTCAAGAATGCTTAGCCAGTCAGTGGAACCAGTCACAGGGTCTATTAACCGATCTAGTGTTGGTAAGCAGCCGTACTCCTTGCTCTCTGCAGTGGTGGAACACACACAATCTGTCAAAAGGACGGCCGTTCATAGACCCGGTTTCACAGACAGTATTAACAGCGGACGCGTCCCTAACTGGCTGGGGAGCTCATCTTCAACAACACACAGTGCAAGGGCTGCTCCACATCAATCATTTAGAGCTGATGGCAATCTTCCTAGCTCTCAAAGCCTTTCAAGATCACCTGTCTGGAAAAGCTGTCTTGGTTCGAACCGACAACATGACAGCTATGTATTACATACAGAAACAGGGGGGAGACGCACTCTCTTCCCAACTGTCCCACTTAGCACAAGACATCTGGAGGTGGGCTATTCACCACAATATCTATCTCCTAGCGGAACACCTCCCAGGAGTCAACAACCAGATTGCAGACCTCCTCAGGCAGAGGTATCAAATACACGAATGGGAACTTCACCCTCAAGTTCTCCACCCATACTTCCAAGCTTGGGGAGTCCCTCACATAGATCTGTTTGCAACACCACAAAACGCAAAATGCCAAAGCTTCGCCTCCAGGTATCCTCACCTGTTATCCAAAGGCAATGCTCTATGGATGAACTGGCCAGGGATATTTGCTTAGGCTTTTCCGCCTCTCCCACTCATTCCATTGGTGGTTCGGAAACTCAGGCAAACATCTCTCACACTAATCCTAGTAGCTCCAACATGGGCACGTCAACCCTGGTTCACAACCCTGTTGGAACTCTCTCTGGTACCGCATCAAAAATTACATTTAACTCCCAGTCTCCTCACGCAGAGCCATGGAGAAATCAAACACCCAGATCCCAAACAATTGAACCTTGCGATCTGGCTCCTGAAGTCAGTTTGGTTACTTGAACCTTCCACCAGACTGTATGGACATTATTAAGGAGGCCAGAAGGCCTACCACAAGAGCCTGCTACGCAGCCAAATGGAAGCGATTTGTTATCTATTGCAATAACAATAACATCAACCCTCTTGATGCTTCCATACAAAACATCTGCTACCTATTACATTTGCAGCAGTCATCATTGGCCTATACATCCATCAGACTGCATCTCGCTGCAATTGCAGCCTATCTTCAAAATAGGCAACATTTTGTGCCTGTAATCAAAGCATTTATGGAAGGACTAAAAAGAGTTATACCACCAAGACTTCCACCTGCCCCAGTGTGGAATCTTAATATAGTCCTCACAAGGTTAATAGGACCACTGTTTGAACCCATGCACAAATGTGAACTACAGTTCCTCACTTGGAAAACAGCTTTCCTCATTGCAATCACTTCATTGAAGAGAGTGGGTGAACTTCAGGCACTAACCATAGAAGAACCTTTTTTCCAGCCACACAAAGATAAAGTGGTTCTTCGTACCAATCCCAAATTCCTACCTAAGGTATCTGCATTTCACATAAATCAGTCGGTTGAATTGCCTGTTTTCTTCCCTCAACCTGACTCCGTCACAGAACGAGCTCTACACACCTTAGATGTTAGAAGAGCACTGTTGTATTACACTGAAAGAACGAAATCTTTTCGGAAGACCAAACAACTTTGTCGCTTTTGCACCACCTCACAAAGGCAATCCTATATCCAAATCAGATATTGCTAGGTGGATCGTTAAATGTATTCAGATTTGCTATGCAAAAGCCAAAAGGACTCTTAACGGTACCCCCTAGATCACATTCCACTCGTAAGCTAGGGGCTACTATGGCTTTCTTAGGGAACATCCCTATTCCTGACATCTGCAAAGCTGCAACATGGTCCACACCACACACATTCACCAAGCACTATTGTGTAGACGTGTTAGCCAGACAACAAGCTAATGTGGGTCAGGCAGTACTTAAAACGCTATTTCAGACAACTCCATCAGTTACAGGATAGCCACCGCTTAGGGGACACTGCTGTATATTCTATGCATAAGCATGTGATCTACAGCTCACATGCCTCGAACGGAAAATGCTACTTTTACAGCGTGAATCTTTCTGGATTCACTATGCTGTGCATTATTCCGCCATCTCGTGGTTGGGTCAACATTCGTAGTCTTTTCTTTTTTTTTTTTTTTTTTTTTTTTTTTTTTTTGTTGGCCCAGGTGGGCGGCGACGCCCCCACCATTTGGTGTCCTCGGTGACGTCGTCGCGCTTCCTGCGGAAGCTCCCACCTTTGGTCGCCATCTTCAGATTCTTTTTTCCGCCGTGGGGTCTGGATCGTCGACGAGAAGTTCCAGAAAGTTTGGACGAAGAATCTCGAATATTCAATTATCACCACAGAGGATCGTTTCCTGAGACACCGGACGAGGAGACGAGTACCGGAGGCGACGAGAAGGACGACGAGGTAGAAGGTCCACGACCAAAATCTCGACGCCTACAGAGAATGCGCTCACAGGGGGCCCCCTGAGCGCGGGTATGGACAAGACACCGTTTAAGTTTTGCCAAAACTGTCACCACAAGTACGCCCAGAAGGACCAGCACCCAGTCTGCAACCTCTGCTTGCCGCTCGACCACATCAGCGAAAACTGCAACGCGTGTTTGGCGTTCACCCTGAAAACCCTCCGGGTGAGAGAGGCAAAGAAGGGCTAACTACAACATGCAGGGCCAGGGACCAGCTCCATCGCTCCGAGACCTGGGCGTCTCGAGTGGAGAGGAAGACAACATCGCAGAGGGACCGAAGGACTGCTCAGTCGTCGAGGTCCACAAGAAAACGTCGAAGGAGGTAAGGGAGACGTCGACCCCGAAGCACGCAAGCGACGCTCGAAAGAGTGAAGCCAAGGCCCCGAGCGACACTCTCAGAAGTGAAGCCAAGTCCTCGAAGGGAGCGTTGCCGCCGAAACACTAGACGAAAGCAACAGCAACCAAGGACAAACAGCCGAGCGGATCCTTCGGGAAGGACTCCCAATCGGCGAAAGCCTCCGAAAAACCAAGGGCGTCTAAGGTAACCTCCGAAAAGGAAGCCTCGATGCCCAGAAAAGAAGGCCCGGCGTCATCCTCGACGTCCGAGACCGCGAAGAGGGGCGCTTCAGCCATCGACGCCGAAAAGGTCCATGAGATGGAGAAGAAAAAGAGAAGGCTCGAAGCAGAGATGGCGAGCATCCTGCAACGGAAAAAAGACTTCGACGGAAAAATGAAGCTATACGCCATTTCGTCGAAGCCATCACGCGAAGCACTCTGAGAGGGCGACACCAAAGACATCAAACCCCCGAAAACACCCGAACCGCTCGACGAACAGGGCGAAGAGGACTACTACTTCGAAGCCGAAGGCAAAGAAGAGTTCCAGTCTTACCGGGACTCGGCGCCCTCGGAAGCACAAGACTTAGACTGGCAAGAACTCGACGCAGATTCACCAGAAGGAAGGGGTAGACTCTTATCCCTCGAGGCCTTCGCCGCCAGACGACATTGGAGTCTACAATGTGGTCGTCCAAAAGGCTGCAGCAACGTATGGCGTCAAAATGCAAGAGGAGAAGGCGAAGGCATGTTTCCTTTTGGAAACCCTACTTCCTCAACAAACCAGGTCCCAGTTCCTACCCATGCTTCCTAGCGTCCTGGACCAGGGTAGGGAGGCCTTCAAAGAACCGGCAGTCTGCAAGGCTGTTACACCAAGGAGCGGAAAAAAAGTACAAACACTCCTCAAAAGACCCCGTGTATATCCAAGGGTCCGTGCCAGCAGACTCCATTATCACAGCAACGGCCAGGAAAAGGGCCAATGTGCCCACTAACACAGGTCCACCTCCAGACAAGGAGAGCAAACGAATAGACCTCACAGGACGAAAGGTGGAGAGGAACGCAGCCATACACTGGCGCATCGCCAACTCAAACGCCCTCATCAGCAGGCATTCATACCAGCATTGGGATGAAATGAGCCAGCTCGTAACACACCTGCCACAACAACACCAACAAAGGGCTAATCACCTAGTGGAAGAGGGCAAGGCTATCGCAAATACTTGCCTAAAATCAGCCTTGGACGCTGCAGAGAACTCCAGCAGGCAGATGATGATAGGGGTGACTGAAAGGAGACACGCATGGCTCAGGATCTCGGGTTTCAAACCTGAGGTACAAAGCAATATCCTGAACATGCCATTCGACGGCCAGAAACTGTTTGGAGCCCCAGTCGACGAGAAGTTGACGCAGCTTAAAAAAGACAATGAAACTGTGAGGTCCATGGGAGCACTGCAGTTCAGGGGGATGAGAAGAGGGACCCCCCTCAAGGCGGCCCAATGGTAGAGGGGGCAATGCGCCCGCCACTTCCCACCAATCTCCCCAACAAGGATACCAGGGGAACAACCAGGGCCAAAGCCAACAGGGACAACAACAGCAAAATTGGCAGTATCAACCCAGAGGACGGTCCTTTCGAGGACGCGGGTACGGACGGGGACAGTCCCGAAGAGGGGGTCAGCAGCCCACCTCAAAGTGAGTCCGCAAAGAAACCAAACCCTCCCCTATCAACACCAAGGGAGAGGAGAAGTCAACAGAAGGAAAAAATAAGAAACACACACAGCAAACAAATAACCACCGAGCATACAACCCCGGTGGGGGGCCGAATAGGAAACTTCCTCACACAATGGAGAGAGATTACCACGGACAAGTGGATACTAAACATCATACAGCACGGATACTGCATAGAACTCCAAAAACACCCCCCGGGCAGAAAACCAAGACACCGGCCACTCCCCGCAAGGGAGCTCGCCCTCCTACGTCTAGAAGCAGAGGAGCTGCTAAAAGAGCAATAGAACCAGTTCCAATCAACGAAAGGAACAAGGGAGTCTACTCAACGTACTTCCTAGTGCCAAAGGTAGACTAAACACGAAGGCCAATACTGGACCTCAGATTCCTGAACAAGTTCGTAAGAACTCAAAAATTCAAAATGACGTCACTTCAGGAAGTAATACCCCAAATCCAACAAGGGGACTACATGGCGACCATAGACATGAAAGACGCATATCTGCACATACCCGTCAACCACAAACACAAACGTCTACTAGGATTCGTGATAGGCCAGAATCACTACCAATTCACAGTGCTAGCCTTCGGGCTCAAGTCCGCACCAAGGGTGTTCACAAAATGCCTAGCAGCAGTGGCAGCGCACCTACGGAGAAAGGGCATACATGTATACCCCTACCTCGACGACTGGCTTGTGAAAGCAGGATCATACAGGCACTGCAAAGATCACATCAAACAAGTCATACAAACACTGTCCAGACTAGGTTTCTCAATACATTGGGAGAAATCGTCAACAGAACCGCAGCAGATCAAAATAGTCTTAGGGGCACAAATCGACAGCACACAGTCCAAAGTGTTCCCCAGCGACAAGAGAACTATAGCGCTCCTGAGGGAAACACGTCATTACCGCAAGGGGCAAGTTCTGACAGTGAGGACGGTGAGCAGACTAATGGGGATGATGGCATCATGCATCCACCTAGTCCCAAATATCAAGCTGCACATCAGACCGTTCCAAGAATGGGTACAGCAACAGTGGTCACAAGCAACAGGGAGTTGGGAAGATCTAGTGGTTGTCACACACGCAGTGCAGCGAGAAATAGCGTGGTGGAAGGAAGAGAACATATTACAGGGGAAGCCATTCACACAGCCAACTCCAACAGTGACCATCACAACAGACGCCTCACAGCAAGGCTGGGGCGCGCACATGGACAGACTCCGCGTCAGGGAGCTGTGGTCACAACAAGATGCAGTGAGACACATCAACTACCTAGAACTAAAAACTGTGTTCCTAGCCTTAAGAGCCTTTCAGAAGCAGCTTTACGGCCAGAGAGTGCTGATACAAACAGACAACACAACCACCATGTTCTACATCAACAAACAAGGTGGAACACAGTCAGCACCGCTATCAAGCCTGGCACAAGAGATTTGGAGATGGGCCATCCCTCTAAGGATAGACCTACTGGCAATACACCTTCCAGGAATAGACTATGTAGAAGCAGACCCACTCAGCAGGCAGATGTCGGCATCCCACGAATGGGAGCTCAACCAACGAAGTGCAGCGGCTGTTCCAAAAATGGGGTACACCACGGATAGACCTGTTTGCAACACTCCAGAATGCAAAATGCCAACATCACGCATCCAGACAACCGGACCAAAGGTCCCTAGGGAATGCGCTATGGATAAGTTGGTCGAACGAATTTGCATACGCTTTTCCCCCCGATACCACTGCTACACAAGGTACTCAGCAAATGCAGGAGCAGCAGCATGACACTCATACTGGTGGCACCTCAGTGGGCCAGACAGTCATGGTTCTCACAAATAATGGAAATGGCGCAGGAACCAGCGCACAGGTTCAGCAGAAGGAAAGACCTCCTGACAATGCAAGACGGAAAAGTGCTCCACCCAGAACCAGAGAGCCTCAGCCTAGCAGCATGGCTCCTAAGGACCTAGAATTCGCACACCTCAAGCTACCACCAAGCACTATGGCAGTTCTCAGAGAAGCAAGGAGACCCACTACAAGGAAGTGCTACATTGCAAAGTGGAAAAGGTTCTCGCAATGGTGCCTTAAAGAGGGACTGCAACAAAAGGTCACAAAGGAATCAACGGTACTACAATACTTAACGCACCTACTACACAGCGGGCTGAGCTACTCGTCACTAAGGGTTCACTTAGCAGCCATAGTGGCCTACACCAGGGGAGAAGCGGGGAAAAAGTTTCTTCACCTCCCAGGTGGTCAAAAGATTCCTGGAGGGGGCTAAAAGAATAGCCCCCCCAAAAAGGATGCCAGCCCCAAGCTGGAACCTCAACACTGTGCTAACACAGTTGATGAAATCACCATTTGAGCACATACACAAGACTACACTGCACATGCTCACACTAAAGACGGCATTCTTGGTGGCTATCACGTCACTGCGAAGGGTCAGTGAACTGCAGGCTCTTACACTACAAGAGCCCTACTTGCAAATACACAAGGACAGAATTGTCATGAGAACGGACCCACACTTCCTGCCAAAGGTGGTGTCGCGGTTCCATATTAACCAGACAATACAGATACCAAGTTTCTTCCAGAAACCATCAACGCCCACAGAAAAGGCGCTACACACGCTGGACGCCAGAAGGGCAGTGATGCACTACATAGAAAGGACAAAGGAATGCAGGAAAACAAAACAACTCTTCGTTTCCTTCGCAAGCAGTTTCTTGGGACGACCAGTAACAAAAAATACCATAGCACGATGGATTGCACAGGCAATACAACTCTGCCACAAGCAGGCAGGACAAGAATTAGAGGGAGCCGCCCAAGCTCACTCAACAAGGAAGAAAGGAGCAACGGTTGCGTTCCTAGCGAACACACCTATCCAAGACATTTGCCAAGCGGCAACATGGTCTTCCGTGCACACGTTCACCAAACACTACTGTGTGGATATCCAGATGAACAAGGAGGCACAAGTAGGACAGAAGGTCTTACAGCACATTTTCAGCAACCAATGCTCATCTTCCACCCAACCACCGCAATAACAAAACCGCTACAAAGTCTATGCACAGCATAGTGAATCCAGAAAGATTCACGCTGCAAAATGAATAGTTTCTTACCTGTCGGTGTAGTTTTGCAGCTTGAAGACTTTCTGGATTCACTAGCGATCCCACCCGCCTCCGCCAGGAAGATAACATAGGAGGTTAAGGGTAAAACTAGACTACATAAAAGGTTTAGAGGGATCAAAAGAAAAATAGAAGGATAAAAGAAAAAGACATAGACTACAAACCAATAAGAGGAAAAGAAAAAAGAATCCGAAGATGGCGACCAAAGGTGGGAGCTTCCGCAGGAAGCGCGATGACGTCACCGAGGACACCAAATGGTGGGGCCGTCGCCGCCCACCTGGGCCAACAACAAAAAAAAAAAAAAGGAAAGAAAGAAAAGACTACGAATCCGGACCCAACCACGAGATGGCGGAATAATGCACAGCATAGTGAATCCAGAAAGTCTTGTAGCTGCAAAACTACACCGACAGGTAAACTATTCGTTACCCAGTATGCATCTGTTCTTGGCATGTAGAGCTGTAGAATCTCATGTGCCCACCCACCTCCCCGGGTATCTGTAGCTGCTGTAGCTCTCTTGTTACTATTCGTACATACACATGGACATCTCCATTCTTTACTACTACTCCTTTCTTTCGCCCTCTGCGGGAAAACAATCTGAAGATGTAGTCGATGACCATGCACACTATCACCGAAAGGAGGAGTCACCTACCTCGTGACTAGGAAGACTTCTTCGAAGAAAAACAAAGTGCAAACATCCGGGCCCAACACTAGATGGCGATCTATGCATAAGCATGAGATTCTACAGCTCTACATGCTAAGAACAGATGCATACTGGGTAAGTAGCATTTTCCTTTCTCCCATAGGACTGCATTGACTGCTTTCTTGTGAAAATTGTTGTGTGGATTTTTGTTTTTTATGAAAACTTGAAAAGCTGCAAATAACTTAAAACTGCTTTACTTACCTTTTCTCTAGGAAATGTCCCAGTGTGATCTCTAGGCATATCACACTGAGTAGAAAAAGTAATCCATAAAGTAATCTGAAAAGTAATCTAACGGTAATTTCCACTGTATTGAAAAGATTTACAAACTTGTAACAAACACATTTTCATTCAGCTTGCTTGTATTGTTCAACTTGCCTTGAAAAGTACCATTTACACTTAACCTGTGCCAGGCTTGCTTGGTTCTAGAAAATAAATATAACAAAATATTTTTTTTTACAAACCAATTTGTCTGAGTTCAGTCTTTGAGTGTGACATCATTTGCTGCCTGAGTGTGTATAACAAATGCTTAACACTACCCTCTGATAAAGCCTTACTGTTTGCCCACACTACCACAAAGAGAGTAAGGTGCTATCTGCTTTTACCTCTGCCTACCTTTGGGGTGCCACTGTACTTTGTGCACGCTATACCTCATTTTGGTTTAGTATATACAGAGCCAACTTCTTACAATTGGCCAAGAAGCAACCCCCTTAGGGCTTGCGTGCTCATTCCACTAGGGCTAAGTGTGTGACCACTGTAATAGCTTGCGGAGTCCCCGTCCTGGACATCTGTCAGGCAGCTACATGAGCATCTCTGCACACGTTTACCAAGCACTTTGCCCGTTCGGTCCTGCAGGACTTCTTGGTTTTATTCGGTTTCATAGACCCTCCTCCGTCGAAGCATTGCTTGGGTATCTATGCTAAGGTTAGGAATCTGCGACCAGAAGTGTCGATTGGATAAACAAGTTACTTAACTTTGGTAACACCTCATCTGGTAGACACTATATCTAGCCACAGATTACTTACCAACCCTGCTGTCCTCAACACCCAGCAAATTCATTACAGTTTGAGGATCACTGTAGGAAAGTGGGTTTCTGTTGCAGTAACCCACCCACTTTTTGCCTGACTACTGATGCACTTTTCTTGGTGTGCCCTGGGTCCCTGCCAATCAGGTTCCCAGGGCCTGTGTTCTTTCCCCAAAACTAACCCAATTGGCATCTCTGGCCACAGGTCAGCCCCTGGTAAATGGTACCAAAGGTACCCAGGGCACTGTGACCAGGGAAGACCTCTAAGGGCTGCAGCACTTATTGTGCCACCCTTAGAGGCCCTGTACCTTTACACACACAATCTCACACACACACACACACACTGCCTTTGCAGGCTGCGTGTTTTGGTGCAGAACAAAGTGAAGAGTCGACATGGCACACACCTCTGTGTGCCATGCTTACAACCCACTGCCCTGGCATAGGTCAGCCACCCCTCTAGCTGGGTGCACTATACCAGTGGTGAGGGTACAGGTGCATGAGCCCTGCACCCCTACAGTGTCGAAGTCCATTCTTAGACATTGTAAGAGCAGTGCTGCCATTAAGAGTATATGGTGCTGGGAGCTTGTCATTACGAACTCCACAGCACCATAATGGCTACACTGAAAACTGAGAAGTTTGGTATCGAACTTCTCAGCACATTAAACCCACACTGATGCCAGTGTGGGATTTAATGAAAAATGCACACAGAGGGCATCTTAGAGATGCCCCCTGAAAACTAACCCATCACTAGTGTCCAGGCTGAGTGGCTGCTTCAGCTGCCACCACTAGACCTGTTTCTGGACCCCTGGGTCGAGAGCCTGCTGCTCTCTGGGGGCCTGAAACAATGCACATCCTGGGACGAGGTGCCAAGCCTCCTCCCCCAGGATGGGCAGGGTTCACGAAAGGGGAAGCTTCAAAGGCATGCCGCCTTTGTGAGCCTCCCCAGACCATTTGCTGCTTTCAGCAACTGGTCCCCTCTCGTTCTACACCCCACTTTGGGCGGGAGAACCGGCGGGAAAAACAAGTGAGGGAAAGGGGTGTGCCCACCTCTGCCAACTCCACCCCTCAGGTGGGGGAGGCGAGGTGAAGCACAACTCAGTCCACGCCATCTTGAAGATGGGGGGACTCAGCCAACCAGGGACAGGCTCATGCCCCCCTCCCACTGGAGGGTGGCATAATAGGGGGTGTACCCACCCCAGGGAAGGGACCCATTGGTCCTTGCCCTTTACCTACCTGTAACGCTCCATAATCTAGTATTTAGGGGGCACCCTGAACCTTGCTTCCTCAGATCCAGACAAGAAGCAAGAAAAGGACGAAGAGCCGTGCAGAGCTAACAAGAGGACGACGCCCACTGACTTGGCCCCAGCCCTACAGGCCTGTCTCCCCTCGAACCTGTTCCTCCGACATCCCGGTGTGTCCTGCAGCCAGCAACCTCAAAAACCCCGGAGGACCTGCCTGCCTTCACTTCCAAGCCTGCTTCTCCCATGAACACCGGACTTGTTCAAACTGCAGCTTCTGGCTCCGGTGGGATACCGCAAATCCAGCCCACTCTGCACCCGCCGAACCCGGCCCGAGCTCGATTGGAAAAACACCACGAGGAGGTTACCCCGGCGATCCTGACCCGAGATCCGGCGACCCTCGACCTGCCTCAAGCCTCCAGTCGACGCCTGCAGCCTCAATCCAGAGGATCCCCTCTACCGCGACCAGAGCGGCTAAGACTTGACGTCCCAAGGCACCCCTGCACCCGACGCCCCACTGCCTTGTGTGCCCAAACCAACTGTACCTAACCAACCCAAGACATCCCAACTTACCCCTCGAATTGGTGGTCGCACCCAGAAGATACTCGTCCTCGAGCCTGCAGCGTTGCTTCTAACCGGAGGTGCTCCATTGAAAATAACAGGGCACCCAACAGCACCCTGCACCCGGCCGCCCTAGTGCCGCTGAGGGTGCACATTTGGTGCTAATTTGGTTCCCTATTTGCCCTGACCTAAACCCTAGGAGCTTTGCTCCCACAACCCAGTGGCCTGCTTGCCAGCAGCCACCAACCGTAGACCCCCTATCCTCCATAGGATAACATTGGGCCTCAACACTCTGCACCCGGCCGCCCTAGTGCCGTTGAGGGTGCAACAACAGTGCATCACTGACCCTGCGGGACCCCCGAGTCTAACCCCAGAACCTTAACTCCCACAGTCGATTACTTACCTACAAACCGATAACCTGTTTTTCCTCCATAGGATAACATGTGTGGAGTTTTGAAATCTAAAAATATTCTTTTAAAATCGCACAAATAACCAAAACGTGTTTACTTACCTGTTTGCAGGAAATGTCCCAGTGCTGAATCTAGGTATCCAGCACTGAGTTGGAAAAGTAACGTGAAAAGTAACTTACCTGCAATTTACTGAAAAAGCCTATTCATTTCAATGTACTGTATTTGCTAAGTGTTGCAACCTACTGCATCCCCTGTAAATCAAACGAAGTACAATTTCTATTGCATTTTCAAACTGTTCTATATTCAGCAACTTATTATTGCAAAGTATTTTATGCTTACCTGTGCCAGGCTTGCGTGGTTCTAAAATAAAACTGTTTTTTTTTATACAAAAACAATTGGCCTAGAGTTCAGTTCTTGAGTGTGTGAATTCATTTGCTGACTCAGTGTGTACATCAAATGCTTAACACTGTCCTTTGATACTGCCTTACTGCTCGACCACTCTACCACAAATAGAGAGTAAGGTTCTATCTAACTTTAACCTCTGCCTACCTCTGGGGTCACCTGGACTCTATACACACTATACCTCACTTTGGTGTAGTATATATAGAGCCAGTTTCCTACAATCGCCCCTCTAAAGGCCTTAGAAATTCACACCAGTTATCTGTTTTCATTGTGGCTCCTGACGTGGAAAGGCACAAAAAGGAAAAGACATCCACGTGCCGGGATAGTTCTTATATCGCTTCAGACGTGCTCAAACTTCAGAATCCAGTCTGGTGCTTGGAAAATATTCTACGGTAAGGAATGTGCAGCTAGATAGTCTATCCGATTAGGGCCACTTTTCTGAAGGTAAGCTGTCATCAGGATGGTCACATGAGGAGATCAATAGGGTTGTGATAACGCCAAGTGCATTTACGAATGGGAGAAGTTGCAAAGCATTCTGATGTCCTTTTATTGAGATGCACAATTGTATGTGTTGGTGAGGGCTAATCAAAAAAGCCTTACTTAGTAAGTAACTAATTCTTAACACTTCCCCTAAACTACTTATTAAAAAACATCCTACACTTTGTTCCAGTGTTGATTTTGCTTTAAATGGAGATTAACAAAAACTGATTTCATTTTATTTTAGGTCGAAATCTGGAAGCAGAGACCACAGGAGGTAGGTTTCTTTTTATTTCATTTTTGAAAGTCCTGATTGAAAATTGCTTCAGTTTACCAAATTGTATTTTATCAATTGGTAGGCTTTGAATCTAAAAATGTTAGCTTCTTTCTTTGTTTGCTGTACTTAATTTCACCACATGGTTTTTGTGCCCGGAATAGTACCTTAGTTTCATCTAAATTTAAAATGTGGGTATTGATGTAGACCCTAAGTCTGTCTTGAGTGACGACGCAGAAGTTCATTTGAAATCCCCATATTGCTTCTCTATGCCTGCCGTTTACAGAAGTACAGGTGAGGGGAAGTAGTAAATGGGCATGCCACTGATCACTCTGGTTGCAGTTGGTTGAGACTTTAGACTTATGGATTTTTGGGCTTGATTTAGTTTTATGCACTTTTTGTGCATCTACAAAACAATTTGTTTCAAACTGAATGAGTTGATAATATCTTCCTTAGCCTAAACAACAATGTTCGAGGCATATGAGCTGTAGATCATATGCTATGCATAGATCGCCATCGTGTTTTGGGTCCGGATGGTTGTACTTTGTTTTTCTTCGAAGAAGTCTTTCCAGTCACGAGGTAGGTGACTCCTCCTTTCGGTGATAGTGCTTATGGGCATCGACTCCATTGTTAGATTGTTTTTTTCCGCCATCGGGTTCGGATGTGTATTGTTGCGCTCCGGTTCGACACCGTTTCTCGGTTACCTTCGACGCGCAATCAACTACCCTCGACGGTATTGTTATCGATCGCAGTTCTCCATTCGTCGCGTATCGTCTCACCTCGAAAAAACTTCAATCAGCAAACTCGTGGCGGGCCGTCGGGCCTACCCGCGCCGACCGCACTAGCAGTCGATGGAACGGACTCCCTTCAAGTTATGTCCCGGGTGTCGTGCTAAATTTCCACGCACCAACTTGCACGAAGTGTGCAACCTCTGCCTCTCCCCGGAACATAACAAGAAAGACTGCAACGCGTGTCGATCGAAAAAGACACTTTGTGACCGTCGGGCCCGACGCCACGAGATGCAACACCAGAGCGGCTCTGCACCGGATATCTTTGGTGAAGATTCCGACACAGAATAACAAGTTCAGGGAGCCGAAGAGGAAGAACATTTCTCCATGTCTGAAGTCGACTCCGACATGGAAGAAGAGGAGCAAGTTACTCCGGGTCAACGTACCGTGAGTAAAAACACCCCTTTGCCCCCCTCAACAACCATAGACAAAGGCTCTGGTCCTTCCTCTGCCTTCGGGCCAAGGTCGGCACCGACAAAAGGTTTCTGATGCCCCGCCCTTGGGCCTGGCTCCGAAACATAAAGGGAAGCCTTCCGGCTCGGGCTCGAGCCGGCCCCACTCATTTGCCGAAAAAACACCTTCGGCACAGAAACCCAAATCTAAACATGTCGGTCACAATTCCACCGTTGCCGAAGACTCTACCTTCGACACTGAAAGGCTCGGAGCCGAAACCTTCGACGCTGAAACAAACAACTAAAGATACTCTGTCTAAAGA
Organism: Calotriton arnoldi; assembly: GCA_963921515.1. Taxonomy (NCBI): domain Eukaryota; kingdom Metazoa; phylum Chordata; class Amphibia; order Caudata; family Salamandridae; genus Calotriton; species Calotriton arnoldi. The sequence goes on from CAWUFW010009144.1 coordinate 71,637, forward strand.
GCCTCGACCCAATGCCCCGCCTTCGGATCCAAAGCAGAAAAAACTTGTGATCAACCCTGATACAGGACATATCCATGCCACTCTTCCAAAAAATCGGAAGATAGACCAGCCAGTGGACCAACCAGAGGGCTACCACATTCCTCTCAAAAGCTTCCCCCACTGATCCCAATTTACTTATTACACCATCAAATTCACCACCACTTACACCTGACCCACAGGACGATGAGGATGAAGATCAGGATAGGCCACAGGACATTGACCCTTGGGAGGATTAACATACTGACCCAAGCCCAGATAATGACCCTGATTTGTATCCGTCTAGACCCTCCCCACCTGATAACATTGGGTACATTGAGCTCCTTAACAGGGCTGCTCAATATCACGGGGTGGAGTTGCATAAAGAGCCTTTAGAAGAGGATTTACTCTTTGAGACACTTAGTTCCTCTCAGAGAGCCACTCATACCTTACCTATGCTAAAAGGTATGTTGAAACACACAGACGAGATATTTAAAGATCCTGTGAGGGCAAGAATAATTACACCTTAAGTGGAAAAAAAATATTAACCTTCACCCACCGACCCTGTTTACATCAGAGGTCAGTTGCCTTTAGACTCTCTTGTGGTTTCCAATGCTCGCAAGAGAGCTAACTCACAAACTACAGGTGAGACTCCTCCTCCTGATGAGGAGTCTAAGCTTATTGATGCCTTGGGCAAAAGAATGGTTTCACAAGCGGCTAATCACTGGCGCATTGCCAACGCTCAAGCTCTGTTGGCTCGCTATGATAGGGCTCAATATGATGAGTTAGAAAAATTCCTGCAATTTTTACCTAACACAAAATTAAGGCTAATGACCTTATCCAAGAAGGTAAACTTATCACTAATACCTCAATCAGGTGTGCCCTGGACGCAGCAGATATAGCAGCTCGTGCAGTGTACACCAGTGAACTCCTACGCAGACATGCTTGGTTGAGAATCTCAGGATTCAAGCCTGAGGTGCAAACCGCCATCCTCAACCAACCATTCGACAAAGAACATCTCTTTGGCCCAGCGGTTGATACCTTGCTGGAGAAGATGAAAAAAGACAGAGGTCGCAAAGTCCATGGGGGCTTTGCAATTGCCTGCCACTAGGGGTTCCTTTCGTCGCTCCTTTTTATAGGGGTGGTTCCGAAAATGAATCCGCCGAAAACCCCTCCTCCTCTTTCAAAGGTAACAACCAATCCCCCTCTTCAAGAGGTTATTTTAGAGGTGGTTTCAGAGGAAACAATGGTAAGGGAAGAGGCAGAGGCAACTCCAAACGCACTTCACCCGCAAACAAACAGTGACTTCCTTCTGTTACCCCTGTTCATTCCACTCCTGTTGGGGGACGTCTCTCTCAATTCCTACCTGTTTGGAATTCAATCACCTCAGACAAGTGGGTACTACAAATTATCCAATATGGTTACTACCTGGAGCTTACACACACTCCCCCAGATATTCTTCCAAGATCACATGCAATGTCACCAGAGCATCTTACCCTTCTAAAGCAAGAGGTTCCCTCTCTCTTGGAAAAACACGCTATAGACCCAGTCCCATTACAATATCAGGGGACCGGAGTATACTTTTTAATTCCCCAAAAAGACGGCTCTCTCAGGCCCATACTAGACCTCAGAGAACTAAATCTATACATTCAGTCGGACCACTTTCACATGATCACTCCAACAAGTGCTCCCACTCCTTCAGCAAGGCGACTTTCTGTCCACTCTGGATATAAGGACGCCTATTTCCATATTCCCATTCACCCTGCTCACCGGAAATACCTCAGGTTTGTGGTAGACGGCCAACATTATCAATTCAAGGTCTTCCCATTTGGAGTGACTACTGCACCCAGGGTTTTCACCAAATGCCTGGCAGTAGTCGCGGCTCATCTAAGGAGACAGCACATTCACGTCTTCCCTTACCTAGACGACTGGCTCATAAAAGCCAGCTCGCAGCAAAGCTGCCTACGCCACACTCAAAAAACAGTCCCAACTGCTTCACGACCTTGGGTTGGAGGTTAGGCTGGGGGTTTTTAGTTGTCAGCAAAGTGGCGCTCAGGCTATTGCGTGTACTAACTATAGACCTGTATTGGTGCGGTGCTACCAGGTCAGGGGAGTAACCTGATAACCCCTGGGGAATGTGTGAATCGCAGGATCCACAATGTAAAGTAAGCGCAGTCCTGGTTACACGCGGTGAGGGTATTCGTAATATAACATTCAGTATCGATGCATTATATAAATGCAGTGGTCGACATCAATATTGGTTCAAAAAAGTTTCTTTATATTTCGACAACGACTATGTTGAATACAATAAACCAGCCGACGCGTGTTTCGTCACTGGGAGAGGTCCCGTGACTCATCAGGGCTGGGGAGGATACAAAAAATATTGGGTGAGGGGAATAAAGTGGGTTAGACAAAGGGTACCTAGTCTATGGCAAACATAATAAATAGGTAAAAAGGATCACCCTCGGTGACTACTGGGGAGAGAAGAAAAAGAAATGCAAAGTGTGACAAGTATAGTGTGAGGTGACACTCGTGAATGTGCCGCTATTCATGAGTCAGGGCTCATGGTGGCAACGCGGGAAAACATGTTAAAACACAATGTGACTGATGTGATTGTGCCGCTCTCATGGGGAGGAAACATGAGGTAAAGCGCGGGAAACATGGTACATTGTGTGATGTGGCAAGTAAACAGTGCGAGCAGTGGTGTATGGATGGTGTCCGAGGATATCCCAATGCACGAAAAGGTTGTGGTTAAAAGGCCGATACACGGTGTGAACTCAATATTGGGCATGATGCGATGGAAAGAAGGTCCTGCAAAGGACTAGGAAGGCCTGAACTGAGGAGGAAAGGGGGAGCGGAGGCAGAGTATAAACTAAATTACCTAAACAGCGAAAGCTTCTGGAGAAGTGCTGGACCCTGGTGGGGAAGAGAAACAGGAGGAAGGTAGGTCAGTCAAGAACACAGGAACCGTGAAACGTGGTAAAGTGAGGGAGTGGAAATCTAACGGGTATGGCTCACCCAGAAACCGGTGATACTTCCAACCCGGTAGGGGGTGAGCGGGAGACGGGAGCAACTGGGCAGACAGGTGCTGGATGTAGCGCCACGCTGGAATCGAGGGTAGGAAGAAGGGGACCGCTGTGGAAGAAACTGGGGAGTGAGGTTGTGGACGATACTAGAAAGTGACAAGGAGGGCTGAGGACATAAGAGGCATAAATAATTCTTACCGGGCTGTGGGTAAGCCGGCGGCGAATATGAAGTTAAGGCTGGGGCGGGAACGCCACGGCGCTTGGAAGGTGGATGGAACTGTGGAGATAAGAAGGGGAGAGCTAGAAGCAACATATGGCTAGAGGGACCTGCATAGGAATAAAAAGACGAGGGCTCACCCTGGAGTGACAGGAGGAGGCTGTCCAGTGTCCGGCGGAGTTGCAGGTAGCAAGGAGCCAAGCGGGCGGGGTGCGAAAAAAAGCTGAAAAGGAGGACGAAAGGGGAGGGTTCAAGAGGCACGATAGAACCGGAGCGGGACTCTGTGGTTAGGGAGGAGAGTATAGTGAACTTACCCCAGGTGCGGGAAAAATTAGGGCGATATCAGGTTGTACGTTAGCAGGATGATGCAGACGCCTGCCAGAAGACACGGAAGGAAAAGGGCAAAAAAAATTTGTAAGGCAGGATCAGAAAAGTAATGGGGAAGAGTGGATGCAGCGGCGTAGCTGCAAGGCAGTTACCTGGGGTCCGGATCGAAAAGTGATGAGGGGACACTAGAGCCGTGTGGAAAGGAATGGAAGGAAGACAGGAAATGGGGGGAACTAAATCCTGTCAATCTTGAGAGACTAGAGCGAGCAAACTAGGAGAATCAGCCGGGCGGTCGCCATATTGGAAAACCCGGGGGAGTGCCGCCTGGTAGTGCGCATGTGCGGTGGACGTCTAAGCTATCAATGAGGTAACCGCGGCCTCGGGAATGACTGCAAGGTAGCCAAAGACGGAGGTGGGATATGGTTGCAGTCAAGAGTATGTAACAGTGAAGAGACATGCCAATGACATATGGTCAACCGTAAAAGAATATAAACGGTGACAAGGGTCATAAATACATAACAAATATTAGCGAGCAGGTGCATTTAAATGGGATACAGTGGTGGTCACGACTGATATACTGCATAGATATGCTAAAGTCATGTAGTCAAATGAAAGGAATAAAAACGGTGACACTGGTCAAAATTACATGATAAATATTCGTGAGCAGGTGTATAAATTGGGAGACAGTGGCACATGAATATAGTATGGTGAAGAGACATGCAAGTGTCATCAAATCAATAGGAAGATAACATGTATGGTGACATTAGTAGTCCGTTCATTAGAAGATTCCAAAGCAAAATTGTTATCCAATTGTTCATTCACCCAGGAAGTAATGCAACTCGTGGTCAGTGTTCAGTCCGTGTTGCACTGTCCGTAGGCGCATAATCCAAGTTGCTTCCAGGCGTCTGAGTCCTCTGTTGCCACCCCTAGCACTGGTGGATGCAACGTCGAATCCGAAGAAGGAAATCCGTTTCCTTGGGCCTTGGTTGGGACAAGCGGCAGCATGGACCGCCATGGGATATCTGGTGTCAAGGTTGTGTAGGGCTCTGACGTGCTCTCCAATTCGATCCTTCAGTGGTCTGATTGTGCTCCCAATGTACCAACGTTTGCAGGTGCATTCGAGAATGTAAATCACGAATTTGGTGTTGCAATTGATATTATGCCTAATCTGGTACTGTTGTCTGTTAATGGCCATGAATTTTCTGACCCCATGTTGGGCTAGTTTGCAGACACCGCAGTACCCGCACTTGAAGAAGCCAAGATTGTGGGTGGTGAGCCATGAGGGACTGGTGCTGGGGCCTGGGATGATAGGGCTGAGTTTCGTTTTCAGTGTCCTACCTCTCCTGTATGTGATTTGTGGTTTGGGAGGTACGATCTCTCTGTGTGTTATCAGCAAGTAATACGTTCCAATACTTGTTGAGGCTTTTCCTCATAGCTAACCCCATGTCGCTATAGTCCGTGATCAGTCGGACAGGTTGGTCTTGCTCAGTGGTTGTCCTCCTGGTGTGTAATGTGTCTTCTCTCTTTATGTTCCTGATTCTCTTTTCTGCAGAACTGATAGTGCGGGCACTATAGCCCCTGTCTTTGAATCTTTGTTTCATGTTTGTTAGGCACTCTTGAAATTCCGGTTCCTCACTACAATTTCTCCTGGCTCTCATGAATTCCCCGTAGGGAATCGCCTGTATTTGGTGAGAAGGGTGTGAACTGTCTGCGTGCAAGATGGCATTGCATGATGTCTCTTTCCTATAAAGAATGCTCTGAATAGTGTTAGATTTGATGCACATTTCCACATCTAGAAATGTGATGTTGGAGGCGCTGGAGTTCCCTGTGAATTTCATGTTCATGTCATTGCGATTAAGGTGTGCGCAGAATTCGTCGAGTTCAAGTTGTGACCCTGACCAGAGAAGTAAGCAATCATCTATGTAGCGTCCCCAGTATATTATGGAATCAATCCATTGCGCTCCTTCAGTGCCCCAGATCCATTTGGACTCTAGAACACCCATGTACAGGTTTGCAAAAGAGGGTGAGAATTTCGAGCCCATGGCTACTCCTTTGTTCTGTTTATACCACATACCGTCATAGATGAAGAAGTCGTTTAGTATGATGTCCATCATTGAAACAAGCATCTGGGTATGCTGCCACAAATTGGCTGGTCTGTTATTAAGTATGCTGGTTACAGCCTTCAGCCCTAGTGTAGGTTCAATGGTAGTGTAAAGAGAGACTACATCTAGGGTTGCCAGGATCATGCCCGGTTGCCATTGGACATCAGATAAGATGCTGAGAATGTTTGGTGTCTTGTATGTGTGATGGCAAGTTTTTGACCAGAGTGCCAAGGAAGAGGTCAACATATTGTGCTATTCTTTCAGTGGGTCCGCCAATGCCCGATACTATAGGTCTCCCTGGAGGAAAGGGTGCCGACTTATGTATCTTGGGCACGGTGTACAAACAGGGGAATGCTGGTCTGTGGACTTTCAGATATAGCAGTTCTTGGTCATCAATGAGACCTTGTGTGTGCCATTCTGATAGGCATTTGTTGATTTTGGTGACACGGGGGGCTGTAGGGTTGTAAGAAAGCTGCTCATAACAGGAAGTATCTCCGAGTTGGGACAGGATTTCTGCGTGATATTCTGATCTGTTCATGATCACTACGTTACCCCCTTTGTCCGCCTCTTTAATTATGATGTCCCTGTTAGAGGTGAGTTGTTTCAAAGCTACTCTTTCCTCCCTGCGGAGATTGTCTTTGGTCCTATGTTTAGTCTTAAGTGTTTTGGTTTCGTGTCTGTCCATATAGTTTAACACGAGGTTGTAGAACGTGTCCACTGCATTGCCCCCTGGGAGCATAGGTGTCCACTTCGACTTAGGTTTGAAGCCACTACGTAGACTGAGATCTTCTTCTATATCCAACTCTTGGAGGAGATTCTCCATGTTGGTGGGTGTTTCGTCCAAGTCGGTGAGCGAGAGGAGTAAGTGAGTGACCTGGATGTCGCTTATGCTCTGGATTCCTGACCTGTTGTCTGAGCAGATCTTACTACTGCTTCTTATAGTGGGTGGAGTGCCACTAAAGTGTCTCTTGATTTTGATGCCACTGGTAAACTTGAAAAGGTTGATCTTATGTCTGCAGGTGTCTCCCTGTTCGTGGGGGTTAAAGCTAAGGCCCTTGCTCAGCAAAGAGATCATACCGCTATCAAGGTGCTGGGAGGAGAGATTGACAACCTATATACCCAAGTTGTCTTGATCTATTTGTTCTTCTCGTTCCCGGATCTTAGTTTCTTTTTGTATTCTTCTGTGTCCTACCCTTTCCCTCTACGGGTCTTCTGTCTGGGGGTATTTGTCTTGTTGCGTTCTGTTCTCTCTCCTTATGGCCTGTACTTCCCTTAAAAAAGACGATGTCGTTGGTACTGTCCTGTTGGGATTACTGCCCTGGTTCTCTCCCTCACTGTCGCTAGTGGCAATGGTGTTGAGTGATGTGGAGCTGGATGAGAGAGAGGCAGTGTCTGTTCTGGTCTGTTTATCTCCCTGTCCTGTGGTGCTGACTAGCTTGTCGTATTTCCTAGCGAAGGTGTAGACTCGCCCTTCCCTATAATCAGCTTCGTCCCTCTTCAGTTGACGTGTTTTTCTATCCTTTATTTCGTTTTGGTGTTTAGTTAGAACGTCATTCAAGATGACGTCGTTTTTACCCGTGGCTTCTTCTAAGTCTAGGTCCGCTATTTCTTTCTCGAGATTAGTAATCTCAATCTGTAGTTTGGCTACTTTTCTTTCCGCGTTCTCTATCAGGATGTTAATTAGTGTATTTGAGTTAGTTTAAGGTTTCTTCCCATTTGCCCAATAAATCGTCGTCTAAGTCGTCAAATGTTGGGAAAATCTGTGAGCGGAGTCCCCTGGGGACTCTGTTTAGTCTCAGGTATTGTTTCAGTGTGGCGCTGTCCCACCACCTGGAGTTCTGTTTTTTTGAGTCTTTCTAATTTGAGACATTTCTCTTTTAGACCTTCTTTGCGTGTGGGGTGATTGCTAGTAGATGCAGAGGTGCTAGTGATCCCTTTGGATAGATTCTCAAATAGTTCCGATGCGACCCTGTCTCTATCCATGCTCTACACTAAGAGACTGAGTGTTAGGGTTGGACGCTGCGGCTGCCCTTCCTGAAACCGTGGAATGGAGGTTAGGCTGGGGGTTTTTAGTTAAGTCAGGAAAGTGGCGCTCAGGCTATTGCGTGTACTAACTATAGACCTGTATTGATGCGGGGCTACCAGGTCAGGGGAGTAACCCGATAACCCCTGGGGAATGTGTGAATCGCAGGATCCACAATGTAAAGTAAGCGCAGTCCTGGGCACACGCGGTGAGGGTATTCGTAATATAACATTCAGTATCGATGCGTTATATAAATGCAGTGGTCGACATCAATATTGGTTCAAAATAGTTTCTTTATATTTCATCAACGACTATGTTGAATACAATAAACCAGCCGACACGTGTTTCGTCACTGGGAGAGGTCCCGTGACTCATCAGGGCTGGGGAGGATACAAAAAATATTGGGTGAGGGGAATAAAGTGGGTTAGACAAAGGGTACCTAGTCTATGGCAAACATAATAAATAGGTAAAAAGGGATCACCCTAGGTGACTACTGGGGAGAGAAGAAAAAGAAATGCAAAGTGTGACAAGTATAGTGTGAGGTGACACTCGTGAATGTGCCGCTATTCATAAGTCAGGGCTCATGGTGGCAACGCGGGAAAACATGTTAAAACACAATGTGACTGATGTGATTGTGCCGCTCTCATGGGGAGGAAACATGAGGTAAAGCGCGGGAAACATGGTACATTGTGTGATGTGGCAAGTTAAACAGTGCGAGCAGTGGTGTATGGATGGTGTCCGAGGATATCCCAATGCACGAAAAGGTTGTGGGTAAAAGGCCGATACACGGTGTGAACTCAATACTGGGCATGATGCGATGGAAAGAAGGTCCTGCAAAGGACTAGGAAGGCCTGAACTGAGGAGGAAAGGGGGAGCGGAGGCAGGGTATAAACTAAATTACCTAAACAGCGAAAGCTTCTGGAGAAGTGCTGGACCCTGGTGGGGAAGAGAAACAGGAGGAAGGTAGGTCAGTCAAGAGCACAGGAACCATGAAACGTGGTAAAGTGAGGGAGTGGAAATCTAACAGGTATGGCTCACCCAGAAACCGGTGATACTTCCAACCCGGTAGGGGGCGAGCGGGAGACTGGAGCAACTGGGCAGACAGGCGCTGGATGTAGCGCCACGCTGGAATCGAGGGTAGGAAGAAGGGGACCGCTGTGGAAGAAACAGGGGAGTGAGGTTGTGGACGATACTAGAAAGCGACAAGGAGGGCTGAGGACATGAGGCATAAATAATTGGGTTTACTGTAAACCTCACCAAGTCTCATCTCCAACCATCCAATACACAACTGTATCTAGGAGCCACAATAGACACTCAAAAAGCTCTAGCGTGTCCCAACCCAGTCAGAATCCGCAACATGCAGACTCTAATCTCTGTTTCAGTTACAACACTTGTTACCAGCTCGAGCGTTCATGCAATTGATAGGAATGATGGCGTCTTGCATTTTAATTGTTCTTACCCAAGACTCCAAATGCGTCCCCTCCAGGAATGCTTAGCACGTCAGTGGAACCAGGCTCGAGGTCAGTTATCAGATCTAGTGTTGGTAGATGGCCGCACCCAGCGCTCTCTGCAGTGTTGGAATACAAAAAACCTTGCGAAAGGGCGGCCATTCGTCGACCTGGTTCCTCAGATAGTGCTAACAGCAGACGCTTCGCTCACTGCTTGGGGAGCTCATCTTCAAAAACATACCATTCAGGGCATGTGGACTCTTCAACAAAAGCAACTCCACATAAACCATGTAGAACTGCTAGCAATTTTTCTAGCATTGAAAGGTTTTCAACTTCATCTAGTAGGCAAAGCTGTCCAAATTCGCACAGACATGACAGCAATGTACTACATACAAAAACAGGGGACACACTCTCTCTCCTGCTCACAGTTAGCCCAGAGCATCTGGAGATGGGCCATACCTTACAAAATATATCTCCTTGCGGAACACCTTCCAGGAGTAAACAACCACGTTGCAGATCTGCTCAGTCGTCAACGACAACAGATCCACGAATGGGAACTCCACCCTCAAGTTCTCCTCCCGTTCTTTCAAATGTGGGGCATCCCAGACATATAATCTGTTCGCCACCCACTTAAACGCAAAATTACCAAACTTCGCATCCAGGGATCTACACCCATTGTCCAAAGGCAATGCACTATGGATGAATTGGTCAGGGATATTTGCTGGCGCTTTTCTGCCTCTCCCACTCGTTCCATTAGTGGTTCGGAAGCTCAAAGAGCACTCTGACACTAATCCTAGTTGCTCCCCGATGGGCCCGTCAACCCTAGTTCACAACCCTCTTGGAGTTGTCAGTAGTTCCCCACCAAAAACTCCATCTCACTCCCAATCTCCTCATTCAGAACCATGGAGGGATAAGGCATACAGATCCCAGTCATCTCAACCTTGCGATCTGGCACCTGAAATCCTAGAGTTTGGTTATCTTAGTCTTCCCCCAGATTGCATGAATATCATCAAAGGGGCTAGACGTCCTACCACAAGGCCATGCTATGCAGCAAAATGGAAGCAGTTTGTGATTAACTGTAATAACAATCAAGTCAATCCGCTCGACGCTTCAATCCAAAACATAATTTGTTATCTATTATATCTACAGCGTTCCAATTTAGCGAATACATCCATACGCTTACATCTTGCTGCGATAGCCGCATATCTGCAGAACAGGCATTTGTCTCTTTTTAGAGTGCCTGCTATTAAGGCTTTCATGGAAGGACTCGAGTCATTCCCCCCCAGACTTCCACCTGCTCCAGTGTGGACTCTCAACATCGTTCTTACAAGACTCATGGGTCCGCCTTTTGAGCCATTGCATGGATGTGAACTGCAATTTCTCACTTGGAAGGTAGCTTTCCTCATAGCTATCACATCTCTAAGAAGAGTGGGTGAGCTTCAGGCACTAACAGTAGAAGAACCAACATGGGACTCCTTATGGCAAAGCGCAGGGTAGCGATTAGCTGGTCTAGAGGCCCTACACCTACTATGACACAATGGTCTCATGATATGCTGTACTGCAGCACGCAAACTGAAAACTTCAGCGAATTGCTTCCCCCCCGGAATCGACCTAAGGACTTCTGGGGGCTCTACACAACATATCTGTCCACTAAAGAAACTGCAACGGTGGGTCAGGGTGCCACCCCGCTGGATAGCAATGACCCAACCCCGATTAATTAAAATATTTCTTGTTCGCTGTCTTCCGCTGTTGAACCGTGGGCTTCCTGTGGCCCTTGGCCCTCTGCCCCCAATAAAACTCTCTGGTGCAGGCGGTAGGGACTGTGTATCTAGAATCGGAACAATACATGGGTAATTCTCCATAGGGAGATATTTCTTTGCTGATGTTCTACTGTCCGTTTGAAACAATTTGTTAAGTTAGGATGTTACACCGTGCTCCAGGATAGTTTTGTATTAAAACTTATTATAATCTTAAATAAATGGTTGAGACCTTTGAGGGGCCACTTGTTATAACTGCCCCCCCCTGACGCGGCCGGCCCGATGCGGTTGTAGGCGGCTTGCTGTGTATCCCCTCTTTCCGCCTCCAATGCTATATCATGTGACACCTTGCATTGCAGGCCCGTCTGGGATGTAGGCAATATGCAGTGTATGGTATCGACTGGCACTAATAAAGGTCTTTTTAAAAAAAAAAAAAAAAAAACAGTAGGAGAACCATTTTTACAAATACATCAAAACAAAGTGGTTCTTAGGACTAACCCCAAATTTCTACCTAAAGTCATTTCTGCCTTTCATATCAACCAATCTGTTGAGTTGCCTGTGTTCTTCCCTCAGCCAGATTCTGTGGCAGAACGTGCTCTTCACACCTTAGATGTAAAAAGAGTGTTGCTATATTACGTTGAAAGAACAAAACCTTTTAGAAAGACTAAGCAAATTTTTGTTGCTTTTGCTCCACCAGATAAAGGCAATCCAATATCAAAATCAGGTATTGCAAGGTGGATAGTCAAGTGCATTCAAATATGCTATGCAAAAGCAAAACTAACGTTAACAGTTCCCCCTAGAGCACATTCTACACGCAAATTAGGGGCTTCTATGGCATTCTTAGGAAATATACCCATAGATGACATGCAAAGCTGCAACATGGTCTACACCTCACACATTCACAAAACACTATTGTGTAGATGTGTTAGCAAGACAACAAGCTAGAGTGGGCCAGGCAGTTTTACGCACACTATTTCAGACCACTGCAACAGATACAGGTTAGCCACCGCTTTGGGAGATAACTGCTCTATAGTCTATGCATAGCATGTGATCTACAGCTCGTATGCCTCGAACGGAAAATGCTACTTTTGCAGCATGAATCTTTCTGGATTCACTATGCTGTGCATTATTCCGCGGTCTAGTGGTTGGGTCCGGAATCGTAGTCTTTTTTTTAAATTATTTTTTTGTGTAGCCCAGGTGGGCGTTGACGCCCCACCATTTGGTGTCCTCCCGTGACGTCGGCGCGCTTCCTCCAGAAGCTCCCACCCCTAGGCGCCATCTTCAGATTCTTTTTTCCGCCGTTGGGTCTGGATCCTCACGAGGAGCTCCAGAGTTTTGAAAAGGAGAAAAGCAGAAAAACACAGAGAAATTGGAGTTCATCACACGACAAAGAACATAGAACCGGGACGACGAAGTAGGTGAGAAGGAGGAAAAACTTCGACGTCCGACGGAGAATGCGCACACGGGGCTCCCTGAGCGCGGGAATGGACAAGACACAATTCAAATTTTGCCGTAACTGCCACCACAAGTTTTGCAGCATGAATCTTTCTGGATTCACTATGCTGTGCATTATTCCGCCATCTCGTGGTTGGGTCCGGATTCGGTCTTTTCTTTCTTTTTTTTTTTTTTTGGTTCGCCCAGGTGGGCGGCGACGCCCCCAGCATTTGGTGTCCTCGGTGACGTCGTCGCGCTTCCTGCGGAAGCTCCCACCTTTGGTCGCCATCTTCAGATTCTTTTTTCCGCCGTGGGGTCTGGATCGTCGACGAGAAGTTCCAGAAAGTTGGACGAAGAATCTCAAATTCAATAATCACCACAAAGGATCGTTTCCTGAGACACCAGACGAGGAGATGAGTACAGGAGGCGACGAGAAGGACGACGAGGTAGAAGGTCCACGACCAAAATCTCGACGCCTACAGAGAATGCGCTCACAGGGGGCCCCCTGAGCGCGGGTATGGACAAGACACCGTTTAAGTTTTGCCAAAACTGTCACCACAAGTACGCCCAGAAGGACCAGCACCCAGTCTGCAACCTCTGCTTGCCGCTCGACCACATCAGCGAAAACTGCAACGCGTGTTTGGCGTTCACCCGAAACCCTCCGGGTGAGAGAGGCAAAGAAGGGCTAACTACAACATGCAGGGCCAGGGACCAGCTCCATCGCTCCGAGACCTGGGCCTCTCGAGTGGAGAGGAAGACAACATCGCAGAGGGACCGAAGGACTGCTCAGTCGTCGAGGTCCACAAGAAAATGTCGAAGGAGGTAAGGGAGACGTCGACCCCGAAGCACGCAAGCGACGCTCGAAAGAGTGAAGCCAAGGCCCCGAGCGACACTCTCAGAAGTGAAGCCAAGTCCTCGAAGGGAGCGTTGCCGCCGAAACACTAGACGAAAGCAACAGCAACCAAGGACAAACAGCCGAGAGGATCCTTCGGGAAGGACTCCCAATCGGCGAAAGCCTCCGAAAAACCAAGGGCGTCTAAGGTAACCTCCGAAAAGGACGCCTCGACGCCCAGAAAAGAAGGCCCGGCGTCATCCTCGACGTCCGAGACCGCGAAGAGGAGTGCTTCAGCCATCGACGCCGAAAAGGTCCAAGAGATGGAGAAGAAAAAGAGAAGGCTCGAAGCAGAGATGGCAAGCATCCTGCAACGGAAAAAAGACTTCGACGAAAAAATGAAGCTATACGCCATTCCGTCGAAGCCATCACGCGAAGCACTCGGGGAGGGCGACACCGAACCCCCGAAAACCCCTGAACGGCTCGACGAACAGGGCGAAGAGGACTACTACTTCGAAGGCGAAGAAGAGTTCCAGTCTTACCGGGACTCGACGCCCTCGGAACCACAAGACTTAGACTGGCAAGACCTCGACGCAGATTCTCCAGAAGAAGGGGTAGACTCTTATCCCTCGAGGCCTTCGCCGCCAGACGACATTGGAGTCTACAATGTGGTCGTCCAAAAGGCTGCAGCAACGTATGGCGTCGAAATGCAAGAGGCGAAGGCATGTTTCCTTTTGGAAACCCTACTTCCTCAACAAACCAGGTCCCAGTTCCTACCCATGCTTCCTAGCGTCCTGGACCAGGGAAGGGAGGCCTTCAAAGAACCGGCAGTCTGCAAGGCTGTTACACCAAGGAGCGAAAAAAAGTACAAACACTCCTCAAAAGACCCTGCGTACATCCAGGGGTCAGTGCCAGCAGACTCCATTATCACGGCAACGGCCAGGAAAAGGGCCAATGTGCCCACTAACACAGGTCCACCTCCAGACAAGGAAAGCAAACGAATAGACCTCACAGGACGAAAGGTGGAGAGGAACGCAGCCATACACTGGCGCATCGCCAATTCCAACGCCCTCATCAGCAGGCATGCATACCAGCATTGGGATGAAATGAGCCAGCTCGTAACACACCTGCCACAACAACACCAACAAAGGGCTAATCACCTAGTGGAAGAGGGCAAGGCTATCGCAAACACTTGCCTAAAATCAGCCTTGGATGCAGCAGAGAACTCCAGCAGGCAGATGATGATAGGGGTGACAAAGGAGACACGCATGGCTCAGGATCTCTGGTTTCAAACCTGAGGTACAAAGCAATATCCTGAACACGCCATTCGACGGCCAGAAACTGTTTGGAGCCCCAGTCGACGAAAAGTTGACGCAGCTTAAAAAAGACAACGAAACTGCGAGGTCCATGGGAGCACTGCAGTTCAGGGGGATGAGAAGAGGAACCCCCTCAAGGCGGCCCAATGGTAGAGGGGGCAATGCGCCCGCCACTTCCCACCAATCTCCCCAACAAGGATACCAGGGGAATAACCAGGGCCAAAGCCAACAGGGACAACAACAGCAAAATTGGCAGTATCAACCCAGAGGACGGTCCTTTCGAGGACGCGGGTACGGACGGGGACAGTCCCGAAGAGGGGGTCAGCAGCCCACCTCAAAGTGACTCCGCAAAGAAACCAAACCCTCCTCTATCAACACCAAGGGAGAGAAGTCAACAGAAGGAAAAAATAAGAAACACACACAGCAAACAAATAACCACCGAGCATACAACCCCGGTGGGGGGCCGAATAGGAAACTTCCTCACACAATGGAGAGAGATTACCACTGACAAGTGGATACTGAACATCATACAGCACGGATACTGCATAGAACGCCAAAAACACCCCCCCGGGCAGAAAACCAAGACACCGGCCACTGCCCGCATGGGAGCTTGCACTCCTACGTCTAGAAGCAGAGGAGCTGCTAAAAAAAAGAGCAATAGAACCAGTTCCAATCAACGAAAGGAACAAGGGAGTCTACTCAACGTACTTCCTAGTGCCAAAGGTAGACGAAACACTAAGGCCAATACTGGACCTCAGATTCCTGAACAAGTTCGTAAGAACTCAAAAATTCAAAATGACGTCACTTCAGGAAGTAATACCCCAAATCCAACAAGGGGACTACATGGCGACCATAGACATGAAAGACGCATATCTGCACATACCCGTCAACCACAAACACAAACGTCTACTAGGATTCGTGATAGGCCAGAATCACTACCAGTTCACAGTGCTAGCCTTCGGGCTCAAGTCCGCACCAAGGGTGTTCACAAAATGCCTAGCAGCAGTGGCAGCGCACCTACGGAGAAAGGGCATACATGTATACCCCTACCTCGACGACTGGCTTGTGAAAGCAGGATCATACAGGCACTGCAAAGATCACATCAAACAAGTCATACAAACACTGTCCAGACTAGGTTTCTCAATACATTGGGAGAAATCGTCAACAGAACCGCAGCAGATCAAAATATTCTTAGGGGCACAAATCGACAGCACACAGTCCAAAGTGTTCCCCAGCGACAAGAGAACTATAGCGCTCCTGAGGGAAACACGTCATTACCGCAAGGGGCAAGTTCTGACAGCGAGGACGGTGAGCAGACTAATGGGGATGATGGCATCATGCATCCACCTAGTCCCAAATATCAAGCTGCACATGAGACCGTTCCAGGAATGGATACAGCAACAGTGGTCACAAGCAACAGGGAGTTGGGAAGATCTAGTGATTGTCACACACTCAGTGCAGCGAGAAATAGCGTGGTGGAAGGAAGAGAACATATTACAGGGGAAGCCATTCACACAGCCAACTCCAACAGTGACCATCACAACAGACGCCTCACAGCAGGGCTGGGGCGCGCACATGGACAGACTCCGCGTCAGGGGGCTGTGGTCACAACAAGATGCAGTGAGACACATCAACTACCTAGAACTAAAAACTGTGTTCCTAGCCTTAAGAGCCTTTCAGAAGCAGCTTTACGGCCGGAGAGTGCTGATACAAACAGACAACACAACCACCATGTTCTACATCAACAAACAAGGTGGAACACAGTCAGCACCGCTATCAAGCCTGGCACAAGAGATTTGGAGATGGGCCATCCCTCTAAGGATAGACCTACTGGCGATACACCTTCCAGGAATAGACAATGTAGAAGCAGACCGACTCAGCAGGCAGACGTCGGCATCCCACGAATGGGAGCTCAACCAACAGGAAGTGCAGCGGCTGTTCCAAAAATGGGGTACACCACGGATAGACCTGTTTGCAACACCCCAGAATGCAAAATGCCAACATTACGCATCCAGACAACCGGACCAAAGGTCCCTAGGGAATGCGCTATGTATAAGTTGGTCGAACGAATTTGCATACGCTTTTCCCCCGATACCACTGTTACACAAGGTATTCAGCAAATGCAGGAGCAGCAGCATGACACTCATACTGGTGGCACCTCAGTGGGCCAGACAGTCATGATTTTCACAAATAATGGAAATGGCGCAGGAACCAGTGCACAGGTTCAGCAAAAGGAAAGACCTCCTGACAATGCAAGACGGAAAAGTGCTCCACCCAGAACCAGAGAGCCTCAGCCTAGCAGCATGACTCCTGAGCACCTAGAATTCGCACACCTCAAGCTACCACCAAGCACTATGGCAGTACTCAGAGAAGCAAAGGAGACCCACTACAAGGAAGTGCTACATTGCAAAGTGGAAAAGGTTCTCGCAATGGTGCCTTAAAGACGGACTGCAACGGAAGGTCACAAAAGAATCAACGGTACTACAATACTTAACGCACCTACTACACAGCGGGCTGAGCTACTCGTCACTAAGGGTTCACTTAGCAGCCATAGTGGCCTACACCAGGGGAGAAGCGGGGAAAAGTTTCTTCACCTCCCAGGTGGTCAAAAGATTCCTGGAGGGGGCTAAAAGAATAGCCCCCCCAAAAAGGATGCCAGCCCCAAGCTGGAACCTCAACACTGTGCTAACACAGTTGATGAAATCACCATTTGAGCCCATACACAAGACCACACTGCACATGCTCACACTAAAGACGGCATTCTTGGTGGCTATCACGTCACTGCGAAGGGTCAGTGAACTGCAGGCTCTTACACTACAAGAGCCCTACTTGCAAATACACAAGGACAGAATTGTCATGAGAACGGACCCACACTTCCTGCCAAAGGTGGTGTCGCGGTTCCATATTAACCAGACAATACAGATACCAAGTTTCTTCCAGAAACCATCAACGCCCACAGAAAAGGCGCTACACACGCTGGACGCCAGAAGGGCAGTGATGCACTACATAGAAAGGACAAAGGAATGCAGGAAAACAAAACAACTCTTTGTTTCCTTCGCAAGCAGTTTCTTGGGACGACCAGTAACAAAAAATACCATAGCACGATGGATTGCAGAGGCAATACAACTCTGCCACAAGCAGGCAGTACAAGAATTAGAGGGAGCCGCCCAGGCTCACTCAACAAGGAAAAAAGGAGCAACGGTTGCGTTCCTAGCGAACACACCTATCCAAGACATTTGCCAAGCGGCAACATGGTCTTCCGTGCACACGTTCACCAAACACTACTGTGTGGATATCCAGATGAACAAAGAGGCACAAGTAGGACAGAAGGTCTTACAGCACATTTTCAGCAACCAATGCTCATCTTCCACCCAACCACCGCAATAACAAAACCGCTACAAAGTCTATGCACAGCATAGTGAATCCAGAAAGATTCACGCTGCAAAACGAATAGTTTCTTACCTGTCGGTGTAGTTTTGCAGCTTGAAGACTTTCTGGATTCACTAGCGATCCCACCCGCCTCCGCCAGGAAGATAACATAGGAGGTTAAGGGTAAAACTAGACTACATAAAAGATTTAGAGGGATCAAAAGAAAAATAGAAGGATAAAAGGAAAAGACATAGACTACAAACCAATAAGAAAAAAAAGAATCCGAAGATGGCGACCAAAGGTGGGAGCTTCCGCAGGAAGCGCGACGACGTCACCGAGGACACCAAATGGTGGGGGCGTCGCCGCCCACCTGGGCCAACAACAAAAAAAAAAAGAAAGAAAAGACTACAAATCCGGACCGAACCACAAGATGGCGGAATAATGCACAGCATAGTGAATCCAGAAAGTCTTCAAGCTGCAAAACTACACCGACAGGTAAACTATTCGTTCGCGCAGAAGGACCAGCATCCAGTCTGCAACCTCTGACTGCCGATCGACCACCAAATTAACGACTGCAACGTCTGCTCGGCATTCGCCCCCAAGACCCTCCGAGTGAGGGACAGACAGAGGAGAGCAAACTACAGCATGCAGGGGCAAGGCCAACCTCCGTCGCTTCGGGACCTGGGCCTCTCTTCAGTGTTGAAGAGGACAACATCGCCGAGGGACCTGATGACTGCACAGTCGTAGAGACCGATAACATGTCGAGGAAGGCGGTAAGAGAGTAGTCGACCCCAAAAACCCCGACACTCTCGAAAAACAGAGCCAAAGTCCTCGAAAGGAGCACTGGCGTCGAAGCAATCGACGACCACAGTTGCATCCACGGGCAAACAGCCCAGCGGATCCTTCAATAAGGACTCCCGGCCGGCGAAAGCTCTAGACACACCCCGGTCGTTGAAGCACGGTTCCAAAAAGCCCCACTCGACGCCGAAGGGAAAAGAGCAGAAGGCAACTTCGACGTCAACATCCACAACCTCGAAGAGAAACGCCGAAACTCTCGACGCCTAACAAGCGGCCGAGACGGAAACGAAGAAGAGAAGGCTCGAGGCTGAAATTAACAGTATCCTCCAGTGGAAGAAGGACTTCGACGAACGGATGAGTAGATACACCATCCCTTGAAAGCCCTCGACGGTTGTCGAAGCAGAAGTCCAGGAGGAGCTCGACGCCAACGAACCGCCGAAGACTCCCAAAGCGGCGGAGCAACAGGACGAAGAGGGCCTGTATTACACTGAGGGCGATGACGACCAGCAGACACGATTTGGTTCGACACCCTCAGAGGCTCAGGACCTGGATTGGCAGGACCTCGACGCCGAAGACCCGGAAGAGGCCGTGGAGACGTATCCGTCGAGGCCTTCGCCGCCAGACGACATTGGCATATACAATAGGTCGTCAGGAACGCTGCAGCAACCTATAGGGTGGAAATGGAGGAAGAAAAACCAAAGGCTTGCTTTCTCTTGGAGACACTGCTGCCAACCCAAACAAGGAGCCAATTTCTTCCAATGCTCCCAGGTGTGCTGGACCAAGGCAGGGAAGCTTTCAAGGAGCCATCAACCTGCAGATCTGTCACCCCCAGGACAGAGAAAAAGTACAAGCACTCTTCTAAAGACCCAGCATATATGCAGGGGTCCGTACCAGCTGACTCTATCATGACAGCGACAGCCAGGAAGAGGGCCAACGTCCCCACGAACTCGGGGCCACCTCCAGACAAGGAGAGTAAAAGAATAGACCTCACAGGGAGGAAAATTGAGAGGAATGCGGCAATTCATTGGCGCATCACCAACTCTAATTCCCTAATAAATAGACATGCCTACCAACATTGGGAAGAAGTAGGGCAGTTGCTCAAACATCTCCCAAACGAACACCAGCAGAGAGCAGCGCATCTGGTGGAAGAGGGCAAGAACATGGCCAACACCTGCCTGAAGTCGGCCTTGGACGCAGCAGACACATCAAGCGGCTTATGATGATCGGAGTAACAGAAAGAAAGCATGCCTTTCTGAGGATCTCGGGGTTCAAGCCCGAATGACAGAACAATATCCTGAATATACCCTTCAACGGGGAAAAGCTGTTCGGCACGCCAGTGGACGAGACGCTGACACAGCTGAAAAAGGATAACGAGACTGCAAGGTCCATGGGAGCATTGCAGTTCAGAGGGATGAGAAGGGGCACCCCCTCACGAAGGCCAAATGGCAGAGGAGGGAGCCAACCGGGAACATCGCACCAGGCCTTCCAGCAAGCCTATCAGGGAAGCAACCAGGCGCAGCAAGGTCAGCAACAAGGCTGGCAGAACCAACAGAGGGGCCAGTCCTTTCGAGGTCGACCGAACGGACGAGGCCAGACAAGAAGAGGGGGGCAGCAACCCGCCCCCAAGTGACTCCACAGTACCAAAAGTGCCCACACGCACAACGTCCTTAGTGACGTGGCACAACAAAAGACACAAGGAACAATTAAATATCAACGATCACGTTACACCAGTAGGAGGCAGACTGAAACACTTCTTCCAGGAGTGGAAGAAAATAACGGACAAATGGATACTCAACATCATACAGTTCGGCTACTGTATAGAACTGGTAAAAAAGCCATTAAACAGGAGGCCAGCCAACAAGACACGCTCAGCAGAAGAGCTATCACTCCTTTGGCAGGAAGCACAAGAACTCCTCCACAAGGAGGCCGTAGAAAGGGTACCATACAAAGAAAGAAACAAGGGAGTGTACTCAAACTACTTCCTCGTACGAAAAGTAGACGAAACGTTAAGACCCATACTGGACCTACGGTTCCTAAACAAATACATAAAAACTCAAAAGTTCAAGATGACGTCCTTACAGGAGGTTATACCTCAGATAAGGCACGGGGATTTTATGTCCACAATAGACCTCAAAGATGCCTACCCACACATCCCCATGAACCAAAAACACAAACATCTACTGAGATTTACCATCAGCAAGACGCACTACCAGTTCACGGCCCTAGCCTTCGGCGTAAAATCCGCACCAAGGGTCTTCACAAAATGCCTCGCTGCCGTAGCGGCACACCTGCGGAGACAGGGAATACATGTATACCCCTACCTAGACGACTGGTTGGTAAAGGCGAACTCCTACAACCAATGCAAACTACATGCGCAGCGGGTCACACATACGCTGACAGAGCTAGGCTTCTCGATACACAACGGGAAGTCCTCGCTGGAACCAGAACAGGTGAAGATTTACCTGGGTGCACAAATCGACACCATTCAGGGCAGAGTGTTCCCCAGCGAAAGGAGAACAGTTGCAATGCTGAAGGAGACTCCCCAATACCAGAAGGGGTGACGTCTGACAGTGAGGACGGTGAGCAAGCTCTTGGGGATGATGGCGTCCTGCATACACCTAGTCCCCAATATTCGACTACACATAAGACCATTCCAGGAATGGCTCCAACAACAGTGGTCACAAGCAACAAGGAGTTGGGAAGATCTAGTGGTTGTAACGCACGCAGTGCAGGAAAAGATAGCATGGTGGAACAAGGACAACATAACAAGGGGAAAACCTTTTACACCACCAACTCCGACAGTGACCATCACAACGGACGCATCCCGAATGGGGTGGAGAGCGCACATGAACCTGCTCAAAGTAAGGGGTTTATGGACACCAACAGATGCCGTCAAACACATCAACTACCTAGAACTAAAGACAGTGTTCCTTGCACTAAAAGCGTTCCAGAAACAGCTGTACGGGCAAAGGGTGTTAGTACAAACAGACAACACCACAACGATGTTCTACATCAACAAGCAGGGAGGAACACAATCAGTGGCGCTGTCCGATCTGGCGCAACAGATCTGGAAATGGGCTATACCATTACAAATAGACCTCCTGGCGATACATCTACCAGGGAAGGAGAATGTAGAAGCGGACAGACTCAGCAGACAGACATCAGTCTCACACGAGTGGGAGCTCAACCAGCAGGAGACGCAAAGGCTATTCAAGAAGTGGGGACCCCACAAATAGACCTGTTTGCAACACATCAGAATGCAAAATGCCAATACTTCGCATCCAGACAGCCAGGCCACCAATCCCAAGGAAATGCCCTATGGATGAGCTGGTCAAAGACATTTGCCTACGCTTTTCCGCCGATACCGCTGATGCACAAGGTGCTCAGCAAATGCAGAACAAGCAACATGACGCTAATTCTGGTGGCACCACAGTGGGCCAGGCAGTCCTGGTTCTCACAGATAGTGGAAATGGCACAGGGGCCACCACACAAGTTCACAAAAAGAGACCTGCTCTCGATGCAAAACGGAAGGGTGCTCCCCCCAGAACCAGAGAGCCTCAGCCTAGCAGCGTGGCTCCTGAGGACTTAGAGTTCGCTCACCTCAAGCTTCCACAAAGCACGCTGGCAGTGCTGCGAGAAGCGAGGAGACCCACCACACGGAAATGCTATGCAGCAAAATGGAAGAGATTCACTGAATGGTGCATCAACAAAAAGCTCCACAGGAGAATCACTAAAGAATCAACTGTGCTAAAATACTTAACACACTTGCTAAATTGTAATCTAAGCTGCACCTCGCTAAGAGTACACCTGGCAGCAATAGTAGCCTATACAAGAGGAGAAACGGGGAAAAGTTTCTTTACATCTCAAGTGTTAAAAAGATTCCTGGAGGGGGCCAAGAGAATAGCCCCACCAAAGAGGATGCCACCGCCGGCATAGAACCTCAATGTGGTTCTAACACAGCTTATGAAAGCACCCTTTGAACCCATTCACAAGGCCTCTCTGCATATGCTCACAATAAAAACAGCCTTTCTGGTAGCAATTACCTCGCTACGCAGGGTGAGCGAATTGCAAGCGCTCACACTACAAGAACCCTACATTCAGATTCACAATGACAGGGAGGTAATGAGGACGGACCCACACTTCATGCCAAAGGTG
The DNA here is from genome assembly GCA_963921515.1 of Calotriton arnoldi. NCBI lineage: Eukaryota > Metazoa > Chordata > Amphibia > Caudata > Salamandridae > Calotriton > Calotriton arnoldi. Next base: position 94,456 of record CAWUFW010009144.1, read on the forward strand.
GTGTCCAAGTTCCACATAAGGCAAACAATACAAATTCCAAGTTTCTTCCAAAAACCATCCAACAGCGCAGAGAGGGCACTGCACACTCTGGACGCCAGAAGAGCAGTAATGCATTACATCGAAAGGACAAAAAATTGTAGGAAAAAGAAGCAATTCTTTGTGTCCTTCGCAAGTAGTTTCCTGGGCAGACCAGTGACTAAAAATACCATCGCACGATGGATCGCACAGACAATTCAATACTGCCACAAACAGGTAGGTCAAGAACTGCAAGGAGCAGCACAAGCTCACTCTACCAGGAAAAAGGGAACAACAATCGCCTTCCTGGCAAACACACCCATCCAGGACATTTGCCTGGCGGCAACATGGGCTTCAGTGCACACGTTCACGAAGCACTACTGCGTGGATATACAGATGAACAAGGAAGCACAAGTAGGTCAGAAAGTGCTTCAACATATATTCAACAACCAACGCTCCTCTTCCACCCAGCCGCCACACACATAGCAAACCGCTACAAAGTCTATGCACAGCATAGTGAATCCAGAAAGATTCACGCTGCAAAACGAATAGTTTCTTACCTGTCGGTGTAGTTTTGCAGCTTGAAGACTTTCTGGATTCACTAGCGAACCCACCCGCCTCCGCCAGAAAGATGAGACGGGAGGAAAGGGGGGACTAAGAAATGGAAAACACCTTCAAAAGGTAAAAGGATAAACAGGAAAAGCACAAGACAAAAAAAAATCAAAAAAAAAAATCAGAAGATGGCACCCAGGGGTGGGAGCTTCCGGAGGAAGCGCGCCGACGTCACGGGAGGACACCAAATGGTGGGGCGTCGACGCCCACCTGGGCTACACAAAAAAAAGAGAGAAAAGACTACGATTCCGGACCCAACCACTAGACCGTGGAATAATGCACAGCATAGTGAATCCAGAAAGTCTTCAAGCTGCAAAACTACACCGACAGGTAAACTATTTGTTACTCAGTATGCATCTGTTCTTGGCATATAGAGCTGTCGAGTCATATGCGCCCACCCACCTCCCCTGGTACCTATACCCGTTGCAGTAACATCTTACTTAAATACATGCATCCATGGACATCTCCTTTTTACTACTCTTACTAACTCCATTATCACCCTCTGCGGGGGAAAAAAAAGAGCTTGCCGCCTTTTTGAGCTTCCCCAGGCCACTTGCTGCTTTCAGCAACTGGTCCCCATTGGGTGGGAAAAACAAGTGAGGGAAAGAGGTGTGCCCACCTCTGCCAACACCACCCCTCAGGTGGGGGAGGCGAGGTGAAGCACAACTCAGTCCCCGACATCTTGCAGATGGCCAACCAGGGACAGGCTCATGCCCCCCTCCCACTGGAGGGTGGCATAATAGGGGGTGTACCCACCCCAGGGAAGGGAACCCATTGGTCCCTGCCTTTTACCTACCTGTAACGCTCCTAAATCTAGTATTTAGGGGCACCCCTGAACCTTGCTTCCTCAGACAAGAAGAAACAACAAGAAGAATGTCCGAACAGCCGTGCAGCAGCTAACGAGGAAGACGCCCACTGACTTGGCCCCAGCCCTACCGGCCTGTCGCCACCTCGAACCTGCTCCTGCGAAATCCCGGTGTGTCCTGCAGCCAGCGACCTCGAAAACCCCGGAGGACCTGCCTACCTTCAACCCCAAAGACTGTGTCTCCCGTGAACACCGGATTTGTTAATCTGCAACCTCTGGCCGGACACCGCGAATCTGCCCCACTCTGCACCCGCCGTCCACAGCTCGAGTGGGCAAACACCACGAGGAGGTCCCCCGGCGATCCTGACCTGAGATCCGGCGACTCCGGACCTGCCTCAAGCCGACGCCTGCAGCGTAAATCCAGAAGGTCCCCCCCCAACCCCGACCAGGAGCTGGTAAGAAGATCCGACCCTAAAAGGCACCCCTGCAGCCGACGCCCCAAGGCCTTGGGTGGCCCAACCGACTGTGCCTAACCAACCCCCAGCATCCCAACTTACCTCTCCATGTGGTGGTCGCACCAAGAAGACCTTCGTCCCCAAGCCTGCAGTGCCTTTGCAAACCGGAGGTTCCCGATTGAAAACAGGGCGCCAGACGTCGAAACAGCACCCTGTGCCGCTGGGGGTGCACCTTTGGTGCTTCTTTGTTTCCCCATTTGCCCTGAGCTAAAGTCCAGGAGCTTTGCTCCCACAGCCAAGTGGTCTGCTCGCCAGCAGCCACCAACCGGAGGGCCCCTATCCTCCATTGGATAACATTGGGCCTCAGTACTCTGCACCCAGCAGCCCTAGAGCCGCTGAGGGTGTAACAAGAGTGCATCCTTGGCCCTGGGGGACCCCTGAGTCTACCCCCAGAACCTCAACTCCCACTACCCAATACTTACCTTAAAACCGATAGCACTATTTTCCTCCATAGGATAACATTGACTGTTTTTCTTGGAAAAGTTTCCAAGTGTGGAGTTTGAAAACCTAAAGAAATTCTTTAAAATTGCACTAACTAACAAAAACGATTTTACTTACCTGTTTGGAGGAAATGTCCCAGAGTAGTATCCAGGTATACTACTCCGAGTAAGAAAAGTAATCTCAAAAGTAACTTACCTGTAATTTTACTGAAAAGCCCATTCAAGTCTATGTACTGTATTTACAAAGTATTGCATTTCTCTGAAACCATACTGTAAGTCAAAACAAAGTGCATATACTATTACAAATCCAAACTGTATTACAACTGTATATTTACTGCAAAGTACTTATCACTTACCTGTGCCAGGCTTGCTTGGTTCTAGAAAATAAAATAACTAAATATTTTTATACAAAAACAATTCGTCTGAAGTTCAGTCTTTGAGTGTGTGAATTCATTTGCTAACTGAGTGTGTACAACACATGCTTAACCCTGTCCTCTGATACTGCCTTACTGCTCGACCACACTACCACAAATAGAGAGTGAGGTGCTATCTAACTTTACCTCTGCCTACCTTTGGGGATCCACTGGACTCTGTGCTCACTATACCTCACTTTGGTATAGTGTATACAGAGCCAGCTTCCTACACTCTTAGCCAGGTATGACAGGGCACACTGGGACGAAATGGAGCATTTGCTCCAATATCTCCCAGATGAGCATAAGGCTAAGACACAAGGCTTAGTAAATGAGGGTAAGCTAATTTCTAATTCCTCTATACGCTGTGCTCTAGATGCTGCAGACACCACAACTAGAGAGATTAACACCAGTTTTGATCAGGAGACACGCTTGGTTAAGGATTTCAGGGTTTAAACCTGAAGTCCAACAATCAATCCTTAACACACCACTTTGATAAACACCTATTTGGTCCTAATGTCGACCAGGTGTTAGAGAAAATAAAGGACACAGAGGTAGCTAAATCTATGGGAGCACTTCAGACTACCTCCAGCAGAGGCTCTTTTTTGTCACTCATTTTACAGAGGAGGGTCAGAAACACCATCCCCAGATCAAAATACCTCCACTTACAAAGGTAACAGCCAGTCCTCTCCCTCCAGAGGGTTTTTTGAGGAAGTTATAGAGGCAACAACTTCAAAGGTAGGTGTAAGGGCAACACACCCCATAACTCCCCTTCCCCCAACAAACAGTGACTTGCTCACGCTTCCCCCCTATTACACCACACCTGTCGGGGGAAGTCTTCAACAATTTCTCCCCGTTTGGCACTCTATAACATCAGACAAATGGGTGCTTGGAATTATCCAACATGGTTATTGCCTGGAGCTTACCAGCAATCCCCCAAACATTCCACCTTGGTCTCACAAGTTGTCTCCAGAACACACACACTTGCTGAAACTAGAGGTTCAGTCCCTCTTACTGAAAGGGGCAATAGAACCGGTCCCAATACAGTACCAGGGCTCAAGGGTTTACTCTCTATACTTTCTCATCCCCAAAAAGGACGGTTCCCTAAGACGTATTCTGGATCTCAGAGAGCTAAACCGTTCTATACTGTCAGAGCACTTTCACATGGTGACACTTCAACAGGTACTCCCACTTTTACAAAGAGCAAACTTTGTCTACCCTAGATTTAAAGGAAGCATATTTTTACGTTCCAATTCATCCGGCTCATCGCAAATACCTCAGATTTGTGATAGCGGGCAAGCATTACCAATTCAAGGTGCTGCCCTTCGGAGTGACTACAGCGCCCAGAGTTTTCACCAAATGCCTGGCGGTAGTCGCTGCTCAGCTCAGAAGACAACCAATTCACATCTTCCCCTATAGACGACTGGCTTATCAAAGCCAGCACTCACAAGAACTGTCTACAACCCACATAGATCACAATAGATCTACTTCACCAACTGGGGTGCACCATCAATGCTCATAAATCTCACCTGCATCCATCACAGATGGAGTCCTACTTAGGAGCCAGTCTAGACACAGTCAAAGCTCTAGCTTATCCCAATGTAGCCAGAAATCGCAATATTCAGGCTATAATACATTTTCAACCCAACCAAGCTTTACCAGCCAGAGTGTTCATGCAACTGCTGGGAATGTTGGCGTCTTGCATCGCAATTGTACCCCATGAAAGGCTTCACATGCGACCCCTACAAGACTGCTTAGCACGTCAATGGAATCAGTCACAGGGTCATTTAACCGATCTAGTGTTGGTAGACGGCCGTACCCATCGCTCTCTGCAGTGGTGGAACCCACGAAACTTATCAACAGGCCGGCCTTTCATCGACCCTATTCCATATATCGTGCTCACAGCAGACGCATCTAACAGGTTGGGGGGGGCTCATCTCAAGGGTTACACAATACAGGGACTGTGGAGCAACAAGCACAAGGCTCTCCACATCAATTACCTAGAGCTTTAAACAGTTTTTCTGGCATACGAAGCTTTTCAAACTCACCTCATCACCAAAACTCTCTTTAGTCCGAACGGACAACATGACAGCAATGTACTATGTGAACAAGCAGGGGGGGGGGGGGAGGACACACTCTCCCACTGTCAACACTTACTCAAGCCATTTGGAAACGGGCAATCCATCACAAAATGTATCTTCTGGCAGAACATCTCCCAGGAGTAAACATTCAAATTGCCGACCTCAGCAGAAGGAGACAGCAAATTCATGAGTGGAAACTTCATCCCCAAGCTCTCCCTCCCTATTTTCAACAATGGGGTTTTCCACAAATAGACCTGTTCGCCACAGTCAAACGCAAAATGCCCAAGCTTCGGCTCCAGGTTCCCACACCCGCTCTCAAAGGGCAATGCCCTATGGATGAAATGGTCAGGGATATTTGCCTATGCTTTTCCGCCTCTCCCGCTCATTCCGTGTGTGGTTCGGAAACTCAGGCAAACATCCCTCACACTAATTCTAGTAGCTCCCACATGGGCCTGTCAACCATGGTACACCACCCTGTTGGAGCTGTCACTAGTTCCACATCAAAGCTACACCCCACCTCCAGTCTCCTCACACAGAACCATGGAGAAATCCGACATCCAAATCCTAAGTAACTAAATCTAGCGATCTGAAGTCAGTGTGGTTATTTAAATTTACCACCAGACTGTATAAATATTATAAAAGAAGCAAGAAGGTCTTCCACCAGAGCTTGCTATGCAGAAAAATGGGAAAGATTTGCTTTATACTGCAATAACTAAATCAATCCTTTAGATGCTTCCATACAAAACATTATCTGTTACCTGTTACATTAACAGCGAACAGGACTAGCGTATATTTCTATTCGTTTGCACCTTGCAGCAGTAGCTGCCTACTTGCAAAATAGGCAACAACTAACACTATTTAGAGTTCCAGTAATAAAATCTTTCATGGAAGGCTTAAATAGAATAATACCACCACGGATTCCGCCTGCCCCAGTGTGGAATCTCAACATTGTTCCCACAAGGCTCACGGGTCAACCTTTTGAACCATTAGACAAGTGCCCTATGCAATTCCTCTCATGGAAAGTTGCTTTCCTCATTGCCATCACATCACTGAGGAGAGTTGGTGAGCTATAGGCATTACATTTAGAAGAACCCTTCTTTCAGCTACACAAAGACAGGATAGTTCTCATCCAGGGGATACTCATCAATAGTCATAATCTATGAATAATCCCCGCCCACGTGCGGGATCCCGGAGTATATAGAAATATATATATATATATATAAATATATATATACACATATGTGAAACATATAAATGCAGCCTAAAAAGTTTCCAACATGGCAGAACTGCCGAAATTACATAGGTTTGCATTGTAAAACAAATACTCTCCTAACCCATAAGGAAAAGAGTACATTCACAGCATAATTGTGATATACCAATGCTTTATTGCCACAAGGAAAAACTTGTAATTGCAGGCATTCGCCTGTAGGCTGCATTGCAGAGTAATAATGAAACAAGACAAAAAGAAAAACTGGCACCTTGCCTTTAAGGCTTCCAAGGGTTAGGGTACCGTGCCTTTAAGGCCTGCCAGAGACCCTCTGCTCCCATCATGCACCACAGGTGACAGTTAGGTCAGTTCTTTTTCCGGCTCCTTCTGTGAGGATCCTGGAGTTTTTGCTCTTCAGTTTTTGACTGAAAGATAATTTTTTGTATTAAATCTTGGAATTTTTGACATTTTCTGATACCTAGAGGTATATTCGGCTGGCTTTTGGCATTTTTTGTTCCAAAAATCTTTCCAGTCAGAATGCCTGCTTTATTTCGGAAATGTCCTTCCTGTGGCAAGAAGATGGCACTGTCAGATCCACACTCGGTGTGTATTGTGTGCCTTCCATCGTCACACAATCCTGACCAGTGTTATCATTGCCAGAAGTTTTCGAAGAGGACCCAGCGCGACAGAGAACGCATCAAGCTTCATGCCCTACTGGAGAGGGATAGAGATAGAGCTCCCTCTTCAAGTAAACACCGAGCGGCATCGCTCCACCTCTCCTGAGTCCAGGAAGAAGCAGGTGCCTGAATGTTCGCCGTCGACGTCGAGATCGCCGTCGAAGAGGCCGAGACATTCTTCAACGTCAAGGGACAAGCCAAGTAAGTCGGCGCTCAGCACTTCAGGCTCGAAGGCTGTGGGTACTGAGAGACTGTCCAAAACTCCGTCGGCGTCGAGGCTTCCGTCGGCGTCGAGGCACACTCCGCCAACCTCGAGGGGATCGGCGTTGAGAGACTCGCCGGCGAAGACCATGCCGCGAGGGGACATACCGGCGTCGAGGCATTCTCCGCCACCCTCAAGGGGTCGGCGTTGAGAGAGTCACCGTCGAAGGCGATGACGCGAGGGGACGTACCGGCGTCGAGAGCATCGTCGAGGTCCCATCATTCGACGTCGAGGAGGTCGATGACATCGAGGAGGTCGACGTCGAGATCCCCCATCGGCGCCGTCAGGCTACATCAGGGCCCCCCATCGGCGTGGGCGGTCGACGTCGAGACCTGTTACTGATCATTCGCCGTCGAGGAGATCGGCGGCAGCGTCAGAGGCGACGTCGAAGTCTCCCCGTCGGCGCCGACAGTCGGCGTCAAAGTCCCCCCATCGCCGTGGGCGGTCGACGTCGAGATCAAGATCAGAGCGCAGATCGACGACGAGGGTGACGCAGACCTTGTCGACATCCCGTTCGACGTCAAGGCAGTCATCTCCAGGGCTGAATATTGTACAGATTTCACCAGAGAAATCTCCTACAGTTGCTGAAAAGAATCTTTGCGGCCTGTCCCCTCGCTGGCTGCACGGGGTCGGAACAGGTGCCCGCAGAGGTCCGGGCTCGGACGACTACGCAACGAGACTTTCTAAGTCGCCTTCCAGAAGACCAAGGTCGCCTTCTACACGCCGATCTCGGTCAGGAGGTCGTCACAGCTCGCACGATCATCCACATAAGAGGCGCAGAGCATCTTCTACCTGTTCTTCGTCTTCCATTCGGCACTACTCGCCAACTTTCTCATCTACACCACCTTCAAGGGTGTCTCCTATTGATGACATTGGGACTTTCTCTGACGTACTGGGCAGAGGAGCTAATAAACTAAACATCAGTTTATGTACTCCTGTGATCCCTACATCGGTCATTTTCGAGACATTGCACCATCGTACAGCTCCCAGACCGCTGCTACCTCTGGTGCCAGGTTTTTAGAACCAGCCATGACCACGTTCCTTACTCCAGCCACAGTGGGATCAGTTCCGTCGAGGATTGCAAAAAATACAAAGCTCCAGACCAGGATCCCTTGTTCCTTAGGTCTGATCCTCCGGCGGATTCAATCATTGTGGCAGCCGCCAGGAAAGCGCACTCCGCAGCCTCATCCGCTTCTGTTCCTCCAGAAAAGGACAGTAAACAAATGGACTCTTATGGCAGGAAGATGTGCAATACTTCGGCATCATCGATGAAGATTGCAAGTGCTTCAGCCCTTCTTGGGCGCTATGATAGGTCTCTTTGGGACTCCCTGTCTAGGTTTACCGACAAGCTTCCCAAAGAAGATAGACAAGACTTTCATGAAATCTTGCAAGAGGGCGGCTTAGTAGCCAATCAAATCATCAGCGCGGCGGCTGACGCCTCAGATCTCGCCGCACACGGCTACTCACAGGGCATCTGTTCACGGCGCTCAGCGTGGTTGCGCCTCACAGGTCTAAAACCGGACGCCCAGAAGAAGATCCTAAACCTTCCTTTCAACGGCTCCTCCTTATTCGGTTCTCATGCTGATGAGGAGATGACAAAGATGAAGGCCGAGCTAGACACAGTCAAAGCAGTTGGACTGGAGAAGCGGAAGGAGTTTCGAGAACGCTTCCGTCAGAACGACAAGCGGCCCTTCCAACAGAGGGTTCAAACCCCTCAATGGTCCTCCCAAAACCAACAAAAGTTCCAATACCAGAACAAGCGTCCTGGCAGGGGCAGAGGGAACAATAAGCAACAGCAGTCCTCCTCCAAGCAGCCTCCTAAACAGTGAGACATTGCTTCCTCCGCACCCGTTTGCCACTCCGGTAGGAGAGGAGTATCGTTTTTCACCTGGAAGAGTGGGAAACAATAACAAAAGACAGATGGGTGCTAAATATTGTACAGCATGGCTACTTGCTGAGGTTCAAGACCCCTCCTCCGCAAGTTGCCCCTCATTTGACGTGCCTTCCTCAACACAATGTATTGTTACAGGGCGAAGTGTGTACCCTCCTCTCCAAAAAGGCTATAGAAGAGGTCCCACCTCACCAGCAAAATCAAGGGGTATACTCACGGTACTTTCTGGTCCAAAAACGAGGAGTAGCCAAAGAGTACAGGCCCATCCTCGACCTGCGCCTGCTGAACAGGTTTATAAGAAAAGAAAGATTTCGGATGCTAGCCCTGCACCAGATTTTCCCACATCTTCATCTGGGAGACTGGATGTGTGCCATCGACCTGCAGGACGCCTACTTTCACATTCCTGTTTCAGTGAAACATCGCAAGTTCCTCAGGTTCCAGGTGTCTCGTCAGCACTATCAGTACCGAGTACTTCCATTCGGTCTCAAATCCGCTCCCCGGACGTTCTCCAAGTGCATGGCGGTGGTAGCCGCTTTCCTCCGCAAGAGGAAAATCTTCGTCTACCCCTACCTAGACGACTGGCTCCTGAAGAGTTCAACACCTTCTCTACTCCAGAGCCATCTCACTTACTGTCTCAACCTGCTTCACTCACTGGGGTTGCAAGTCAACTACAAGAAGTCAGTTCTCAACCCCACGCAGAAAATACATTATCTGGGAGCATCCCTAGACACCGCAACGGCAAGCGTGTGTCCTTCGGAGGAGAGGTTGTCCTCAATGTTGATCAAGTGCCGCGCACTTCTCAGCACTATACATCCTACAGCAAGGCAGGTGTCATCACTGCTGGGATCGATGGCCTCATGCATCTTCATTGTGCCAAATGCCAGGCTTTACATGCGGCCTCTACAGCAGTCCCTCGAAGATCAATGGACTCAGCACTCAGGCCGTTGGGAAGATCGTGTCTCTCTTCCTCAGGCGGCCAGGGACTCCATCAAATGGTGGATGAAACGTTCTCACCTTCTGCAAGGGGTCCCCTTTCACCAAGTACCTCCGACACAAACTGTAGTTACAGATGCCTCACTGCAGGGTTGGGGAGCGCACATGGGCCAGCTTCAGGTACAAGGTCTCTGGTCCGAGACAGAGAAAAGTTATCACATCAACTTTTTGGAGCTAAGGGCAGTCCATCTGGCTCTCAAGTCGCTGTACCCGTCCCTACAGTCCAGCTCCATTCAGATTCAGACAGACAACACAACAACAATGTACTATCTGAACAAGCAGGGAGGCACCAGGTCACGGGTCCTGTCTCTGGAGTCACAGACCATATGGAACTGGCTTCTGGCGAGGAGTCTCACGATCGTAGCCGTTCACCTTCCAGGAACCTTGAACGTGCAGGCAGATGTTCTCAGCAGAGACTTCGTAGAAGCACACGACTGGGTGTTAAACGAAGAAGTCGCTCAGGACATTTTTCGGCAATGGGGAGTGCCAGACATCGACCTGTTCGCAGACGCGGCAAATACAAAATGCCCCGTCTTCGCGTCCAGATTCCCACAACAAGGATCACGGGGGAATGCACTTTTGATAGGATGGTCGCAGACATTGCTGTGCGCTTTTCCACCTCTCCCTCTGATCCCTGCGGTCATACAGAAGTTTTACAGGACCAATGCCAGAATGATCCTGATAGCACCAGAGTGGCCGCGCCAGTGGTGGTATCCGGATCTCCTGCAGCTGTCCGAAGTCCCACACCGGAGGCTTCCCTGTCAACCGGACCTGTTGACCAAGAACGAGGGGAGAGTGTTTTATCCCAACCTCTCGTCTCTGCGTTTGACTGCATGGCTCCTGAAGTCATACAGTATGGACATTTAGACCTTCCTGCTGATTGTATGTCTATTCTCAAGGAAGCAAAGAGACCCTCCACTAGGAAATCTTATGCTTTCAAGTGGAAGAGATTCTACCTGTGGTGCAAGGACAACCAGTTTGATCCGACTAAAGGTCAGGAGCAAGTGATTCTTCCCTACTTGTTATACTTGGCAAAGTCAGGCCTACAATATCCCTCCATCAGGGTTCACCTAGCTGCTATAACAGCTTACAGGAAGTCCCGACCCAGGGTTCATTCTTTCAGATGCCAGTGGTAAAGGATTTTCTAGAGGGTCTCAGGAAGGTTTACCCCCAGTGAGATCTCCCTCTCCTCCCTGGGAACTTAACATTGTGCTTACGAAACTTATGGGTGCTCCTTTCGAGCCTATTCATAAGGCATCTTTGCAGCATTTGACCTGGAAGGCTGCTTTTTTGGTAGCCATCACTTCTGCACGCAGGGTGAGTGAGATTCAGGCCCTGTGCTGTAAGGCACCTTATACTGTTTTTCATGCCAATAGGGTGGTGCTACGTACACATCCGAGCTTCCTCCCGAAGGTGGTCTCGGATTTTCACATCAATCAGGTTATTACGCTGCCCACTTTCTTTCCTAAACCTTCAACTCCCCCGAGAGATCATTACACTCTTTAGATCTCCGGAGAGTGCTGAAGTTTTACCTTGATAAAACTCACACACTTAGGAAGTCTGACCGGCTTTTTATTAACTACGGTTCTACTAACACCGGTCTAGCTGCATCTAAAAGATCCATCTCTCGATGGATTGTCTCTTGTATAGCTTTATCCTACCAGTTAGCTAACAAGACCTTACCAGGCAGACCTAAAGCGCACTCTACCAGAGGGAAAGCCTCTACCACAGCTCTCCTTCGCAATGTGCCAATGTCTGAAATCTGTAAGGCAGCCACATGGCGGTCGGTTCATACCTTCACACGTCATTACTGTCTAGATTCTGATGCACAGGCCGATGCCCAGGTGGGGCAGGCCTCTTTGAGGAATTTGTTTGCATGATTGCAATTTGAATGTAATGTTCTGTATACTCCGTTGCTCGTCCGCAAGGTACTGGGTATGGGCTTGCTACTCTATTCATAGATTATGACTATTGATGAGTATCCCCTGGATGAGAAGGATTAGTTACTTACCTGTAATCCTAGTTCTCATCCAGGGGTATACTCATCATAGTCATAAGCGACCCTCCCTCCTCCCCGGACGAGCATCACTGGAGTTCTTCTATGTTATTGCATCCTCTACTCAGGTGTCTCTACATTATACACCGTCAAAAGAACTGACCTAACTGTCACCTGTGGTGCATGATGGGAGCAGAGGGTCTCTGGCAGGCCTTAAAGGCACGGTACCCTAACCCTTGGAAGCCTTAAAGGCAAGGTGCCAGTTTTTCTTTTGTCTTGTTTCATTATTACTCTGCAATGCAGCCTACAGGCGAATGCCTGCAATTACAAGTTTTTCCTTGTGGCAATAAAGCATTGGTATATCACAATTATGCTGTGAATGTACTCTTTTCCTTATGGGTTAGGAGAGTATTTGTTTTACAATGCAAACCTATGTAATTTCGGCAGTTCTGCCATGTTGGAAACTTTTTAGGCTGCATTTATATGTTTCACATATGTGTATATATATATTTATATATATATATATATATTTCTATATACTCCGGGATCCCGCACGTGGGCGGGGATTATTCATAGATTATGACTATGATGAGTATACCCCTGGATGAGAACTAGGATTACAGGTAAGTAACTAATCCTTCTCTGCACCAACCCTAAATTCCTTCCCAAAGTTGTTTCTGCCTTTCACATAAACCAATCAATTGAGTTACCAGTTATCTTTCCTCAACCTGATTCTGTTGCAGAATGGGCTCATCACACGCTTGACGTTAAGAGCTTTACTGTACTACATAGATAGGACAAAACACTTTCGCAAAACAACTATTTATTGCATTTGCTCCACCTCACAAAGGCAATCCTATTTCTAAATCTGGTATTGCCAGATGGGTTGTTAAATGCATTTAGACATGCTATGCTAAAGCTAAAAAAACTTTAACTATTCTCCCTAGAGCGCACTCAACTTGCAAAATAGGGGCTTCTGTGGCCTTTTTAGGTAACATTCCGCTAGCTGACATATGTAAGGCAGCTACACCACACACATTTACCAAACATTATTGCGTAGATGTGTTAGCACGTCAACAAGCTAATGTAGGCCAAGCCGTACTTAAAACACTGTTCTAAACAACTGCAACACCTACAGGTTAGCCACCGCTTTGGGAGTATACTGCTTTATAGTCTATGCAAAGCACGTGTATCTACAGCACACATGCCTTGAACGGATAATGTTACTTGCCGAGTAAGCATCTGTTCTGCGCATGTAGAGCTGTAGTCTCACATGCGCCCACCCGCCTTCCCGGGTACCTATAGTTCCAGTTCTTCATTACACATTTATACGCATGGATATCGATATACTACACTTTCTTACTCCATTCTCATCCTCTTGCGGGAAAACAATCTAACAATGGAGTCGATGCCCCTGCACACTATCACCGAAAGGAGGAGTCACCTTACCTCGTGACAAGGAAAAACTTCTTTGAAGAAAAACAACTTGCAAACATCCGGACCCAACACTAGATGGCAGGAGTATGCAAATCTACGGCTCTACATGCCAAGAACAAATGCTTACTGGGTAAGTAACATTATCCTTTCTTCCCCCATCTATAATTTATGCTTTTTGATGTGTTTAATAATCAGACCTGCCTCTGCCTTTTTGGTATACTGCAGTGCAGTCTTGTGCGGCGGTGTTACAGCAATGAATATTTATTACAATTACTAATTAATTTTCTGATTGACTCTGATCAGGCCCTTTTACAGAGGATTGAAACATTACCATTTGTATTAATTTGATGTAACCTTTTATATTGGTGGGTCACAAATTGTTGTGTGGCGTAGTGATTCTTAAGTAGTTGATGGTAACCTAGTTTTTTTTTTTTGCTTGTGAATGAAGGAAACATTTTAAAATTCTTTGTCCTTCAGATCACGTTCTCGGGACAGAAGAAGACGGCGTTCAAGATCAGCTTCTCGGGAGAGGAAACGGTCACGATCTAGATCAAGGGACCGGCACAGGCGTCACCGTAGCCGTTCGCGCAGCAGAAGTCATCGTCGCAATTCCAGAGAAAGGAGTTCAAAAAACAAGTAACTATCTCTTAAAGTGCAGTTCCTTATCGCCGCAGGAATAGGTACCTTTTCTCTTAGAGGTTACCATGCTTATGGTTTAGTATGGTTTAGTATGGTATTGGTGGGATTAAAGTGGAGTAATAGGTTTAAAAATATCTTAGCCTTAGATATCTGAATACCTAAAATAGGGTTTTCCGCTATTGGTGCCTCAAGATTTTAAGATAATTCAAATAGCAAATATTTATTTTTTTGGTTTCTTGTAAATACATTTCTCATGTGGATATCCTGAATATCTGTTATGGTCCTTGCTGGTTTGTTGAACACATCTGGCTTAATACCTGTTATCTTAAGTAGTATGGTTAAAATCAGTATACTGAAACCTTACTTCCAGCATGGTGCACAAGTTGATGTACTTTCATGTTCAGACATCGGAACCTAACATTTTATGATGAAATGCCAGGCTGCAAACACTGCTCTGTAACTCTGCATGTTTTCCCCCCTTTTCTTACTACCTTCAGGTGTTGGCATCCTTACTTTTACCCTGTGAATGGTCAAATTAGTAAGCCTCTGCCAGTAGTTCTGCTTCAACCCATGCACTACTTGGGTATATCGTCATTGGCTGCCTTCATTGACAGTATTATACTGCTGATATGCCCTACAAAAGTTTATACATTGTCCTATATGACTCATCGTGAACGTTACTCACATTCCCCTTTAGTTTCAGTATAACGCTCTGTTTGCTGTGAGCATTCCTTGTTTTTTTCTACTATCCCTATCACTCTTCTGTTATTCGACTACCCTGCCTTGTGTACGTCTTCTTATCCTCTGTGGTCTTCCTACAGCAGTCCTTTGTCAGTGGTGTTCATGAATCCCCTTGTCCCTTTTTAGATTACAAACTTTGCTGTTAGTTTAACTCATGGCTGAATGATTAGAAAAGTACAGCACTGAAAGGTAGTCCTAGTGTTGAGTTAAAAAAATATATGTATATTTATTTTGGTTGCAAAGCAACTGGACACATCAACTGTATCACAGAGCATCAAAAGGAAACAAATGTGTCATATTCATTAAAAAATCAGTGCAGTTTGAACTATTTTTATGGCCAACAAGTATCTAGTGGTTGCAGTTTTGGGGGCAACAATGGAAAGACTTAAGGGCATTTGGAGAGGCGACGTTTGAATGGGAGCTGGGACAGAAAAATGCTCCAATCTATAGTTCTTGGCATTTTTTAACCATGCCTCTCATACAGGTCTTAGTGCTTTGAGCCAGGCATGTTGATATACAACATGAGTTTTCACCAGGTACAGTGTCACCTCGAAGCATCTGGCATAGCCCCTGTTAAGTGCCCATCTCAGTTGTCTGAAGTATACAAAAAAGTGATGGATGGAATGCTTCTCAGTCCATCGCTGTTTTGTCCCTGGAAGCCCAAACCATTTGAAAATGGCTATTGATGAGGTCTGTCTGCTAACTGCAATTAACCTACTGGGAATTCAAAGCGGATAGTCTCAGTCCACTAATAGGAGATAATCATGAATGGATTATCATCAGAGTGGTTCTATGAAGTGTCTTAGAAGAATATAGATATGCACAAATAGACTTTTGTAGCCGCAAAAAAAACATGCCCAACATTTGCCTCGATGTATTATCGACCAGAATTCATGTGGAATGCCCTTTTGATCGACTGGTCAGGTAAATTCTCTATACATTTCCTCCCATCAATTCTAAAATTGTTGATCAAGCTGCGATATTCCAGAGGCAGAATTATTTTTGTAGCCCTGGAATGGCTTCAGCAGTGGTAGTTTACAGATCTTCACCTATGAGAGATCACACATGAAGCTGCAGTGCAGACCCGATCTATTCTACATGTTTGGGTGCAGGATCCTACAACCCAACCTACCATTGTTTACTATACCAGTTTGGCTCCTGAATTCTTGCAGTACGGACATTTAGATCTCCCACAAGACTGTATGGACATTTTGGAAGATTCAGAGTCCTTTCACTAGAGCATCATATATATTTAAGTGAAAGATTCTGTATCTGCTCTATACAGAATAACTGTGACCATATTAGAGGCCATGAGGAGGTGATTATTCCTTACTGTTTACATTTGGCAAGGCCTGGCCTTTCCTTTCCATTTATAAAAGTACAACTTGAAGCAATTACTATATGTAGGCAATATCCTTCAAAAACCCCTCTCTTTAAAATCCCAGCAGTGAAGGACTTCCTAGAAGTTTTCAAGAAGGTTTCTCCTCCTGCTCGTACCCCTTATTCACCATAGGAATTAAATATTGTGCTTTTGAAGTTGATGGGTCCACCCATTGAACCTGTACACAAGGCAACTGCAGCATTTGTCATGTACGACTGTGTTTTAGGAGCTATTTCTTCTGTGCGCAGTCAGTTAAATCCAGGCCCTATGTTCACACAAGCCTTATATCTTTTTTCATAAAACAGTAGAAATTAGAACCTACCCTACCTATTCTTTCTAAGGTAATGTTAGATTTTCATGTGATTCAAATAGTTTCCTTGCCAACCTTTTTCCCGGACCCTACCACCTCAGCGGAAGGGTTTGCTTACTGGATGTCAAAAGGGTTCTGAAATTCTATTTAAACATCACACATCAGACCGTCTATTCATAAACTGTGGCACACTACACCTGCTCTTCTCATCAAAAGATGGATAATTTCTCCAATTATATTCTGTTACCATTTAACCAATAAACCCATACCTAGTAAGCCTAAGGCAATTAAGCTAGGAGAAAAGAGGCTGCAATGGCTCTGTTGAGAAATATATTCCGTGCTTATGACTATTAATGAGGATCCTCTGAAAGAGAATACGTTTCTTAACTGTAACACCAGTTCTCTACCCACCCTTCTTAAATATGTGGTTCTCGTATTTGCCCAGAATGTTTTTAGCGCTGTTCAAATGAATAGAATTAACTGTCCCCTTTTGGGCATGATGGGGCACTGGTGGAACAGTAAAGCTCCTAAAGGTACAGTTCCAGTTTTTAATGCTTAACCTGTGCACCCTACCTTCTAGCATGACCCTGCATTCAGTTTCCTTTTTCAAGAGCGGGTTGTATATTTTAGTCATTTTAGATACATTGGCTATTTAAATAAAGTTCTAAATATTTTTTAAATGAAATGCAATTCATCCATTCTTTTTTTTTTTTATAATTCTTTTTATTAAACATTGGAACAGTTACATAGGTACCTCAAGTGTTGAAGATATGCAGATATACACATGTAGGGTTGTTAGTCAACAGTATTACATTTCAGCTTTGTAACATATTACGGTGAATCATGGACATCAGTTTCAGGCAGTTTGGGGGGGGTACAAATATTTCCTCTATACACATTCCAAGCAGACCAGATGGAGACCCATTTCCGGGGACAGCCCCTTGCCAGGTAAACCGTTTTCTCTCTGAACATGCACCAATCCATGTCCTTTATCCAGGCCCCCACTACCGGGGCATGGTCAACGCCCCAAAGTTGTGCGATATTGCGCTTGGCTATCATTAAGCCCAATGTTACCCATGTTTTCTGTGCTGCGTTAAGGTCTGAGGGCTCCCACACATTAAGGAGGCATCTCTTGGCCTCTAGGCGGATAGTCGTGTTCAGTGCGGCACCTGCGGTGTCGTGCACCTCCTGCCAGTATCGTTGTATTAGGTCACATTCCCACAGAATATGTAGGAATGTTCCCATCTGTCCGCACCTCCTCCTACATTCCCCACCCTCTGCCCTCCCCATTTTCACCAGGCAGGGGCCTGTTATGTATGCTCTGTGTAGAATTTTCAACTGGACTAGGCGTAACCTGGCTGATATGGCCACCTCTCGTGGGGACGCCACTGCCTCTGTCCAGTCTTCATCGTCTAGTATTATACCGTCGCGTTCCCATTTTTCTCTTGTGCGGTTGAGAGGGTCACTCATGTGGTTGATTAGTTTTTTGTAAATGAGGGAGATAGTTTTAGTAGGTAAGTGCCCATCCAGCAGTCTATCCTCCAATGGGGAGGAGTCCGGGGGAGTGACACCCTTCGGTATGTGGGTCTGTAGGGCATGCCGCACCTGCATGTACCTGAAGTATTCCGTACTGGCTAATTCGTACTCCCTCTGCAGGGAACTAAAGGATTTAATTTCCCCTTTGGCCCAGAGGTCTCCCACTCTAGAGATCCCGATCAGGTCCCACCTGTCGAACCCTTTGGAAGTCCATAGATTGCCCAGCATCTCAGAGTCCCACGGGGGGGTGGCTAATGTAAGTTTGTTCTCCCATCCCATGCTACGGTTAGCTGTCTTCCACACCCGCACCGAGTGTCTGGTCGGTCCTGTCAGTAAGTGCCCTCCAGTCTTGGAGTATAGTGCCCTGTTATAGTTCCCCCCGGGGAGCGTCCAGCGGTCCATGGAGTATCCAGGGTCGTCAGCCCGCCTGTAGGTACCGTGATTTATGGCAGCCAGGTGGGCAGCCCAGTAGTAGCGCTTGAGATCTGGCAGGCTGATTCCCCCATCGTGCCACGTGTGTGTAAGTTTGGCAAGGGCTATTCGGGCCTTTCCATTCCATAGCAGCTTTCTCTGCAGACTTTCTATTTCCCTGAAATAACTCGCCGGGACTGGGTCTAAGGTATTTTGCAATATATACAGAAATCTGGGCAATGCCATTTTAAATAATGCTGCCCGACCTAGCATCGAGAGCGGGAGTGCTGTCCAGCCCACTATGTCTCGCTTCAGTCGCTGAAGGGGGGGGAGGAGATTCTGATTGAATCTACGTTTTGGATCCGTAGTGACATATACCCCTAAATATGTGAAACCCGTTGTGGTGATCTGGATCGGGCATCCCCTCGTGAGAATTGGTCGAGGCCCGTGCAGCACGTAAAGCAGGGATTTCTGCCAGTTGATCGCGTAGCCGGAGTAACGGCCAAATGTAGCGAATATATCCAGTACTCTATGGAGGGACGCTCTCGGGAGGCCAAAAACAAGAGAATATCGTCCGCATACAGTGAGATGCGGTCCTCCCATGTCTCCGCCCATTTCAGTCCCCGCAACACTGGATCTTTGCGGATCCAAGAGGCTAGCGGCTCCAACGCCAGCGCGAATAGCAAAGGCGAGAGCGGGCAGCCCTGCCGTGTCCCTCTGTTCAGCTGAAAGACCTCTGACTTCTTGTTATTCACCACCACCTGGGCTAGCGGGGCCGAATATAGAAGCTGTACCCATTTTGTGAATTGCGGTCCGAAGCCTAGCTTGGCGAGAACCGCGAATAAGTACGGCCATTCGAGTGTATCGAATGCCATGGTGGCATCCAGGGACACGATTACCGCCTCCTCCTGTATCGTTCCCGCCCTTCCCAGCACACCATGGACCCTTCGCAGGTTCATTGCAGTGTTGCGGTGTGGCATAAAGCCCGATTGGTCCGGGTGGACCAGTCCGCTAATGACCTTGGTCAAACGGGTGGCCAGTAGCTTCGCCAGAATCTTAGGCTCCGCATTCAACAGAGAGATTGGCCTGTAAGAGGCGCAGTCTGTTCTAGGCTTCCCCTCCTTGTATATTGTGACCAGCGTTGCTATCCTCTGATCCCGGGGGAGTGCTCCCTGTTCCCTGCAATCTTCCCTCATCGCACGAATATACGGGGCTAGTTTATCCGGTCGGAGTTTGTACAGCTCAATTGGTAAGCCATTCGGCCCGAGGCCTTCCCTGATCGTAGACTTCTGATGGCCTGGGCCACTTCGTCATTTGTGAGGTCACTGTCCAGAAACCTAACATCTTCGGAGAGTGAGGGGAGTGTAATGTCCTCCAGCAGTTGGCGGGAGTCTGTTGCTGTATAGGTTGTGTGGGAACTATATATCTTACAGTAGTGAGATGCGAACTCGTTGGCAATCTCCTGTGGGTCTCTAATCGTGTGGCCTGCCTCATTAATCAATTCTGGGACCAGTCTGCTCGCGAGTTCCCTCCTATCTAGCCATGCTATTAGTTTCCCTGCCTTATCTCCTAGATCATATATTCTGCCTTGCTTCTCCCTTCCCAGCTCTTTTGCCCTATCCGTCACTATTGCCCTATAGTCGTCCCGCTTGAGTTGCAGGAGGTGTGTTTTGTCCGGTGTATTATCTTCCCCTAGTTCCTCCTCCAACCGGAGAATTTCGTTCTCTACCTCCACTATAGCTTGTGACTTTTCTTTCCGTACCCCAGCAATCTGGGAGAGGGCCTGTCCCCTTATCACTGTTTTGAATGCCTCCCACAGTACCTGGGGGGAGTGAACCGATCCCTCATTCTCCTGAAAGTATAATTCCACTCCCCTATGTAGTTCTTTCCTGACCAGAGGGTTACGGAGCCACCAGGAGTTAATGGGTGCTATCCCACCTACTCTGTGCTGCCCAACCACTGCTTGAGCCCAAACTGGAGAGTGATCTGATATGCCCCGTGCCCCATGACGTATTTCGTGAATATGGGATACCTGTGATGCCGGAACCAATATATAGTCGATTCTCGACAAGCTGTGGTGTGCTCCCGAGTGGTATGTGTGTTGGATGCTATCAGGGTGATGGGTCCGCCACGCGTCTACCAGTCCCATTGTCTCCAAAAAATCCGGGAGCCATCGGTGTGAGGAGCCCAGCGCTCTAGGGGGATGTCGATCTAACGTTCCAGAGCCCACTGAGTTAAAGTCCCCTCCCACCAGTAAAAGGCCATCGGGGACTGTAAGAAAGTGGCTCTGTATATACTGCACCAAAGTAAGGTTCAGTGTGCACAGAGTCCACAGTCCCCAGAGGTTTGGCAGAGGCTAAAGTTAGATATAACCTTACTCTCTAAAGTGGTAGCTTGGTCGAGCAGTAAGGCAGTATCAGAGGACAGTGTAAAGCATTTGTTGTACACACTCAGTCAGCAAATGAAGCCACACACTCAAGAACTGAACTCTAGGCCAATGGTTTGTATATAAAAATATAGTTGTTTTATTTTAGAACCAACAATGGGTGTCAAAATATACTTTCTCAGAATGAGATGCTTTAGTTAACTACTGTTCAATTGGCAATAGACTTTTGAATGCAATAGTTACAGTTGTTGCAATATGCAACACAATTTTAAACACAATTATACATTGAGCTCAATGGAAATTTCTGGTTAAATGCAATAGATTACTTTTTGGATTACTTTTCTAACCACGGGACTGGATCTTGGATTCAGTCCCGGGACACTTCCTGTAAACAGGTGAGAAAAAGCGTTTTGGTTATGGTAGTGATTTTTGAGGAATATTACTGTATTTCAAAAGTTGACACTTAGAAACTTTTCTGGGTAAAATTACCAATGTTATCCTAGGGAAGGAAATACAGTTTGCAAGCAAAGTATGTTTACGTTACTTTTGTAATCCAGTGCTGGACTCCTAGGTTCAGCACTGGGACATTTACTTAAAACAGGTAAGTAATTACGTTTTTGTAGTTTGTACGATTTTTAAAGAATATTTGTATGATTCAGAAATCGACACTTAGAAACTTTTTCAACAAAAAGCAGGCAATGATATCCTATGAGAGGAATTTCCAGTTACTGGTAAGTACGGTAAAAATTACTTTTCATGGTCGGTACTGGACTAAAAGATGCAGTACTGAGGTCTCTCCTGATAGTAGGTGAGTAATTCGGAATTCGTTACTGTTGTGATTTTTAAGCAATATTTTGGTATTTCAAAAGTGGACACTTAGAAGAAATTTCACAGAAAACCAGTCAATGGATCCCTATGTAAGAAAATTCAATTCGCCGGTAAGTTACTTTTAACGTTACTTTTGTAATCCAGTGCTGGACTCCTAGGTTCAGCCCTGGGACATTTACTTAAAACAGGTAAGTAATTACGTTTTGGTAGTCTGTACAATTTTTAAAGAATATTCTTGTTTTCAAAAGTCGACACTTAGAAACTTTTGGAAGAAAAAGTGTCCATGTTATCCTATGAGGAAAAATGAGTTATCGGTCTCGAGGTAAGTAATCGGTCTTTTGAGTTAGGGTTCTGGGGTTAGACTCAGGGGTCTCCCAGGGTCAGTGATGCACTGTTGTTGCACCCTCAGCGGCACTAGGGCGGCCGGGTGCAGAGTGTTGAGGCCCAATGTTATCCTATGGAGGATAGGGGGACTCCGGTTGGTGGCGGCTGGCAAGCAGGCCACGGGGTTGTGGGAGCAAAGCTCCTAGGGTTAAGCTCAGGGCACGTTGGGGACCAAGTTAGCACCAAAGAGGCACCCTCAGCGGCACTAGGGCGGCCGGGTGCAGAGTGCTGTTTTGAGGTCGGGTGCCCTGTTGATTTCAATGGAAATTTTCGGTTTTGGTTTTCAGCTGCAGGCTCGGTCCAGGAAGACTTCCAGGAGGAACCAACAGCTGGGCAGGTAAGTTGGAGGGCTCGGGGACGTAGGTGCACCTCGGGTTCCTTTCTCCAGGGCGCAGGGCGTCTGGATGCAGGGGTGTCTTTTGAGGTCGGATTTCACCTTACCGGGCCACTCGCGGTTGGGGGTTCTCCGTGCAGAGGCTGCAGGCGACGTCGGGGAGTCCTGGAGGGGTCAACCCACGGTGGACTCGGACTCTGGAGAGCTGGGGGACCTCGCTGGGACCGGTGGGCCACTTGAACTCGGGCTGTAGGCGACGGGTGCAGTGGTGGTTCCAGGCGTCGGGTTTCTTTCTCCTCAGCAGGCTCGGAGTCTTTGTTTGGTGTTTCTTTTGAACAGAGCTGCTGTTCACAGGAGATCCGGTCTTTGTTGAAGGCAGTCAGTCCTCCCTGGGGTTCTGGAGGTCGCTGGCTGCAGGACAAGACTATTTTTGGCGCAGGATCTCTGGAAACTGCAGACGGGCCGGTAGGGCTGGGGCCAAGTCAGTTGTTCTCTGCAGTCTCCTCTGCTGGGCGTCTTCTTTCGTCCTTTTTCTTCTTAGGTTGCGGGAATCTAAGGAAGGAAGGTTCAGGGTGCCCCTAAATACTAGATTTAGGGGCGTTACAGGTAGGTAAAGGGCAGGGACCAATGGGTCCCTGCCCTGAGGTGGGTACACCCCTATCCTGCCACTCTCCTGTGGGAGGGGGCAGGAGCCTAGTCCTGATTGGGCAGGGCTCCCCATCTTCAAGATGGCGAGAGCCCGGAGATGTGCTTCACCTCGCCTCCCCCACCTGAGGGGTGGGGTTGGCAGAGGGTGGCACACCCCTTTCCTCCCTTGGTGTTTCCCTCCAGTCTTCCCACCAGGATGGGGGAGGAACCGGTGGGGACCAGTTGCTGAGTACAGCAAGTGGTGTGGGGAAGCTCACAAAGGCGGAATGCCTTTGAAGCTTCCCCCTGCCCATCCTGGGGGAGGGGCCTAGCACCTCACCCAGGACGTGCATTGTTGCAGGCCCGGGAGAGCGGATGGCTCTCTACCCAGGGGTCCAGCAACATGTCTGCTGTGTGGCAGCCTAGGCAGCCCCTCAGACAAGACGTGGATTGTAGGTTAGGTTCAGGGGGTAACTCTAAGTTGCCCTCTGACGTGCATTTTACAGTAAATCCCACACTGGCATCAGTGTGGGTTTACTGTGCTGAGGAGTTTGATACCAAACTTCTCAGTCTTCAGTGCAGCCATCATGGTGCTGTGGAGTACGTGCTGACGACCTCCCAGCACCATATACTAGAATGGCAGCCCTGCACTTACAGTGCCCAGGAATGGGCCTGGGTACTGTAGGGGCACAGGGCTCATGCACCTGTGCCCTCACCACTGGCATAGGGCACCCAGCTAGAGGGGTGACTGAGGTATGCCAGGGCAGTGTGTTTGTGGGCATGGCACACAGGGATGTGTGCCATGTCGACTCTCTGTTTTGTTCTGCACCAAGACACTCAGCCTGCAAGGGCAGTGTGTGTGTGTCAGGGTACAGGGCCTCTAAGGGTGGCACAATAAGTGCTGCAGCCCTTAGGGGTCTTCTCTGGTCACAGTGCCCTGGGTACCTAGGGTACCATTTACCAGGGGCTTACCTGTGGCCAGAGATGCCAATTGGGTTTAGGCTGAGTACAGTTTTTAGGGAAGGAACACAGGCCCTGGGTACCTGATTGGCAGGGATCCAGGGCACACCAAGGAAAAGTGCATCAGTTATCAGGCAAAAAGTGGGGGGGTTACTGCAACAGAAACCCACTTTCCTACAGGGACCGACCGTAGCAGTGCGCTAAGGTCCCGAAATGCAAGGCTCTGGAGCCCTGGTGGAACGTATACCGATATTAAGGTTAGCAGCTGTCCCTCCCACTGTCCCGTGATCCCGGCGTATCTACCCCCTGTATCTGTCCAATGTGAGTTAACAGTCATGGGGAATGAGTTTTTGAGTAGAATCCCCGTCCCCCTCGAGCCTGAGGTGAATCCAGAGTGTGCCACTAGTTTGTACCCCCATCTGTTGAGGGCTCTGCAGGTATTGCCTATAAGATGTGTTTCTTGAAGCAGAACAACATCCGGGGCATGTCTCCTAATATTCTGTAGTACCACGCATCGTTTGATTTTATCCCCCAAGCCGTTCACGTTCCAACTCATCACCTTTATGCTTTTTTCCCACGCAGTCATCACATCCTACGTGTTAGCTAGCCCTACATGCACACGAATGATGGTACCTGGAAGAATCATACTTACGAACTTAGAAACTGAAACCCCCACCCAACTCCCCCCCCACCCTGCTTCCCTGCACTCTGGGCTTTGAACTGCCCATTCTCCTTTTAATGCAGAGTGCCTGTCGCCCCAGAACTTAACTAATAGAAAGAAAATTAGGGGGTAATGTGCCCCGACTCGCCCCCACCCACGAATATACCCATTGAAAGTTGCCGAGAGTGATGAACAATACTTTATGCTGTGTGTAAGATCGGGTCCGTAAAAGTCAATCGCCCGGGGAGGCGCTCTACCTGGTGCCCATCCCGGCACATGTCGGACCGTGCAGTCACCTGTGGCCTTCTTCTGACCCTGTCTGCATATGTGTCATCAGGTGTGTGCTCAAGAGTTCAGCGCCCCAGCTCTGTGTGTTTCGGCTCCTCTCTCCAGCTGTCCAACCACTCTGCCGCCGATTCAGGTGAATCGAAAAATCGGGATCTTCCCCCGGCCTCCACCCTGAGCCGGACCGGGAATAGCATTGAGTACTTCAGGCCTTTATCCCTGAGACGTTTCTTTACCGCCAGGAAAGTTCTCCGTTGTCTTTGCACCGCCTGGGTGAAGTCCGGGAAAAATGTTATCACTGAGTTTTCAAACTTTAGTGGGGGGGCCACTCGAGATGTTTGCAGGATAGCGTCCCTGTCTCTGTAGTTGAGCAGTCTGGCCAAGATCGGGCGCGGAGGTGCCCCCGGTTTCGGTCTCCCCCCTGGGACTCTATGGGCTCTTTCAACTACAAACATGTTGGATAGGCCCCTAGGTTGCAAATGGGCGGTAATGAGGTTTTCTACGAATAGATCTGTGGCTTGCCCTTCGGCCCGTTCCGGAACCCCCAAAATGCGCACATTGTTGCGTCTAGTGCGCCCTTCATAGTCGTCGAGCTCATCTTCTGCAAACTTCCGAAAGGCCTTCAGCTCTTGAATTTCGCTTTGCAGTTCCGAGGTATCACTCACCAGGCTGGTCGTAGTTATTTCAAGTTGCTTGACCTTTTCTCTGTTGGTGGTCAGGTCTGCTCGGATCAGCGTCACCTCCGAGGAAAGAGCGTCCATGCGCTGCTCCATCGATGTTCTGACTCCGGTGATGGCCTCCATAACATCTTTCAGCGTTAGTTCCGGTTTTTCACCCTCGGCGGCTGCCGTTGACTTAGGCAGCTGCTGATCAACCGCCGCCCTCAAGCAGGTGTATCGGTCAAGTTTGTTTTGCTGGGTCGCTTTGGATCCTTTATTGGAGGCCATGGTGGCGCGGCCCCACGTTGCTGCCCTACCAGGGTCACAGCCGTGAGCAGGCCTCCTCTGCTTATCTTCAATGGACCAGTGTCCACAATCCCAGACCCCTGCTCGAAGGCCAGACGCCACTTCTGATGCCTTTACTCCGTCCCGTGCGCCCCCTCAGCAGCAGTGTGACTCCAAGGTTATCTTCGAGCTTCCACGTCCTGCGTGAGCCCTCTCACCGTGTCCGAGCGGGCGCGCTGTTTGCGGGATCGGGCCCGTCACTCCCAATACGGGTGCCTGTGTCAGGAAGGAGAGGAGAGGAACCAGGAGATGCCGTCACTCTCCCACCTCGTCCACCACTGTTGTTATTACGGGCCTGCCAGCGAATGCCACTGTGTCACGCAATCTTTCTAGGCCACCGGCCTCCTCCGGTTATCTACCGCCCAGGCGCCTGTGCAGACCGCATGGGCACTCCTGGCTCGGCATGGATCTCTGACCCCCTGCGGTGCTCAGGCGGCCCTCCTCAACACTATCTTCCCGCTTCTGGGCCGCTGGTCCCCGGAGCCCCCACCTTCACGTTGGCCGGCTCTCCCATGCAGCTGTGCACCGGCGCAGTGCCGAAGTCGTGCCTCGTTGGTGCGATCTGTCGATTCTTGGCTCCGGGCAGCGATCGGCGGCCTCCGCTCTCGTCGCGTGCTCCTCCGGCCCAGCGTCCACTCCAGCACCCGGCTTTACACGCCGGAACAGGCCGCAACTTCACCCCAGCCTAACTTCGGCTGACTCGGTCCCCCAGGCTACAGGCTGGGCTCGATCGATCGAGCGGACCTTCCGACGGCTATTTCTCGCCTCGGACCACGGATTGGTGTCACGGATTAATACGTGGGGAGCAGGTGAGAACGGAGCAACCCTAGCTAGCGGCCATATTGCTACGCCGCGTAGCCACGCCCCCAAGGAATCCATTAAATTTATCCATTCTTAACCTTCTGTTTTTCTGCAAAGTCAATAGCTTTTTATGTATTTATGAATTAGTTAGAAAAAGAGTACATACATCTATATATAGAGCAAATTGCTCAGGGATCCTGTTTGTGGGTGTAACAATTTAGTGCTTATGATTATTGATGAGGATTTCCCTGAACTAGGATTACAGAAACTTTTTTCCTCCTTCTTGAATATTAGATAAGTTTCCAGAGGTAAGGCGTGTTTCTCCATCTTATGTATTCATGAAATCTGAAAGAGACACGTTAGTGACAGATTCCTTACCTTAGAATATAATATCCCCAGGCGTCAGGCTGGATCCGGAAAGTTTTTGCGTAGCAGTACCCTTGCGCGTCGGTAGGCGGCGTCGTGCGGCTCCGCGTCCGTCGTCGGCGTCGTGATCGCCGGGATGACGTCGCGGGCAGTACTTAGGCGCCGCCCCTGCGCGCTGACGTCAGTTCTTCTTTTTCTGCGCCAGTAAGCGCAGATCCGGGAAGAGCAGTGCCCTAGTCAATTTTTGACTAAATTTTTGGTGATTTTTTCACTTTCTTTTCGAGTCATCTCGACTCCTAGGTGTCGGTAGGGATGCCCGGCTTCAAGCCATGCGACGTCTGTGGTCGAATGATGTCGATCACAGACCCCCACTTAGTGTCTCTACTGTCTCGGCCGAGACCACGACACGAAGTCGTGCCCTGACTGCCGGGCCTTACACCCGAAGGCTTTGCGAGAGCAGTCTCGAAAGCTCCTCGAGGTCCGGCAGTCGGCTCCGCGCCGCACCAAGCCCCGGTCCCGTGAGAGGTCGAGGGGCCGGTCGCGGAGCCCCCGCCGGTCGTCGGAGTCCAAGTCTTCGCACTCCTCGGGTAAGTCGAAGCACAAAAAGTCTAAGAAGCATCATCGCTCTAAGACTTCGCCTCGCCGGTCTCGCGACTCGGCTGAGGCCCCTGTCGGCACCGTCCCCGCGGCCCCGGACGTGCCTGTGGAGCCGCCCCCGCATTACCCGTCCTTTCCGGGTTCGGGGGCGACTCCGGCCCAAATACAGGAATTCCTGTCGGCCATGGCCTGCCACTTCGGGCCTCAAGGTCCCTCCGGTGCGCCTTCGGGCCCTGATGGGGTTGCTCCGGCGTCGCCGACTACTCCGGTCCCGGCATCGCCCGTCCCGCCAGCCTTGATCCCGGCCTCGGCTCCGGCCCCGGCCTCGATCCCGGCTCCGGTGGTACCGCAACCCCGATCGACGCCAGTTGACCTAACCACGCCTCCGCCGGCGCCGATGTCCCCGGTGCCGTTCCTGACGCCGCCCGGGGCTCCGGGCGGCGTCGTTCCCCGGTTCTCTCCGGTTCCGGACATGGAGCCGGACCAACGCCAGCTCCGGCGCCGATGAGACCTTCGGTCCCAGATGTCCCTCCTCCTCCGTATTTTGAGCCAGAGGAGGATCAGGAGAGCTGGGAGGGGTCGGAAGACCCTCTCACACAGCAGTGTCAGTATGATCAGGACTGGGCAGAGGAACTTGGGGATGCCAGTGGGCTGGACACTTCTCCTGACTCTGGCATGCTGTCTCCTCCTTCCGTGGCTACGGAGGAGGGAGCAAATTTCGCAACGGTGTTGCGTAGAGCAGCTGGAGCCTTGCACCTCCAATTGCCTACTGTGGCTGTCAGGACTAATCTCCTGACGGAAGTGCTTCAGCCGGCAGCTACCTCCTCGGAGCCATTGCTGCCGTTTAATGATGCACTGTCTGACGTTCTTTTGGGCACCTGGTCCAAGCCCACCACAGGGGCTCCTGTGGATAGGAACGTGGCCCGACGACATCGCCCTGCTCCGGGAGACCCCTTGTTTCTCTCTCAACATCCCACCCCCGAGAGCTTGGTTGTCCAAGCCTCTGCCGCCCAAACCGCCTTCCCTACCGCCCCTCCGGATAGGGAATCCAAACGCCTGGACCAATTTGGGAAGAAGGCCTTTTCTTCCTCCAGTGCTGGCTTGCGGTCCGTCAACACCGCTTGCCTTTTGGGCCGATATTCCCACTCTCTGTGGGATTCGGTGGCGGCCGTTTTGCCCCAGTGTTCTGAGGAGGTCCAAACACTGCTTACCCGCACCATTGCGGAAGGTAGGGATGCGGCAAAGTACACCATACGTTGTGGCCTTGATACCGCCGACTCGCTGGGCAGATCGCTTGCAACGACGGTGGCGCTGCGTCGCCACGCCTGGCTGAGAACAACTGGTTTCTCAGGTGATGTCCAGAATACACTCATGGACATGCCCTTTGATGGAGTCGGTCTTTTTGGTTCCAAAGCAGACCATGCGCTGGAGCGTTTTAAGGACTCACGGGCTACTGCCAAGTCCCTGGGCCTTTCTGTTGTGCGCCCTCGCTAACCTCTGCTTTTCGCCCCTTTCGTGGCCACGGAAGGGGCGCCCAGTCACGTCCGCTGCCCAGCCACCGGCCCGCGCAGCAAGCGTAATCGCGTGGCCGAGGACGTGGCTACCGCCGTGGCGGTTCGGGCAACCAGCGTGCGGGTCAGGCCACCAACTCCGCCCCGTCCGCGGCCTCCGAGCCCTCCTAGTCCTTCCTTTCAGGTGCACAGCACGCCAGTAGGGGGCAGGGTCCGCCATCACCTTCACCACTGGCGTGCCATCACCTCAGACAGGTGGGTCTTGGACATTGTCCGAAGGGGCTACTCCCTCCCCTTCGAGAGCACCCCCCCAGCCATGCCACCTCAATTACACCACATGTCAGGGGATCACTTGGTGCTTCTGCAGAAGGAAGTCACGGCCCTCTTGGCCAAGAGGGCCATCGAGCATGTTCCGACCCCAGAAGTAGGACGTGGTTGCTACTCCCACTACTTTCTGGTGCCCAAAAAGGACGAGGAGGACATGCGTCCTATCTTGGACCTCCGGAACGTCAATCGCTTCCTCCGGAAGGAGAAGTTCAAGATGCTCACCCTAGCTCAGGTCTTGACTGCCCTCGACCCTGGAGACTGGTTGGTAGCGTTGGACTTGCAGGACGCTTATTTTCACATCCCCGTCCTGCCGGCCCACCGGCGTTACCTGCGGTTCACGGTAGGACTCGAGCATTTTCAGTTCACCGTGCTCCCCTTTGGCCTTACAAGTGCCCCTCGGGTGTTCACGAAAGTGATGGCGGGGGTCGCAGCTCATCTGCGCCGGGCAGGGGTTCCAGTCTTCCCCTACCGCGACGACTGGCTGCTGAAGGCGGGCTCGTCCCAGGCAGTCGTCTCCCACCTCCAGACTACGGCCGAACTCCTGCACTCGCTGGGGTTCTCCATCAATGTGCCGAAGTCGCATCTGATTCCTTCTCCACAGCTCCTTTTCATCGGAGCAGTTCTGGACACGACGCAGTTTCGGGCCTATCCTCCCGAACGGCGAGTCCGGGATATTCAGGCTATGATTCCGATCTTTCAGCCTTTATCCTGGGTTTCGGTACGGATGACCCTGAGGCTGCTGGGCCTCATGGCCTCCTGCATCCTGCTGGTCGATCATGCCAGATGGCATATGCGGGCTCTGCAGTGGGACCTGAAGTTCCAGTGGGCGCAGCACCAGGGCAACCTGTCCGATCACGTCCAGATCTCGGAGGGGACTGCAAAACAGTTGCAGTGGTGGGTCTCCAACCGGCAATGGGTCATGGGCAGATCCCTCTCCCTTCCCCAGCCAGAGCACACAGTTGTGACGGACGCGTCCCTTCTGGGATGGGGCGGTCACATGGGAGAGGCGGAGATCAGAGGCCTCTGGTCTCCGGCGGAGTCCCGGCTCCATATCAACCTTCTGGAGCTCCGGGTGATCCGACTTGCACTCAAGGCATTCCTTCCCTCTGTCAAAGGGAAGGTAGTGCAGGTGTTCACAGACAACACCACCGCCATGTGGTACTGCAACAAACAAGGCTGGGTGGGGTCGTGGACCCTCTGCGCCTCTGGACATGGCTGGAACATCAGGCCATGTTCCTGATGGTTCAACACCTGGCAGGTTCCCTGAACGCCAGGGCGGACGAACTCAGCCGCAGGTGCATGATGGATCACGAATGGCGTCTTCACTCGGAAGTGGCGCAAGGACTCTTTCTGCAGTGGGGAGAGCCTTGGTTAGATCTATTAGCCACCGAAGAGAACGCGCAATGTCATCAGTTCTGCGCGTTGGAATTTCCAAGGCGGCACTCGCTTGGCGACGCTTTTCGTCGCGAGTGGAGTTGCGGTCTGTTGTACGCCTTCCCGCCTATACCACTTCTACCCAGAGTGTTGAAGAAGATTCGGCGCGACCGGGCCCAAGTCATCCTTGTGGCTCCGGACTGGGCTCGAAGAGTTTGGTATCCCGAGCTACTCAGTATGAGCGTCGATCCCCGATCCGTCTGCCTCTTCGGGAGGATCTTCTGTCGCAGCAGCAGGGGACGGTCCTCCACCCGAACCTGTCCAGCCTCCACCTGCTTGCGTGGAGATTGAGCGGCGGCAGTTGATTCCTTTCGACTTGCCTCCTGAAGTTTGTGATGTGATTCTGGCAGCCAGGCGTCCCTCCACTAAGGTGGTATACGCCTGCAGGTCGAACAAGTTTGTGGCATGGTGCACAGCAAAGGCTGTGAACCCTCTCTCTGAGGTTCTTCTGTTCCTTCTTTCCCTGGCCCAACAGGGTTCTGCCCTGGGTACCATCAAGGGCTATCTTTGTGCCGTCTCGGCCTTCCTGAGGCTTCCTGATCAGCCCTCCCTTTTCAAGTCCCCTGTTGTTAACAGGTTCCTAAAAGGCATTACACACCTCTTACCTCCTGTTCCGTTTGTGATGCCTCAGTGGGACTTGAACTTGGTTCTTACCTTTCTCATGTGCGCTCCCTTTGAGCCTCTACATAACTGTCCTCTTCGTCTTCTGACTCTGAAGTCATCCTTTCTGGTGGCCATCACCTCCGCTCGGCGGGTGAGTGAGCTCCAGACTCTTATCATGCAAACCTCCCTTTCTGTCTGTCCATCCAGACAAGGTGGTTGTTAGGACGCGTCCGTCCTTCTTGCCAAAGGTGGTTACTGCCTTCCACATTGGGAAGACCATCACTTTGCCCACCTTCTTTCTGCCTCCGCATCCTTCCAGAGAGGAAGAGAGGCTCCACCGTCTGGACCCAAAACGTGCGCTTTCCTTTTATATCAACCGCACACAACACTTCCGGGTGGATGACCAGCTCTTTGTTGGCTACGTGGGTGCCAAAAAAGGTCGGGCGGTGCACAAGAGAACCATCTCCCGCTGGGTAACCTTGTGTATCAAAGCCTGCTATTCTTTGGCTAAGAAGGAGCCTCCTGTTGGGCTGCGTGCCCATTCCACCAGGGCAACGGCTGCTACCACGGTTTTAGGCCGCGGTGTTCCGCTGCAGGATATCTGTCAGGCAGCTACGTGGGCCTCGCTGCACACGTTTACAAAGCATTACTGCCTTGACAGTCGGGTCCGGAGGGACGGCTTCTTTGGCCGTTCTGTCCTCCAGGACTTCCTTGTCTGATCTTTGTTCGCAGACCCACCACCGGGGTTGGTATTGCTGGGGTATCTATTCTAAGGTAAGGAATCTGTCACTAACGTGTCTCTTTCAGATACACAAGTTACTAACTTGTGTAACGATATATCTGTAAGAGACAGTAGTTAGTGACAGATTCCTTACCGCCCCACCCATCCTCCCCGTTCTGCGAACTGATTTCTAGGGTTAAGGACATCCCTTTCAGGGCCCTAGTATTTTTCAGACACCTATGTCAGCTTCTTGCATGGCTCTGCGTTCCTGGCGCGGAAAGTCGTGTACAGAACTGACGTCAGCGCGCAGGGGCGGCGTCTAAGTACTGCCCGCGACGTCATCCCGGCTATCACGACGCCGACGACGGACGCGGAGCCGCATGACGCCGCCTACCGACGCGCAAGGGTACTGCTACGCAAAAACTTTTCCGGATCCAGCCTGACGCCTGGGGATATTCTAAGGTAAGGAATCTGTCACTAACTACTGTCTCTTACAGATATATTGTTACACAAGTTAGTAACTTGTGCTGTAGTTTCAATAGAAACGTGCAGATAAATTCAGCCTCTTCAGTCTGGTATGTGGTAGATCAAAATCCAGGCATGAGGGCATTACTGTGGGTGACAAAAATGAAGATTACTGCACAGATGGGATTGTTCCACCTCTACTTGACTCTGAAATAGAATGTAATAACTATGTTCGAGGCATATGAGCTGTAGATTGTATACTTTTGCATAGATCGCCATCTGGTGTTGGGCTCGGATGTTTGCAGTTTGTTTTTGTCTTGGAAGAGTCTTTGTAGTCACGAGATAGGTGACTCCTCCTTAGGACGATAGTGCGCATGGGCACCGACTCTGTCTCCATATTGTTTTTTCCGCCATCGGGTTCGGATGTAAAATGTTGCGCTCCGGGTCGGTGTCGTATTCGATCCCCCTTCGACGCGCAATCCTTCACCGCTCGACAGTATTGTTTCGCTCGAGTTCCCCTTCGGCGCGCATCCAAGGAATATCCACCAAGACCTCCGATTCCGTTCGTCGACTCGGGCCGTTGGACCTACCTGCGCCATCAGGCCCTGCAGTAAATATAAAGAACTCCATTTAAGAAATGTCCTTTGTGTGGTGCTAAATTTCCTCACACAGATCTCCACGAGGTCTGTAACCTTTGCTTGTCTCCAGAGCACGAGGACAGGAATTGCCAGGCCTGCGATTCCTTTCCATCGAAGAAGACCATACGTGACCGCCGGGCTCGACGTCACACGATGGCTCAATCAACTTCCTCGGCGCCGGACGACATCTTCGATGCAGGCTCCAAGATCCAGCAACAACCGGAATCGGAAGAGGGAAACAACGTCTCCGAGGCAGATGACTCCGATGCCGTGGATCAGCCCATTACTCCAGGACAACAAACTGTGAGTACTGAACTAGACGCTCCTCTCCCAGTAATAATACAAAAGGCTCTGGTGACACCTTCGCGCTCAGGCAAACACAGAGATGTCTTCGGATGCCCCGCCCTCGGGCCTGGCTCCAAAGC
The DNA here is from genome assembly GCA_963921515.1 of Calotriton arnoldi. Classification (NCBI taxonomy): domain Eukaryota; kingdom Metazoa; phylum Chordata; class Amphibia; order Caudata; family Salamandridae; genus Calotriton; species Calotriton arnoldi. The sequence goes on from CAWUFW010009144.1 coordinate 128,172, forward strand.
CGAAAGAAAAGCCTTCATGCGGCTCGGGACCGAGTCAGCCACGTACCGGTGCCAAAAAACACTCCTCGGCACCAAAAGAAAAACCAAAGCCACGCACAGGGCCACGCCCTGTTATATCGGCTCCGAAGTCTGCCTCCACGCCCCCCACTTCGGCACCAAAGCAGCACAAAGACAAGTCCTCGGATCCGAAGAAACACCATACTCCTTTGGAGCCGAAAACTGCTACAGATCTAAAGACTCTGACAAAGCTTAAGGACAGCTCTACCACTACCAAAGCTAATTCAAAGCACCACTCTGACCCAAAACCCTCGGTGCCGAAAAAACCGGACACCTCCGAAGAACTGTTTCGGCCAGATCCATTGGATCCAAAGCAGAAAACTTTGTGCATTGACCCTCATACAGGTCAGGTCACCACAGTTCCACCAAAAAAGAGGACATTCGCCGTTCCAGACCCACCTGAAATACCTTTAAAGAGGAAGAACATTGCTACTTCTCCTCTTAGACCCATCTCTCCCCTTCAAAACCTTCCACCTATACATTTCTCAACTACTTCTTCCCCATCTCCTTCACCTGCCCTTCAACAGGATGAACAGGACTTTGGGGGTGGGGATGACCACAGTGATGGGCATTTCCAAGAGGATGATGATGACATACATAACATCCCACCACAAGACCTTTGGGATGATTATCATAATATCCCAGAAATACCTGAGCCAGACTCATACCCATCCAAACCATCCCCACCAGATGACAACATTGGCTTTGCACAACTGATAGACAGGGCAGCCAAGTACCACCAGGTAGAGTTACACTCAGAACCTGCGGAAGAAGATTTCTCAATGGAAACATTTACTCACTCTCAAAAGTCGTCCACTACCATGCCAATGTTAAAAGGCATGCTTAAAAATGCCCCAGAAATATTCAAAGACCCAGTCAGGGCTAGGATAATCAACCCACGCATTGACAAAAAATATAAGCCAGCCCCAAATGACCCAGCTTATATTAAAGGACAACTCCCTCTAGACTCCCTCGTAGTGACAAATACCCGTAAACGGGCTAATTCTCAATCCACAGGGGAGGCCCCTCCTCCAGACAAGGAGTCAAAATTGCTGGACGCATCTGGCAAACGGGTCGCTTCTCAAGCAGCCAATTACTGGCGCATTGCCAACACCCAGGCTTTACTCGCAGGTATGACAGGGCGCATTATGATGAGCTGGAGACACTTATGCAGCACCTTCCAGACCAGTATAGGGCTAAAGCCAACGACCTTATACAGGAGGGAAAAACCATCACTAATACCTCCATCAAATGTGCTTTGGATGCAGCAGAATCAGCATCCAGATCAGTCAATACAAGCGTTCTGCTGCGCAGGCATGCATGGCTGCGCATCTCTGGCTTTAAACAGGAGGTGTAGTCCCAAATTCTTAACCATGCATTTGACCAGCAACATCTATTTGGCCCTTCTGTAGAGACATCATTAGAGAAAATGAAAAAGGACACAAACAGCCAAGTCCATGGGGGCATTACAATTTTTGGCAAATAGGGGGTCTTTTCGTCGCTCCACTTATAGGGGCGCCTCCAAAACCAGTGGCACAGACCACACCTCTCCATACAAGAGTCCCACTCAATCTTCCCCTAGCAGAGGATATTTTAGAGGGGGCTACAGGGGTAATAACAAAGGAAGAGGTCGCGGTAACAATACCCGCACCTCCCCTGCCTCAAAGCAGTGACGTCCCTACGCTCCCCCCCCAGACCATTCCACACCGGTCGGGGGAAGACTATCACAGTTCCTACCTGTGTGGCTTTCCATCACCACAGACAGGTGGGTGAGACAAATTATCCAGTGTGGTTACTGCCTGGAGCTCACTTCTACTCCACCAAACGTGCCTCCCAGGCATCGACCGATGTCCACGGAACATCTAACACTTCTCAAACAGGAGATTGCCTCCCTTTTACAAAAGCAAGCAATAGAACCAGTCCCCCTACATCAGAAGGGCTCAGGGGTCTACTCCCTTTACTTTCTCATTCCAAAAAAGGACGGTACTCTGAGGCCAATATTAGACCTCAGAATACTAAACATGTACATACAGTCCGACCATTTCCATATGGTCACCCTGCAACAGGTCCTCCCGCTGCTCCAACAGGGCGATTTTCCTTTCCACTCTAGATCTCAAGGACGCCTACTTTCACATCCCCATTAACCCTGTTCACAGGAAATATCTACGGTTTGTGCTGGATGGTCAGCACTACCAGTTCAAAGTCCTCCCATTCGGAGTAACTACAGCACCCAGCGTATTCACAAAGTGCCTCGCAGTAGTAGCAGCACACTTGCGAAGACAACACATTCATGTGTTCCCTTATCTAGACGACTGGCTCATAACAGCCAGCTCACACAACCACTGTGTTCAACACACAAAACAGTTCAGCTCCTGCACGACTTGATATTCACAATAAATCTCACCAAGTCACACCTGCAACCGTCCCACATACAACAGTATCTGGGCGCTACACTAGATACTTCAAAAGCCATTACGTATCCCAATCCACTCAGGATACACAGCATACAGGCTCTCATAAAACGATTTCAACCTCAACACTCACTCCCAGCTTGTGTTCATGCAACTAATAGGAATGATGGCCTCTTGCATTTTCATAGTGCCTTACGCATGACTCCAAATGCACCCATTACAGGAATGTCTAGCAAATCAGTGGAACCAGGCCCAGGGCCAGCTTACAGATCTGGTGTTGGTGGACAGCCGCACACATCGCTTTCTGCAGTGGTGGAACACACAAAACCTATCCAAGGGGCAGCAGTTCATAGACCCGGTTCCACAGATTGTGCTAAGAATGGACACATCGCTCACCGGCTGGGGAGCGCATCTCTTACATTATACCATTCAGGGCATATGGATCCCTCGGCAAAAATTACTCCACATCAATCATTTGGAGTTACTGGCAATTTTTCTTGCGTTAAAATCAATCCAGGTAGGTACATCTAGTACGCAAAGCAGTCCTAGTCCGAACAGACAATATGACTGCAATGTACTACATACAAAAACAGGGGGACACACACTCTGCAGCTTTCCCGCCTAGCACAAACCATATGGAGATTGGCCATTCCGCAAAAAATATACCGGTTAGCAGAACACCTACCAGGGCTACACAATCAAATTGCGGATCTACTCAGTCGTCAGACACAACAGATTCACGAATGGGAACTTGATCCACAAGTTCTTCATCCATTCTTCCACAAGTGGGGCCACCCAGACATAGATCTGTTCGCCACACACTTAAACGCAAAATGCCCTGACTTCGCCTCCAGGTATCCACACCCATTATCCAAAGGCAATGTGATATGGATGAACGGGTCAGGCAAATTTGCGTACGCTTTTCCGCCTCTCCCACTCCTTCCATTAGTGTTTCGAAAACTCAGACAACAGTCGCTCACAATGATCCTGGTTGCTCCAACATGGGCTCGACAACCATGGTTCACAACCCTGCTGGAACTTTCACTAGTCCCGCATCAAAAGTTGTACCTTTCTCCAGTACTTCTCACGCAGAACCATGGAGAAATAAGACACCCAAATCCAGCTCAATTGAACCTAGCAATCTGGCTCCTGAAGTCTTGGAGTTTGGATACCTTAACCTACCTCCACAATGCATGAATATTAAGGAGGCTAGACGTCCTACCACTAGAGCCTGCTATGCAGCCAAATGGAAAAGATTTGTGATCTACTGCAATAACAATGCACTCAATCCTTTAGATGCGTCAATTCAGAACATCATTTGTTACTTTTTGCATCTACAAAACTGTAATCTGGCATACACATCCATACGGTTACACCTCGCAGCCATAGCTGCTTACCTACAAAACAGACAACATTTGTCGTTGTTTAAGGTACCTGCTATCAAGGCTTTCATGGAAGGCCTTAAAAGAATAATTCCTCCCAGAACTCCACCAGCTCCTGCGTGGAATCTAAACCTTGTCCTTACTAGGCTCATGGGCCCCCCATTTGAACCTTTGTATAGGAGCGAGCTACAGTTTCTCACATGGAAAGTAGCTTTCCTTGTAGCCATCACATCTCTGAGTTAGTGAGCTCCAGGCCTTACCCATACAAGAACCCTTCTTGCAAATACATCACAACAAGGTAATTCTTAGGACAAACCCTAAATTCTTACCAAAAGTCATCTCTCCCTTCCACCTTAACCAGTCTGTTGAGCTACCAGTCTTTTTCCCTCAACCAGACTCAGTGGCAGAGAGGGCTCTTCATACACTAGATGTCAAAAGAGCTATCCTTTACTACATTGAAAGGACAAAAACTTTCAGGAAAACCAAACAACTTTTCGTAGCCTTCTCACCACCACAAGGGCAACCCCATATCAAAATCGCGACTTGCCAGGTGGATTGTTAAATGCATCCAGATATGCTAACTAAAGGCAAAGCGTACATTTTCTGTTCCTCCTAGAGCGCATTCCACACGCAAACTAGGGGCTTCTATGGCATTCTTAGGGAACATCCCCATAGATGACATCTGTAAAGCAGCAACATGGTCTACACCACACACCTTCATAAAGCACTATTGTGTAGATGTGCAGGCAAAACAACAAGCTACTGTGGGCCAGGCTGTATTAAAAACACTTTTTCAAACTACTGCAACAGATACAGGTGGCCACCGCTAAGGAGATAACTGCTGTGTAGTCTATGCACAAGTATACAATCTACAGCTCGTATGCCTCGAACGGAAAATGCTACTAACCAGTATGCATCTCTTCTTGGCATGTAGAGCTGTAGATCTGTATAGGCCCATCCTCCTCCCCGGTTGCCTGTAACTGTTCCAGTATTATCTTACTTGGATATCTATACATGGCCATCCTTTTTCTATTACTATTATTATTTATATTTCTTTCTAACTCCATCACAACCCTTCATGGCGAACAATCTGGAGACGGAGTCGATGCCCATGCGCACTATCGTCCTATGGAGGAGTCACCTATCTCGTGACTACAAAGACTCTTCCAAGACAAAAGCAAGCTGCAAACATCCGAGCCCAACACCAGATGGCGATCTATGCACAAGTATACAGATCTACAGCTCTACATGCCAAGAACAGATGCATACTGGTAAGTAGCATTTTCCTTGCCGCTAGTGTGTGTTTTAATTGTTCCAAACACTGGATGGCATAGGAGGTGTCTTTGCGGTGGTGATAGACAAATCTTCTGCAGTTCGCTCAGTATGGGCATTTGAATCTATCATCATCTTGCATGAATATTTTGAGTAGTTCGGTCTATGGTGTCAACAGCATTATTCTGATCAGATTATCTCCCACACACTGCTGCCTTATCTTCACCTGCTGAATTCAAAGTTGCATTAATAAAATCATATCTAAAAGCTATTGCATCTTATAGTGACCAACTTATCATTTTTAACGATTCTGGTTACTAAAGCCTTTTTGGAGTGGCTAAAGAAAGTTTTCTGACCAATTTGAAAACTATCATCATGCTGTTGAATCTGGTTTACATCAGCCCAGAATTGATGGCTTCTTCAAATTAGTCATTACACGAGTCAGTACATAAGTCTTTATTGCTGCACTTGGTGTGGAAGACAGCTTTCCTAGGAAACATTGCATTGGCAATTGTCAGTGAGCTTCAGACTGAACCTTGTTGGGTTTGTATTCCAGCATGTAATTCGTACCGTTTCCATACCCGTACTAATACAAATTATAAACGAGCTTTCCATACCATATACAATAGGAAAGGTCTGACATTTTACCTGGGTAGAACATAATATTTGTAGAAAATTGAATCGGCTATTATTGCAGCTTGAATCTTTACAATAGGCAGAGTTGCAGCTGTGGTTACTTGGTGATCAGCTTGCACTTTCTAGGGACACTCTTAGCTAGAGTCAGATTCCAAGCAGACTACGTAGTGGGTCCGGTTTATCTGAAAATTCTGGCTAATCAGCAGTGAGTATAGTATTGTTGTAGCTTCTTATAACTTGCAGCGGTTGTATAGTTTGGGATTAGCTTGTTGCTTCATTCTACTGTTCACGACTGTCAGTGAAGGTCTTACGATGCTAAAGGTAAATTTTAAATTCTAGCTCTGCATTGTAGGAATAGTCATTGAAGTCATAAAGGCACCTCCTCCCTCCCTTTGTTGGTGCAGTGGTAAAACTGTCTCATACAGGGAGCCTTAAAAACATGCCAAAAACTAACGAGGTGTTGCAGTTGTCCATACCAGGCAAGATAAGAGCATCTGGATAGCTAAAAGGAGTAGTCCTGGTTTTTATTCTTTCTTGAGCTGAGCATTTGTTAATTTCTGCAGTTTTACAGGTTTTTCCTCATTCAACAAAGTTAATGTTTATGCTGCACTGTTTTGTAGATTTGTTTTAATTGGAAAGCAAATTCAGCCTTGAAATAGACTACAAATTATAATTTTCTCCACTTAAAAATCCTATTTTGCACCATTGGATATGTTTGTTGCAAAAGTGTTGCAAATGACTGCATTGAGACAAACATTCTGTTTGACTTCAGTAATTAATCTTATGATGCAGACATAGGATTGCAAATCATGTTTTCTTCCTACCAGTATGCCTCCTTGTTCTCTGAAAAGATTAACAGAAATAGTTTTTTTTGTTCTGAATTTGATCTAGATACCCTAGGTACCATGCAGCGAAGACAATGTTACCTCCTACTAGAAAACGTTCAGGAAATTCTACAAATTTTATTTTCAATTAATCGGCCTCAAATCTGATTAGCTTCTGACACTCACCGTTAATTATTCCATGCAAAGGGATTTCTTGATTTTTGGGTTTTCTTATTTTGATTTGTTATCACTAACAGTTGTTTTTTTGTGTGATCTGTGCTGTAGAATTGTCTTCAGAGATTTAGGTAAGCCTTAAGAGTGATGTTTTGCTAGTCTGACTTAACCTTAAGTTATTTACAAGTCTGATCGTTGGCCCAAGGGAACCACTTGTAAGAGGTGAGTAAAGCTGGGATGGACAGGATAGCACAGCAATCTGCAATTTAAGTGACCTTTATTCTGACGTTGCATCCACAGCGCCCAGATACCCCTAGGGGTGACAATGGTGCTCTATACAAATACAAACGCTGATTGATTGAAGTGCCATCTTTCAAAATACACAGTAGACTATCACTTTTCCAGACTAGATTACTTTGATAGTACCTTGACGCCCTGGTGTAAATAATTTTACACATTTCATTTATGTTCCCATCCTGCAATTTGAAGGTTCATGGTGTTAAACTTCTAATGAGAATGAAAATTTTCCTAGTTCAAGTGAAGGTAAGTTTCAGTTCTATTAAGGACACAGAGGCAAGGATTATGCTTTATCTTCTTAACTTTAGTCCTATATTTAACAACACAGCAGTCATTAAAGCCAAAAAACTACTTTTTCCATGAACACAAGTGAAAATAACAATAAAGTTGGATAGTCTTCCTTCAATATCCGTGACCAGGTACCAACAAAGTCCTGTTATTGCCTGCTCTCTTCACTCGAATCATGCCAATAGTTAACTTCATGCGTCCTATTTAGACCCATCATTTGCTGTAATGACACATTGCGTCCGTGACTATACCAACATAATCCTCTCATCCATTAATATAAAACGGTTATGCAGACTTTCACAATGAACCTGATAATCGGGAAAAGCAGATTTGGGGTATATTCTTAACCAATCTTACTATACATGAAAACAGACTACTTACTCTCCTATAGGCGGGTCTGCGTCTGACCTGATTGCTGGGTGGGATAATCCTCGCCTCTGTGCCCTTAATAGAATTGAAAATTGCCGTCCCTTGAGCTAGGCAAATTTTCCTTCTGTCCGGACCGGAGGCGAGGATTATGCTAAGTCAAAGCGTACATACCACCAATTGGGCTATGGCTTAAAGTAGAATCTCTTAAAAGTAGATTCAAAAGACCAGTCTGCTGCACGCATGAGATCCTCTAAGCATGCCCACAATCGGAAGGCTTTTTAGAATATTGCACCTCTCGTCTAATGTGCTTCGAAAACCTTTGTGTCCATGCCAGCTTGCTGCATCGCCCATCGGGACCGGGAGGGGGGGGGGCTTCGTCAGTTATCTCCTGGTATGCTGTAAGGCATTCCACCACACACAATTTGGGAGCATCTGCAAGAGCTGGGTAAGCAATTGTGTGGGTATTGGACTTGGTGCGTCTACTTAGCTTGAAAATTACCGCTTCGGGGGAAAATACCCTGGCTGTTATATCTAGGGCTTGCACATCTGAGACCCTTCTGCACGAGATAAGGCAAAGTAACATTGCCAATTTAGCTGAAATCTCCTTTCGGTATAAAAACCGATTCAGTTGCCATAAGAAAAAGTTCAATACCAAATTAACATCCTAAAGCACTGCATAACGCGGTTCTGGAGGCAGAGAGAGAACGATCCCCCTAATCGGTCTGCAATCAAAAGGAGCCTCGCCAACCGGGGCCCCATCTATCAGAGCATGGCCTGCCAAGATGGCAGATCATATGGCGTTAATTGAACAATATGCCAATCAATCTTCCCATAAGCTTGACAAATTAAGGATTTGGACTACATCAGATCCCACGGGATCCACTTCCAGTCTCGGATACGAACACATCCGTCTCGTCCAGGAGGAACTGTAGCGTTTTGTTGTGCTGTCTGCCCAGGCTGTGGTTAGGAGGAGCTCAGCCTGGCCCCAAAGGCCTGGGAGCTTCCAGCTTTGCATGTAATCCGTCACGCCATGAGATACAAAGACAATTCTGTCACCAGCCGATGAGGCTCATTGTTCCAACTCAGCAGAATATGCAGAAAGTGGGGCAGTCGAATTGGAGAAGCCCAAGAAAGTTCCTGAAGAACTGAAAATCCCACTTGAGACCTCCACATGAGTGTTATCATGACAACATTCGCCCCCTGTCTGCGAACATGAGCTCACACCCACGTGATCATCTAGAAGGGGGGAAATGCGTAACCCTTCTTCTGACTACAGTTTTGGAGGAACGGTCTATTGCTTCCGCTAGAGGGGGTCTGTCCTCCAACAGAAAAAGCGTTGCAGCTGGTGATCGAGGCGAGATGCAAACAGGTAGACTGAGAATGGACCTAATTTGTCGCTCAATCTCCGGAAGACCCGAGGGTCCAGTTTCCAAATGCTGGAGTCAGGCAGGTACAGGGGATTCCAGTCTGCTATTTTGTTCTCCTGGTCCGGAAGATACTCTGCCGCCACTGAGGCCAGATTTTCCAACCAGAAATTCCAAAACTCCTTTGCCATGTTCGCAGGAGCACGAGTTCTGTACCTTCTAAGTGATTGATATATCTCACTGCTGAGACATTGTCCACTTTTAACAGGACTGAGGAATGAATACGATCTTTTGTCCAACACGTAACCTCGAAGGGCCCTGCCAGGAGCTCCAGACAACTTGTTTAAGTGTTCTAGAGGTGACCAACTTGCGCCTGGGGAAAAATCCCCACACCTGGCGCCCCAGCCTGACCTGCTGGCGTCCGATTCTATTACTAGATGAGGGTTGGAGCCGAAGAGTGCTCTTCTGTTACAGGCCTCCATGTGGGTAAGCCACCACTGTATTTCCTCCTTGGCCTCGTCCGTCAAGAGAACTTTATGAAAGTAGGATCTGCTTTTATGGTTACCCCCACTTTTTGCCTGGTGCTATGCTGTTTCTGACTAGTCTGACTGGGATCCTGCTAACCAGGACCCCAGAGTCTGTGCTTTCTCCCCTAAATTAGTTATGGTAAGTACTTTGGTACCTCCCAGATTGGTTATTAGTGCACCCTTATAAGTCCCTAGTATATGGTACTGAGGTACCAAGGGCATAGGTACCCCAATGGTCCCCCCTGGGCAAAGCATGCATTATGCCACCCATGGGAGACCACACAAACTGTAACTTCAGGCCTGGCATTGCAGCCTGTGTAAGCTGGTGCTAGCACCACTTATGAAAGATATAGGTATATCTAAGGTCACTGCACTTAAAACCTATAAGTAACCACTAAAGCATACCTTTCAATCCTGAAGGCAGGTTGCTCAGTTCTAAGTGTGAGGGTGACCCTGCATGAGCAGGACACCCCTACAACTTTCGGAGTCTATTCTCCCGGGCTGTAAGTGCATCAGCCATTACGATACATAGTGGCCATACGTAATTACGCGATGACCATCTCTAAACTGAATGTAACTAACCCGGTCATGTTTGGTATTAAACATGTTGGAATCATACCCCCACACCGTAAATGGTGTGGGAAGTATAATTCCATGCACTGTAAAGCTCCTCCGGGAGGCCCTGAGTGCTCCCGGTACCAGTGTTCTAGACCCGGACAGCACAACATGGCTGCTGCTGACCAGAGATACGATTCTACCCTCCTGCTGCTGAGCCAAGCTCTAGCAGGGGAAGGCAGAAGAGGTATCCTGTCACAGGGAGGTGTGACCACCTCCCAGACAGGTTTTAGTGTTTTGGGGCCGGGTGGGAGCGCTTGCCAGCGCCACCTAGTCTGCTTGAGGGGCATATCTGTTGCCCTCCTTGCAAAGCAAGTTTTGAAAATAGGGGCCCCTGCATACAAGATGAATTTGCCAACTGCAGGGAATATATGACCGATAAGAAAGAACCTAGGCAAGTGTCTGCAATTATATATGTGCAGGCAAACCGTAAATGCACCAAACCGATTTACTTGCAGTGCATCGAAATATCATACATAACTATTTTGCTGTTTACTACAAAGAAATTTTTGTAATTTTCTATTTCAATTATCGCAGGTTAGGCCATAAATAATTTACAATATAAAAACCATCAATACAATTCTATACATTGTCCAACATGACAGTGTTCATGTAGAATAGTGTGTCGACTGGCTGTTGCAAAGGCTTGTTGGCATCCTACCTCACTGTTCACAAGAGGGGCTTGTGGCCTGTCTGAACAATGAAGCGAGTGTCAAACGGGTATGGCTTCAGCTTCATCAAGGCCCAGACCACAGCAAAGGCTTCCCTCTCAATTGCTGACCAACGTTTCTCCCTGGGGGTCAACCTTCTGCTGATAAAACCTACTGGTTGATACTTGCCCTCTGCATTAAGTTGTGATTACACAGCCCCTATCTCAGATGCATCTGTCTGGACAATGAAAGTTTTAGAGTAGTCAGGACTTAGCAGGATGGGTGCAGTGCCCATGACCTGCTTCAGGTAATCAAATGCCTTTTGACAGCTAACTGTCCACTGAACGTGTTGGGCATTTTATTGGAAGTAAGATCATTCAGGGGAGTCGCAATGGACCCACATCCCTTGACAAATCTTCTGTGGTACCCAGTCGGGCCCAGGAAACCTCTGACCAGAGTCTTGGTAGTGGGAGCAATCCAGTCAACAATGGTCTGGATTTTGCTGTTCAATGGTTGAACCTGACCTCCACCTACCAGGTGGCCCAAATATACAACCTTGCCCTATCTGGCACTTAGTGGCCTTGATAGGGAGTCCTGCCTTTTGCAGGGTCTCCAGAACATTTCTGAGGTGGACCAGGTGATCCTCCCAGGTGGAGCTAAAGACCGCTATATCATCTAGATATGCTGCACTATAGCTTTCCTGGCCTGTCGGAACTTTGTTCACCAGCCTCTGAAATGTGGCAGGTGCATTTTTCAGACCAAAGGCATTACAATAAATTGATAATGACCACTAGGGGTTGAAAATGCTGTTTTTGGCTTGGCATCCTCATCTAGTCTGATTTGCCAGTAGCCATCAGTCAGGTCAAATGTACTCAGAAACTTGGCTGATGCCAAAGTATCTACAAGTTCATCTGCCCTTGGAATTGGATAAAAACAAGGAGATGATGGACGGAGCACTGAAACTTTTCAGACACCCCCCAGTCACAGTTCTGGTTTGAATCAATCCTCGTTATTTAGCTCACTTCACCACCCCAGTTCAGACCTAGCTATATGTAAATCACTCTTGACCCTGTTCCTTATGGGGAATTGGAATTGGATGGGCATCGGTCCTAGTGACTGCATTGAGGCCTCTGTAGTCCACACAAAACCTAATCTCTTTTTCCACCCTTGTTGAGAGTTTTTGGCACAAGGACTACTGGACTAGCCCAGGGGCTATCTAAAGGCTCACTGACCCCCAATTCCAGCATCTTTTGGACCTCTGTCCTGATGCAGTCCCTGACATGGTCAGGCTGTCTGTAGATTTTAGTCTTAACAGGCAGGCTGTCACCTGTGTCCACTCCATGGGTACTCCAGGTGGTTTGACTGGGTGTCAAGGAGAACATGTGTCTGTACTGATTAGGGACCTGACTACAATCAGCTTGCTGCTGGTCAGTGAGGCTGCCTGCCAAGGCTACTCCATCTACTGACCCATCATCAGGGTTCTGAGAGAGGAGATCAGGGAGAGGGTCACTCTCTTCCTCCTGTCCCTCATCAGTTGCCATGAGCAAGCCCATGTCAGCCCTGTCCACAAAATGTTTCAGATGGTTCACATGAAGAACCCTATGGGAAATTCTTGGAGTACCTAGGTCCACCAAGGAGGTGGCCTCACCCTTTTGTTCAAGGATAGTGTGGGGGACACTCCAATTGTCTTGGAGAGCTGCTGGGGCCAGAGCCTCCATATCCCACACTTTCTGGCCTGGCTGGTAAACAGTCAAGACAGCCTTTTGGTCATGCCAAGCTTTTTGAAGTTGTTGGCTGGCCTCCAGGTTTATGCTGGCCTTCATGTACTCAGCCATGCGTGAACGCAGGTCAAGGACTTAGTCCATAATGTCATGTTTTGGAGGTTTGTGAGGTTGCTCCCAGCCTTCCTTCACTTGACACAATGGACCCCTAACTGGATGTCCAAACAGAAGCTCAAATGGGCTGTAGCCAACCCGCTTCTGAGGAACCTCTCTGTAGGCAAAGAGAAGGCAGGGTAGTAGGACATCCCATTTTCGCCTAAGCTTTTCTGGGAGTCCCATGATCATACCCTTGAGGACCTTGTTAAAACTTTCACCAAGCCCATTGCACTGTGGATGTTAGGGTGTGGTAAACTTGTAGTTTACTCTACACTCTTTCCACATGGTAGTGATATAACTAGACATGAAGTTTGTACCTCTGTCAAGATCTCCTTAGGGAAGCCCACTCTGGAAAAGATTCCCAGGAGGGCCCTGGCCACTACAGGAGCTGTAGGGGTTCTAAGGGGAATGGCCTCTGGGTATTTAGTTCCATGGTCCACCACCACTAGTATATGTGTGCCCAGATGCAGTTGGAGGGGTCAAGGGACCAACATTGGCAATCCCGACCCTTTCCAAGGGGACCCCAACTACTGGTAGTGGAATTAGGGGGGGGCCTTTGTGGTGTCAGATGACTTACCACTGGCTTGGCAAGTGGCACAGGAGCTACAAAACTCCTTTGTGTCTTCAGACATATGGGACCAGTGAAAGTGATGGACAAGCCTGTCTCGCTTTCCCATAAGTGTCCTGCAAGAGGAATATCATGTGCCAGGGAGAGCAGGAAACCTCTGGGATATTGCCAACCTCCTGGTGGCTCCAGGCTTGGGGTCTCTACCCTCAAAGTACTGAAGCCCATCTTCCCAATAGATCCTATGGGACCCACTGATATTCCCTGCTTCCTCAGCAGCAGCTTGCTGTCTGAGGGGTTCAAGAGAGGGGCAGGTCTGCTGCTCCAAACTCAAGTCTGCCCTGGAAGGGACCCTTGCCCCCAAGAACTCTGCCTGGTCAGGCCCAAGTTCCTGTGGGACAGCACCTTAACAGGTGCTGAGATCCTCTCCCTCAGGAGCCGGATCTTCACTGGGAGTTTGTGAGGAGAATAAAGCCTTACCCTTCCTGCTCCTTCTCCTGGGAAGCACCTGGTCCATTGTTCCAGGATCCAGTGCCTTGTCTGTGCTGTTTGGCCTGATCCCTGGTGACAGCAAATACACTGGCATAGATGCCCATCATCTCTGCATCAGTCCTGAACTCTACTTCAGCCTAGGCTGAAGTTTGTAAATCATTGCCCAACAGACAATCTACAGGTGGGTCTGGAGATACCACAACCTTTTTAGGTCCAGTTACCCCATCCCACCTGAGGTTCACAACTGCCAAGGAATGGTCAGTCGTAGCATTGGGGACGTGGTACATTTGTCCAAGTATGATCTGATCAGGGGACACATGCTTCTCTGTCACCATAGGGACACTGGCACCTGTGTCCCTGTAAGCCATTGCTTCTTTTCCATTCATCAAAGGCTGTTGTCTGTACTTGCCCAAGTTAATGGGACTTATCAGTAAGGCGGCAAGATCTGCCACCATCACAGACTAGAACAGCCTGAGCTGGAGATATGACCAAGCCAGAGCCCATCTCAGAACCCAAGGTTAAACCCACTAATCCCTTGGTTGCTGTACTACCACTTGTACTTTTGCTAAGGGGAGCAGGTGCCTTAGGGGCAGTGGTAGTAGGAGTTTTCTTTGCCTTTGGACAGTCACCATCCCTTGTCTAATGGGTTTTTACCTTACAAATGTAGCACCAAGGTTTTTTTGCCTTTCTTGGAATTTTGGGACTCGCTCCCAGATGTAGGTTTTTGGAGCCCTTGTGAAGACTTTTTTATATTTACCCTTATCCCACACTTATGCTGGGATTTAGAAGAATCTTGCCTATGGTCACCTCAATTACCATGGTTTTTGTGCTTAACACTGGTGCGGACTCATTGATCTGCCTTCTTTCCCAATTCTTGGGGCGCGGTCAGAGTCCACCAGGTACTGATGCAAAAGTTGGCTGGGTATTAAGGATGTGCTCCCTCATAATCAAATTGTACAATCCTTCATAGTCCTGTACCTTAATTCCATGCAGCCAGCCTTCAAGAGACTTAATAGCACTGTCTACAAAATCTACCCAGTCCTGGGTGTGTGCCTTCTGGGTGTCTCTGAACTTAATTCTGTATTGCTCAGTGGTTAAGCCAAACCCATCAATGAGAGCACTCTTCAGTACTGAGTAATTGTCAGCATCCTCTTCTCTAACAGCGAGGAGCTTATCTCTACCTTTGTTAGCAATGGAGAGCCACAGGATAGCTGTCCATTGCTCTTGAGGGACCCTCTGAACTTTACAGGCCCTCTCCAAAGCAGGGTAAGGAGGGACTATCCTGCTCAGTTTCCTATTGTCAAAAGAAGTTTCTCTGATTCTAGGGACACTGTTGCTGCCACCATGGGACTCTAGTCCCAATCTCTTCCTAGTCTGCTGTACTTCCAGGGGGACTCTTTGTCAAGGGCCAACTGATCTCTCCTGAGCTTAAGTCTGACTTTCTCAAGTTTGAGTAGTTGGTATTCCATGTCAAAAGAGCTGTCCCTCTTACTAGATATGGAGGTCCCTATGGAAGTACCCGAAGAATTGGATTCTCTAGAGGATCTAGACCTCGGTCTACTCTGAACCCTCCCAGTAGGAACAAAGGGTATGTCTGACATCTGCACTATTCCCTGAGGGTTCAGAGTTTGGCAGGTTGGAGTCATTTGAATCCTCCTGCCCATACTCTGAATTGAGATCATCAGGGAGAACCCCTGATGCTCCCTCTCCAGGAGTATCCTCACCCCCATTATCTTGTGTTCTGCCCTCACAGGTTGGCCATCATCCTGATGCTGCAGCTCTAAGAGCAGCTTTATGGTGGGGTTGCCACCTTTATTTATCTTTCTAGGGCTACACAGGGTCCTTAGTTCCTGGAACTTTAGACCACTAACTTATCAGACTGGGGTACACTGGTATCCCCAACTAAAGGCATGATTCTAGGTGTAGTGAGGTGTTGCACCTACCTAGTGGAGACTAAACTCTGAAGTTGGAGAAAGGGTTGTGCTAGACCCTTACCTTACCCATCCCTAAGTTCAGTAGAACTTATTTATTCTAAGTTGTATTATATGAGCCTAGTAGTGATGGTTTTTCAATTAATCCACACCAAGATTGTGGTAGAACAATGCAGGCTTGAATCCCAACTGCTGCACACCAATGTGAGAAGCTGGCTTGGTATATGGTGCACACTTGCGTAAGTGGGCACCCTGCACCAATCCACACAACCCTTCTGGTGATTTTAGTGGTCTTAGACAACCTTAGAAAGCTCTCTAAGTGGTAGCTGTAGAGAGCAGCTTTCAGCCTAAGGCCAGAAGGAAGGTAAAGCAGCTTGTTTTACCAGAGCATAATCTTATTGGTATAGATTAAGTGAAAAAGAACCACACAGTGTATTTATAAAAATATGTATTTATTATGAGACTCACACAAACAAATATCTCCTAGCCGGCGATATACACAATGCACACAATACTTTGCAATAGAAACATTTAAGTAGCAAGAATACACAGTGGTCTCCAGGGGGAGACCAAACCGTATATACTAAAGTAGTGGTACGTGAACCACGACTCGAGTCAAGACTATACCCAGAAGACGTAGAAGTGCCGGGGACCCAAGGAACCACCCAAGGAAACCCCACGGAGGCCATGTGCAGAGTGGGAACACGACTGCGGGCTCAATACTAGTCAATGGGTAAGTCGCGGTTTCAATTTTAAAGGAGGACCCTTCCCAATGGACCTGAAGAAACCCTGCGGAAGACAGAAGGCTGGAGAGCCACCCCACCCGTGGATACCCTAGGAACCAGAATACCTACACCAGGGAAGCCTGGTGCATAGGTGTAAAGCGGCGTCGGAAACCGCCGTCAAACTCAATGGAGGACTTGAGTAAGGTGCTGCTGCTCGAGAAGGTGAAAGTGTCTGGTGGAACCCAATGGTAGATTCAAGATTAGAAGTACCTGCCAGCAGAGGGGACAGTCTATGCCACTCAGTGACCAGGAGGCACAGAAGACGAATGCCCACAGATGTCAGGTGCTGCAGGAGAGTTGACGGTGACCTTGAAGCTGCAGCTGTGCGGGACACGTGGTACTGTGGAAGACCAGGAGCCGTTCACGAGCTGTCCCACGTCGAATGTCGAGAGTTGAGGGGTGCGTGTCCGTCGGGAGCACCAAGAAGCCTTGTCAACTGCAAACAACGTGGAAAGCAAAGAAGGTGCAGTGTCGGGACCAGCAAGGTCCAGGTGACTCACCACAAGCAGGGGAGTCTGGGCAGGCCCCGAGCAATCTGGGGAGCCCGCTGAAATCAAAAGAAGACCATCAACAGGACCCACAGGCCACAGGCACTGGAGTCGCAAGAGGACCTTGTGCAGCCCACCAAAGATGAAGGAACCCGGTGCAAGTTATGCGGTGATGACTACGATTTTGGTCACAGGAGATACTTGAGGTGGGGGCTACTTGGAGTCCAAAGATCTTGGTGGAAGAAAGCCAACAAGCCTTTGCAATAGCAAGTGTACGCGGTGCACAGGAGTTTGGTTCCTGCGACTCTGACAAGGGATACTGGCCTCAAACTTGGTGAGAGAACAGGGCAGTCCTCGAGGGATGTGAAGAACCACCACCTTTGTTGCTGAGCCTTTCGGAGTCCGTGGGAGCTCAGGGTCAGCAGACCGGTCAGCTTCGTTGCGGTGCCTGCAGATGCAGGTTAGTGACTCCTTCCCTTCAGGGGAGATTCCTTCAAGTGTTTTGGATGTCCATAGGCTTTGGAATGTTCCTGTATGGAGCTCAGGCACGGACGTTGCAGCAGACGAGCAAGGCGACGTGACCAGGAGCAGCAGGAGTCTTCCTAGAAGCGGTCTTGATGCCCAGAGCGAAGTCCAGAGTGCTGAGACAGTCTAAGAAGTGGTGTCTTGAAATGAATCTTATCCCACGACGAATCTAGGGACGCACTCTCAGGTAAGCCCTTAAGCACCCTAAGGAAAGGGTTGGGACGATTCAGGGTTCCCTCCCAGGGGAGGGGTCGGACAGTAGAAAGGATACTCCCATGTCCTTTGTCCAGTTTTGCGCCAGAGCCTAAACCAACGGCTCCCTGAGCTGGTGTGAACTGGACTATGCAAGGAGGGTACCAAATGTGCCCCTCAAGCAGACAGTTGGGCTGGCAAGCGCTCCTAACAGGCCCCAATACACTAAACCCTGTCTGGGAGGTAGTCACACCTCCCTGTGACAGGATAACTATTCTGCCTTCCCCTGTTCGAGCATGGCTCAGCAGCAGGAGGGCAGAATCGTGTCTATGGTCCGCAGCAGCCATGTTGTGCTGTCTGGGTCTAAAAGACTGGTACAGGGAGCACTGAGGGCCTCCCGGAGGAGCTTTACAGTGCATGTAATCATACCTCCCCCACCGTTTACGGTGTAGGGGTATGATTCCAAAATGTTTGATACCAAATGATAGGGTTCGTTACAGCCAGTTTAGAGATGGTCATCGCGTAATGACGCATGGCCACTCTATGCATCGTAATGGCTGATGCACTTACAACCCTGGAGAATGGAATTCAAAGGCAGTAGGGGTGTCCTGCTCATGCAGGGGCACCCTCACACTTAGAACCGAGCACCCTGCCTTCAGGATTGAAAGGCCTGCTTTAGGGGTGACTTATAGGTTTTAAGTGCAGTGACCTTAGATATAGGGAAACCTAGATCTTTCATAAGTGGTGCTAGCACCAGCTTACACAGGCTGCAATGGCAACCCTGTAGTTACAGTTTGAGTGATCCGTCATGCGTGGCATAATGCATGCTACAGCTCATGGTGGACCCCTGGGATACCTATGCCCTGGGTACCTCAGAACCATATACTAGGGACTGATAAGGGTACACCAATATCCAATCTGGGAGGTACCCAAGTAGTTATAACTGATTTAGGGGAGAAAGCAGAGACGGGTCCTGGTTAGCAGGATCCCAGTCAGACTAGTCAAACAGCACAGCACCAGGCAAAAAGTGGGGATAACTATAAATGCAGCAGATCCTACTTTCCTACACTCATAATAACGCTTCATAATTGCATTGTTTCTTGCTCTCCCTTTCGTCTCATTTCTTCCAATAAATATTCTTTCCCAGAGCTCCTTTACATCATGTTTGACTTAGTTCTTGCTTCTACTTTGGAGCCACTGTTTGATCTTCTTAGGGCTGGTCACTTTTTACTATGGAGGCTTTTCTCACAGTTCCTTTACGGTTTGTTCTTTTTTTCCCTCTAGCTTGCTGCAATTGTTTCTCTCAGTGAGGCTGTCCCCACTTTGTGTCGGGCTATAGGAAAGTAGGATCTGCTTTTATGGTTATCCCCACTTTTTGCCTGGTGCTATGCTGTTTATTACTAGTCTGACTGGGATCCTGCTAATCAGGGCCCCAATCTCTGTGCTTTTCCCCCTAAGTTGGTATGGTAAGTACTTGGGTACCTCCCAGATTGGACACTGGTGTACCCTTGTCAGTCCCTAGTATATGGTACTGAGGTACCCAGGGCATGGGTACACCAGTGGTCCCCCATGGGCTGAAGCATGCATTATGCCACCCATGAGGGACCACTCAAACTGTATCTACAGGCCTGCCTTTGCAGCCTGTGTAAGCTGGTGCTAGCACCACTTACGAAAGATATAGGTTTCCCTATATCTAAGTTCACTGTACTTAAAACCTATAAGTAACCCCTAAAGCAGGCTTTTCAATCCTGAAGTCAGGGTGCTCAGTTCTAAGTGTGAGGGTGCCCCGCATGAGCAGGACACCCCTACAGCCTTTGGAGTCCATTCTCCCGGGGTGTAAGTGCATCAGCCATTACGATACATAGTGGCCATGCGTCATTACGCGATGACCATCTCTAAACTGGCTGTAACGAACTGTCATATTTGGTATCAAACATGCTGGAATCATACCCCCACACCATAAACGTTGTGGAAGGTATGATTCCATGCACTGTAAAGCTCCTCCGGGAGGCCTTCCAGTGCTCCCGGTACCAGTCTTCTAAACCCGGACAGCACAACATGGCTGCTGCCGACCAGTGACATGGTTCTGTCCTCCTGCTGCTGAGCCAAGCTCGAGCAGGGGAAGGCAGAACAATAGATATCCTGTCACAGGGAGGTGTGACCACCTCCCAGACAGGGTTTAGTGTATTGGGGCCGGGTGGGATCGCTTGCCAGCGCCACTCAGTCTGCTTGAAGTGGACATTTGATGTCCTCCATGCTTAGTGCAGTTCAAACCAGCTCAGGGAGCCGTTGGCTCCTGCTCTGTCTCGAAGCTGGACAAAGGACATGGGAGTATCCGACCCCTCCCCTGGGAGGGAACCCTGAATCGTCCCAACCATTTCCTTAGGGTTCTTAAGGGCTTACCTGAGGGTGGGTCCCTAGATTCATTGTGGGACAAGATTCATTTCAAGACACCACTTCGACTGTCTGGGCACTCTGTATTCCGCTCTGGGCATCAGGACTGCAACTGGGAAGACTCCTGCTGCTCCTGATCTCGTTGCCCTGCTCATCTGCTGCAACGTCCGTGCCTGTGCGCCATACCGAAACCTTCTATGGCCTGTGGGCATCCAAGACTCCCTTAAAGTGAAGGAGTCACTCCCCTGCATCTGCATGCACCGCAAAGAAGCGGACTGGTCTGCTGATCCTGGGCTGCCACGGACTCCGAAAGGCTCAGCAACACAGGTGGTGGTTCTTCACATTCCTCGAGGCCTGCCCTGTCCTCTCACCAAGTTTGAGGCTAGTATCCCTCGTCAGAGCCACAGGAACCGAACCCCTGTGCGTTGCGTCGACTTGCAGTTGCAAAGGCTTGTTGGCTTCCTTCCACCAAGATCTTCGGGCTCCAAGTAGCCTCCACCTCAAGCA
The DNA here is from genome assembly GCA_963921515.1 of Calotriton arnoldi. NCBI lineage: Eukaryota > Metazoa > Chordata > Amphibia > Caudata > Salamandridae > Calotriton > Calotriton arnoldi. The sequence continues at coordinate 148,794 of CAWUFW010009144.1, forward strand.
TCTCCTGTGACCAAGATCTTTGTCCTTACCGCATCACTTGCATCGTGGGCCTGCACATTGGTGAGCTGCTCGAGGTCCTCTTGCGACTCCATTGCCTCCAGCCTGTGGGTCCTCCTGAGGGTCTCCTTTGATTTCTGCGGGCTCCCCTGATTTCTCAGGCCTCTCTGACTCCCCTGCTTGTGGTGAGTCACCTGGACCTTGCTGGTCCCGACACTGTACCTTCTTCACATTCCACGTTGGTTGCAGTTGCAAAGGCTTGTGGGTGCTTCCGACGGACACCCACCCCTGAACCCGTGACATCTGACATTGGACAGTTCGTGTACGGCTCCTGGTCTTCCACAGCGTCGCCAGGTCCGTGCAGCTTCAAGGTCATTGTCAGCTCTCCTTCATCAGTCTACTTCGGTGGGCATTCGTCTTATGAGCCTCATGGTCATTTCCAAGTGGCATAGACTTTGTCTGCTCTGCTGGCAGGTACTTCTCAACCTGAATCCACCTTTGGGTTCCACCGACACTTTCACCTTCTCAAGCAGCTGCATCTTCCTGAAGTCCTCCATTGAGTTCGGCGGTTTCTGATGCCACTTCACACCTATGCACCTGGCTTCCCTGGTGTAGGTATCCTGGTTCTTAGGGTATGCACGGGTGGGGTGGCTCTCCAACCTTCTGTCTTCCAAGGGGTTTTTTCAGGGTCCACTAAAAAGGGCCCTTCTTTAAATTTGCAACCACGACTTACCCATTGACTTCTATTGAGCCCGCTGTCGTGTTCCAACTCTGCACACGGCCTCTGTGGGGTTCCTGGTTTCTTACCTTGGGTGGTTCCTTGGTTCCCTGGCACTTCTACATCTTCTGGGTATAGTCTTGACTCTAGTCGTGGTTCGCATACCACTATTTTAGTATATAAGGTTTGGTCTCCCCCCTGGAGACCACTGTGTGTTCTTGCTACTTAAATGTTTCTATTGTAAAGTATTGTGTGCATTGTGTATATCGCCGGCTAGGAGATATGTTTGTTAGTGTGTGTCTTATAATAAATACATATTTTTATAAATACACAGTGTGGTTCTTTTTCACTTAATCTATACCAATAAGATTATGCTCTGGTAAAACAAGCTGCTTTACACTCCTTCTGGACTTAGGCTGAAGGCTGCTCTCTACAGCTACCACTTAGAGAGCTTTCTAAGGTTGTCTAAGACCACTAAAATCACCATAAGGGACGTCTGGATTGGTGCAGGGTGCCCACTTACATAAGTGTGCACCATATACCACGCCAGCTTCTCACATTGGAGTGCAGCAGTTGGGGTTCAAACCTGCATTGTTTTACCAGATAATCTTGGTTTGGATTAATTGAAAAAACATCACTATTATTAGGCACATATAATACAGCTTAGAATAAGTAATTTCTACTGAACTTAGAACTGGGTAGTTAAGGGTCTAGCACAACCCTTTCTCCAACCTCAGAGTTTTGTTTCCCCTAGGATAGGTAGGTGTAACACCCCACTACACCTAGAACAATGACTTTAGTTGGGGATGCCAGTGTACCCCAGTCTGCTAAGTACAGTGGTCTAAAGTTCCAGGAACTAAGGACCCTGTGTAGTCCTAGAAAGATAAAGACCGGTGTCAACCCCACCATTAAGCTGCTCTTGGAGCTGCTGCATCAGGATGATGTCCATCATGTAAGGGCAGAAGAACAGGAAAATGTGGGTGGAAATACTCCTGAAGAGGGATCATCAGGGGCTCTCCCTCGTGATCTAAATTCTGAGTATGGGCAGGCGGCCTCAAATGATTCCAACCTGCCAAACTCTCACCCGTCAGGGAATAGTGCAGATGGCACAGAAAATATACCCTTTGTTCCTCCTGGGAGGGTCCAGAGTAGACCAAGGGGGTCTAGATCCTCCTTTAGACAATCCAATACTTCAGGAACTTCCATAGGGACCTCCATATCTAGTAAGAGGGACAGCTGTTTTGACGGGGAATACCAACTACTCAAACTTGAGAAAGTCAGACTTAAGCTCAGAAGACATCAGTTGGCCCTTAATAAAGAGTCCCTGAAAGTACAGAAGACTATGAAGAGACTGGGACTAGAGTTCCATGGTGGCAGCAACAGTGTGCCTAGAATCAAATAAACTTCTTTTGACAATAGGAACCTGAGCAGGATAGCCCCTCTCTACCAGGAGGTAGATGATATCCATAAATGGATCACTGCTTTGGAGAGGGTCTGCAAAGTTCAGAGGGTTCCTCGAGCAGTGGGCAGCATCCTGTGGCTCTCCTTTGCTAACGGAGGTAGAGATAAGCTCCTCGCTGTTAGAGAAGAGGATGCTAACAATTACTCCGTACTGAAGAGTGCTATTATAGATGGGTTTGGCTTAACCACTCAACAGTGTAGGATTAAGTTCAGAGACTCCCAGATGGCGCACACCCAGGACTGGGTAGATTTTGTGGACCGTGCCATTAAGGCTCTGAAAGGCTGACTTCATGGAAGCAAGGTGTTGGACAATGAAGGATTGTACAATTCGATTGAGGAAGTACATCCTTAATAACTAACCAACTTTTGCATCAGTACCTTGTGGACTCTGACCTGACCTCGCCCCAAGAATTGGGAAAAGAAGGCAGACCAATGGGTCCGCACCAGGTTTAAGCAGAAAAACCATGGTAATGGTGGTGGCCGGAAGAAGCAAGATTCTTCTAAATCCCAGGATAATGGTGGGGACAAGGGTAAAGATAAAAATGAGTCTTCACAAGAGCCCCAAAAACCTGCACCTGGGGGTGAGTTCCAAAATTCCAAGAAAGGCAAAGAGAAACCTTGGTGCTACATTTGTACGGTAAAGACCCATTGGACAAGGCACGCTGATTGTCCAAAGGCCAAGGAAACTCCTTCTACTACTGCCCCTAAGGCACCTGCTCCTCCTAGCACAAGTACAAGTGGTGGTACAGCAACCAAGGGATTAGTGGGGTTAACCTTGGGATCCGAGATGGGTTCTGACTTAGTCAGAACTCCAATTCAGGCTGTTCTAGTCTGTGATGGTGGCATAGATCTTGCCAACCTACTGGTCAGTCCCACTAACTTGGGCAATACAGACAACAGCCTTTGAATGTAAAAGAAGCAATGACTTACAGGGGCCAGTGTCACTAAGGTGACGGAGAAACTGGTGTCCTGATCAGATCATACTTGGACAAATGTACCAAGTTACCTACGCTAGCAATGTCAGGACTGACTATTCCTTTGGCAGTTGGGAACCTCAGCTGGGGAGGGGTAACTGGACCTAAAAAGGTTGTGGTATCTCCAGACCTACCTGTAAATTGTTTGTTGGGTAGTGATCTAGAAACTTTTAGCCTGGGCTGAAGTAGAGTTCAGGACTCATGCAGAGAAGATGGGCATCTCTGCCAGTGTATTTGCTGACACCAGGGCTCAGGCCAAGCAGCTCGGCACTGTCAAGACACTGGATCCTGGAACAATGGACCAGGTGCCTCCCAAGAGAAGGAGCAGGAAGGGTAAGGCTTTACCCTCATAACTCCCAGTGAAGGTCCGTGTCCTGAGGGAGATGATCTCAGCCCCTGTGAAGGTTCTGTCCCAGAGGAACTTGGGCCTGACCAGGCAGAGCTCTTGGGGGCAGGGGTCCCTTCCAGGGCATACTTGAGTTTGGAGGGTAGAGACCCCAAGCCTGGAGCCAGCAGGAGATTGGTAATACCCCAGAGGTTTCCTCCTCTCCCTGGCACATGATATTCCTCTTGCGGGACACTTGGGGCAAAGCAAGACTTGGGACAGGCTTGTTCCTTGCTTTCACTGGCCCCATATGTCTGAAGACACAAAGGAGTTTTGTAGCTCCTTACTACTTGCCAAGCCAGTGGTAAGTCGGGTAGCACCACAAAGTCCCCCTTAATTCCACTTCCTGTGGTTGGGGTCCCCTTTGAAAAGGGTAGGGATTGACACCGTTGGTCCCTTGAACCCTCCAACTGCATCTGGGCACAGTTGTATACAAGTGGTGGTGGACCATGCCACTAGATACCCAGAGGCCATTCCCCTTAAAACCACTACAGCTCCTGTAGTGGCCAGGGCCCTCCTGGGAATCTTTTCTAGTGTGGGCTTCCCTAAGGAGGTCTTGACAGTGGTACAAACTTCATGTCTAGTTATATCACTGCCATGTGGAAAGAGTGTGGAGTAAACTATAAGTTTACCACACCCTACCATCCACAGTGCAATGGGATTGTTGAAAGGTTCAACAAGACCCTCAAGGGTATGATCATGGGACTCCCAGAAAAGCTTAAGCGAAAATGAGATGTCTTACTACCCTGCGTTCTCTATGCCTACAGAGAGGTTCCTCAGAAAAGGGGTTAACTACAGCCCATTTGAGCTTCTGTTTGGACATCCAGTTAGGGGTCCATTGTGTCTATTGAAGGAAGTTTGGGAGCAACCTCTCAAACCTCCTGAACAGGACATTGTGGACTATGTCCTTGGCCTGCAACTCAAGCATGGCTGAGTACTTGGAAAAAGGCCAGCAAAAACCTAGAGGCCAGCCAAGAACTTCAAAAAGCTTGGAATGACCAAAAGGCTGTCTTGACTGTTTTCCAGCCAGGCCAGAAAGTGTGGGATATGAAGGCTCTGGCCCCAGCAGCTCTCCAAGACAATTGGGTGTCCCCCACACTATCCTTGAACAAAAGGGTGAGGCCACCTACTTGGTGGACCTTGGTACTCCAAGAGTTTCCCATAGGGTTCTTCATGTGAACCATCTGAAACATTTTGTGGACAGGGCTGACATGGGCTTGCTCATGGCAACTGATGAGGGACAGGAGGAAGAGAGTGACCCTCTCCCTGATCTCCTCTCTCAGAACCCTGATGATGGGTCAGTAGATGGAGTAGCCTTGGCAGGCAGCCTCACTGACCAGCAGCAAGCTGATTGTAGTCAGGTCCCTAATCAGTACAGACACATGTTCTCCTTGACACCCAGTCAAACCACCTGGAGTACCCATGGAGTGGACACAGGTGACAGCCTGCCTGTTAAGACTAAAATCTACAGACAGCCTGACCATGTCAGGGACTGCATCAGGACAGAGGTCCAAAAGATGCTGGAATTGGGGGGGGTCAGTGAGCCTTTAGACCGCCCCTGGGCTAGTCCAGTAGTCCTTGTGCGAAAACCTCACACCAAGGGTGGAAAAAGACGGTTTTGTGTGGACTACAGAGGCCTCAATGCAGTCACTAGGACTGATGCCCATCCAATTCCAATTCCCCATAAGGAACAGGGTCAAGAGTGATTTACATTTCGCTAGGTCTGAACTGGGGTGGCGAAGTGAGCTAAAGAACGAGGATTGATTCAAACCAGAACTGTGACTGGGGGGTGAGTGTCTTAAAAGTTTCAGTGCTCCGTCCATCATCTCCTTGTTTTTATCCAATTCCAAGGGCAGATGAACTTGTAGATACTTTGGCATCAGCCAAGTTTCTGAGTACATTTGACCTGACTGATGGCTACTGGCAAATCAGACTAGATGAGGATGCCAAGCCAAAAACAGCATTTTCAACCCCTAGTGGTCATTATCAATTTATTGTAATGCCTTTGGTCTGAAAAATGCACCTGCCACATTTCAGAGGCTGGTGAACAAAGTTCCGACAGGCCAGGAAAGCTATAGTGCAGCAGATCTAGATGATATAGCGGTCTTTAGCTCCACCTGGGAGGATCACCTGGTCCACCTCAGAAATGTTCTGGAGACCCTGCAAAAGGCAGGCCTCCCTATCAAGGCCACTAAGTGCCAGATAGGGCAAGGTTGTATACTTGGGCCACCTGGTAGGTGGAGGCCAGGTTCAACCATTGGACAGCAAAATCCAGACCATTGTGGACTGGATTGCTCCCACTACCTAGACTCCGGTCAGAGGTTTCATGGGCCTGACTGGGTACTACAGAAGATTTGTCAAGGGATGTGGGTCCATTGTGACTCCCCTGAATGATCTTACTTCAAAAAAAGTTCAGTGGACAGTAAGCTGTCAAAAGGCCTTTGATGGCCTGAAGCAGGCCAAGTGCACTGCTCCCATCCTGCAAAGTCCTGACTACTCCGAAACGTATTTTGTCCAGACAGATGCATCTGAGATAGGGGTAGGGGCTGTGTTATCACAACTTATTGCAGAGGGCCAGGATCAACCAGTAGCTTTTATCAGCAGAAGGTTGACTCCCAGTGAGAAACGTGGGTCAGCCATTGAGAGGGAAGCCTTTGCTGTGGTCTGGGCCTTGAAAAAGCTGACGCCATACCGGTTTGGTACTCACTTCATTGTTCAGACAGACCACAAGCCCCTATTATGTCTTAAACAGACGAAGGGTGAAACCCTAAACTTTTGAGGTTGTCCATTTCCCTACATTGGATAGACTATAGAGTGGAGCATAGACCTGGGAGTAACCATGCCAATGCAGATGAACTCTCCAGATATTTCAACTTAGAAAATGAAGACTCAACTGGGCAAGGTTAGTCTCATCTCCTTACATTTGGGGGGGGGGTTGTGTAGGAAAGTAGGATCTGTCCCTAGGGATGGACTGGTCAGGGATATTTGCTTACGCTTTCCCCCCCGATCCCACTACTCCACAAGGTGATCCTCAAATGCAAGATCAGCCAAATGACAATGATTCTCATTGCACCACAGTGTGCCAGGCAGACTTGGTTCTCGGAGATAATGGAAATATCTCGGGGAACAATGCACAAGCTACCAAAGAGACGAGACCTATTAACAATGCAAAACGGAAAGGTGCTACACCCAGAACCAGAGAGCTTAAGCTTAGCAGCATGGCTACTGAGGACTTTGAATTTGGACACCTCAAACTACCATAAAGTACAATGGCTGTTCTCAGAGAAGCAAGAAGGCCAACGACAAGAAAATGTTCTACATAAAAATGGAAAAGATGCACACAATGGTGCCTTAAGAAAAATCTGGCAAAAAAGATTACAAAAGAAAGAACTGTCCTAAAGTACTTGACACATTTACTTCAGAGTAAACTAAGCTACACTTAGCAGCAATCGTAGCGTACACAAGAGGAGAAACAGGGAAGAGTTTCTTCACTTCTCATGTGGTCAAAAGGTTCCTAGAAGGAGCAAAAAGAATAGCACCACCAAAAATAGTGCCAGCGCCCACATGGAATCTGAACATTGTTATGACACAATTGATGAAAGCACCATTTGAACCGCTACACAAAGCAACGCCACAAATGCTCACTCTCAAAACAGCCTTCTTAGTAGCAATCACATCTCTACGCTGAGTTAGTGAACCACAGGTACTGACACTACAGGAACCCTATTTCCAGATACATAGTGACAGAGTGGTCATGAGGATAGATCCACATTTTATGCCAAAGGTGGTATCAAAATTCCACATAAATCAGGCAATACAAATACCAAGTTACTTTCAAAACCCAAAGACCGAGGCAGAAAGAACTCTGCATACACTTGACGCTAGGAGAGCAGTCATGTACTACGTTGAAAGAACCAAAGGATACAGGAAGACAAAGCAATTCTTTGTCTCTTTTGCTAATAGCTTTTTGGGAAGACCAGTAACCAAGAATACCATCGCAAGATGGATTGCACAAGCCATTCGGCTATGTCACAAACAAGCAGGTCAAACATTACAAGGAGCACCACGGGCTCACTCAACAAGAAAGAAGGCAGCTACAGTCGCATTTCTGGCAAATACTCCAATTCAAGACATTTGCATGGCAGCAACTTGGTCTTCAGTACACACATATACAAAGCATTACTGTGCGGACATCCAAATGAATAAGGAAGCACAAGTGGGACAGATGGTCTTACATCATCTATACACAAACCAACCCTCATCTACCACCCAGCCACCACAAGACTAATAAACTGCTACAAAGTCTATGCACAGCATGTGAATCCAGAAAAGATTCACGCTGCAAAACAAATAGTTTATTACCTGTCGGTGTAGTTTTGCAGCTTGAAGAATTTCTGGATTCACTAGCGAACCCACCCTCCTCCGCCAGGAAGAATGAGACAATTAAAAATAAAAAAATCCGAAGATGGCGACCAAAGGTGAGAGCTTCCGGAAGAAGCCCGTCGACGTCACAGAAGGACACCAAATGGTGGTATGTCGACGCCCACCAACCACAAAAAAAAAGAAAAAAGGGACAAATACAACAATTCCGGACCCAACCACTAGATGGCGGAATAATGCACAGCATGTGAGTCCAGAAATTCTTCAAGCTGCAAAACTACACCGACAGGTAAACTATTGTTACAATACAATTCACTCTGCCCTCAACACTGGGTATAACAGCATAGCACTACACCAAGAGATGCAAAAGGTAAATGCCACCCTGCAGATAGGACACCGAAAGCAGACGCCAACCATTAATATAACAGGGCAACACCACTCAACGAGAGATAGATGACAGTACAATACCTACAAGATGTGACAGAATGACTCACTTTGGTCTGCAATGGTAGCCCCAGATCTGTAGTGCTGTTTGTTCCTCAGCACACATGACCACAGATTGTGCCAAAAACATAAAATATTACAGGAGTACAGTCGCACCTCAATAAGAAAACGCATTTTTGCTTCTTTAACTTTGCCCCTTGGTAGCCAATTTGCACAAAACCTGGGGAAGCACAATTTAAAAATCAAGCTCGAGTGTGCGTAATACAAGTGGTAATTAACTAGCACATTTTAGTCGCACATTAAGCTGGAAAAATCCAAAAGACTGAAAAAAACAAATTGAAATTTTCCAAACCCAACACTAGATGGCAGGGGAATACAAAGCATGCAAAACTACAATATACTACAGCAAAAATAAAGACTGTTACAGAAACCACAGCAATTTCCATAAACAAGCAGTGGCAAAGCAAGCTTTGCTTCCATTAGCTAGGAATAGAGTTTTTCTTGGATTCCTCTAACTGCCAAAGTGATTATCAAATGTATTTTTTGTATTTTCAAGTGTTAGCGATCAATTAAACTTATTTTTCAGTGATAAATATTTGCAGATTCTTTAGCTATCTTCCAAGGGGCTGAAAAAAATTCACCTATTCAGGATAATGCAGTGAATGTCAGGTTGCCTACCCATTACATTTGTGGAGTCTTGGTAAGCTGTATAATAATTATTCCCAGGTATTCGCCTATGGTAGAGCCTGTAATTTAGGAAAGATTGGGAGTTTATAATCTCAGCAAATAACTTTTGTAATTGATTAACCTATCTGCGCCAAATTTAACACACTCAAGCTTGATTTTTAAATTGTACTTCCCCAAGTTTTGTTCAAATTGGCTAACAAGGGGGAAAGTTAAAGGAGCACAAATGTGTTTTCTTATGGAGCAAAAGTCAACCTTAATTATGGAGGTGCGACTGTACTTCTGTAATGTTTTATGTTTTTGGCACAATCTGCAATTAATGTGGTCATGTTTGCTGAGGAACAAACAGCACTACAGATCTGGAGTTACCATTGCATACCAAAGTGGGTCATTCAGTCTCATCTTGTAGGTACTGTACTGTGGGCCATCTCTCGTTGAGTGGTGTTGCCCTGTTATGTTAATGGTTGGCGTCTGCTTTTTGTGTCCTATCTGCAGAGTGGCATTTACCTTTTGCATCTCTTGGTATAGTGCTATGCTGTTATACCCAGAGTTGCGGGCAGTGTGAAATGTATTGTAATTGCATTTATATAGTGCTTACTACCCCAGACGAGGCGTCAAAGCGCTTTTTCGGCAACTAGCACGCTACTCCGGAACCCATAAAGTATTCGTGGTGAATTAGTATAGTGAAATATGAAATTAATTTCAGTGGTGTAGATGTTAGTCTGTTTAGGTTGAAAAGGTTAGAAGAGGGAAGGATTCAGAAATATTTCCTTTCTCTTTTTTTTGTTTGTTTTAGAGCTCATAGCAGTAGGAGGAGGCTTCGGATGAGTAAAAAGGAGGTGGAGGGGGAAGAGTCGGAGGGAAGGGTTTAGAAAGGCGTGTTTTGGGGGATCGGAATAGTAAGAGGTGTGAGATGATGCAAGGAGTCTAGAAAGGGTTATTTTGGGGATCATAGTAGTGGTATGGGGTTTGGGATGAATGAGTGGAGGTAGAGGATATATATTGATAGAGGTATAGGGTGAGAGATGGGGCAGTGCATTGGAAAGAGTAGTAGAAAAAGGTTTGAGATGAGTCCGAGTTGAGGAGGATATATTGACAGTTATAGGGTGAAAAATAGGATAGTGCATTGGATATGCTCAATTAGAAGAAAAGTTATAACTTTATAGATCCATAAGTACATGAAAGGTATATAGATTAAAGATCGCCATCTGGTGTTGGGTCCGGATGTTTGCACTTTGTTTTTCTTCGAAGAAGTCTTGCAGTCACGTGGTGGGTGACTCCTCCTTTTGGTGATAGTGTGCATGGACATCGACTCCATCCCCAGATTGTTTTTTTCCGCCATCGGGTTCGGATGTGTATTGCTGCGCTCTGGTATCGTTTGCGAACCCCTTCGACGCGCAATCCTCTACACTCGATGGTATTGTCTATAGATCGCGGTTCCCCATTCGACGCGTATCGCTTAAACTGAGAACCTTCGATCGGGAAATTCGAGGCGGGCCGTCGGGCCTACCCGTGCCTACCACGCCAGCAGTCGATGGAACGGACTCCATTTAAGCTATGTCCCGGGTGTCGTGCTAAATTTCCACGTACCGACTTGCACGAGGTCTGCAACCTCTGCTTATCCCCGGAACACGACGAGAAGGACTGTGAAGCGTGTCAATAGTTCCGATCAAAGACGACTATTCGTGATCGTCGGGCTCGACGCCATGAGATGCAACGCGGCAGCGGCTCCGTACCGGACATCTTTGGTGAAGATTCCGATATCCACCATCCAGCTGCTGAAGCCGAGGAAGTACTGGTCTCCGTGTCCGAAGCCGATTCCGACATGGAAGAAGAAAACATCACTCCGGGGCAGCGTACCGTGAGTACAAATCCCCCTGTGCCCAGTCAACACAAATCTAAGGCTCCGGTACCACCTTCGCCCTCGGGCTCAGGTCGGCACCGAGAAAAAGTTTCAGACGCCCCGCCCGGCTCCGAAACACAAAGAGAAGCCTTCCAGCTCTGGCTCGAGCCGGCCCTATTCCGGTGCCGACCCAACACCTTCGGCACCAAAACACAAGTCGAAGTACCTCCCGGTCTCGACACCGCCGGCACCTTCGACACCGAAGAGCTCGGAGCCGAAATTCCCCACGCCGAAAGCTTCGGAGCCGAAATCCTAGACACCTAAAGGCTCGGAGCCGAAACCCTCTGCGCCGACTAGTTCGGAGCCGAAATCGGCTAAAACCAAGCACTCTGATTCAAAACACTCGGCGTCCGAAGAGACTCAGCCTAATTCTTCGACGCCGAAATTAACTCTCAAACAAAAGAATACTCCATCCAAAGAGCCTCAGTCCGATGAACCAACTTAGGATCCAAAACAAGAGACTAAGTATTAACCCTGAAACCGGACACATCCATGCCACTCTGCCTAAAAAAACGGAAGTTGGATCTCACAGAGGATTACTCTATACCTCTGAAGAAAAAGGACATGGTTACTAACCCTTCTCCTCCTTACATACCACCTCCCTCTCCTCATCCAGACTTACTAATTACACCATCAAATTCACCACCACCTCCACTATCACCTGACCCACAGGACGAAGATGATGGGGATGAAGAGCAGGATGTGCCTCAGGATCAGGACATACCACAGGACACTGATCCCTGGGAAAATTATAATAGGGACCCAGATCAAGATAACTACCCCGACCTGTATCCCTCCAGACCCTCTCCACCTGACGACAACATTGGCTATGTTCAGCTTATCAACAGGGCTGCTCAATATCACGGGGTGGAGCTTCACAAGGAACCTCTAGAAGAGGATTTCCTCGTTGAGACACTAACTTGCTCACAGAGGTCTACTCACACTTTACCAATGCTCAAGGGCATGTTAAAGCACACGGATGAGGTATTCAAAGACCCGGTCAGAGCAAGAATACTCACCCCCTAGAGTAGATAAAAAAATACAAAGCCACTCCTACAGACCCCGCATATATAAAAGGTCAGTTGCCCTTAGACTCTCTCGTAGTGTCCAACGCCCGCAAAAGAGCTAACTCCCAAACTACAGGCGATGCCCCTCCCCCTGGCAAGGAGTCCAAACTCATTGATACCTCAGGCAAAAGAGTGGCTTCTCAAGCTGCTAACTATTGGCGGATTGCCAACGCTCACCCTGTTGGCATGCTATGATGGGGCTCATTATGATGAGTTGGAAAAACTCATGCAGCATTTGCCAGACGAGTATAAAACCAAAGCTAATGACCTCATTCAGGAAGGTAAGCTTATTACTAACACTTCCATTAAATGCGCACTAGATGCGGCAGACACCGCATCTCGCACCATCAACACAAGTGTACTATTGCGCAAACACGCTTGGCTTAGAATCTCTGGATTCAAGCAGGAGGTACAGTCCTCCAGACTTAATCAACCCTTTGATAAGGAGCATCTTTTCGGACCAGCTGTCGATACTTCCTTAGAAAAGACACAAACTGCAAAATCCATGGGGGCTTTACAATTGCCTTTTAGCAGGGGTTCCTTTCGCCGCTCCTTATACAGGGGTGGCTCAAAAACGGTGTCCTCAGAGAATCCCTCTTCCAAGGGTAATAACCAATCCCCCTCTTCCAGAGGTTATTTTCGAGGAGGCTACAGAGGAAATAATAATAAGGGAAGAGGCAGAGGTAACTCCACCCGCACTTCCCCTGCCAGCAAACAGTGACTTCCCTCCACTACCCCGATCATTCCACTCCAGTCGGGGGACGTCTCTCACAGTTCCTACCGGTCTGGAATTCAATCACCTCAGACAAGTGGGTAATGCAAATTATCCAGTATGGTTACTGCCTGGAACTTACCAGCACTCCCCCCAACTATTCTTCCAAGAGAACGTGTAATGTCACCAGAACATCTCACCCTCTTAAAACAAGAGGTTCTCTCTCTAATAGAAAAACATGCGATAGAACCAGTCCCGTTACATCAAGGGACCGGAGTGTACTCCATGTACTACTTAATTCCAAAAAAGGCCGGCACTCAGGCCTATAGTAGACCTCAGACAGCTAAATCTCTACATTCAGTCAGACCACTTCCACATGGTCACCCTCCAACAGGTGCTCCCATTGCTTCAGCAAGGCGACTTTCTATCCACCCTAGATTTAAAGGACACCTACTTCCATATTCCCATTCACCCGGCTCACAGAAAATATCTCGGGTTCGTAGTGGACGGACAACATTATCAATTCAAAGTTCTCCCGTTCGGGGTAACTACAGCACCCAGAGTCTTCACCAAGTGTCTGGCAGTAGTCGCAGCTCATTTAAGAAGGCAACACATTCACGTCTTCCCTTACCCAGACGACTGGCTAATAAAAGCCAGATCGCAACACAGCTGCATACACCACACTCAGCAGACACTTCAGCTGCTTCACGACTTGGTATTCACTGTAAATCTCACCAAGTCTCACTTCCAACCGTCCAACACGCAAGCGTACCTAGGAGCCACAATAGACACTTACAAAGCTCTAGCATACCCCAACCCAGTCAGGATAAGCAACATACAAAATCTAATCACAATTTCAGCCTCAACACTCACTGCCAGCTCGAGTGTTCATGCAATTGATCGGAATGATGGCTTCTTGCATTCTAATCGTTCCTTATGCAAGGCTCCAAATGCGTCCCTTACAGGAATGCTTAGCATGTCAGTGGAACCAGGCTCAAGGTCAGTTGACAGATCTGGTGTTGGTGGACGGCCACACCCATCGCTCTCTGCAGTGGTGGAATACACAAAACCTTGCCAAGGGGCGGCCATTCGCCGACCCGGTTCCACAGATAGTGCTAACAGCAGACACATTGCTCACTGGTTGGGGAGCTCATCTTCAACAACATACCAATCTGAAAGACACAATGATAGATTCCTTACCTTAGAATATCCAGGCGTCAGACTGGATCCGGAAAGTTTTTCGTCAGCAGTACCCCATGCGCGTTGGTAGGTGGCGTCGTGCGGCTCCGCGTTAGTCGCTGGCGTCGTAAGCGCCGAGATGACGTCACGGAGACTACTTTGGCGCCACCTATGCGCGCTGACGTCAGTTCTTTATTTTTCCGCGCCAGCAAGCGCAGATCCGGTTAGAGCACGTACCTTTGTCACTTCTTGACTGTTTATTTTTGGGACTTTTGTCTCTACTTATTTAAATCTTGACTCCTGGTGCCACGTAGGGATGCCTGGGTTTAAATCCTGCGGGGCCTGCCGCCGTACGAGGTCGGTGGCCGACCCCCATGGCGCCTGTCTCTACTGTCTGGAGCGCGACCATGACTCCCGGTCATGTTCCGACTGTCTGGCCATGGCTCCGAAGGTTTTGCGGGAGCGGTCCCTAAAGCTGCTGGAGGCCCGACATTTGTCTCCGTGCCGTTCCAGGTCCAGAGGTCGCTCGAGGGACAGGCCGTGGAGTCATCATCATCACTCCTCAGGGTCCAAGTCTTCACCCTCGGAATCGGGTAAGCGACGTCACAAGAAGTCGTCGAAGAACCGCGTATGCTCTCCGACCTCCCCCCGTCGGTCTTCGGGCACGGACGAGGGGGCCCGGGGTCTTTCCCCCGCGGCTTCGTTGGAGCCTGTCAGTCCCGCGGCCTACCCGCCATACCCGGGTCCGTCGGCGACTCCAGCCCAGGTGCAAGAGTTTCTTGCCGCCATGGACCGCCTTTTCAGGCCTAGGGCTCCCACCGGCGCGCCTTCGGGCCCCGCGGTCCCTTTTGAGGGCCCTTGGTTGCAGCCGGCTCCGGCCCCGGTGCCGCAAGGTCCCCCGCTGGCGGCTCCGGCCCCGGCGCCGCCCTGGGTTCCGTTCGTCCCACCTCCGCCCTTGCCCGAGCTTCCGGGCAATTTTGCTCCGGCTTGGGACCCTGATTGGGGCTTGGAGCCGGAGTGGCGTCGACCAGCGCCGTTCCCGGCGTCGACCGGCGCCGTTCCCGGTGCCGGTGGAGCATTTGTTTTCCCCTGTGCCTCCCCCGCCGCTGCAGCCTGTGCCTCGGGCTGTTGTGGAGGGGGAGGACTGGGAGGGGTCGGAGGACCCTCTTGCACGGCAGTGTGAGTCCGAACAGGAGTGGGCAGAAGACTCGGAGGATGCAGGTGGCCTTGACTTCTTTTCTGAGCCTGGGTTTGTGTCCCCTCCCACTGTCATGGAGGAAGGTGCAACATACACTGTGGTGCTCCGTAGAGCAGCTGAGGCTCTTGACCTTGAATTGCCTACTGTTACCCTCCGGACTAACCTACTTACTGAAGTGCTTCAGCCGGCGGCAAGTTCTATGGAACCTCTGCTTCTGTTCAATGAGGCCTTGACGGATGTTTTGATGGGTACCTGGTCTAGGCCAGCCACAGGGGTTCCTGTGGATAAAAACGTGGCCAGGCGTCACCGCCCGGCACCGGGTCACAATGCCTTTTTGACAACTCATCCGACACCGGAGAGCCTGGTCATTCAGGCTTCCACTTCCCAAACTGCATTCCCTACCGCTCCGCCGGATAAGGAATCAAAAAAGCTGGAGCAGCTTGGCAAAAAGTTGTTTTCCTCTGCCAGCCTGGGGCTGCGGTCAGTCAACACCGCATGCCTCTTGGGTCGCTATTCTCACGCTGTGTGGGACACGGTGGCGCAAACTCTGCCCCAGTGCCCGGAAGAGGTTCGGGCTGTGCTTTCCAAGCTGTTGCAGAGGGGAAGGATGCCACGAAGTTCGCCATTCGGTGTGGGTTGGACACCGCGGACTCTTTGGGGAGAGCCATCTCCACAACGGTGGCCTTGCGGCGACACGCCTGGCTGCGGTCCACAGGGTTTTCGGGGGATGTCCAGAGTTCCCTCATGGACATGCCTTTTGATGGTACTCGCCTGTTTGGCGATAAGGCAGACAGTGCGCTGGAGCGTTTTAAGGACTCTCGGGCTACAGCCAAGTCCTTGGGTCTCTCCGCCACACGCCCGGCCACGTCTACCTTTCGTGGCCGCGGAAGGGGCGCCCCTACACGTCCGTTCAGCCAAAGGCCTGCGCAGAACCAACCTCCGCGCGGGCGTGGTGGCCGCCGTGGCGGCACGGGGCCAGCGTGCGGGTCAGTCCACCTCCGCTCCCGCAGCATCCGCCTCAAAACCTTCCTAGTCTGCGCTTTGGGGTGCACCCCACGCCGGTGGGTGGCAGGATTCAACATCACCTCCCCCACTGGCGCTCTGTCACTATGGACAGGTGGGTGCTGCAATTCGTCAGAAGGGGCTACTCCCTCCCCTTCGAGTCTGCCCCCCCCCCCGGCCATGCCACCTCAGTTCCACCGCATTTCAGGGGATCACTTAGTGCTTCTCCGACAGGAAGTCACGGCCCTCTTGGCCAAGGGGGCCATTGAGCGCGTTCCTGGGCCAGAAGTAGGACATGGTTGTTATTCCCACTACTTTCTGGTCCCCAAGAAGGAGAAAGGGGGCTTGCGCCCCATCTTGGACCTCCGGAACGTCAATCGCTTCCTCCGGAAGGAGAAGTTCAAGATGTTGACTCTGGCTCAGTTCTTGGCTGCCCTCGACCCTGGAGACTGGATGGTAGCGTTGGACTTGCAGGATGCATATTTTCACATTCCCGTCCTGCCGGCCCACCGGCGTTACCTGCGGTTCACGGTAGGCCAGGAGCATTTTCAGTTTACCGTGCTCCCCTTCGGCCTTACAAGCGCCCTCGAGTGTTCACAAAAGTGATGGCGGTGGTCGCAGCTCATCTGCGCAGGTCAGGGGTGTCAGTCTTCCCCTACCTCGACGACTGGTTGTTGAAGGCGGGCTCGCCCCAGGCCGTCGTCACCCACCTTCAGACTACGGCCGACCTCCTGCAATTGCTGGGGTTCTACATCAACGTGCCGAAGTCGCACCCGAGTCCCTCTCAGAAGCTCCCCTTCATCGGAGCGGTTCTGGATTCGACGCGGTTTCGGGTTTATCCTCCCGAGCAGCGAGTCCGGGATATTAAGGGTATGATTCCGATCTTTCAGCTTCTATCCTGGGTTTCAGTCAGGATGACCCTCCGGCTCCTGGGCCTGATGGCCTCCTGCACTCTGCTAGTGCAACATGCCAGGTGGCATATGCGGGTTCTGCAGTGGGTCCTGAAGTTCCAGTGGGCACAGCATCAGGGCAACCTTGTCCGATCATGTCCAGATCTCGGAGGGCACTGCACGACAATTGCGGTGGTGGCTCACGAATCGCGATTGGGTCAATGGCAGATCCCTCTCCCTCCCCCAACCGGAGCACACAGTGGTGACGGATGCGTCACTCCAGGGATGGGGTGGCCACTTGGGATAGGCGGAGATCAGAGGCCTCTGGTCTCCGGCGGAGTCCCGGCTCCATATCAATCTTTTGGAGCTTCGGGCGATCCGACTTGCACTGAAGGCATTCCTTCCCTCTGTCCGGGGAAGTGTAGTGCAGGTGTTCACCGACAACACCACCGCCATGTGGTATTGCAACAAACAGGGCGGGGTCCTATGTCAGGAGGCTCTGCGCCTCTGGACATGGCTGGAACATCAAGGCATTACCTTGGTGGTTCAACACCTGGCAGGTTCTCTAAACACCAGGGCGAACGAACTCAGCCGCCGGTGCTTGATGGATCACGAATGGCATCTGAACTCGGACGTGGCGCAAGGTCCCTTTCTGCAGTGGGGAGAGCCTTGGTTAGATCTATTCGCCACCGAAGAGAACGCGCAATGTCATCAGTTCTGCGCGTTGGAATTTCCAAGGCGGCACTCGCTCGGCGATGCTTTTCGTCGCAAGTGGAGTTGCGGTCTGTTGTACGCCTTTCCACCTATACCACTTCTGCCCAGAGTGCTGAAGAAGATTCGGCGCGACCGGGCCCAAGTCATCCTTGTGGCTCCGGATTGGGCACGAAGATACTGGTATCCCGAGCTACTCAACATGGCGATCGATCCCCTGATCCGACTGCCTCTTCGGGAGGATCTTCTGTCGCAGCAGCAGGGGACGGTCCTCCACCCGAACCTGTCCAGCCTCCACCTCCATGCGTGGATATTGAGCGGCGACAGTTGACAGCTTTCGATCTTCCTCCCGAAGTCTGTGATGTCATTCTGGCAGCCAGGCGTCCCTCCAATAAGACGGTATACGCCTGCAGGTGGAACAAGTTTGTGGCATGGTGCACAGCGAAGTCTGTGGATCCCCTTTCTGCCCCTCTTTCTGAGGTCCTTCTGTTCCTACTATCCTTGGCCCAGCAGGGCTCTGCTCGGCACTATCAAAGGTTTTGCAGCGTGAATCTTTCTGGATTCACTATGCTGTGCATTATTCCGCCATCTCGTGGTTGGGTCCGGATTCGTAGTCCTTTCTTTTTTTTTTTTTTTTTTTGTTGTTGGCCCAGGTGGGCGGCGACGCCCCCACCATTTGGTGTCCTCGGTGACGTCGTCGCGCTTCCTGCGGAAGCTCCCACCTTTGGTCGCCATCTTCAGATTCTTTTTTCCGCCGTGGGGTCTGGATCGTCGACGAGAAGTTCCAGAAAGTTGGACGAAGAATCTCAAATTCAATAAAAAACCACAGAAGATTGTTTCCTGAGACACCGGACGAGGAGACGAGTACCGGAGGCTACGAGAAGGACGACGAGGTAGAAGGTCCACGACCAAAATCTCGACGCCTACAGAGAATGCGCTCACAGGGGGCCCCTGAGCGCGGGTATGGACAAGACACCGTTTAAGTTTTGCCAAAACTGTCACCACAAGTACGCCCAGAAGGACCAGCACCCAGTCTGCAACCTCTGCTTGCCGCTCGACCACATCAGCGAAGACTGCAACGCGTGTTCGGCGTTCACCCCGAAACCCTCCGGGTGAGAGAGAGGCAAAGAAGGGCTAACCACAACATGCAGGGCCAGGGACCAGCTCCATCGCTTCGAGACCTGGGCCTCTCGAGTGGAGAGGAAGACAACATCGCAGAGGGACCGGAGGACTGCTCAGTCGTCGAGGTCCACAAGAAAACGTCGAAGGAGGTAAGGGAGACGTCGACCCCGAAGCACCCAAGCGACGCTCGAAAGAGTGAAGCCAAAGCCCCGAGCGACACTCTCAGAAGTGAAGCCAAGTCCTCGAAGGGAGCGTTGCCGCCGAAACACTCGACGAAAGCAACAGCAACCAAGGACAAACAACCGAGCGGATCCTTCGTGAAGGACTCCCAATCGGCAAAAGCCTCCGAAAACCAAGGGCGCCGAAGGTAACCTCCGAAAAGGAAGCCTCGACGCCCAGAAAGGAAGGCCCGGCGTCATCCTCGACGTCCGAGACCGCGAAGAGGGGCGCTTCAGCCATCGACGCCGAAAAGGTCCACGAGATGGAGAAGAAGAGAAGGCTCGAAGCAGAGATGGCGAGCATCCTGCAACGGAAAAAAGACCAACGAAAAGATGAAGCAATACGCCATTCCGTCGAAGCCATCACGCGAAACACTCGGGGAGGGCGACAACGAAGACATCGAGCCCCCAAAAAACCCCGAACCGCTCGACGAACAGGGCGAAGAGGACTACTACTTCGAAGGCGAAGAAGAGTTCCAGTCTTACCGGGACTCGGCGCCCTCGGAAGAACAAGACTTAGACTGGCAAGACCTCGACGCAGAATCACCAGAAGAAGGGGTAGACTCTTATCCCTCGAGGCCTTCGCCGCCAGACGACATTGGAGCCTACAATGTGGTCGTCCAAAGGGCTGCAGCAACGTATGGCGTCGAAATGCAAGAGGAGAAGGCAAAGGCATGTTTCCTTTTGGAAACCCTACTTCCTCAACAAACCAGGTCCCAGTTCCTACCCATGCCTCCCTAGCGTCCTGGACCAGGGAAGGGAGGCCTTCAAAGAACCGGCAGTCTGCAAGGCTGTTACACCAAGGAGCGAAAAGAAGTACAAGCACTCCTCTAAAGACCCTGCGTACATACAAGGGTCAGTGCCAGCAGACTCCATTATCACTGCAACGGCCAGGAAAAGGGCAAATGTGCCCACTAACACAGGTCCACCTCCAGACAAGGAGAGCAAACGAATGGACCTCACAGGACGAAAGGTGGAGAGGAACGCAGCCATACACTGGCGCATCGCCAACTCCAACGCCCTCATCAGCAGGCATGCATACCAGCATTGGGATGAAATGAGCCAGCTCATAACACACCTACCACAACAACACCAACAAAGGGCAAATCACCTAGTTGAAGAGGGCAAGGCTATCGCAAACACTTGCCTAAAATCAGCCTTGGACGCAGCAGAGAACTCCAGCAGGCAGATGATGATAGGGGTGACTGAAAGGAGACACGCATGGCTCAGGATCTCAGGTTTCAAACCTGAGGTACAAAGCAACATCCTGAACACGCCATTCGACGGCCAGAAACTGTTTGGAGCCCCAGTGGACGAGAAGTTAACGCAGCTCAAAAAAGACAATGAAACTGCGAGGTCCATGGGAGCACTGCAATTCAGGGGGATGAGAAGAGGAACCCCCTCAAGGCGGCCCAATGGTAGAGGGGGCAATGCGCCCGCCACTTCCCACCAATCTCCCCAACAAGGATACCAGGGGAACAACCAGGGCCAAAGCCAACAGGGACAACAGCAGCAAAATTGGCAGTATCAACCCAGAGGACGGTCCTTTCGAGGACGCGGGTACGGACGGGGACAGTCCCGAAGAGGGGGTCAGCAGCCCACCTCAAAGTGACTCCACAAACAAACCAAACCCTCCCCTATTAACACCAAGGGAGAGGAGAAGTCAACAGAAGGACAAAATAAGAAACACACACAGCAAACAAATAACCACCGAGCATACAACCCCGGTGGGGGGCAGAATAGGAAACTTCCTCACACAATGGAGGGAGATTACCACGGACAAGTGGATACTGAACATCATACAGCACGGGTACTGCATAGAACTCCAAAAACACCCCCGGGCAAAAAACCAAGACACCGGGCAATCCCCGCAAGGGAGCTCGCCCTCCTACGTCTAGAAGCAGAGGAGCTGCTACAAAAAAGAGCAATAGAACCAGTTCCAATCAACGAAAGGAACAAGGGAGTCTACTCAACGTACTTCCTAGTGCCAAAGGTAGACGAAACACTAAGGCCAATACTGGACCTCAGATTCCTGAACAAGTTCGTAAAAACTCAAAATTCAAAATGACGTCACTTCAGGAAGTAATACCCCAAATCCAAGAAGGGGATTACATGGCGACCATAGACATGAAAGACGCATATCTGCACATACCCGTCAACCACAAACACAAACGTCTACTAAGATTCGTGATAGGCCACAATCACTACCAGTTCACAGTGCTAGCCTTCGGGCTCAAGTCCGCACCAAGGGTGTTCACAAAATGCCTAGCAGCAGCGGCAGCGCACCTACGGAGAAAGGGCATACATGTATACCCCTACCTCGACGACTGGCTTGTGAAAGCAGGATCATACAGACACTGCAAGGATCACATCAAACAAGTCATACAAACACTGTCCAGACTAGGTTTCTCAATACATTGGGAGAAATCGTCAACAAAACCGCAGCAGATCAAAATATTCTTAGGGGCACAAATCGACAGCACACAGTCCAAGGTGTTCCCCAGCGACAAGAGAACTATAGCGCTCCTGAGGGAAACACGTCATTACCGCAAGGGGCAAGTTCTGACAGTGAGGACGGTGAGCAGACTAATGGGGATGATGGCATCATGCATCCACCTAGTCCCACATATCAGGCTGCACATGAGACCGTTCCAAGAATGGATACAGCAGCAGTGGTCACAAGCGACAGGGAGTTGGGAAGATCTAGTGGTTGTCACACACGCAGTGCAGCAAGAAATAGCGTGGTGGAAGGAAGAGAACATATTACAGGGGAAGCCATTCACACAGCCAACTCCAACAGTGACCATCACAACAGATGCCTCACAGCAGGGCTGGGGCGCGCACATGGACAGACTCCGCGTCAGGGTCCTGTGGTCACAACAAGATGCAGTGAAACACATCAACTACCTAGAACTAAAAACTGTGTTCCTAGCCTTAAAAGCCTTTCAGAAGCAGCTTTACGGACAGAGAGTGCTGATACAAACAGACAACACAACCACCATGTTCTACATCAACAAACAAGGTGGAACACAGTCAGCACCGCTATCAAGCCTGGCACAAGAGATTTGGAGATGGGCCATCCCTCTAAGGATAGACCTACTGGCAATACACCTTCCAGGAATAGACAATGTAGAAGCAGACCGACTCAGCAGGCAGACGTCGGCATCCCACGAATGGGAGCTCAACCAACAGGAGGTGCAGCGGCTGTTCCAAAAGTGGGGTACACCACGGATAGACCTGTTTGCAACACTCCAGAATGCAAAATGCCAACATTACGCATCCAGACAACCGGACCAAAGGTCCCTAGGGAATGCGCTATGGATAAGTTGGTCGAACGAATTTGCATACGCTTTTCCCCCCGATACCACTGTTACACAAGGTACTCAGCAAATGCAGGAGCAGCAGCATGACACTCATACTGGTGGCACCTCAGTGGGCCAGACAATCATGGTTCTCACAAATAATGGAAATGGCGCAGGAACCAGCGCACAGGTTCAGCAGAAGGAAAGACCTCCTGACAATGCAAGACGGAAAAGTGCTCCACCCAGAACCAGAGAGCCTCAGCCTAGCAGCATGGCTCCTGAGGACCTAGAATTCGCACACCTCAAGCTACCACCAAGCACCATGGCAGTACTCAGAGAAGCGAGGAGACCCACTACAAGAAAATGCTACATTGCAAAGTGGAAAAGGTTCTCGCAATGGTGCATTAAAGAGGGACTGCAACGAAAGGTCACAAAAGAATCAACGGTACTACAAAACTTAACGCACCTACTACACAGCGGGCTGAGCTACTCGTCACTAAGGGTTCACTTAGCAGCCATAGTGGCCTACACCAGGGGAGAAGCGGGGAAAAGTTTCTTCACCTCCCAGGTGGTCAAAAGATTCCTGGAGGGGGCTAAAAGAATAGCCCCCTCAAAAGGATGCCAGCCCCAAGCTGGAACCTCAACACTGTGCTAACACAGTTGATGAAATCACCATTTGAGCCCATACACAAGATCACACTGCACATGCTCACACTAAAGACGGCATTCTTGGTGGCTATCACGTCACTGCGAAGGGTCAGTGAACTGCAGGCTCTTACACTACAAGAGCCCTACTTGCAAATACACAAGGACAGAATTGTCATGAGAACGGACCCACACTTCCTGCCAAAGGTGGTGTCGCGGTTCCATATTAACCAGACAATACAGATACCAAGTTTCTTCCAGAAACCATCAACGCCCACAGAAAAGGCGCTACACACGCTGGACGCCAGAAGGGCAGTGATGCACTACATAGAAAGGACGAAGGAATGCAGGAAAACAAAACAACTCTTCGTTTCCTTCGCAAGCAGTTTCTTGGGACGACCAGTAACAAAAAATACCATAGCACGATGGATTGCACAGGCAATACAACTCTGCCACAAGCAGGCAGGACAAGAATTAGAGGGAGCCGCCCAGGCTCACTCAACAAGGAAGAAGGGAGCAACGGTTGCGTTCCTAGCGAACACACCTATACAAGACATTTGCCAAGCGGCAACATGGTCTTCCGTGCACACGTTCACCAAACACTACTGTGTGGATATCCAGATGAACAAAGAGGCACAAGTAGGACAGAAGGTCTTACAGCACATTTTCAGCAACCAATGCTCATCTTCCACCCAACCACCGCAATAACAAAACCGCTACAAAGTCTATGCACAGCATAGTGAATCCAGAAAGATTCACGCTGCAAAACGAATAGTTTCTTACCTGTCGGTGTAGTTTTGCAGCTTGAAGACTTTCTGGATTCACTAGCGATCCCACCCGCCTCCGCCAGGAAGATAACATAGGAGGTTAAGGGTAAAACTAGACTACATACAGAGTTTAGAGGGATCAAAAGAAAAATAAAAGGATAAAAGAGAAAGACATAGACGACAAAACAATAAGAGGAAAAGAAAAAAGAATCCGAAGATGGCGACCAAAGGTGGGAGCTTCCGCAGGAAGCGCGACGACGTCACCGAGGACACCAAATGGTGGGGGCGTCGCCGCCCACCTGGGCCAACAACAAAAAAAAAAAAGAAAGAAAGAAAAGACTACGAATCCGGACCCAACCACGAGATGGCGGAATAATGCACAGCATAGTGAATCCAGAAAGTCTTCAAGCTGCAAAACTACACCGACAGGTAAACTATTCGTTATCTTTCGGCCAACTCCGCCTTTCTCCGGCTTCCAGATCAGCCTGCTCTCTAAGTCCCTGGTTGTTAACCGTTTCCTGAAAGGCATTGCACACACGTTTCCTCCTGTGCCTTTCATAATGCCTCAATGGGACTTAAATCTTATCTTGACCTATCTGATGTGCGCTCCTTTTGAGCCCCTTCATAACTGTCCTTTACGTCTTCTTACTCTAAAGACGGCTTTCCTGGTAGTTATCACCTCTGCCAGAAGAGTGAGTGAGCTCCAGGCTCTTTCTTCTAAACCTCCTTTCCTTTCTGTTCATCCGGACAAGGTGGTTTTAAGGACCCGTCCTTCTTTCTTGCCAAAGGTTGTCACGCCCTTCCACATCGGGCAGACCATCACTTTGCCCACCTTCTTTCCGCCTCCGCATCCTTCAAAAGAGGAAGAGAGACTCCATCGTCTGGACCCGAAACGTGCGCTCTCGTTCTATCTGAAGCGCGCACAGCAGTTCCGGGTGGATGACCAGCTCTTTGTTGGCTACGTGGGCGCCAAAAAAGGTCGGGCCGTGCACAAACGAACCATCTCTCGGTGGGTCGCTTTGTGCATCAAAGCGTGTTACTCGCTGGCTAAAAGGAGCCTCCTGTGGGGCTGCGTGCCCATTCTACTCAGGGCGACGGCAGCCACTACTGCCTTGGGACGCGGCGTTCCCTTGCAGGATATTTGTCAGGCAGCCACGTGGGCCTCGCTGCACACATTTACCAAGCATTACTGCCTTGATAGTCAAGTCCGGAGAGACGGCTTCTTGGCCGCTCTGTTCTCCGTGACATTCTGGTGTAATCTATTCGCAGACCCACCACCGAGGTTGGTATTGCTGGGGTATCTATTCTAAGGTAAGGAATCTATCACTAACGTGTCTCTTTCAGATGCACAAGTTACTACTTTGTGTAACGATATATCTGTAAGAGACATTAGTTAGTGATCGATTCCCTACCGCCCCACCCATCCTCCCTGTTCTGCGAACTGATTCTAGGGTTAAGGTCATCCCTTTCAGGGCCCTAGTTTCATGGCACCAGTGGTCAGTTTCTTGCATGGCTCTGCGTTCCTGGCGCGGAAAGTCGTGTACAGAACTGACGTCAGCGTGCACGGGTGGCGGCTAAGTAGTCTCCGTGACGTCATCTCGGTGCTTACAACGCCAGCGACGAACGCGGAGCCGCACGACGCCACCTACCGACGCGCAGGGGTACTGCTGACGAAAAACTTTCCGGATCCAGTCTGACGCTTGGGGATATTCTAAAGTAAGGAATCTATCACTAACTAATGTCACAGATATATCGTTACACAAGTAGTAACTTGTGCTTCAGGGCATGTGGACCGTACAACAAAAACAATTCCACATAAACCATCTGGAACTACTAGCAATTTTTCTAGCATTGATAGCTTTTCAATTGCATCTAGTAAACAAAGCTGTCTTAGTTCGTACAGACAACATGACAGCAATGTATTGCATACAAAAACAAGGGGGGGACACTCTACAGCTTTCACAGTTAGCTCAAAGCATATGGAGATGGGCCATACCTCAAAAGATATATCTCCTTGCAGAACACCTCCCAGGAGTAAACAACCAGATCGCAGATCTGCTCAGTCGTTAAAGACAACAGATCCACGAATGGGAACTACATCCTCAAGTTCTCATCCCATTCTTCCAGATGTGGGGCTATCCGGAAATAGATCTGTTCGCCACACACCTCAACGCAAAATTCCCAAACTTCGCGTACAGGTATCAGCACCCATTGTCCAAAGGCAATGCGCTATGGATGAATTGGTCAGTAAAATTTGCTTAAGCTTTTCTACCTCTCCCGCTAATTCCATTAGTGGTTCGGAAGCTCAAACAACACTCCCTGACAATGACCCTAGTTGCTCCCACATGGGCTCGTCAACCCTGATTCACAACCCTGTTGGAACCATCAGTAGTTCCTCATCAAAAACTACAGCTCTCCCCCCAAGCTTCTCACTCAGAACCATGGAGAGATGAGACATCCAGATCCCAGTCAACTCAACCTTGCGATCTGGCACCTGAAATCATAGTTTGGCTACCTTAATCTTCTGCCACACTGCATAAACGTCATTAAAGAGGCTAGACGTCCTACCACAAGAGCATGCTATGCAGCAAAGTGGAAACGATTTGTAATTTACTGTACAAGCAATAAAATCAATTCACTGGATGCTTCAATCCAAAACATCATTTGCTATATGTTACACCTACAGCGTTCTAACTTGGCATATACATCTATACTCTTACACCTTGCTGCAATTGTGGCTTACCTACAAAACAGACAGCACTTGTCTTTGTTTTGAGTGCCTGCTATCAAAGCTTTTATGGAAGGACTCAAAAGAATCATTGTTCCTAGACTTCCACCTTCTCCAGTGTGGAATCTTAACATAGTCCTTACAAGACTCATGGGCCCACCATTTGAGCCTTTGCACAAATGTGAACTACAGTTTCTCACTTGGAAGGTAGCCTTCCTTATAGCCATCACATCTGTTAGAGTAGGTGAGCTCCAGGCACTAACTATACAAGAACCATTTTTACAAATTCACCAAAACAAAGTGGTTCTTAGGACTAACCCCAAATTTTTACCCAAAGTCGTTTCTGCCTTTCATCTCAACCAGTCTGTTGAGTTACCTGTGTTTTTTCCTCCACCAGACTCGGTGGCAGAACGTCCTCTTCACACATTAGATGTAAAAAGAGCAATACTATATTACATTGAAAGAACTAAATCTTTCAGGAAAACTAAACAACTCTTTGTTGCTTTTTCACCACCGCATAAAGGCAATCCCATATCAAAAGCAGGTATTGCACGTTGGATAGTTAAGTGCATTCAAATATGCTACATAAAAGCTAAGCGCACATTAACAATACACCCTAAGGCGCACTCTACACGCAAACTAGGGGCTTCTATGGCATTCTTAGGGAACATACCCTTAAATGAGATCTGCAAGGCTGCAACATGATCTACACCACACACATTCACAAAGCACTATTGTGTGGATGTGTTGGCAAAACAACAAGCTAGTGTGGGCCAGGCAGTTTTAAGAACACTATTTCAAACTACTGCAACGGATAGAGGTTAGCCACCGCTTGGGAGAGAGCTGCTGTATAGTCTATGCTAAAGCATATGATCTACAGCTCATATGCCTCGAACGAAAAATGCTACTTACCCAGTATGCATCTGTTCTTGGCATATAGAGTTGTAGTCATATGTGCCCACCCACCTCCCTGGATACCTTTATCTGTTGCAGTATTATCTTACTTAGATGCACTATACATGGACATCTCTTTCTACTCTTACTAACTCCATCATCACCCTTACGGCAAAACAATCTGGGGATGGAGTCGATGCCCATGCGCACTATCACCAAAAGGAGGAGTCGCCTACCTCGTGACTGCAAGACTTCTTCGAAGAAAAACAAAGTGCAAACATCCGGACCCAACACCAGATGGCGATCTATGCTAAAGCATATGACTCTACAGCTCTATATGCCAAGAACAGATGCATACTGGGTAAGTAGCATTTTCCTTTTCTAAATCAATAGTGAAGCAATTGTCGATAAATAGGTATGATAAAAGATTTACTTATGTATGCAGACACTTATGTACATTTTGAAAACATAGAATAATGTAACTATCAGTAATTGTAAGAAAGTGGCTCTGTATATACTGAACCAAAGTAAGTTTCAGTGTGCACAGTCTCCACAGTCCCCAGAGGTTTGGCAGAGGCAAAAGTTAGATATAACCTTACTCTCTAAAGTGGTAGCTTGGTCGAGCAGTAAGGCAGTATCAGAGGACAGTGTAAAGCATTTGTTGTACACACTCAGTCAGCAAATGGTCTCACACTCAAGAACTGAACTCTAGGCCAATTGTTTTGTATATAAAAATATATTGTTTTATTTTAGAACCACAAGTAGGTATAAAAATACTTTCTCAGAATGAGATGCTTTAGTTATATACTTTCAATACACAATACTTTTAAATGTAATGGCTACAGTTGTTGCAATAGGCAACACAATTCAAACACAATCATAACATTGAGCTCAATGGGGAATTTTAAGTAAATGCAATATCAATTACTTTGCGTATGATTTTCTTACTCAGGGCTGGATCCTGGATTCAGCCCTGGTGCATTTCCTGTAAACAGTTGAAAGAAATCGTTTTTGTTACACAGGCGATTTTTAAGGAATATTTGTATGTTTCAAAAATCGACACTTGGAAGAATTTCTGGAGGAAACCAGGCAATGTTATCCTATGGAGGAAAATCAAGTTATCGGTAAGTACAGTTGTAATTGCTTTTCAGGGTCAGTGCTGGGCACCAAGATCCAGCACTGGGATCTCTGCTGATAACAGGTGAGTAATTTCGTTTTCGTTGATCGGACGATTTTTAGTGAATATTTTAAAGTTTCAAAACTCGACACTTAGAAGAAACTTCAGTGTAAACCAGTCAATGTTACCCTATGGAGAAAATGCAGGTTATCGGCTTTCAGGTAAGTACTCGACTGGCAGAGTTAAGGTTCTGGGCATAGACTCAGGGGTCTCCCAGGGTCAGGTAGGTACAGTTGGTACACCCTCAGCGGCACAGGGGCGGCCGGGTGCAGAGTGAGTTAGGCCCAATGTTAGCCTATGGCGGGCAGGGGGCCCTTGGTTGGTGGCTGCTAGCAGGCAGGCCACACGGCTGTGGAGCTGGCTCCTGGTCACTTACACAGGGCAAGTGGAGAAGTAGAATAGGATAGGTGTTGCACTCCCAGGGGCACTCGGGCGGCTGGGTGCAGGGTGCTTTTGAGCTGTCGGGCGCTCAATGTATTTCAATGGAGAAGCTGGAAGTTGAACAAAGGCTGCAAGCTCGGGACGGAGATTCTTCAGGTGCGACCACCACTTCGAGAGGTAAGTTGGGTAGTTGGAGGATAGGTAGGCACCCCGGAGTTGGGCACATGGGGCCTCAGGGCACCGGGTGCAGGGGTGTCTTCGCGTCGGGAAATCTTACCCTCTGCTGGTCGCGGTTGGAGGGGTCCCTGGTTCTGAGGCTGCAGGCGTCGTCGGGAGCGTCGGAGGGTCCTTGGGTGCTGGATTCTGGGTCACAGTCGCCGGGGGGGACGTCCTCGTGGTCTTTGTCCACTCAGGCACAGGCCGGGCTCGGCGGGTGCAGAGTGTGCAGGAGTCGCGGTTCCTGGCAGCACCAGGGGTTTGTTACTTGCTTTGAGCAGTACCACTGCTCGTGGGAGTCCCAGTTCTTATAGAGTCACAAGGCAGTCCGATCCTCCGGGGTTTTCGAGGTTGCTGACCACTGGAGACGCCGGGGTTTAGCAGGAGCAGGTTCGAGGGTCGACAGGCCTGTAGGGCTGGGGCCAAGTCAGTTGGTGTCTTCCTCTTGTGAGCAGCTGCACGGCAGGTCTTCTTTCTTCTTGTTCTTCTTGCTTGTTTCGGATTCGGGATCTGAGGAAGGAAGGTTCAGGGTGCCCCTAAATACTAAATTTAGGGCGTTACAGGTAGGTAAGGGCAGGGACCAATGGGTCCCTTCCTGGGGTGGGTACACCCCTATCCTGCCACTCTCCAGTGGGAGGGGAGCAGGAGCCTAGTCCTGATTGGGCAGGGCTCCCCATCTTCAAGATGGCGAGAGCCCGGAGATGTGCTTCACCTCGCCTCCCCCACCTGAGGGGTGGGGTTGGCAGAGGCTGGCGCACCCCCTTTCCTCACTTGGGGTTTCCCGCCAGAGTGGGGGCTAGAACCGGTGGGGACCAGTTGCTGAGTACAGCAAGTGGTCTGGGGAGGCTCACAAAAGCGGCATGCCTTTGAAGCTTCCCCTGCCCATCCTGGGGGAAGAGACCTAGCACCTCGCCCAGGACGTGCATTGTTGCAGGCCCAGGAGAGCGGATGGCTCTCACCCAGGGGTCCAGCAACATGTCTGCTGGGTGGCAGCCTTGGCAGCCTCTCAGGCAAGACGTGGATTGTGGGTTAGGTTCAGGGGCAACTCTAAGTTGTCCTCTGTCGTGCATCTTACATTAAATCCCACACTGGCATCCGTGTGGGTTTAATGTGCTGAGAAGTTTGATACCAAACTTCCCAGTCTTCAGTATAGCCATTATGGTGCTGTGGAGTACGTAATGACAAACTCCCAGCACCATATACTCGTAATGGCAGCACTGCACTTACAGTGCCCAGGAATGGACCTGGGTACTGTAGGGGTACAGGGCTCATGCACCTGTACCCTCACCACTGGCATAGGGCACCCAGCTAGAGGGGTGACTGATGTATGCCAGGGCAGTGGTTTGTGGGCATAGCACACAGGGATGTGTGCCATGTCGACTCTTCACTTTGTTCTGCACCAAGACACGCAGTCTGCAAAGGCAGAGTGTGAGTGTCAGGGTACAGGGCCTCTAAGGGTGGCACAATAAGTGCTGCAGCCCTTAGAGGTCTTCCCTGGTCACAGTGCCCTGGGTACCTGTGGTACCATTTACCAGGGGTTGACCTGTGGCCAGAGATGCCAATTGGGTACAGTTTTGGGGAAAGAACACAGGCCCTGGGAACCTTATTGGCAGGGACCCAGGGCACATCAAGTCAAAGTGCATCAGTGGTCTGGCAAAAAGTGGGGGGGTTACTGCAACATAAACCCACTTCCTTACAGTAATATGTACATTTGTTAAGCAGAACTAATGCATATCTATATTTTTTTTTATAAACATAATTATTCTACACGTTCATACAAAGCAATACACATAGGTACTTATCTCTAGTACAAATAAATGCTTATATACAGAGAGATATGCTGTATATTTCTGTTTGTGTATCATGATTATGTGGGGAAGAGCCAATTCTTGAGTAGTTTTCTGACGATAACGTGGTTATCCATGGATTTTATGTTGAGGGGTAAAGAGTTCCATAGTTTGGCTGCTTGAACAGAGAATGATGTGCCATCCATGTTTTTTTTTGTTTTTTTTGGTATCTTGGGATTTTGAGGCAAGGTGCCACTCTAGAGCGGAGGTTCCTTGTTGAATGTTTGGTGATTTTATTCCTGATGAAGAGTGGTCCTGTTCCATGCATCGTTTTGTGGGTGATACAAAGCAGCTTGAACGTGGATCTTCTGGCAACCGGTGTTCAGTGCAGGGCTTTCAAGGCAGGGGGCATGTGGTCTTGCGGTTTTATATGTAAGAGTAGTCTGAATCTGTTGTAGCCTTTTCATGGTTATTAAAGGTGATCCGTGGTAGAGGCTATTGGCGTAACTAGTTTGGACAGAATAAGGGCGATAGGTAGCAACAAAGCTTGATCTTGCTAGTTTGTCCACTTGGGCATTCATCAATAGCTTGGAGTCCATGGTTATTCCAAGGTGTCTTACTTCCTTCAGTACTTTAGGCGGTGTTCCCAGATCATCCGGCCACGCGGTAAGCGTGTCATAATGTTTCCAATCGCCACACGTGAGTATTTCCATTTTGGAAGCATTCAATTTGAGATGGCTCCACGTCATCCATTTATCCACAGCTTTGAGACAACTGAAAAATGGTGAGTTTACAATGTCTTTGGGGCATTCCAGTTGAAGGAGTATTTGTGTCATCTGCATAGTTATAGCACATGAGGTTAAATTGATTGATCAGTGTCGTAATGACTTCATGTAGATGTTGAAAAGCATGGGCAAGATAATAGAGCCTTGACAGACTCCTGCTTTCGTGAAGTATGGTTTGGACCAGAAAGGTGGGGTATGGATGACATTAGTTCTGTTGCTACTGTAGGATGGGATAGAGTCTAGAGCAGTCCCCTCTAAGCCGGCTTCGTAGAGTCTTTGTATCAGAGTGTCATGGTCAAACGTGTTAAAGGCAGCCAAGAGGTCCAAGAGAAGTAGCTCTGCAACCCCGTTGCGGTCAACTGTGTTCTTCAGGTCATCCCAGATGACAGGGAGGGCAGATTCTGTGCCTCTTACTGGACGGAATCCTGTTTGGAAGTCTCAAAGTATGACATTCTCTTCAATTAATTGTGACATCTGGGCGACCGCTGCTCTTTCTATCAGTTTGCCCAGGAAAGGTCCTTTTGTAATTGGTCTGTAGTTGTCAGAGTTCAGCGGGTCCAAGTTTGTTTTCTTCGGTAATGGGCTTATGTATGACTTTTTGAGTTCTTCTGGAAATATTCCGGTAGTTAAGGAGTTGTTGATGATTCTCCTAACTGGAGTGGCAGCAGAGGTTGTTAGAAGAAATGTCTTGAAGGTTTGAGGTGGAGACGGGTCAGAAGGGCTGCCGGCAGACCTGCTTGCTTTGACCAGGTCCATAAATTCATCGTGTGAAATTTGTTGGAAGGAACGGAGAGGCTGGGTTAGAGTATTCTTGGATTGTTGTTTTGTAAAACGGTTAGTGCTGGTGCTTTGTCTACGTTTTAAGCAGAAGTCCAACGGGTCTGCTTTGTCCTTGTAATGATTTGCCAGTTTGTCTGTGAAATCTAGAGTAACAGGATGAGCTCCTTTAATGCAATTTGGTTTACGAAATTCAGTGAGAATTTTATAGAATTGTTTATCTGCACATTTAGCATTTTTTAATTCTGTCTGAATAGTATCTTTTCTCAGCTTTTGTGATAGCTAACTTGTATAATCTGTTAATTTTCTGTAGGTGAAGTTTGTCTAGATTGGCGTTTGTTTTGAGCCAGGCACTTTGCAGCTTTCTAATTTGTTGTTTTGTTTCTTTTTTATCTCTGTATTTTTCCAAGGTGCTTGTATTCCTTTGTCCTGTTGTGTGGTTTTAGTGGTATCCGGATAGCAAACGTTTCCTGTAGCCACTCATAGTTTTTTAGCAGAATGTATTGTTTATAGAGCTGTACTGGATGTTAGTTGCGTTTCTAAGTGTTCCAAATTGAGTTTGTTCCACGGCCGATAGGTGGATGCACATAAGGTGGTTTTAGGTGTGGGCTTAGTGTTTTATGTTGGAAGGCAAGCAAAAGGTGGTCTGACCACGTGACGGGAGTCATCGTTTAAAAGGGAATGCTTGTTTGTGGTGTCTTCATGGCAGAGGAAGAACAGGATGATACCCTTGCATAGGGAATGGCAATGCAATGTTGGATGTATGTATTCTTTCCAATGTGTACCTTACTGTTTTACATTTACACCAGTCTAGTATGATGACTGGAGCAGCAATTTCATCTGGAAACATAAGCAGAACCTATGCCTTCTTGTAAAGAGTGAGACTCTGATTTGACAACTTGGGTGCCTTGCCTTTCTTTTGGAGGGCTGTTCTCAATGTGTCAATCTGATATTGTGTTCATCGGTACCCACACAATATTAACTATTGTGTCTCCAGTGATTCTTACTTCACCCCTCCTATTTTTTTTTTATCTATCTCTGGACAATATTTAATTTGAACCACAAAGACACATGTCTGGCTCCCTGTCCCATAGTCCTTTGCCAAATGCCAACTCACTTGATAAGGTTGGCAGATGGCTCTGAACCCATGGGTTGAAATTGAATGAGGGAAAATGGCAATGATGCTTTTGGCATCTAAACATCGTAATTCTTCAACCAGATATCTTTTCTGAATTTGCATTCTCCTTTGTGTTGGTCCCTTTTCTCTCTCCTTTTTTTTTTTTTTGTTCTTGTTTTTGTTGGGTGTTAAACTGTCCCACCATTTTGTGCCTATTCCAGTCTCTCCTGATATCATACGCCACTCCGCAGAAACTTCTACACGTGTTCCCCATCTTCATATTCTTTTTTTCTGTCATTTGGTCTGGAAGCATTGCTGAAAGCTCTCCAATCACCGAAAAGATTCAATCAAAAGTTTGTCGAGGAAGAAGCTGAAGTGCTGGAAAAAACTACAGTTTATCAAAACTTCACATTGAGGGAAGACCAGAGAATGTCTGAACAGTGAGCCCTCTGTTCCGTATGATACGGAAAACACCTTTTCAATTTTGCACAAAAAGATGACCACCAGGTGTGCAACCTTTGCCTTCCGATACACCACAGAAGTGACAACTGAGGCCTTGCGCAGACTACAAAATGAAGACCTTAAAGGCGAGAGACAAACTGAGGCAAGCACACTATGCCATTGCAAGGTCAGGAGGAGACTGCTGGTTCAACCTGTAGTGTCTTTTTCACAGGCTCTCCTTTCCTTGTAGGGACTGAAACACCAAAATATCCTATGGGAGCGGCTATCAGGTGGCACAGTTTCACTGTATTCAGAACACCAGAGTTTGGATGATTAATGGGCTATGGAAGCTCAGTAGTTTGTTACTTGAGACCTGCTCTTTACTACTTGTCAGTTTAGACATTTGTGAGTTCGAGATTCTTACTCCGATTCACAAATATGTGCATAGTGCTGCGCCTGAATGCTTGACCCATAACATTTTGCTGTATCTTTCCTGTCATACTGTGTGTTCTGTAAATCTTTTCCTCATGCTTGTTTCCAGTATAAATTGCAAGTCTTGTGGGGATTGAAGATTCTTTAAGGTGGAATCCATAGTGAGGCATTGACTTATTATTTTTTAGATTTAACAAAATTTTCAACTTGTGCGTTGGTTCTGTTCGGTCCATGGTATGTGTGTTTTCCCTATTATATAGCCATTTTTGTGCTCACCCAGTCCCTTACCTCCAGCTGCATCATCAGTTCTGTAAAACACTTGTCTGGAGCAAAGTTGGAACCAGAAAATAAACTGTTATATTTACATTTGGATAGCAGAAAGCTAACACTTGTGAATCGGGAACCTTCAGAGTGGAAGGGCGTATTGCAAAATGTTTGCATTTCTAAGGGGGTTTAAGGACTAACTTGGACAGGGTTTGAGAAGGCATGTCCAAAGCCTTCCCATCACGTTATTTTTGAATATATGATGCAGTGCATTAAATGTTAACTGTACACGTATCTAATTTATCTTTTCTGAATGCCTACCTCGATGGAAGATACCATGCTAAAAGTTAACATATCTGTTGCATAGTTCTTCAAAGTAGGTATTTCTTCAGATTAAAATGTCACTCCTTTTTATTAATAATACTTGGTATAGAGTGGCTGCTTTCAGCTAGATAACACCTAGGAAGTGTGTGGCAGAAACTTTGTTTTCATTTAAAAATAAAACTTAAATACTCATGCCTATTTGCTCCAAGACTAAAGTGTTCCTTTTGACTGTTTGGGGCTCTTTTCTATACACTGTGAGATGCTGGAATACTTAACATGTAGGTAACTTTTCCATGTCTCATGCGTCTCAAAGAATTCATTGCTGTGTCACTAATTTAATCTTTTCTAAAATTGCAAGTAGTAGTAAACAGTTTCTTAATGTACAATAATGGAATTGTTTGGTTCTGTGTCTGAGTTCCTCATTTTAATACTAAACTATAAGGACTGCAGGCTTTGTAGTTTTCTCTATGGGATATGAATTGTTTGACAATTATGCTCTCTGTTCTCTAAGGTCTTCAAGAGACAAACCTTCAAGAGGAAAATCCAGAGAAAAGTCCAGAGACCGATCCAGGGGCAAATCCAGAGAAAAATCCAGGGGCAAATCCAGAGAAAAATCCAGGGGCAAATCCAGAGAAAAATCCAGGGGCAAATCCAGAGAAAAATCCAGGGGCAAATCCAGAGAAAAATCCAGGGGCAAATCCAGAGAAAAATCCAGGGGCAAATCCAGAGAAATATCCAGGGGCAAATCCAGA
The DNA here is from genome assembly GCA_963921515.1 of Calotriton arnoldi. NCBI lineage: Eukaryota > Metazoa > Chordata > Amphibia > Caudata > Salamandridae > Calotriton > Calotriton arnoldi. Next base: position 184,628 of record CAWUFW010009144.1, read on the forward strand.
GAAATATCCAGGGGCAAATCCAGAGAAAAATCCAGGGAGAAGTCCAGAGAAAAATCCAGGGAGAAGTCCAGAGAAAAATCCAGGGAGAAGTCCAGAGAAAAATCCAGGGAGAAGTCCAGAGAAAAATCTAGGGAGACGTCCAGAGAAAAATCCGAAGAGCGAGAAGATAAGATAATTGCCGAAATAAAAGATGAAGACACCAATGGGAGGTCTTATGAAAAAATGTGTGAAGAAATGGCAGCAGAAGAAACATGAATTCTTTAAATTTGGCCCTGTAAATAGTCAATTAAACATTCTTCTATATATACAGCTTACAATTCTACCATTTTTACTCAACTCACTTTTTGTAGTCTTGAAAGTATCTGGTTTGGAAAATAGCTGGGTAATTGCAATTTATGTATGTACTGTTCTCAGTTTTGTTCTTAGCAGACGTTTAAATAAACTTGACCGGTAGATTCATAAACATGCCAGTTATTTGTAGACAATAAATGAACTGTTTCAAGTGGGTTAACTAAGACTCGTATGTGTGGCATGACAGGTAGCTGCAAGTGCTGAAATTATTCAGCTTTTACTTGATTGCACTTTCGAAAACTAGATTAATTTTTACAGAAAACTGATTATCGTCTTAGCAGGGTGGAAACTATATATTGTGTTTCATAATGCCATTTGGGAAGCCCTTGTTTTATCTTCACTCATTACACTATCCTCTGCCCCTATAGCCTGTTATTCTCCACCCTTGTAGTGGTAGCCTAACATGCCTTGCCTCAATGTACCACAAGGTAGGGTAAGTACCCAGAGTTTGTTTTTGACTCCAGGCCTATGGTGGGAATGGCCTATCCTGTGGGATTCCAAATTGCTTTCCCTGAATATCTAGGTCTCTACCTCAGAAAGCCCTGTTTGGCAACACAAAGAGCAAAATAAATGTTTGCTTCGGCAAATCTGGTCCAGTTCCTGGTAGGGTCAAGAAATAGTTTACTTCTTGTGCAATACCAAAATGTTTCTCATAGTCAGGATGTAGTTGCGAGTCAAAACATTGCTTTGTCTAGGGCACTGAAAATCTTCTCAATTTTCCTTGCTGCAAGGGCTCTTTCATCACGAACCTGTGTCTTGCAGCAGATGTTTCACTCAAACGTCCAGCGTGCTCTTCCTCATTCTTCTAATCTCTTCAAGAATCTGTTGACCTAGCTGTATGAAGCAGTCCCACTAGTGTTTCCCATGATGCCTCCTACTGACCCATTTGTTTGCTGATGTAAACTGGTGTGCTTCCCCGTTCGTCTTTTGTACAATGTGCAAAGGTAACATGCTTGCTTGCTTTACAAGGTTGCTGCAAAGTTCTTGAAGACCATTTTTCCCATAATGTTGTGTAAATACTTCAAGCTGTTCTAGCTAATTTTTCTGTTTAAATTTTCCTTTAACGAGTGATGTAAAGGAAAATGTTTGCTGTGGAATAAATGAGCACCTGTTATCTTGATTACATTGGAGTTTGAAAGTTCTTGGTTTAGTTTTTAGTATTTGAGGCAGATCCACAGGTATGAAGGGGAAGGTCAAGAACCAGAGATTGCAACTTCTGCATTAAAAAATAATCTTGACTGCGATAACTTATTTTTTATCCACTGAACGACTTGGTATACTTTTTAGCCATTGATAGTAATTTTTGGCCATACTGAATGACTGCAACTTTTTCCGAAACCAGCGTTTATTCAAAAGCATGCATGCTATTCCCATGTGAAATGTATTGTCTTCTCTATTGTTGGTCGGGTTTTTTTCTTTAGCATTCATTTTTTTTTTTTGTAGCATTTAAAGTGTTCCAAAGTTGCATGCTCCGCATCTTCTCTCCAGAATGTCAGTTTGGTCTGAAATTTGAAAGTTTACGCCATGTATTTATTGCAGATTAATTTGCCTGTCGTTTAGCGTTTGCTCGGAATATTGCACTGTTTTGCATGTTTTTCCTTTTAAGGTCCATTGTGGCTGTTGACTGGTAATAAATACTGTCACTCCTGTAACACTGATGGGAATGACTTGCCCACAGGCTCGGGCAGTTTTCTTTCCCCTGCTCTTGGGGCTGCTCCTGACTGTTACTTGACCAGCTTGCAACCAAGCCCTCAGACTAATGTGAGTGTAGCTCCAGGGGTACAGAACTGATGTCGATGGTCACAAGCACATCAACAAAAAAAAAGAGAAGTACATGTAAGAAAAGCAAGAGAGGACATCCAATCGGAGTTGAAAAATAAAGTGATTTGAAAGATTTATCAATATACTTTTTTTCAGTTAAACTACAGTACATCTTTCTGGGCAACTCAACATGGGTGGATATGATTTTCTGGTTTGTAGCATACCTTCTAATTCTTTAAGACTTTCAAATTAAGCGAATTCCTAATGGATTTAAACAGACTAACTCATCTCCACGTACATACGTCTAGGTTAATAGGAATATTTGATGGTTCCAATGGGGCATTTAAAATGTCTGTGAACCATTTAATGACCGGCTTGTTTTCTGACAAATATATTTGGTGTACGTTAAGAGTCTCTCAGAATTGATGGAGAAGGAAATGTTCCTTTGCTCTCAACGTATCCGCTTCATCCCCTGCACTTGTCTAAAATACTTGAAGCAGATTAATCTTCGAACTTGAGGCATTTGTATTGGAGGTTGGAAGATGTTTGGAAGTTTAAGCAGCATGGTAGAAAAGCAAAGTAGGGCTATTGTTCCAGTCATCTCATTGAATAGGTCTGTGCAACATTTAGTTTACGTTTAAATTGCTGTTCCTGATGTTTGTTACAAGCATTCCATCGTACAGACGTTAGTTGCAAAACCTTTTCATATTCATTGCATTTCAATATTCCACTAGTATAGGAACTGTGCAGCCTACATGTTTTGAGGCTGTGTAAAATGCCAGATAAACAGAGTTCTATTGTGTCCTGCTTTCCTTTCTCCATAACTTGTTAGCAATTGTATGGTTTGGCTGGAATAGACTACGTCTCTCAAAGAATGTATATGAACGCGGACCACGCCCAAACATCACCTTTTTCATCCATTTTTGGTGTCCTATTTTGCAAGATAGCAGGTCCCACATCCCCTGTCCACCTACCTTTTTGGTTGGTGTCCTTTGTTCATTTGCCTCCTAGCCCTCCTTCAAAGGGCAATTTATATTTTCAGCTATTGACAAATATAAATGTGCTGTCATTTGCTAGTTATTCTGTCAATGATAAGTGTTAATCAGTGTATGGAATGCCGAAAGCGTATGACTGATGCATCCCGTTTTGTGCCTAAAAAAGTACGTAAATTTATGTCATTTAGAAATAAACCCCATCTATTTTGAAGAAATATTTATGAAGGAAATGCATCTTGTTGTAGCATCATGGTAGCTGTCGCATTACAATTCAGTGCTGGGTACTATTGGGTTGCTTGACAACTACTTGTAACCACTTCTACCTGTTTTAGGAGTGGAGACCTCCAGTCCCAACATTTAATACCTCTCCGGCAGCGTTGTCGCAAGACATCGGTTATTATGCTTATAAATTACCTTTATAAGCCATATCTGGTATAGAAGGCAGTATGCAATTTGTGCTCCTCCTTTGGAACTCTGCGTTTGGGCGTCCTGTGGTGGGTCAGGATTTTAGAACCACATTACTCAAGGAAGTTTGATAGGCCTTTTCGAATGCAACTAGTCAAATGTTGGGCCATTCTCCCTTCTGGGCCCTGGAACTAGTGTTGATTGAGGCCAAAATGGCTACGCTGACTCACTGGTAAGACGCAGAAATACTTCGTACCCGTAGTTGACTTACTGTAAACCACAATGGGCTAAGGAGTAACTTTTTTGAAGGTGAAATTGGTACCCAAACAAGCACTGTTCTGTACTAGCACCCATAATGATACCAGACACTTGATCAGCCAGCAATTGTCTAAATCTACTCTGGTATTGGCAACTGTAACTTACCCTTCGGTGCAAACTCTTTCCAAGGAAAGGTTTAAATCCAGCCTTTCTGTTTTACCTGAATGACCTGGGTTTATTGCTTAATTTTCATTGATATTTTTCCCCCTTTGGCTTATTGTCCTCTAGTTTGTGGACAGCACCACTCACATATTTGGATAGATTCCCAGTTCGTTGGTTATCAAAAACCATTACCCAACAATTTGATGGATACTTCTAACAGCAGATATCTCACCTTCGCCTATTCCCCAGATGCCACACTGGTTCTGGAAACTATTGTCCATAGCCGTGCTCCCGTCTGCTGCTAAGTGGCTATGCTAACTCCACACCGCCCTCGAAGTGATGGAGTGGAACTGCATATAATCGCCACCTCTGAGTTCTGATGTTCATTCCTTCTAACCCAGCTCTGAAGCTCTGCTCCCAACTTTGGTGAAATTGTGAGTTTTTCTGACAATTTCAAAACAATGTTAGGTTGTCCCCACCTAAAGCAACAGGTTTCAAGCCAAGCAGCGATTGCGGGAAGCAGATGTCAGTCATGGACCCGCACAAGGTGTGCCTTTATTGTCTGTATTAGGGCCATGACTGTTGTGCGATAAGTGCATCCTCTTGCACCCGAAGGCAATCCAAGACTGGAAGGTGTAGCTGTTGGTTGCCGAACGCAAGAAGTCATTGAGTAGGTCCAGATCAAGTTGCAGTCTCCCAGTCCAAAGGCCTTTCCTACGGCTACTTAACCTCTTGCTGAAAGCTCTCCCAAGCGCAAGCATAAAAAATAAAGCAGAACTCGAGACTATCTAGCCACTCCACCTCCAAAAGAAGGTGTGAGGGAGTCAAGCTCTTAGTTGTTACCCTTTGATGCCTTAAAATATGGAACCAATTCCTTCCCCCGAGTTTCCCAGTCTTTCATCAACATTGTAGCAGATGGAGGCCTTTGATATGCCTTGGGACCCCCACAACTGCAGGGGCCCACTTTCTGGTAAGTGCTAGTTGGATCTGTTCGGGGTACAGTCTGCTACTCTGGACCGACTCCTATCTCTTGTTCCAGGATTCACACCAGTCCCCTCTACATTGGTGTCTCTAGTGCCAGAAATAGGACCTGCTGCTGATGCCAGTGTCGAACCTTGAATTGCTTTTGCTCAAACCAAACTGATGTTGCGCTTTGAAATTACAAAAGTGCAACTGGCCATGCCACCTGACTTTAATCCAGTGCTGCCACATCACCCATATTATCATGACGTTTGCAGTGACTTGCTCTTCCTTCTATAGTTCTGATGGCTTACACACTCATTCACAGAATGTCAGTGGGCTTGACACCTTGCCTGACACAGAGCTTGACTCACTACTCTGGCCAGCAGTGGAAGAGAGTGCCTTGTTTGCGGTGGTTGGCCAGAGGACTGCAGAGGCATTAGATATGAAGGTACCTTCTGGTGAGACCAAAATGTCCTTGGAGTTCTTACAGCCTGAGCCAGTTACTTCTAAGTCTTTAACAAAGCTCTCACTAATACTTTGATGGTTACTTCGTCAAAGCCTTGTTCACGCTTGCTTGCGATTAAGCAGGTGGCCAGCCGTAACAGATCGGCATCTTATAACTTGGATTTTCTTGCCCATCATTCAACCCCGGAGAGATTTATTGTGCAGACCTCGACCAGTAAGGTGAATTCTAAATCATTTCTAACCATTGCTCCAAACAGAGTCCAAGAGATTTGAGGCTTTTGGCAAGCGCTAGTTTTCTTCAGCCACTCTAGCATTAAGGTTCATGAATGCCATTTGTTTGCTCTGTCCTTACATATGTCCTTTGGGCCATGGCCAGTAAGATCTTGCCGCCAGTCCCGGGAGGCCTTGGTACCTCTTTGGCTCAGACGATGCATAATTACTGGACACAGGTAAATAGGTTATCCATGCAGGTCTGGATACTAAGGGTTATGGGTGCTAATGTTAAACTTTGTCCCCATGCATGGATGCTTTCCACAGAATTCTCTGTACAGGCCTATCCTGGATATACCCTGTGATGGGTCCAATGTTTTCAGTGGAAAGGCAGACTGAATTAGAGCGCTTTAAGGACAGTAGAGCTATGGGTGGCTCTTTAGGGCTGTTGACCCCTACTAAACAGTTAACACATCAGTTCAGAAAGTTTAGAGGTTATTCTAGAGGGCTGACTTATAGATATTCAACATTACCAGCTAGTAAAGCAGGACCCCAGTCCTTGCGAGACCATATATGTGGGTCTGGCAGGCAGAGTGCAGGCCAGCAGGGGCATCAGTCCTCCGGTTCCTCTTCCCTTGCTAAACGGCACTAAACCACTTTAGTTTGTTCTTCGTGGCCGAGTTTGCCATTTCTTTATAGAAGGGCAGTCCATGTCAGAGCCAGGTCTGGCCAATTGTTCAAAATGGCTATCCCCTACCTTTTAATACTACCCTGCCCAGTATTCATCCCACACTAGAGTGGATTTCTGACAAGCACCTGCCCATCTTGTACAGGATGTGTGGCTGTGGCTCGCCAAAGGTTGCCATCCAGAGTTCTCGACTCTATTTCCTAGTTCTGAAAAATGGACAGAGCATTCAGGCTTTTTCTTTTTTTTTTCTTTTTTTTTTCTTACCTCCAGCCTCTAAATGCCTTTCTGTGAAAGGACACCTTTATGCTCACCTAGCCCAGATTGTGTCTGCTGTGGACCCGGGTGACTGGATGGTGCCCTTGAACTGGCAGGACGCATATTTTCATGTACCAACCCTGTGGACCCACAGACGTTATCTGCAGTTCAAGGTAGGCCAGGAGCATTTTTAGTTTGTTGTGCTCCCTTTCGGTCTCGCAAGCGCGTGTTGAGTATTAACAGAAGTGATGGCGTTGTTTGCGGCCCATCTTAGGAGGTTGGGGATATCCGTGTTCCTTTACCTCTGTTTTTTTAAGGCTGGCTAACCACATTCAGTCATAGACAACCTCCAGACAACAGAACGTTTGACGTCATTTGGGTTCCCGTAAAAGAGCCGAAGTCCCACCTGACTCCTTCGCAGAGACTTCCATTCATTGGAGCAGTTCTTGAGACCGTGGTGTTTAGGGCTTACCCTCTGCTGTAACAAGTCTAGGTCATTTTGGCTGTGTTTCGGGCTCTATCATGATGAGAGCAGCTCTGAGGCTTCTTCACCTCATCTGTCAGGTGGGCACATGTGGGCTGTGCAATGGAATTTGAAGATCCAAGGGGCCCAACATCAAGGAAATCCGACCAGTGGCAAACATGTCTTGCAGGAGACAGCTTGAGATTTGTAATGGTGGCTGCTCAAGCACAATTGATCGTAATTGGACCTCTCCCTTCTGCACCCAGAGCTAAGAGCGGTGACAGACTCGTACCTGCTGGGCTGGAGAGCGCATCTGGGGGAGATGGAGATCAGGGGACTCTGGTCTCCTGTAGAGGGCTCGCTCCACATCAATCTGCTGGAGTTGCGGGGCATTTGTCTGGCCTTGAAGGCCTTCCTGCTGTCCATCAAGGAGAAGATAGTGCAGGTTCTCATGGACTATGACGTGATGCTGCAACAAGCAGGGTGGAGTGACGGCCTGGGTCCTGCTTCAGGCTCTGCGCTTCTGGAAGTAGTTGAAATGTGTGGTATTTTCTCAATCGCGAACCCCCTGCCAAGGTTCCTGAAAGCCATTGTTTATGAACTGAGCAGGAAGATTCTAGCAGATTACAGGTAGCGTCTACATCCCGAGGTAGTACAGGGCGTCTTCCAACACTGAGGAGAATACTGGCTAGAAATTTTTGCTATAATGAGAATGCACAATTATGAATGTTTCGCGTATTGGAGGTTCTGCAATAATACTTGTTCGGATATGCATTCCATCTGGAGTGGAACGCTGGACTCCTAGACGCCTTCCTGCTTGTACCTCTCTGGCCCAGAGACCTGAAAAAGATCAGTAACCACAGTGCCCAGGTTATCTTTGTGACTCTTTATTGGGCCAGTAGTGTGTGATCCACGGATCTTCTGCACACATGTCCTTGCCGCCCATGGCTCTTCCACAAAAACCATTAATGCCAGGCGCTGGGGGAAATGTGGCCTTGTGTGCCATTTGCAAGGCTGGCCTTTTACAATCAAAGCTGTCGGACATCCTTTAGTTTATTTTCTTTGCCCTGCAAGGTCCTGCAGTGGTCACTATTAAAGGTTATTTGTTGCCCCTTTTGAGCTTCCTACGGTTACTGGACTAAGTCACCTGTGGTGATGAGATTTAGTAAAGGTTTGACACATTTCCTCCCAAACCGTTTGCCAAAGTGGGACCTCAACTTGGTCTTGACTTTTCTCATGTGTATGCCCTTCGAGCTGATGCATAGCTGCACTCTTCGTCTCCTGTCTGTGAAGACAGTCTTCTGCATAGTGATTATTATCTTGTTGCATGAGTGAACTGAAGGCAATTTCTATGCATCTACCCTACGCCACCTTTTTCCCCCCCGGACAGTGCTGAGGACTCGAGCGTCATTCTTGTCAAAAGCCGCGACTCATTTCCACATTTGGCAATCCATCACTACCAGATTTCTTTGCTCCCTGTTACTCCTTGAAAGATGAAAGGAACAATCTGTTGGACTCCAAAAGGGCTTTAAGCCTTTACATTAATTATACCAAGGGCCATCGACTTGCGATCAACTGCTTGTGGGGGCTCTCCGGAGCATAGAAAGGGAAGGCTGTGCAGAAGAGGACCCTGTCAAGGTGGATAGTCCTTTGCATCAAGATTTGATACGATCTTGACAATAGGCAGAATCTGAAAGGTCTGAAAGCCCATTCCACCAGAGTGAAGGCTGCTACCACTGCGTTGGTATGTGAAGTTCCTGGTAGGCTGCTACTTGGGCATCAGTGCACACATTCACAAAACACTACTTCCTTAACAGCCAGGTCCTGTGTGCCAAACATTTTTCCCGCTCGGTTTTGCAAGACTTTTTGATCTTTGTCCACTCTACAGGCCCGCTACTAGGAGAGGTGCTCTTATTGTGTCCATTCTAAGGTGAGTAATCTGCAGTGAGAAGTATCCATCAGAACAAGTTACTTACCTTCAGGAATGATCTTTTTGGGTGATAAGCTACCCGCAAATTCCTAGCTACCCGCAAATTCCTCGGTCTGTGGAGTGTCCTCTTTAACATCTAAAAATGACCCAAGTTGTTCATCAGAATGGTAATAACAATTGTTCATGATCTGCTTCCAAGGACGGAAAAGTGAAAAAACAATAAACTGACATCAAGATAAAAGGGTGGTGCTTGCATGTGGAGCTGCTCTCTTTCGGGAGTGTGTGGTGTCAGCACAGAGGTGTACGATGCCATGTAGTAGCATGTGGGAACATTGCTATGGAGAAAAGCTTTCCAGTTCCAGCCTGGGGAGTATTCTAAGGAATCTGTTGGAGAATCCACTAGAAAAAAAGTCTTACAGAAGGTGAGTAACTAGTTTGATTCCTCTTCGTATTTGGTGCACTTACTTCACCATTTATGAATGCAGATTTGTGTTGCCCAAATCCTTCTGGAGAAGTGAATGTTTAATTAGTTTCTTTGCAAAATGCAGAAACTGCTTATAAAATTAGCCTATAATATTTTTTATGCTCTTAGATCAGTTTCTCAGTGGCATTGGGCTGTGTATTAAACATACAATTAATTTGCATAGGATTGCATCTGGTAATACTTTTCCTGAAAGTGAACATTTAATTGAACATCAGACACAGGCAAATGTAGTTGACCCTTCATTTCCAAAACATCTAATTAATCCAAAGGTGGAAAGTAACTGATCTGATACAGGTGTATATAGTTAATCCTTGCAACCCATTAACAAATGCTATACATATTGTTGCGACCATATATTGGGGTTGTCGTGTCTGCTTTCTAGCATGTGATTGCAGACCTTTAGCAAAAATGAATAAAGGTGTGGGGCGTCATAAAGGATACCTAGGCTCCTCTTGTTTCTCTTTGTTGTTCAAGGTTTCAGATGTCCCCTTCAGATCTTCTGGAGGGAATTGACAAATGTTTTTTTGTAGAAGCCAGTGTATTGAAAAAGGTTCCAGAAAATAAAATGTGAAATGGACTATTTTATTTACCTGGTACCTTCTTTTGCCAAGAAACACTGGATACAACAGGCTCTTCTCATAAATAATTCTTTCTCTTTTTCAAGCTCATCCCTTCCTCTTAGTGCTAGGAAATATTAACTAACCCTGCTCTTTCCAGAGGGGCGAGAGCCTACCTGGACTCCTGCTCTTCGAGTTTAACCATCTGTTAATGGCAGACTATTCCTAGGCAGTAAGGTGCCACTATTGTTACATGTACAGAAGGGATATCCAATGTTAGTCTGGCGGCTTCATTTTCTGGATAACCAATGAATATGTGTTATTTTAAGACTTGTGTAAATGTATTGTAGACCTGAAACTCTGGTGTGAATTTGACTCTCCTGGATCCACCTTGGACACACCTGTGTCTAGTCTCAATTGGCAGGGTAGCTTATGTAGTCCTCCAGATATGACCCCATTGCAGTAAGTTTTAGGCTGCAAAGTGTATGCCTGTGTATAGTTTTTGCAAGCACTAATTACTGGACACATCCAGCAGCATGGTCCAGCAGCAGGACCGCAAAGCGCCTCGAGAGCCTCACTGGTGAAGCAGCCGTGCTCTACATATCCTGATTGATTGAAAGATGTACTTTCAGACATTAAGTTCTGCTCAATTTGTGTATAGTCTGATCAGATAGATGCTTCCCAGATGACCAATTTCTCCACCAGCAAGGTTTTATGCTTTTCAGTCATCAGAATCTTAGCCAGTGGGGGATGTTTTATCTATGTAATGGGACAAGGCACAAAAGTAAGAAAACAAGTGTCTTCATGCTGGTTCTAGTATGTTTAGCCCCTATGCTCTCTCTCCTTAACAGCAACTATTTAGTTACTCTTTCAAGCGTGTTATACAAAAAATATGCATGAAGGAAAAATGTGTAGCAAACTTGGTAGAGGTGTTTAATGGCATACAGGTCCAGAGTGGCAAATGATTAATGCATGTGACTGTACAGCTTCATTAACCCCTTCCGTGCTCATGACGAGCTCAGCTCGTCATGCTGCGCGGTAGCGCTGTGCGCATGACGAGCTGAGCTCGTCACGACCCCACCCGCGATCGGAATGTCCAGCACACGAGCGGAATTCCGATCGCGGTCAAGGGGTTAATAGTTTTGAAATAGACAAACTTTCTCTAAAAGAAAGCTGCTATCTGTGGGCACAGGCAATTCCCATCCAGTTGTGAGGAAGGAAGAGCGTACTAAGTGGATAGGAGTAACCATGAACGTAATTTGTTCCTAGTTTGTTTAGCCTTGCCTACGTAAAATAGCACTTAATACCGAAGCTGAAATGCCGAGTGAAAAGATGCTTGTGTATTGTTTTTATTCCACAAACTTACTGCACAATGTTTGTGTAGGAAATTATGTAAAATTACTGTTTCGATTTGCTTTGAAAGTATTAGCTTAATTCAGGTTTAATTGGTCTGTAAAATGCAGCTCAGATCATTTTTAGGTTTAAATTTATTTTGTTGCTCCTTGTTCAGAGTTCATGAGAATCTTTTTTTCCCTACCTTTTTTTAAATTTTCAAGTGATTCTGGCATTTTCAGTGAAGCCCCTTAGAACATCATAAATTAGAAGTATATTCAGTTGTGTGATTGCTGTTTAGTTTCCATTTTAAATGTTGAGGTTCATGTTGAACATATGAAACAGCTTGCTTACAGTGAGTCATTTGAGAGAATATAAATACATATGGACTAACCTTCTTACCTATAAATGTTCCAAAGTCATGCAACACAAAGTACCACATCTGGTCCCAACGCATGCTTTTGTAAAGAGTTGTGCCCAATGTGGAATTTCATTTTGTCTGTGGGCTTCATTAGGGTTCTAAAATGGGTTTGAAAGAAAAACATTTCTAATTTATTTTGGGTATTTTAAGTTAGTAGTTTTCTTCTCGCGTTTTCCTAACTACTTATTTGTAGATGTTTAAAATGCAATTTTTGTATCTTATTATGGGATGTCTAATGTAGAAACTTTAAAAGAACTAAAAATGCAATTCAATGCATATTACGTTAATTGACGGCAGGTATTCTTTTAAAAACTGTTTTCATGTGATTTGGTAGAGACATCCACCAGCCTTTATCTGTTTTAACAATGCTTAGATAAAGTAGTTGATTTTCAGCCCCTAAATTATCAACCCTGCAAGAGTGATGCCGGTACTGTTCTGCTGTACTGTTTCAATTACAGCTTCTAATAAACTATGGGTTTGCATGCGTGTACTACATGTGTAGTTTTTTGTTTTTATTTACTATAGCACTTTTTCTTCTGACGGCTATTGGTCTCGGTAGAAACATGTAAGTAAAGTTTGGTGTCTGATTTGCATTAAACATTTGTGCGTGCATTGGTATTTGGTTTCTTTTCTTTATCCTCTGTATTAGAATGGAATGTGGTTTTGAAGCAATATCACACCCTTTTGGATGTTTCGATTGTCTTGCTAACAGCTGTGAAGCCAGCCTGCATAATTCTTTTTTCCAGTATCTATATTTTTTTCCAATACTGTAATAGCAATTGTGTGCGGTTTGCAGAAGCTTTAAGGCATAACAAACAATTCAAGTGTACTCTAGCAGATTAACTGTTTATTTCACATTTTAGCAACTATTGGAGTATGTTACATCTCCCCATCCTCTAGAATGTACATATAGATAGATATATAGTCTGTATTCATGTGGTCATCTGCAGTTGGGAGATACAGGCTGGCCCTGAAGCCCACATAGAGAATAAAACCATAACAGAGAACCATTACAATTCTCCCTCATCTGAGGAAGCAAACTATAAAGTTGGGTTTTAGTCACTGTTGTCTTCTCGAGGATCACCCTTTCATACTGATTCCGGGGTCAGCTGCCCACCAAACCCCGCCTGTAGCAAGCTCTCATAATGTGTGCCTGTCGTACGGGTCATCTCTTTAGTAAATGTGCGCACTACCTACGGGTATTTTTCATGTCATGTGTGGTACAGCCCGTGTCCGCGAAAGCTCATTGCGGGTGGGGAGTTGTGCACCCCAGGTAGTGATTCTATGTCCACCCAATAATGAAAAGTCTGGCCCTTCTCTGCACTTGTTCAAGGTGGTTTATTTTAGATTTTAGCGCAGTCAGGTAATCGTCCCATGTATCTGCGGGAAGACCTCTAAGGCCCTGCACACATAATTTATCCCATGCATCCATCTCCGCCTTCCCCCCCATTTGAGGAGATTGTTGAGCCACCTTCGCCACTGTGGGGTCCCCGGTGACTTCCATGCCATGGCAGCATTTCGCTTAGCCAAAGCGTAAGCTAGGGCTATGAATTTTGCAGCATACTTAGGGCCTGATTACAAGTTGAGCGGTTAATTCCATCCGTGCATAAGCCCCTGTTTATACACCAGACAAAATTATGTGTTTGGTTTTAACACATCTGACAATTTATAATGTGTTAAATAACCCAACCTTTGTTACATTTCGGCTGATCAAACCTGCTGAAATCTGTAAGGGGAAAACATAACGGTGTGTTCGAGGCATATGAGCTGTAGATCGTATACTTGTGCATAGATCGCCATCTGGTGTTGGGCTCGGATGCTTGCACTTTGTTTTTGTCTTGGAAGAAGTCTTTTGTAGTCACGAGGTAGGCGACTCCTCCTTAGGACGATAGTGTGCATGGGCATCGACTCCATCTCCAGATTGTTTTTTTTTCCGCCATCGGGTTCGGATGTGTATTGCGTTGCTCCGGTTCGGGATCGTCTTCGAACCTTTTCAATGCGCAATCCTTACCACTCGACAGTATTTTCGATCGCGTTTTCCCTTTCGACGCGCATCGTAAAAATCCAACTACTTCGATTGGCGCTTCGACACGGGCCGTGAGGCCTACCCGCGCCGACCACACCAGCAGTCCATGGAACGGACTCCATTTAAGAAATGCCCCGGGTGTGGTGCTAAGTTCCCACACACGGACTTGCACGAGGTCTGTAACCTCTGCCTCTCCCCGGAGCACGAAGAAACCAGCTGCGAGGCCTGTCGATCATTCCGATCTAAGATTCGTGACCGTCGGGCTCGACGTCACGAGATGAGACGCGGCACTAGTCCGGTGCCAGATGTCTTCGGAGAAGAATCCGAATTCCAACCCGGCGCTGAAGAAGAGGAAGGATGCATTTCCGTGTCTGAAGCCGACGACTCCGACATGGAAGAGGACTCGAACATCACTCCGGTTCAACGAACTGTGAGTAACGAGCCCCAACTGCCCACAAAAACACCAAAGACTCCGTTTACACCTTCGCCTTCGGGCTCAGGTCGACACTGTGATACTATTTCAGACGCCCCGCCTTCGAGCCCGGCTATGAAACATAAAGACAAGCCTTCCGGCTTGGGATCGAGCCAACACCGTGCAGGTGTCGAACCCACATCTTCGGCACCGAAACACAAGGCTAAGTCTGACGCTCCGCTGTCTGCACTGAAGACATCTTCGGCACCGAAAGATTCACATAAACCAAAGACTTCGGAGCCGATACCACCAAGACCGAAAGCTTCGGAACCAACACCGGTTAAACCAAAAGCATCGGAGCCAAAACCAGTTAAAGAAAAAATTTCGGAACCAAAAGGAAAGCCTTCGGAACCGAAACAGGGAAAAACCAAGCCTTCGGAGCCGAAACAACCTGCGCCGAAGGGCACCGACCCTAAAAAAACACGGAAGCCCTCCTAAACAGACTCCATCCAAAGAACTTCCTCCACAAGAGTCTTTGGATCCGAAGCAAAAACAGTTGCATATTGACCCAGACACTGGGAAACTTCGAGCAACACTACCCAAAAAACGGAAGCTGGAACTCCCTGAAGACTACCACATACCTCTTACGAAAAAAGACATGGGTACTAACCCCTCTCCCCCTTACATACCTCCCTCTCCTCCACCTTTTAACCCACACCTGTTAATTTCACCAGCAAATTCACCACCACCACGTTTTCCACCTGGGCCACAGGATGATAATGATGGGGATGGGGATGAAGACTGGGTAGGGGATGGGAATGATAATCAGGACAACATTCCACAGGACCCAGACCCCTGGATGATTATGATAAAGACCCGGATCATACTAATGACCCCGATCTATATCCCTCCAGACCATCACCACCCGTTGACAATATTGGTTTCGCACAGCTCATTAATAGAGCTGCTCAATACCATGGGGTGGAATTACATACTGATCCCTTGGAAGAGGATTTCTTAGTGGAAACTTTCGCTCCCTCACGAAAAACCACAAACACTCTGCCCATGCTCAAAGGTATGATAAAACACGCCAATGAGGTATTCAAAGACCCTGTTAGAGCTAGAATACTTATATCTGAAAGAGACACGTTAGTGACAGATTCCTTACCTTAGAATATCCCCAGGCGTCAGGCTGGATCCGGAAAGTTTTTGCGTAGCAGTACCCTTGCGCGTCGGTAGGCGGCGTTGTGCGGCTCCGCGTCCGTCGTCGGCGTCGTGATCGCCGGGATGACGTCGCGGGCAGTACTTGGGCGCCGCCCCTGCGCGCTGACGTCAGTTCTTCTTTTTCCGCGCCAGCAAGCGCAGATCCGGGAAGAGCAGTGCCCTGGTCATTTTTTGACCATACTTTTTGGTGAATTTTTTCACTGTTTTTTCATCTATCAAGGTGTCGTAGGGATGCCCGGTTTCAAACGTTGCGGCGCCCGTGCGCGGATGATGTCCGTCACCGACCCGCATTGGGAGTGTCTCTTCTGCCTCGGCCGAGGCCACGACACGGAGTCTTGTACCGACTGCCAGGCCCTCAATCCGAAAGCTTTGCGAGAGCGGTCTCGAAAGCTCCTCGAGGCCCGGCATTCGGCTCCGCAGAAGCCCCGGTCGCGTGAGAGGTCCAGGGGTCGATCGCGGAGTCCACACCGGTCGTCTGCGTCGAAGTCTTCTTCGTCCGGTAAGTCGAAACACAAGAAGTCCAAAAAGCATCATCGCTCTAGGACTAAGCCTCGCCGGTCTCGCGGCTCGGCTGAGGCCCCTCCCGGCACCGTCTCCGCCCCCGCGGCCCCGGACATGCCTGTGGAGTCGCCCCCGCCCTTCCCGGGTTCGGGGGCGGATCCGGCCAAAGTGCAGGAATTCCTGTCGGCCATGGCCCGCCTCTTCGGGCCTCCAGGCCCCTCCGGTGCGCCTTCGGGCCCCGCGGGCCCTGATGGGGTTGCTCCGGCGTCGCCGACAGCCCCGGCGTCGCCCGTGCCTCCAGCCTCGATCCCGGCTTCGGCCCCGGCCTCGATCCCGGCTCCACAACCCCCATCGACGCCGGTCGACCTAACGCACCTCCGCCGGCGCCGATGTCTCCGGTGCCGTTCTCGACGCCGCCCTGGGCTCCGGGCGGCGTCGTCCCCCAGTTCCTTCCGGCTCCGGACATGGATCCGGACCGACGTCGCTCGACGCCGGTTCCGGCGCCGATGGGACCTTGGATCCCAACTGTCCCTCCTCCTTATTTTGAACCAGAGGAGGACCAGGTGGACTGGGAGGGGTCTGATGACCCTCTGACACGACGGTGTCAGTACGATGAGGACTGGACAGAGAGTCTAGGGGAGGCCAGTGGTCTGGATACTTCCCTGACACTGGCATGCTGTCTCCTCCCGTGGCTACGGAGGAGGGAGCCAATTTTGGTACGGTGTTGCGTAGGGCAGCTGGGGCCTTACGTCTCCAACTCCCTACTTTGACGGTCAAGCCTAACATCTTAACAGAGGTGCTTCAGCCGGCAGCCTCCTCTGCGGAGACTGTGCTGCCGTTTAACGACGCCCTCACTGACGTTCTTTGGGCGCCTGGTCCAAGCCCAACACAGGGGCTCCTGTGGATCGGAACGTGTCACGACGCCATCGCCCAGCTCCGGGCGACCCCCTGTTTCTCTCTGTCCACCCCACTCCTGAGAGCTTGGTTGTCCAAGCCTCCGCTTCCCAAACCGCCTTCCCTACCGCTCCTCCGGATAGGGAATCCAAACGCCTGGATCAGTTTGGGAAGAAGGGTTTTTCTTCCTCCAGTGCTGGCTTGCGGTCCGTTAACACCGCTTGTCTTTTGGGCCGATATACCCACTCCCTGTGGGATTCGGTGGCGGATGTTTTGCCCCAGTGTCCTGAGGAGGTCCAGACACTGCTTTCCCGTGCCATTGCGGAAGGAAGGGATGCGGCTAAATACACAATACGTTGTGGCCTTGACACCGCGACTCGCTGGGCAGGTCTATTGCAACGACGGTGGCGCTCAGACGCCACGCCTGGCTGAGAACCACTGGTTTTTCAGGGGATGTCCAGAATACTCTCATGGACATGCCCTTTGATGGAGTCGGTCTTTTTGGGTCCAAAGCAGACCATGCGTTGGAGCGCTTTAAGGACTCACGGGCTACTGCCAAGTCCCTGGGCCTTTCTGCTACACGCCCTCCGCTGACTTCTGCTTTTCGCCCCTATCGTGGCCACGGTAGGGGCGCCCCTTCACGTCAGCAGCCCAGCCACCGGCCCGCGCAGCAGGCGTCTTCGCGTGGCCGAGGACGTGGATTCCGCCGTGGCGGATCGAGGCAACCAGCGTGCGGGTCAGGCCACCACCTCCAACCCGTCCGCGGCCTCCAAGCCCTCCTAGTCCCTCCTTTCAGGTGAACAGCACGCCAGTAGGGGGCAGGGTCCGCCATCACCTTCCCCACTGGCGTACCATCACCTCGGACAGGTGGGTCTTGGACATTGTCCGAAGGGGCTACTCCCTCCCCTTCGAGACCACCCCCCAGCCATGCCACCTCAATTTCACCGCATGTCAGGGGATCACTTGGTGCTTCTACAGAAGGAAGTCGCGGCCCTCTTGACCAAGAGGGCCATCGAGCGTGTTCCGACCCCAGAAGTAGGGCGTGGTTGCTACTCCCACTACTTTCTGGTGCCCAAAAGGGACAAGGAGGACATGCGTCCTATCTTGGACCTCCGGAACGTCAATCGCTTCCTCCGGAAGGAGAAGTTCAAGATGCTCACCCTAGCTCAGGTCTTGACTGCCCTCGACCCTGGAGACTGGTTGGTAGCGTTGGACTTGCAGGACGCATATTTCCACATCCTCGTCCTGCCGGCCCACCGGCGTTACCTTCGGTTCACGGTAGGCCCCGAGCATTTTCAGTTCACCGTGCTCCCTTTGGCCTTACCAGTGCCCCTCGGGTGTTCACGAAAGTGATGGCGGTGGTCGCAGCTCATCTGCGCCGGGCAGGGGTTTCAGTTTTCCCCTACCTCGACGACTGGCTGCTGAAGGCGGGCTCGTCCCAGGCAGTCGTCTCCCACCTCCAGACTACGGCCGAACTCCTGCACTCGCTGGGGTTCTCCATCAATGTGCCGAAGTCGCATCTGATTCCTTCTCCACAGCTCCTTTTCATCGGAGCGGTTCTGGACACGACGCAGTTTCGGGCCTATCCTCCCGAACGGCGAGTCCGGGATATTCAGGCTATGATTCCGATCTTTCAGCCTTTATCCTGGGTTTCGGTACGGATGACCCTGAGGCTGCTGGGCCTCATGGCCTCCTGCATCCTGCTGGTCAATCATGCCAGATGGCATATGCGGGCTCTGCAGTGGGACCTGAAGTTCCAGTGGGCGCAGCACCAGGGCAACCTGTCCGATCACGTCCAGATCTCGGAGGGGACTGCAAGACAGTTGCAGTGGTGGCTCTCGAACCGGCAATGGGTCATGGGCAGATCCCTCTCCCTTCCCCAGCCAGAGCACACAGTTGTGACGGACGCGTCCCTTCTGGGATGGGGCGGTCACATGGGAGAGGCAGAGATCAGAGGCCTCTGGTCTCCGGGCGGAGTCCCGGCTCCATATCAACCTTCTGGAGCTCCGGGCGATCCGACTTGCACTCAAGGCATTCCTTCCCTCTGTCAAAGGGAAGGTAGTGCAGGTGTTCACAGACAACACCACCGCCATGTGGTACTGCAACAAACAGGGCGGGGTGGGGTCTTGGACCCTTTGTCAGGAGGCTCTGCGCCTCTGGACATGGCTGGAACATCAGGGCATGTTCCTGATGGTTCAACACCTGGCAGGTTCCCTGAACGCCAGGGCGGACGAACTCAGCCGCAGGTGCATGATGGATCACGAATGGCGTCTTCACTCGGAAGTGGCGCAAGGACTCTTTCTACAATGGGGAGAGCCTTGGTTAGATCTATTCGCCACCGAAGAGAACGCGCAATGTCATCAGTTCTGCGCGTTGGAATTTCCAAGGCGGCACTCGCCGGAGACGCTTTTCGTCACGAGTGGAGTTGCGGTCTGTTGTACGCCTTTCCGCCTATACCACTTCTACCCAGAGTGTTGAAGAAGATTCGGCACGACCGGGCCCAAGTCATTCTTGTGGCTCCGGACTGGGCTCGAAGAGTTTGGTATCCCGAGCTACTCAATATGAGCGTAGATCCCCCGATCAGTCTGCCTCTTCGGGAGGATCTTCTGTCGCAGCAGCAGGGGGACGGTCCTCCACCCGAACCTGTCCAGTCTACACCTGCTTGCGTGGAGATTGAGCGGCGGCAGTTGATTCCTTTCGACTTGCCTCCCGAAGTTTGTGATGTGATTCTGGCAGCCATGCGTCCCTCCACTAAGGTGGTATACGCCTGCAGGTGGAACAAATTTGTGGCATGGTGCACAGCAAAGGCTGTGAATCCCCTCTCTGCCCCTCTTTCTGAGGTCCTTCTGTTCCTTCTTTCTCTGGCCCAACAGGGTTCTGCCCTGGGTACCATCAAGGGTTATCTTTGTGCTATCTCGGCCTTCCTCAGGCTTCCTGATCAGCCCTCCTTTTCAAGTCCCCTGTTAACAGGTTCTTAAAAGGCATTACACACCTCTTCCCTCCTGTTCCGTTTGTGATGCCTCAGTGGGACTTGAACTTGGTTCTTACCTTTTTAATGTGCGCTCCCTTTGAGCCTCTACATAACTGTCCTCTTCGTCTTCTTACTTTGAAGACAGCCTTTCTGGTGGCCATCACCTCCGCTCGGCGGGTGAGTGAGCTCCAGGCTCTATCTTGCAAACCTCCCTTTCTGTCTGTTCATCCGGACAAGGTTGTTCTTCGGACGCGCCCGTCCTTCTTGCCAAAGGTGGTTACTGCTTTCCATATTGGGCAGACCATCACTTTGCCCACCTTCTTTCCGCCTCCGCATCCTTCCAGAGAGGAAGAGAGGCTCCACCGTCTGGACCCAAAACGTGCGCTCTCCTTCTATATTGACCGCACAAAACACTTCCGGGTGGATGACCAGCTCTTTGTTGGCTACGTGGGCGCCAAAAAGGTCGGGCGGTGCACAAGAGGACCATCTCCCGCTGGGTTACCTTGTGCATCAAGACCTGCTATTCTTTGGCTAAGAAGGAGCCTCCTGTTGGGCTGCGTGCCCATTCCACCAGGGCAACGGCTGCTACCACGGCCCTGGGCCGCGGTGTTCCGCTGCCGGTTATCTGTCAGGCAGCTACGTGGGCCTCGCTGCACACGTTTACAAAGCATTACTGCCTTGACAGTCAGGTCCGGAGGGACGGCTTCTTTGGCCGTTCTGTCCTCCAGGACTTCCTTGTCTGATCTTTGTTCGCAGACCCACCACCGGGGTTGGTATTGCTGGGGTATCTATTCTAAGGTAAGGAATCTGTCACTAACGTGTCTCTTTCAGATGCACAAGTTACTAACTTGTGTAACGATATATCTGTAAGAGACAGTAGTTAGTGACAGATTCCTTACCGCCCACCCATCCTCCCCGTTCTGCGAACTGATTTCTAGGGTTAAGGACATCCCTTTCAGGGCCCTAGTATTTTTCAGACACCTATGTCAGCTTCTTGCATGGCTCATGCGTTCCTGGAGCGGAAAGTCGTGTACAGAACTGGACGTCAGCGCGCAGGGGCGGCGCCTAGTACTGCCCGCGTCGTCATCCCGGCGATCACGACGCCGACGACGGACGCGGAGCCGCACGACGCCGCCTACCGACGCGCAAGGGTACTGCTACGCAAAAACTTTCCGGATCCAGCCTGACGCCTGGGGATATTCTAAGGTAAGGAATCTGTCACTAACTACTGTCTCTTACAGATATATCGTTACACAAGTTAGTAACTTGTGCGCCAAGGGTAGACAAAAAATATAAAGCTGCTCCTACAGACCCAATTTACATCAGGGGACAGGTACCTTTAGATTCGCTTGTTGTTTCAAATGCACGGAAAAGGGCAAATTCTCAGTCAACGGGTGACACCCCTCCACCTGACAAAGAATCGAAACTTATAGATGCATCAGTCAAGAGAATCGCATCTCAAGCTGCCAATCATTGGCGCATTGCCAATGCACATGCTCTCCTGTCGCGGTATGATAGAGCTCACTATGACGAGCTAGAAGAACTGATGCAACACTTACCAGACCAATACAAGGATAAAGCTCACGACCTCATTCAAGAGGGTAAACTTATCACAAACACTTCCATCAAATGTGCCCTTGATGCAGCTGATACAGCCTCGCATGCCATTAACACCAGCGTTTTGCTACGCCGACACGCTTGGCTTCGAATGTCAGGGTTCAAACAAGAAGTACAGTCAGCACTTCTTAATCAGCCATTTGATCAAGAACACCTTTTTGGTCCCACAGTCGATTCTTCATTGGAAAAAATGAAGAAAGACACAGACTGCTAAAGCCATGGGGGCATTACAACTACCCTCTAATAGAGGTTCTTTTCGTCGCTCCTTTTAAAGGGGTAGCTCAAACAGCTGCATCAGAAAACACTTCGTCTTATAAAGGTCACAATCAATCCTCCTCATCCAAAGGATATTTTCGGGGAGGATACAGAGGGAATAACAATGGAGGAAGAGGCAGGGGAAACTCCACCCGCACGTCCCCTACCACCAAACAGTGACTTCCCTCCACTACCCCCGATCATTCCACTCCTGTCGGGGGACGTCTATCACAGTTCCTACCTGTCTGGAATTCAATCACAACAGACAAGTGGGTAAGACAAATTAGCCAGTATGGTTACTGCCTGGAACTCGCCTCTACCCCCCGCAAACATTCCTCCCAGACAACGTCCAATGTCCATGGAACATCTAACACTTCTCAAACAAGAGCTTCTCTCTCTATTACAAAAACATGCAATAGAACCAGTCCCCTTGCCTCACCAAGGCACAGGGGTTTACTCCCTCTATTTTCTAATCCCCAAAATGTTCGGCTCTCTCAGGCCCATATTGGACCTCAGACCGCTAAACCTCTACATTCAGTCAGACCACTTCCACATGGTCACTGTTCAACAGGTGTTCCCACTACTTCAACAGGGCGACTTTCTCTCCACTCTGGATTTAAAGGACGCCTACTTTCATATTCCCATTCACCCCGCTCAGAGGAAATATCTCAGGTTCGTGGTAGATTGGGAGGACCTTGAACTGGTAGTGTTGACATTCGGGGTGACTACAGCACCCACAGTCTTCACCAAGTGTCTTGCAGTAGTTGCAGACCACTTAAGAAGTCAGCACATTCATGTTTTCCCTTATCTAGACAACTGGCTCATAAAAGCCAAGTCACACAGCAGCTGTGTGCAACACACACACACACAACAATCCAACTGCTTCACCACTTGGGATTCACGGTAAACCTCACCAAATCCCACCTCCAACATACAACAATATCTAGGGGCTACAATAGACACTTCAAGAGCTCTAGCATACCCCAACCCAGTCAGGATAAGTGCCATACAAGCTTCAATACAAAAATTTCAGCCTCAACACTCACTACCAGCGCGAGTGTTCATGCAACTAACATGGATGATGGCCTCTTGCATTCTCATCGTCCCTTATGCAAAACTCCAAATGCGTCCCTTACAGGAGTGTTTGGCACATCAGTGGAACCAGGCTCAAGGTCAGCTAACAGATCTGGTGTTGGTAGATGACTGCACCCATCGCTCTCTGCAGTGCAGTGGTGGAACACACAAAAGCTTTCCAAAGGGCGGCCGTTACTCGACCCGGTTCCACAGATTGTGCTAACAGACGCATCGCTCACCGGCTGGGGAGCTCATCTTCAAACCCATACCATTCAGGGCATATGGACCCCTCAACAAAAACAATTCCACATAAATTACCTGGAATTGTTGGCAATCTTCCTAGCGTTAAAATCTTTTCAACTCCACCTCGTAAGCAAAGCTGTCCTAGTCCGTACAGACAACATGACAGCAATGTATTATATACAAAAACAGGGGGAGGCACAGTCCAGCTTTCACACCTAGTTCAAAGCATATGGAGATGGGCCATTCCGCAAAACATACATCTCCTTGCAGAACACCTCCCAGGAGTACACAATCAAATTGTGGATCTACTCAGTCGCCAAAAACAGCAGATCCACGAATGGGAACTTCATCCTCAAGTTCTGCTTCCATTCTTTCAAATGTGGGGCCACCCAGAAATAGACCTGTTCGCCACACACCAAAACGCAAAATGCCCAAGCTTCGCATCCAGGTATCCACACCCATTGTCCAAAGGCAATGCGCTATGGATGAACTGGTCAGGCAAATTTGCTTATGCTTTTCCACCTCTCCCACTCATTCCGCTAGTGGTTCGGAAACTCAAACAGCATTCCCTCACAATGATCCTAGTTGCTCCAACATGAGCCCGACAGCCATGGTTCACAACCCTCTTGGAACTATCAGTAGTTCCTCATCAAAAGCTGCGCCTCTCACCCAAGCTTGTCACTCAGACCTTTTCTATTATCTTTGATCTTTCTTTTAGATAGTGTGAAGTTTTAGAATCGTGCAGGTGTTAGCATCATCTCTGCCACCTATCTACGCTGACATTTGTTTATTATGGTCTCTAGCAAAACATATATATTGTAATTGCATTTATATAGCGCTTACTACCCCTGACGATGCATCAAAGCGCTTTTTACCCATAAAGGATTAGTGTTGAATTGGTATAGTGAGAAGATAGTAATTTGAGTGGTGGATATTAGTCAGTTATTTGGATTTAGAAGGATAGCGGAGGGATAGAAGAGGGAAAAAAGGTTTGCATTTATATAGCCCTTGTTACCCCTGATTGGGTGTAGAAGCGCTTTTTCGGCGAGTAGCACGCTACTCTGGAACCCATAAAGGATTAGTGGTGAATTAGTATAGTGAAATATGAGAAGTTGACATGTTAGTCTGTTATTTTGATTGAGGGATAGAGAGAAGGAATTTTTTTTTTTTGGAGGTCATAGCAGTAGGAGGAGGCTTGGGATGAGTATAAAGGGATGTGGAGTGGAAGAGTCAGAGGGAAGAGTTTAGAAAGGCTTGTTTTGGATGATCGGTATAGTAAAAGGTGTCGGATGATGCAAGGAGGGGTAAAGTAGGGGAGAGTCTAGAAAGGGTTATTTTGGGGATCATAGTGGTATGGGGTTTGGGATGAATGAGGGTGGGTTTGTGTTTTGGGGTGCCCAGGGTAATTTTAGGGTTCAGGGTGGGTTTGGGGTGCAGGGGTATTAGGGTTCAGGGTGGGTTTGGGGTGCAGGGGTATTTTTTAGAGTTCAGGTTGGGTTTGGGGGTGCAGGGTTCAATGTGGGTTTTGGGGTGACCAGGGTATTTTTAGGGTTTGGGGTGGGTTTGGGGTGCAGGGGTATTTTTAGGGTTCAGGGTGGGTTTGGGTTTTGGTGTGCAGGGGTAAAGAGTTCAGTTTGGGTTTTGGGGTGCCCAGGGTAATTTTAGGGTTCAGGGTGGGTTTTGGGGGCAGGGGTATTTTTAGGGTTCAGGGTAGATTTGGGTTTTGGGGTGACCAGGGTAATTTTAGGGTTCAGGGTGGGTTTTAGGGCGCCCAGGGTAATTTTAGGGTTTAGGGTGGTTTTGGGGTGCCCAGGGTAATTTAAGGGTTCAGGGTGGGTTTGGGGTGCAGGGGTATTTTTAGGGTTCAGGGTTAGTTTGGGGTGCAGGGGTATTTTTAGGGTTCAGGGTTAGTTTGGGGTGCAAGGGCATTTTTAAGGGTCTGGGTGAGTTTGGGTTTGTAGGTGCAGGGGTATTTTTAGGGTTCAGGGTGGGTTTGGGGTGCAGGGGTATTTTTAGGGTTCAGGGTTAGTTTGGGGTGCAAGGGCATTTTTAAGGGTCTGGGTGAGTTTGGGTTTGTGGGTGCAGGGGTATTTTTAGGGTTCAGGGTGGGTTTGGGGTGCAGGGGTATTTTTAGTGTTCAGGGTGGGTTGTGGGGTGTCCAGGGTAATTTCAGGGTGGGTTTGGGGTGCAGGGGTATTTTTAGGGTTCAGGGTGGGTTTGGGGTGCAGGGGTATTTTTAGGGTTCAGGGTGGGTTTGGGGTGCAGGGGTATTTTTAGGGTTCAGGGTTTGTTTGGGGTGCAGGGGCATTTTTAGGGTTCTGGGTGTGTTTGGGGTGACCAGGATAATTTTAGAGTTCAGGGTGGGTTTGGGGTGCAGGGGTATTTTTAGGGTTCAGGGTGGGTTTGGGGTGCAGGGGTATTTTTAGGGTTCAGGGTGGGTTTGGGGTGCAGGGGTATTTTTAGGGTTCAGGGTTTGTTTGGGGTGCAGGGGCATTTTTAGGGTTCTGGGTGGGTTTGGGGTGACCAGGATAATTTTAGAGTTCAGGGTGGGTTTGGGGTGCAGGGGGGTTAGGGTTCGGGTTGGGTTTTGGTTTTGGGGTGCAGGGGTATTTTTAGGGTTCAGGGTGGGTTTGGGGTGCAGGGGTAATTTTAGGGTTTAGGATGGGTTTTGGGGTGCCCAGGGTCGGTTTTGGGGTTGCATGTGTATTTTTTGTGTTCAGGGTAGTTTTGGGGTGACCAGGGTAATTTTAGCGTTCAGGGTATTTTTGGGGTGCAGGGGTATTTTTAGGGTGGGTTTGGGGTGCAGGGGTAATTTTAGGGTTAAGGTGGGTTTTGGGGTGCGAAGGGTAATATTAGAATTTTGTGTGTATTTATTGGGATACAAATGGTAATTTGGGGGTTTTAGGGGGTATTTAAAAATAATGTTATTCTATATATATATATATATTACCTAGTGGCGGTCGCCAGTAGGTAGTTCTAGTTAGGACCTCATTTCTATTCAAAAAGCGTTTTTTCTTTTGCCAATATCTTTGGCGTCGGTTGACGAATCTTCGCAAAATTTTCAAAACTAGTGGGGCTCTCCGGTCAGCTCCTGTCTTGAAAGTTTCAGGGTGATTCGTGAAGCGGGGGCCGAGAAAAAAGGTGGGTCCCAAAACGCGTTTTCCCCATGTTAATTTCCATAGGAAACTTTAGAAAAAGATAAAATATCGATATCTGAGCACCGAGGAGGGTTCGCGACTCCTCCCGGGCACGAGCTTCACTCTGATTGGCTGCCAACACTCCAAACCAGGAAGTGTTGGCAGCCATCTTGTGACTCGGTAGAACCGAGTCACAAGAAAACAGTGAAACAATGTGGAAAATGAAGAAAAGGGGGCAGGGTAGAAACACCCTTACCCCCTAGGCCTGCTGAGGGGACGCCAAAAAAGCATTTTTTTTTTTTTTTTAAACACGGATGAAGTCACGCAGGGTGCGCGAATCCCGCCGAGAAAATTTTAAAAAAACGAAGCGCGGCCTCCCACGCTTCGTTATTCTTAAGCCCCCGGGCCAATCCCAATTCATATAGCGGGGGCCCCTGCAGCCCCGGGGACCACCACCTCCCCGGGGCTATGTGGAAGATGTGAGGGGGGCCGCGCAGCCCCCCTCCTGGAGCCCTTGATGGCCCTGGGGATCGCCAGCCCCCAGGGCCGGCTCCTGCAATGTCCCGGGGTGCCCACCCCCGGGACATTGCTGTTTGCTATGGCAGGGCGGGAGGGCGGCTCCCGCCCTGATTGCAAACTCTGCTTCGGTTTTTGGAAGCGAGAGCAGGAAACCTGCTCTCACTTCCAAAAACCGATGCAGAATTGCTTTTGCACAACCCCTTGTGCAAAAGCAATGCCGGCTCCCGCAGGAGGCAGGGAGCCGGCTGGGACCGTGGGGGCATTGGGGCTCCCCCAACAGAGGCTAGGCCCCGGGGATGGGGTCCCCGGGCCATAATTGGCCTTTGGAGGGGGGCCACGCAGCCCCCCTCCAAAAATATATATTAAAAAACGAAGTATGGCCATGCCCCGGGGGATGGGGTCCCCGGGGCAAATACGAAATGATGGAAATGGATTGATTTTTTTTTTTTTTTCGATCAAGTTTGGAGTCATGACTCCAGCGCGGCGCTCAGCGCGGCCCCCCGTGTAATCGCGATGGCGTCGCGAATTCACCTAAAATAAATAATTAAGTAGTATATAATATAGAAGGTAGTGTTGTGTGTGTGAAGTTGTTTTAGAGAGGTATTGTGCTTGAGTTAATGGCAATGTTACAATTGATAGTTGTTAAAAATATATATAAAAAATGTAATATTTAAAGTTGAAAAGTGTGTTGTGTTGTAGTATAATGAGTTTTTTTTTTTTTTAAATGTTAAAAAAAAAAAAAACTTTATTATATTATAGGGTGGCTCTAAAAAGAGCCCTTGTTTTCATTGAGACTTTGTTGTAGCTACATGTAAGTGCCGATGCAGAGCTTTAGGTTGTTGAGAGACTGTTTCCCTGATCTGTGAAATGTACTACATCACTCCTGTAGATGCCATCCATATCAAAGCGTAGATTGTTGTTATATATTGAGCCCATGCTATGGTCTCTGAGGTAAGCAGAAACAGCTTTATTGACATTTTTTCTAGCCTTCTCAATCTGTGGACAAAATTGATTTGACCACTTCCATTTTTGTCTTTGGCATATGTTCGAGTATACAAAGACAGTTTGAGGTAAAAGCAACATCAATTGTGCAAAGGTGTCCTTCATTAGCATTTCCAGACCTACCCCAGTCAATGTGCCTAGGTCATTGCCACCACAGTGCACAATCATGAGGTCAGGGGTTGGAGATGCAAAAGGTTTTAACCAAAGGCATCAATTGGTGCCACTTTAATCTCTCTGTCCAATCCATTTAATGTCCACATTTTGCAAAGCTAGGTCTTTGTCAATACCTCTGCGCTCAGCATACCTTTTGCACCAGAAAACATAGCTGTGCCCAACAATCCACACTGTAAGCATCTTGAAGGGATGTCTGTAAGTAATGAAGAGATGTCTGTAGCTGAGGTAGTCAGTTGGTAGAATGAGAGGTATGTAAAATGGTGGACAAGATGCAATTTTTTTTAAATTAGAGAATTGATTGGCTGTTTAAGAACATTCTATATTCAAAAATAGGGTGCATTTTACTTTTTTATAAAAGCATATTTCTTACTGGTTAGTAAAAATGTTTGAAAGGTACAATAGAAAGGATAAGATCATATTTTGCCAAGTCAATCACACCTGCTGTTTGCATTTGCAACATTGTGTGGTGAACTTGAAAATATGGTGAACTTTTGACCTGTGAGTTCAGTTGAATGTTCCATGAACTGTTTCTATGGAAACTGGCATGAAGCAGAATGGGGGAAGGCTTGAAATTTAACTGTGGTTTTAAAATGTGAAATTGTAATTTATATAGAAGTAATATTTTTTTTCAATTATATTTCCCAAGTCGGTACTATCTTTAGAAGTGGTGTTTAATTAAAAGATAGTGTTGAATTTATTTGTTATATCTTTTTGAACTCCCGTATGAATTTGCGACTCCATCGCAGTGGTGCACGATGGGGTCGCGACTTCTAAAAAAATGTAGAAACAGTTTGGGCACCTTTAGAAGTCAGTTGCTAAGGGTTATATGTGTAACCAATAGAAATGTGTTTTACAATTTGAAAAATCTAGGAAGCAATGTGATTTGTTGGTTATATGTATTTGTGTGGAGAAAGAGAGGGAAACTTTGCAATTACTGGTTTTACCTTGATGAGTCTGCTACATTATATTGATTGTGTGTAAAAGAAAATCCTGTCAGTTTGTGAGATTTTAAATTCAACACATTTATTTGCAAGGTGAGTTATACATTTGTGAGGTTTATTTTTAAACTTTTAGCATTATTCAAAAACTGTGTTGAAATATATTATTAAATGTAGAGATGTATATTGTAGTTTTATTGTACTTAAATGTTGTTTAAATAAGAGTCTGTATAGTAATATATGTATTTTTTAAGATGGATTACTGATGTTCATATAAGATGTTATTAATTAGGCTTGTTTTTTTAGTCTCTACAAAGGTATAGTTGAAGCTGCATAATTTTAGATAGTTTGGTAAAGATGCAGCACAACTGTGCAGTTTGAAAGATGTTCATATAAGGTGTTATTAATTAGGTTTCTTTTTTCTAGTTTGTACAAAGGTAAAGTTAAATTATGCCACATATTTTTAGATAGAATGGTGAAGATGCATCACAAAAGTCTGCTTTCTAGGATGGTCATATAAGGTATTATTAATTAGTTTTTTTTTTTAGTCTGGAATAAGGTATAGTTAAATGATGCCACATAATTTTAGAGAAAAAGATGAAGATGCAGCACAAAACAGTGGTTTAAACAATGCAGAAATAAGGTGCTGTTAATTAGGCTTCTTTTTTCTAGTCTGAACAAAGGTATAGTTGGATGATGCCGCATAATTTTAGATAGAAAGGTGAAGATGCACAATAAAAGTGTGGTTTTAAAAATGCTCATAAAAGAGTTGTTAATTAGCCTTCTATTTTAAGTCTGTTGAAAGGTATTGTTTAATGATGTCGCATATTTGTAGATAGAATGGTGAAGATGTAGCTCAAAAGTAAACCACCACATATTACCCTTGCAGGCATGTTGCACTTATCTACTCAACTAGGTAATACGTAATGACTCATCTATGTCTTCAGATTGTATTTATACAGTTATCTGTATGCTTAGTGAACTATTAAGAGGCTGCCTGACTGATTACAGGAGTGCAAAGGTAGTGACTGGGTGATTTTAAAACTACATGAGTAATGATTTGACTGATTCCATATTCTCCAATCACCTAGTTAGTATCCAAGCACTCATGAAATCACTTTGCCACTACCCAAGCACTTATGAAATCACCCAGGCACTACTCATGCACTCTCCCAATCACCCAAACACTACCCATGTACTAATGCAATAACCCAAGCATTACCCATGCACTGATGCAATCACACACGCAGTACCCATGCAATTCTCCAATCACTCATGAAATCACTCCGCCACTACCCAAGCACTTATGAAATCACCCATGCACTCTGCCAATCACCCAAGCACTACCTTTGCAGTCGTAGAATCACTCATGCCCTTCTCTTGCATTCATCTATTTAGCTAGGCAGTACTCAATGACTCATTGATCCCTTCAGGTGCTATTTATACACTTAACCATGCAGTCAATGTGTATGTATGCACTCAGGCAATTAGCTAGCCACTATCTATCTTCTCCTACAAAAATCCAGTGACTACCCTTGCTCTCATACAATCACCCAAGCACTACCTACGGAGTTTTGGAATCACTCAGGCAGATGTAGTACATGTCTCAGTTTCTAGGTTTTCCTATATTTCAGAAATATTGTATATATATTTCTTTTACATATCATGATGATTTGGAAAGGTAGACCCATATGTATGTGTGTTTTTAACAATATGGGGACACTTATAGTTGAGTCATGTAATAGTGTGCAGCTTTATATTTGGCTAGGCCCAACTGTCATGTACTTATAACAACACCCAAGTACTCGCCATGCAGTCTTACAATGATGCAGGCACAACATATGCAGTGCTCTAATCACTCAGCCATTGCTCTTGCACAGATGCAATCATTTAGGCACTATCTATGCACTTATGCAATCACTAAGGTATAACTCATGCAGTTATATAATCACCCAGGCACTACTGTTGCACTCCTTCAATCACGGAGGCAGTATCTTTCTACTCTTGTAATCACTCAGCCAGTAGTTATGCTGTTATGAAATCATCCAGTCACTACTTTTGGAGTCTTTTAGTTAGTCAGGCTCTACCTCAGTAGTCCTGCAATTATCCAAGAAGTACCCATGCACTTACAAAATCTCCCAGTCACTTGCTATGTAGTCATGTAAATCCCCAGACATTATCCCTGCAGTTATGCAATCGCCGAGGTGTTACCCATGTACTCCTTTAATCCCTTTCTTCTCTTTCAATCACATATGCACTTTTCTTGTACTTATGGAATCAGTCAATCATTACTCATGTAGTTTTAAAATCACCCAGTCACTACCTTTGCACTCCTGTAATCGGTCAGGCACCATCTTAATAGTTCACTAAACATCCAGGCGGTACTCATGAACTTATAAAATCATCCACTCACTTGCTATGTACTGCAGTAATCCTCCAGAAATTAGCCTTGCAAGCATGTCATTATCCAGGGTCTACTAATTTACTTTCCCTACAGTCATGCAATCATGCAGGCTGTACCTATGCAGTCATGTAATAACCTACACACTACCTTTGCAGTCGTAGAATCACCCATGCCCTTCTCTTGCATTCGTCTATTTACCTAGGCAGTACTCAATGACTCATTGATCCCTTCAGGTGCTATTTATACACTTAAGCATGCAGTCAATGTGTATGTATGCACTCAGGCAATTAGCTAGCCACTATCTATCTTCTCCTGCAAAAATCCAGTGACTACCCTTGCTCTCAATCACCCAAGCACTACCTACGGAGTTTTGGAATCACTCAGGCAGATGTAGTACATGTCTCAGTTTCTAGGTTTTCCTATATTTCAGAAATATTGAATATATATTTCTTTTAGATATCATGATGTTTTGGGAAGGTACAGCCATATGTATCTGTGCTTTTAACAATATGGTGACACTTATAGGTGAGTCATGTAATAGTGTGCAGATTTATATTTGGCTAGGCCCAACTGTCATGCACTTATAACAACACCCAAGTACTCGCCATGCAGTCTTACAATGATGCAGGCACAACATATGCAGTGCTCTAATCACTCAGCCATTGCTCTTGCACAGATGCAATCATTTAGGCACTATCTGTGCACTTATGCAATCACTAAGGTATAACGCATGCAGTTATATAATCACCCAGGCACAACTGTTGCTTTGTCTGTTTGTGCTCCCTTCGTGCATCTTTCCCAACCTCTGTTGATTCTTTCTGCAGTTCTGTTCCTGTTTCTGCACCCCATCTCCCTCATTGTGTAGCCCTCTTGCCTCATTCTGCACATCTCCTACCTCTTTATGCACTCTTGTTGTCTCTTTTTACAGTTCTGTTGCTTCTTTTTGCATCTCTTTTGCTTCGTTCTGCACTTCACTTGCCTTTTTATGTAGCCATCTTTCCTCTTTGTAAACCTCTGTTCGTTCTTTCTGCACTGCTTTGTTCTTCCTGTACCTTTGTTTTGAATTTCTCCATCCCTCTTCCCTTTTTCTGCACCCTTCTTCTCTTTCTGCACCTCTGTTGCTTCATTCTGCCCATCTGCTCCCTCTTTCTGTACCTTTTTTGCTTATTTCTGCAACTTTCTTACCTTTTTTTGCAGTTCTCTTCACTCTTTCTGTACCTGAATTGCCTCTTTTTGCAGCTCTGTTGCTTCTTTTGCACTACTGTTACTTCTTTCTCCATCTCTATTGCAAATTTCTGCACCTGTCTCATGCAATTATAAAAACACCAAAGGAGTTGTTATGCAGTCTTACAATGATGCAGGCACTAGATATTTAGTACTGTAATCATTCAGACATTACTGCTGCATTTCTTTTTCTACACCTCTCTTCACTTATTTTACAGCTCATGTGTAATTGTGAATATATTCCGAAAACCATATATGCACTTGTTTGTAGCTTTTAAATAGAAGGTGTTTCTTTAGTAATAAAATAGTATATTTCTATATAATTATTTTAATAATATTAAATTCATTTTAAATATTCTTTTTTTCAGATATTCTTCATTATTATTAAGAAAGACTTACCATGACAAAAAACGGAAAAGAGAAAACAAGAAAAGAAACAATACTATTTAAAGAAAAGACAACAGCAAGAATTAGATGAACTACACCATGTGGGAAAAAAGAAAAGGTCTTGCGGTAAGAGAACAAAAGAATTTATTAAAAGACTTTCAAGGACTAGAAAGGGTTTTGACAATGTAGAAAATAGAAAGAATAGCTCTAGAACAAAGAAGAATGAAATGAAAAAAGGACAAATTAAT
This sequence comes from Calotriton arnoldi, assembly GCA_963921515.1. Lineage (NCBI taxonomy): Eukaryota > Metazoa > Chordata > Amphibia > Caudata > Salamandridae > Calotriton > Calotriton arnoldi. The sequence goes on from CAWUFW010009144.1 coordinate 217,578, forward strand.
GGCAAATCACGTTCTGATAAAACAATCTATGCTAAAAGAAGGATGAATCAATTTTATGATATAAGGAAACGTATGTATAAAAGTAGAGTACTACAAAATTTATTGAAAGATGGCAAGAAATATAAAAGAAGATCTGCATTTTATAAAAGAAAAAACAGATTGAAACTATAGTCAAAAGGCTTTTGAAATAAAAAGAAAATTGTTCATTTTAGTTTTAAACAGAATGCGAACATTAGATAAACCAATGCATTCTATGAAGGACAAAAGTAAAAATAAGAGAGTAATTAACAGAACTAACTTTTGTAAAAAAAATTGGGTGAATGGAAGCACACTTCAAGTTCAGAGCCTTTCTTTAATGAAGAGAGCTATTTTCAAAACAATACATTAGTTCACGCAGTTGATACCAGTGGTCGTGCTTATGAAGTGAAGAACAGTTGTGCAATTGCAAAAGAAAAGATGGTTCCTAGAAATGTAGAAGAAGTGATAGCTGATGAAGTTCTAGGGAGACGTTCTAAAGCCCCAGTGTATACTTGGGATTGTAGTAGTATTTGTAGTATACGACAGGAGTCTATTGATATTTTACTGAAATTTCTTACGAGAGTATAGTAAAAAAGTATTAAACAAAAGATTAAGATGTTGCAAGGACTAGATCCTTGTAAAGTGAGGAAAAATACTGGTTTGCAAGGTCATTCTCTGGCTTGTCTTTCTAGAAAAGTGTGTCAAAGTGTTTTTCATCATTTGAGAATGTTAGCAGTACATCACTCTGCAATGCGGAAGTTAGTAAGAAGATTGTACTATGTAAAAAGTCCTGCAATAATTTTAAGTGACTTAAACACTGCTCTTTTGCATGGGTCAGTATCGGATGTAAAAAAAGTTTGTGATGATATAGAGTTTAGTTTCTTTGGTCCTGAACAGGAGTGTAGAGAAAGTGTGAGTTTGATAAGTGTAGGTGTTGAAGAAGAGGTGGAAGATAGTAGTACTGAGAAGTATGTAGAAGAAATTACGAAGTTTAAGGTAATTTGTTGTGAAACACCAAACTGTTTGTATTTGTTGTCGACGTACTCACTATAGAAATCAAACTAGGAATGTTGATCTGTATTTAAAAAGTGAAAAAGAAAACAATGATAAGTGGAAGGAATTTGGAGCTTATTTGTTGGTGGAAGATTGCTTTGAGTTGGGTAGTGATCAACGTATTTGTAAATATTGTTATAGCAAATTAGAGGAGAACAAAATGCCAGCTAGAGCTGTATACAATAACCTAGAGTTGGTAGCTATTCCTCCAGAACTGGTAGATTTAAATACGTATGAGTCCATTCTGATTCAATCTGTGCACCCGTTTCAGGCTATTGTTCGTATGGAGCCTAAAACAGGTAAGTTGCCTCCCACAGATTTACAAAGAGGATTAAAAGGAAGAGTTGTGTATTTACCTTTAGATTTAAAGAAAAATATTGAAACTATTGGTGTAGAGAAAGAGGAAACTGAACCTGTAGTTATTCTAGTTAATGATGTTCCTACGAAGAGTCGGAAAATATGGCAAGAATTAGTAGATGTCAGCAAAGTGCAAAAGGCTACGTTATATCTCATAAAAAACAATCTTTATTACAAAAATGTGTATGTGGAAGAAGAAGAAATAGTTTTAGGAGATGATAGCGAAATTTCAAGTGGCCAAATTGAAAAAGTGGACATCTCCAAAAGTGAAGAAATTTATGAACATTATAGTGTACATCCTTTACATTCAAAGGAAGTGATTGGAAATAATATTGAATTATTCCAAATGAAGAAAGCGAAGTGAACTCCCATGAGTGTTTGGGAAAGAAGTTTGGAAGCTCGTTGTTTTCCACAGCTCTTCCCCACTGGAAAAGGTGGACGATATGACGAACGACCAGTATAGCGTCAGAATATCGTACAACAAAATTGTACTCCGAAGATCCAAGATTTCGACAATGTATTCCATATATATTTCATCTTTTGTTTGAAAGTGACTTGTCTGGACTTTCATATGCAGTGAACCACATATTAAAAACAGGAGTTCATCTTCAACATGTTTCTGCAAAGGAATTCATGGACAAAGTACAACAGAGAGACGATCATTTAGAATCTCAATTGATTAATTTGATGCCGTGTCAACGTGGTACTAATGAGTATTGGTATCGTCGTCATGGAGAACTTAAATGTATGTTAAGGAACTTAGGAACCCCGACATGGTTTGTTACGCTAAGCTGTGCTGAATACGCATGGGACGATTTACTTGAATTTCTTCGAGAAGCAAATTCAAATATTAAAAACATTCAATTCAAGACAGCTGGAGAACTGTGGGGCATATTCTCAGGGACTCATCGCCGATTTAGCGGCACTTTACCGCCACGAAAGTGGCGATAGACCTATCGCCCTATTCACAAGCCTGCGCAAACAGCCGACATCGCCAGTTAACCTGCGATAGCTGACGCTAAAAACATCGCCAAGGGAGACAGCGTCAACTAACGCTAATGATATGCAGAGTAGGCGTTCCCGTCCAAAAACTCACGATAACACCACTTTGCGATATTCTCAACGACCAGCCAGATCGGCCATGCGGGCCAAAAACAGGCGATAAGGCGCGTTAGCAGCAGGGACTCAAGACCTGCTTTTTTCTGGTCTTAAGTAGGACAAAAACCTGCAGTATAAAGGGAGCCCAGCCCAGAGCCACATCTGAAGATCAGCAGATGCCATGGAGCTACTAATCATGCAGCTTGGAGACCCAAGAGGGCCACAACACCCACCGCCACCACCCCCAGGACCACCCCGCATCCAGGACCACCCCCCCCCCCCCGGACTACCACAGAGGCAGTGCTGAACAAGACGGCGGACCTTCCGAAAACACACCAGCCTCAGAGACTCAACGCCAGAGGATGACATTGCCCACTACAGGCACAAAAGGACAACCATCCTCCGCATCCTGACCCACATTGCCCACAGGCTGATGGTACCAACACAGCGGACAACCAACATCCCTCCGCAGACAAAGCTGCTGGCTGTGATGCACTTGTTGGCCTCTGGTACCTTCCAACCAACAACTGCCAGAGTCGGAGGAGTCTCACAGCCAGCCCAATCAAAGTTCATCATACCTGTCATGAATGCCATCATCAGCTTCATACCCCAGCACCTTCACCTCCCACACACTGCGCAGGAACAGCTGGAGACCAAGCATGGCATCTACGCAATAGCTGGCTTCCCGCACGTGTTGGGGGCAATTGACTGCACACATGTCCTACTTGTGCCCCCTGCCAACACTGCACACAAGTACCGCAACAGAAAGCACACGCATTCCATCAACGTGCAGGCAATAGTGGACCACCGGGGACTGTTCACCAATGTCGCCGCCAACTTCCCAGGCAGTGTGCATGATTCCTACATCTTCCGACAGTCCATCATCAACCAGCGCTTTCAGGATGGCACCTATGGAAATGCACTGCTCGTTGGTAAGTACCAACGGAACACACCACACACCTCAAATCCAAAATCATACAACTCACAACTGTGGGAATGCACACGTAACAATATCACATACAACATGCCAACCAACATGCCCACCTACCAGACACGACAACACAAGTAACTGTGGTAACAGGGGCCAGACATGTAGACAAACCATCCACAAAGGCATAGCCCCTCTGACACACAATTGCAGAATGTGGGGAGAGGTGGGAACCAAGAATGTGCGAAGGAGGCAATGGTCCCATGAATAAGAATGTACACAATGTCAAGTGTGGCGGTGATGTGCTGGACAGCCTTGAGTATGCAGAGCACAGACATATCCATGTGGACATATACTGCTGGGGTTTGCAGTGTTGTGGACAGTGGACGCAACCATGTTACCTCAGGCAGTGGGGAAGACCTTGGACATGTAGCTATGTTGCCCCCCCCCCCCCTGTAAGCGTAGTGGGCTGGGCCGGCGTACGCCAGTCCAGCGTAGGAGTGAAGAAATGGCCCGGGGCTCTGGGCGTGGTACAGTTCTGGGCTCTGGGCGTGGCTCAGTTCCGGGCTGGCCACAAAAGTGACTATGGCGTGTCTCTCTGTTGTGGTGTCTGCGCCACCCGGCCCTTAATCGACAATGTAGCAATGTAGTTTTGTAGGGAATCTGCACATACACAGAGCTATGCACAGCAATGCGTGACTGCGGTATCTAGGGGCTACGCCTTCCTACAGCCTTAGTACCCACGAGCCCACGACCAGCTAGCTATAGTGTCCCACCTGCCCTCCTATACACAGATAGAGAAACAGGCGTTTAGACAACCCAGAACACAACACTCCCCTAATCACTTAGGGATCGTGGTAACAGGTCATCTTTCGCTCAGATTCCCGTACTCATCCACAACAAGAGATTGACAGTCACTGAGTTAGTTTAAAATGTTTATTTTAACTAACGTGCTATAAAATGCAGTATACGAGCCACTACTAAAATCAGAATGCATAATACAAACATTGTCAGCATTGTAGCAAGTCCATACATTATAAAAGGAGGAATCATTGTATATTGATTCTGGAGACAGGACTATAAAACCCACTCTCCCTCCCCATGGATGGGAAAACTAAGATGATATCATAGAAGATCTCTGGGTTTGTATAGCAGACCCCATACCTCTAAGACATAGATCGTGTCTCTACATCACAGCTCCATACAGCTCTTCATTCTTGATAAGTCTCTCCTCAAGTGTGTCTGCGTGTAACATGCATTCTCCTAATATAAAAAAAAAGGTGCGTGTCCCACAAACAGCAGCTGCAGGGTATGTCTCGTCTATGTGCTAGGGCCTGACCATATCAAAATAACAAGGGACGGTGTTGTTTGACCTTGCTCACGATGGTCAGACTAAACTCCAGGAACAAGCAGGGAACCAGCGCAGCCAGCGGGTCGCAGGTGACCAGCGAAACTATTCTTGCATACGAATAAGCCTGTAGTGTTGTGTGCAAAAGCAGCATCATGGCCTCCGGACCCATTCTAATCTAAAGATGCCAACGGGGTCCCTTAAATCCACATGACACCCTCCCCTGGCCAGGTTGCAGAAGAATAGAAAAACAAGGTCCAAGTCGCAAGCAGAATCAAAGCACTGAGCATAGCAGGGGCAAAGTTCCAAAAATCAAAATCATAATGTTGATTAGTGGTAAAATACGAGAAGAAGAAAAAAATATAAAATGTCTTGTTGAATATTAATCATCGGAATCATATGAGATCCGTTGAACCTTGGAAGGCAAGGTGTTCCAAAAGACGGTCCCCCTCCTCAGAGACAAGGCGGGACAACATCCAATTCAACAACTCGAAGGAGCATACGTGCTCATCATAATCCATAGCATCAAAAAGCATGGTCGTACATCCTGTATCGTACTCAATGTAGCTGTGGTGCAGCAGGCGCGACGCCCCTTCACAGATGTCCCATTGTGCCAGCACTCCATTCACGGCCGCCGTCAGCATGCGGGTACCAGTTGCACATGATTGATCATGACGCAATAGGGGCCACAGCAACAGGTCATAATCGGGGCAAGGCCGTATGGCGTTTGAGAGGAACAAATCCAAAGCCCAGGAGAAAGGACAGTCGCGGCACCAAAAAACTGGATGGACGCATGTAAAGTATGCGTATCTGTAAGTCACATTGTAGGCAGCACCCACAACAGCCATAGGCAGGCAACCAAGGAATTCCTGCAATCGGCTACGGTACAGCTCCAGCTGGACCGGATGATCGAGTACCAATTGAAGGGCAGCCATTACAAAGTAGTAAGACAAGTACCAGGACAGCACCAGCGAGCAAGAGGATCAACGGCAAGCCACCAAAAGCGCTGAAAAAAATGGAATGAATAAAAGCCGGAATTACAACTAATATCGTTTGAAACGAGGACACAAGACCTCAGCCCACCAATTTAAAAAAGGTGCAAGGCCTTCTGTGTCAGAAACCTTGAATATTTGGTGTATCAACTCCCCAAAATGTAGTGGGAGATTGGTATTTAATAGGGATTGTATTTCACTTGATGTCCGAGCCACCTGTAGCTCAAAAGTTTCACGGGCCGAGGTCAAGGCAAGTTCATGTTGGAATAACAGTGCTTTGAGCCTACTTAATTGGTTGAAGCTTGCTTTCATAGCGGGAACAGAAGGCCACAGAGCGCTATCGGCAATGCCATGCGGGGGCGGAAACAGGACGTTGCTGCAAGAGGGACACCGTTGCCGATACACCTGCGTGCGCCGAAGCCATGCCCTCATGTGCAGCTGTGATTAACGCATGTCTGCGGTCCTCGTTGGGAATCAGCGGATCCCCAACGGAAGGAATTGTTACTGTTGGAACTTGTTCCGGGGACAATTGGTATTTATATTTGGACGGAAACCCCTGTGGGTATTTCGTTCCGTCTCTGGTAGCCGCTACGGCTGCCAGTATGTCGGTATCGACTTTTGTCATAGACCTTGTGACTGCTGCTACTGAACAAGTGGCTACTGCATTTCTGGCTGCCTCGTCAGCCAGAGTGTTGCCTACAGCGTGTGGTCCCACGCGCTGATGGCCAAGAGTATGTATTACATGTGTAAGTGGCAAGCCCTCTTTGAGAGCCGCCACTCGTACCCAAAGCGTTTTATGCTTGATCGTGTTACCCACATGACATGACAGAAGCATGCACCCGGAGGGCGGGCTCGCCTGAATGGAAAAATGAAGGAGCGCTCGGGGTCTTGGCTCATACATGCCAACTGTTGTGTGTGTATCTTCATTGCCGCAGCATAAGCCAAAGGCCTAGCCTCAATCGCAGCGCGAGTTCAGCCAGGCTTGAAATCCACATCTGTGTCCGCCCTATCCTTACCATGGGCCTACACACACGTGGCCGCCCACCTTCAACGGCCAACATTACAGTGTTGTTGTCAAGCTTGCGGACATGCGCAGACAGGCATGACAATGGTGTGCCGTAGGAGTGCAAGTGATGCAACCGCGCAGCGCACACAAGTAAATCGGCTCAGGGGGAGGGACGAGCAGCTGTGAGGCTACGTAATACACATTGATCCCACACATTAGCCAGAAGCAATACATGGCAAACATGAATCCCAAAGTCGCACAAATCACACACCACAAAACTTGTAAGTCTGCCAACACAGCATGCTGAACCACCAATTTACACTAATCTCACTTACCTCTCACAGGTGATCAGGGATATGCACTCTGCCTGTGGATGATGACACCCCTCCGAGCCCCGTACACCCCGGCCCAGAGGCAGTACAATGTGGCCCACAAACGCACCAGGGGCATTGTTGAGCGCACATTTGGCGTGTTAGTCACGTTTCAGGTGCCTGGACATCACAGGTGGAAGACTCCTGTACAGCCCGGAAATAGTGTGCAAGATGATCATTGCATGTTGTGTATTGCACGACATGTGTACGCACCAATGCCCCATGGATCCAAGTGCCAGATGCACCGGATGATGATGAGGAAGATGAGGCAGGTGGACCACACCCCACTGCAGCTACAGCAGGAATAGCCCGAAGGAACACAGTCATTAGCAATTTCTTCGCATGAGCACGTCACATTGTGACTGTCCTTAGCAATCATGTAACAGTACTAAATGACCACATGAACAGCATGTTCAGATAAATTCATTGCAACACACATTCCCTGTGTGCATGTCAGTCCTCTGCATTAGCACATCACTCTGACAAGTGTAAGTGCAACATTAAGTGCTAACAATCTCACAATTAGCATATAGATGATGGGTATGTCACCTCTGTACAGAGGCTGTTTAGTGTGTCACGTATTCGAAATGCCATTTCAGGGTGTCCAGTGTAGTACGTAATCCCACTCGTCAGCGTATCACATGTGTACAATAACATGACATGAAGGCTGTCATTGGTGTTCAAAAAAAGACAACAGGGTGTCATTTGGGGTTAGGTATGGAATTGCGGGTGTCATTTGGGGTCAAATATGGAATTGCAGGTGTCATTTGGGGTCAAACATGGAATTGCAGGTGTCATTTGGGGTCCAATATGGAATTGCGGGTGTCATTTGGGGTCCAATATGGAATTGCGGGTGTCATTTGGGGGCAAATATGAACCACCCTGATGCAGAGATGCACCCTGTGACTCAAGTCCCACAACATGTGCAACATGGACGTAAGGGGGATGGGGGCACAGTGAACACCTCAGCAACATGGGAGATGCATGCCAGCCAAAAAGCCAGCAGGAATGCCTTGCGTGGAACACACCTAGGTGTCCCCTGGACATATGTGCCATGTACAGATCACATGTGTACACGGACGTCATCCATCAATAGTAGTGAACAGTGTCAGCTAATAGATGCAAGGTGAGAAGTCACGCGCCTCCTCACAGATACCTGTACACATCACTGTCTGACTGCAGCCAAACACCACTGCTACATCTGAGCATGCAAAATTGACCGTGAGGGCACGTACATGGCTGGTTAGGGTTCAACCATGCCGGAAGGCGAAGCAGTGACATTTCCCCCCCCTCCCCCCCCACCCACATCACTTTTCCGGAATGCAAGCAGATGGCAAACTAACATTAGGGATGTAAGCACCTTTGTCTGAACTAGAAGGCGGTAGCACACCTGCACCTCCGACCTTGGAATTGCATGCGCCCGGCACCCCCTGAGAGATACCATAGCAGCTGATGTCGACTCCCACACTACGCACGGCGCAAACCAAAGACCAGCGTATAAACACCCCACACACAGAAGTCCTTGCTCGCAGTTCTCTCATGGAATGACCTTCACACTTACGCACAGACCATCCCAGGAGTCCAACTGCTGCCCACTCAAACAAATCATTGCTCCGAGCTGTGGCATCCACATAACTTAGACTTAGGCTTTTTTACACACAGCCCTATTTCCTACATTGACGTGTGGCTAAGTTGGGAAATTGCGAGATTTTTGCTTAGGGGCAATGAGGCCACAAGTAGTTCACACATTCCCAGGCATCTCACTGCCTGTCTGGGTCACGGTCAAACATGCGCATTATCAGTTCCCAGGGAGTTCCTTTTTTTGGAATCACTGCCCCTACATTCATCCATAATTTCATACCTGCTTGATCATAGACATGACACATCTGTGTGATTTTAGAATGTTTTGGTCCCATTCGGTGGAGTGTTGAAGCTGGACAGGTACATGTCCATGCAAACCCCACTTTGCATTGTTGCCCCGTGGAGGGCCAGCCTTGTGCATGTGCATGGGTTTGCATGTGCATGGGTTTGTTGTGAGATTGGTGATGTGTGGGGAGGGCCCCCTCTGGGCACATTGTCGACGGGGGACTACTTGCTGTTACTATGTGTGCTGCAGTATGCCAAGGAGATCAGGGACATGATCCATAGTCATTGTGGGTGTGCACTGTGCTATACTTAGCTGCTAAACACTGGAATGACCTCCCTCTCGCTCTCCGGAAGGAACCTTCTGAAATAATTTTTCGGAAAAAAACTGAAAACATGGCTCTTCTGCCCATAGGTTTCCTCTAAGCTATGTCACATTATTGTTCCTGACGAGGTCTAGCCGCAGCGCGGGGACACACTAGTGAGTGTAACCATGCGCTTTATAAGCTTGCTTATTATTATTATGTGTGCCGTTGTGCCCATCTCCCCCCGTCCCCCCAGTCCCTGGTCGTTACTCGCCCTGTTGCTGTTGGGTCAGGTCATGTTGAGCAGTGTCCGGTCCCCCGACTCCTGCCACCGTCTCACCACTGATGACTGTGGACACCATTTCCTCCATCCAGCTTCTGCTGTGGCGCTGAACTCCCACCTCCAGTCTGCATTGCTGCTTTCCGGTTGTTAGCGAGTTTCTGCTTGGTTTGGCGCTTCACATCATTCATGCGCTTCTTGCAGTCGTCCACTTCCCTTCTCTTCACTCACCTTGGCCAAGATGGGCTGCCATATTGCATTTTTAGTTACCAATGACACAGTGGAGGTGATGAACAGTTGTTGGTGGTGTTCTATCACCTCCGTAATCAGGATCTTGTTTTCCTGCGGACTGAATCGCGGGTTCCTCCTCCTCTTCTTCTTCTCCTTGCCCTTCTTCTTCCCCGAGGTCCCTGGCTGGTCCTCCGGGGGGTTTGTGGGGTTCTGGTTGGGCTCTGTAGTTGCTCGAGCGTCCTCCATGGTGCTTCTCAGTTGTTTGGGGGTTTTTTTTTGCAGCTTTTATGGTGATTTTTTCCCGCCTGACGTGGGGATAGCAGGCCTGGCGCTGCTTATCGCTGTTATTTTTATCGCTGTTGGGCCCATCGCAACTTTTTTCACGTTCGGGTTTCCTTTTTTATCGGTGTCCAGGTCATTTTAATGCGGACATTTGACGCCTTATCGGGGAACTATCGCCTGTTGCCGGCGTGTTGAGAATACGCCGTTAACACGGCGTTCGTTTCCCGCGATAGACGGCGTTATGTATGATTGCGTTAACATAGTTTTGCGATAATTATCGCCCGTTCTTGAGAATATCCCCCTGCGTTCCTTGGATCCTGTAAAAGTGTGCAGATATATTAATCATAGGTTTCAAGCTATGATGTATTTTATCTGCAATAAAAACAACCCACCTCTTGGAGAAGTTATTGATTTCTTTTGGAGAAAGGAGTACCAAGCTAGAGGTGCTCCTCATATACATATGCTTTTATGGATCAAGGATGCAGCTAAATTTGGAACTGATTCTGATGACTGTTTTATCTTTCATTGAAGTCTTACATGTGGTATTCCAAAAACAGGAGAAGAAAATACCTTAAGACAACAAGTTTTACGATTTCAAACTCATCGATGTGGCAAATACTGTCGACGGAAATACAAGTCAAAGGAAAAGTTTTATACAAAATGTCGTTTTGGATTTCCACGTCCAGTAATTTCCAAAGGCAGAGTCCAGTCATTTCAGCAGTGAGGCATACTATAACTCGAAAATCTCCCAAAAATACTTACAATTTAAAAAGAAGTGAACATTCAAAGTATATTAATGATTACAAGCCAGTGATTTTGTCGATGTGGAATGCAAATCTGGATATCCAGTATGTTGCAGATAATTCCATTGCTGTTGCTCGCTATGTTACGTCATACATAACAAAATCATAAAAGACGGAGTTGAAAGAAATGTGGGAAGAAATTTCACAAGAGAAGACTCTTCGTAACAAATTGTACAGCTTTAGTTTTAAGATGCTGTCCCATCGAGAGATTGGATCCTATGAATGTTCGGATCGGTTGACCTCTGCAAGTTTATATTCAAAGTCAAGAGGAATCATTTGGGTTAGTCTAGGTCTTGCTGCAACACGAAATAGAGTATTGAAATCTGTACAAGAAATTGAATATTTAGCATTAAATGAACCGGAAAGCACAGATATTGTTAAAACAAACATGTTGGATACGTACTATCCTAAAAGAAGTCCCTATCTTGAAAACATATGTCTCTATGAAGTACTGCAATATTACAGCTTTAAAAGAAATATTATAGAAAATATAAATGAAGAGAAATACGCAGTGATTGGTTCAGATGGATGTTTGGTGAAACATACTAAAGGAAATCTCATTAATCACAGGTAACTCAGTTGCGATACTCCAGATAAAAGGGAATTTTTCTATTTAGCACTTCTGCAACTCTTCAAGCCTTGGCGAACTGAAATGGAATTACTTGGAGATTTTCAGTGCTATGAAGATTCTTTTAATGCATGTAAAGATAGCATTCAATGCACAGTTTTTCCAAATTATCTACAAATGTTGAATGAAGAAATTGAACAAGAAGCTACTATTGCAGCTGAGATTGCTAGAGACAGTTCTCAAGATAGTCAAAGTTCTGCTCCACTGAGTCAAGATCCACTAGGAGAACCAATTCTTGAAAATGAAGCAGCAATAGCCATGAGTGAAGTAGAAACAGCAATGCATCAAGCTCAACAGGATATTATGGAGTTGGGAAACTTGGAAGAACAACTAAATATTGAACAGAAAGAAATATATCAGCAATTTACACAACAGATAGACCATGGTTTACTTCATGAAAATAAAGAATGCAACTGCACATCATTTAAACCTATTCGAATGTATATCAGTGGTCAAGCTGGTACAGGAAAAGTTTCTTAATTAAAGTTTTGACCAGTTATCTACAGAAAACCACTGAATCACATTTATCTTGTGTTGTAACCGCTCCAACTGGGTTAGCAGCACACAACATTAAAGGGATTACATTACATCGTTTACTGATGCTACCTGTTGAACATGAAAACAAGTTGGAATATCACAAGCCATCTGGAGAAGCTTGTTATGAAGTTTCAAGAGTACTAAAGAAAATGAAACTTCTGATTGATGAGGTGAGCATGGTCTCAAACTTAATGCTTGCCTTTGTACATTTAAGAATGCAGCAAATTTAAAAAAAGATTATGATGTCTTATTTGGAGGAAAACATGTGATTGTATTCGGCGACCTACTGCAACTTACTCCTGTAAAAGGGCAACCAGTTTTTAAAACACTTGTGCGTGAAGACACCAGGAAATCTTTAGGAAGTATTGGAAATGTCAACATTTGGTCATATTTTGAATATAAAGAACTTATTAAGAATATGCGACAGGCAAGTGATGAAGATTATGGAAGCATTCTTCAAGATATAAGAATTGGTGTATTGACAGAACATGGTAAAGAAGCTTTGCAAAGTCGGCTACTTACAAACTTGTTTCCAAATAAAAATGTTGCTCCGGAAATAATATACAAAAAAATTGGAGAAAAGAAATCTATAATTTGCCTAATGCCAACACTGCAAGAGTGTTCTACATTCAATCAAGAACTTTTGAAGTTGGAAAAACAACAAATAATTAAAATGGAAGCCATTGATAAAATAGAACACAAAAGAATTACTATTTTGTCAGAAAAATTAAAATCAAAATTGGATTCTTTGGAAAAATCTATATCTAAGACTGCTGGTTTAGAAAAGAATTTATATGTGAAAACTGTTGGGTAATTTTACGGCGTAATTTGGATGTGGAAAAAGGTTTAGTAAATGGAGCAATGGGAAAAGTTGTTGATTTTTGTTAATTATCCAAATAGAGATGGAATTGAATTTTTGAAGATTAAATTTGATCAGATTGAAGAGGCAAAACAGATTGGACGTTGTGCTATTCGTTTTTTGCTTATTGAAGACTTGTATGTTCGTAGAAAACAGTTTCCTCTTTCTTTAGCATATGCGGTGACCATTCATAAATCTCAAGGTTTAAGTGTAGACAGTGCTTTGGTAAACATTGGAAGTACCGTGTTTAAAGAGGGCATGGCATATGTTGCATTGTCCCGAGTCAGAACTTTATCTGGATTTTATTTGATTGATTTTGATGACAAAAAGATTAGTGCAGATGCAAATTGTGTAAGAGTATAATCGGTTAAGAAGACTGTATGCTCCCAACTTAGGTGAATATCCTGCATATGAAAAGCGTGTAGTATGTCAAACGAACATATGAGAAACACTGTAGTGAGGTTGGAAATAAGAAAACAAATCAAGAGAATGTTGAGGCTCCAAAGAAAAAGAAAATGGACACTGTTGATGATATTGTAGGATATCAGTTAGAAAATAGTTCAGATATCAACTGCTATGCTAATGTAGTTGTGAACGTTATATTTTTTCTAGAAAATCTTCAACAATAGATTATGGAGAATCGAGAAAAAAGGTTTTGTTCTTTGTTGCATTATATTTTTGAAAAATTGACAACCGATAAAAATAAATCCAAAGTGCTTCTGGCATTCGGCATCTTCTGGATGTATGTTCTGGTTCTTCACAATTTACATTTAATGTACAGCAAGATGCTCAAGAATTTCTTATGTTTATACTTGCAGTATTGGAAGATGAAGGAATACAATTTGAAAATCTGTTTGGAGTACGTTACAGATGGGATCATAAATGTGAAGATTGTTCATTTTCTTCTACCACTGAAATAGACACTGAACGATTCATATATTTGTCAATACCAGATTGCAAAACAGTGTCTTTTAACAAATTAGTAAAACCAGCTAATCAAAATATGGAATGTACTCACTGCAAATCTGAAATGTTATCAACATTATTTATAGAAAGATTTGGACAATGTCATTTTAATGCTACAACGTTGTAGAGCAGATGGAAGAAAATTGGAAACTAAAATTAAAAATTTTGTGGCAAGTAAACTGTCAATTTCAGGAAGAACTTTCAAAGCAGTGGCAATTATTTTCCACGATGGACCTTCTACAACATCTGGACACTATACTGTGTATTTAAAGTGCAATAAAGCGTGGTCACATTGTAATGATGCCCATTTGGAATTCAAATCTCGGTTGCCTTATGAATTACCAAATTCATATCTAATATTTTTGATGCCAAAGTTCTGAAAACATCATTCAGCCTATTGGGAAGATGTCAATAAGAATTAAGAAGTTTATTTTGGATATTTTCAATGGAAATGATTTCGATAACATCATTCGGCCTATAGGGAAGATGTCAACAATTACTGTTTCAATTATCGTTTCTGTTCTTTGATATTGTATTTAGAATTTTTTTTTTGAAAGAAGCAGTTCATATATTTGATCTTTGTATTATATGCAATGTTATTGAGGGTGTTTATTTTTGAAAATGTAAACAGTTGAGATTGTTGTAAATATTTTGAACACAGATTTCGGTTTTTTTAACAATCTTATTGATTGTATTTTTTTGCCCGCTGTTACATGATGATCAACATTGAAATCACTGTGTATGGTGAAATTCAATAGAATCTGAAAACTGCGTAAAAGGCAAACTAAATATGTTATGTAAGTGTAAAATTAGGTTGTGTTCTTAAAACTATAATGTTATATGTAATAACAGTATTTTTCTTCTCTTTTACAGACACTAATTCTAAAGTTTGAAAATATTTTAAATTTAGAATATAATAAAACTGAAAAAATTGTTTCAATGAGTTTCATATCTACTTCAAAAAAGGTAAGATTAAGTAACCCAAGCACTACCCATGCACTGCTACAATCACCTGTGCACTACCCATGCAAAACTCAAATCACCTAGACACTACTCATTCACTCCTTCAATTACCCAGGTAGTACCCATGCACTCCAGCAATCACCCAGCCAGTACCATGTACTAATCCAATCACTCCGCCAATACCCAAGCACTTATAAATTCACCATGCACTATCCTTGCAGTACTCTAATCATCCATTCAGTACCCATGTACTCATGGAATGACCCAAGCACTAACCATGCACTGCTACAATCACTTGTGCACTACCCATGCAGTCCTGTAATCACCTAGACACTACTCATTCACTCCTTCAATTACACAGGTAGTGCCCATGCACTACAGCAGCAATCACCCTCTCACTACCCATGCACTCCTTCAATCACCCAGCCAGTACCATGTACTAATCCAATCACTCCGCCAATACCCAAGCACTTGTAAATTCACTATGCACTATCCTTGCAGTACTCTAATCATCCAGTCAGTACCCATGTACTCATGCAATGACCCAGGCAGTAACCATGCAGTGCTACAATCACCTGTGCACTACCCATGCAGTCCTCTAATCACCTAGACACTACTCATTCACTCCTTCAATTACCCAGGTAGCACCCATGCACTCCAGCAATCACCCTGTCACTACCCATGCACTCCTCCAATCACCCAGCCAGTACCATGTACTTATCCAATCACTCCGCCAATACCCAAGCACTTATAAATTCACCATGCACTATCCTTGCAGTACTCTAATCATCCAGGCAGTACCCATGTACTAATGCAATTACCCAGGCACTAACCATGTATTCAACCAATCATACAGACATTACTTATTAACTCATGTAATTACCCAGGCATTAAGCATGCACTTGTAAAATCAACCAAGCAATACCCATGCACTTAGAAAATCATGCAGGCACTACCCATGCACTGCTCCAATCACCCATGCACTACCCGTGCACTCCTCTAATCATCCAGACACTACTCATTCACTCCTTCAATTACCCAGCCAGTAGCCATGCACTTCTGCAATCACCCAGGCACTACACATGCACTCATGCAATCACCCAAGCATTACCCATACACTCATGCAAATACTCAAGCATTACCCATGAATTTTTCCAATCACCCATACATTACCTCTGCACTCATGCAATCAGTGGTGCGGGACCGCCGCACGTCTGGCGGCCGGTCCCAGCACTGCTAGGGTGGTGGGCGGACGATAGTCCACCCGCCATCCTAATGAGGCCCATAGTTTTTAAACATACATTTTTTTACGGGAGACGCGCACCCGGCGCGACCCCATACGTATATGACGTTACGCGGGGCCGGGCACCGCGCACCCGACGCATACCAAACGCATGGTTTTAATCATTAAAACCATTGAGTTGAAACGCGTCAGACTGAAAACACGTGTTGCCGCCCACAGGCATAATAAATGCTCTGATCTACTCTACCGGTGCCTCGGTCATTTTTTCATTTTGCTGGTTGTAATGCAGCGGGATGCTTCGTTCCCGTGGTCTACCGAGGCTGCCCTGCAGGGCCACGGAGCTCCCGCGAACCACGAATGCTGTCAGTGGGATATTGAGGTCGGGAGACTGGCCTGCTCTGAATCCAGGATTTCCACTTTAAAGTCACTTGACCATAAGGAAAGGAGCAAGGGAACCGAGAGGGATATTGCATCATCCTCTTGCGATGTAGATAAAGGACATTTGCTAAGGTATTGCGGCAACACTAACAAAGCAGCGATGGATTTTTAACCTGCACCATGTAAATATTATATGCACTTTGCCTGGACTGGTACTTACCGTGTTGGTGCATTGTGGGACATTGTGACTTTGACAAGGCTGCGAGTGTTTGTCTATGATTAAAACCATTGAGTTGAAACGCGTCAGACAAACGCGTGTTGCCGCCCACAGGCATAATAAATGCTCTGATCTACTCTACCGGTGCCTCGGACATTTTTTCATTTTGCGGTCGCCAGTAGGTAGTTATAGTTGGGACCTATTTTCCATAGGGAATTCACAACATTCTATTTCCAATAACTTTGGCGCCGGTTGATGAATCTTCGCGAAATTTTCAAAACTCGTGGGGCGCTCCGGTCCGCTCCTATCCTGAAAGTCTCGGGGTGATTCGTCAAGTGGGGGCCGAGAAAAAAGGGGGTCCCAAAACGTGTTTTCCCCATACAATTTTCCATAGGAACCTTTAGTCGCAGCTACAGCCCGAACTGCTGAACGGAATTGCACCAAATTTGGCAAAAAGGTAGCCCTTGGTTCAGAGTCGTGCCTTTTGGTTAAATGGTGTAAATCCGTTCAGTAGTTCCTGAGAAATTTGAAAAAGAAAACACATATATATCTGGGCGGAGCCTAACCACACATGTCATCGTGAGATCTGATTGGCTGTCAGCACTTCATCCTGGAATTGCTGGCAGCCATCTTGGGACCAATATAAATGATGGTACCCCATTGAAATGCATTGTAGTGAATCGAAGATTTTGAGGGTTATCAAAAGGAGAACTATAAAGGGTGATAACAGACTTTAGTTACATTAGAATTCATTTGTTGATGGTACCATACTAATTTCAGGAATTGTGGTGTGTTCTAAGGTGATTTTACCCTGTGAAAAACCTTCTGCTGGGATATCATGAATCATGTTGGAGAGAGAACTATTTTCACATGCTTGTCCCATACAGTTTTGGAAGGTGCTCCAGAAGCTAAAATGAGAGCATATTTTCTGTAAATTCACATTATCTTTCTCAGTCATGTGAGAATGAAGTCTGACATTCTCAGTAAAACATGTACATCCAACAAGGGCAGAGACTGTCAGTTGATTCCTTTGTGTTCTACTGCAGCTTCCCAGAGTGTTCTAAAGAACAACTAGTGCGCTAACAGTCTTACTTATGACAAAAGTATGGCACACCTGAAGCCATCTTGATTGGAATAAACTGGTAACACTTAAAGCATTTAATTTAAAAAGGAACAAAATGAGGGCGTTCATTTTGCCATAGAAATTATGGTTCGTGCTGCAGAAAGAAAATTTTGGGCATGTTTTAAGTGAGATCTCAAATCCTCTTCTATTTCATTAGAAAATTCTGACATGCAGACTGAAACAATCACTTTCAATACCAGCAGCAGGCTTCCCTGGTGAGCAGTAGCTTTACTACAGTGATCTAATGAACAACTAGAGTGCTAACATTCTGAATTTATGGCAAATGTGTGACACATCTGAATGCCTTCTTGATGGAATCAAAGTAAAAACTGAAAGCATTTCCTACTGAGGAGACTGCAGTAAATGACGAAATTAGGAAACTTCATAACAAATAAGTCTCCCAAGATGGCCACCAGAGAAAAAAAGAGCCCAAATGTAGCACAAATATCACCCAGATGTAGCCCACATATAGCCCAATGACAAAAGTGTGCAAAACACTTTTTATTTTTAGTTTTTCTGCAGTTTTATATAGTGCAAACTGGTCAGGTATTGGAGCGTTACATCTTACTTGGACCCCTTATTGCGTATTTTGCACGAAGTACATGAGATTGATCTTGCGAAACATTGAACTTTATGATTCTGTTAACCTGAAGTTGCTCTGAACCGGGCTTTGTAAAACCCGTTTTTACCTACTGATTTTAATTAATTCTCACTGTATTGTATTAGGAAAGAGGATTTACTGTTTTTATGTACACTTTTATGATCTATGTTTCTAAATCAGATCATATAAAGTTTAATGAATTCTATGGCAGGACGGAGGCGAGGATTATGCATATCTTTCCTCACTTTATTTGCATAGCAGTTCAAAGAAAACGTAACACAACAATCATTAAACAAAAGACTACACAACCCATGAACCATTAGGGGGGTAGTCTCCAAGGCAACTATAGTCAAATCATATCACAGTCCATCGTATATAATATCGTGACGTCCCTTCCGTTTCCTCTTTCTTCACTGCTCGTCAGTTAAGTGCATTCCTTACATTCTTGGCTTAATCTGACGTTGTTGCTGTTTGTATAGCGGTTTCTTGTGCACGTTATTAGCATTATTGCCTTGGTATTGTTTCATATTCCCTGCGCAGCAGGCTCTTGCCCGAGCGCGTTCTCCCCCTCGCAGTTTCTCCCGCTGTGTGCTTTGCGCGCGGTGAGATCCTGTCAGGCGCGTCTGGTCCGAGCGAGGCAGCTCCGTCGAGCGCTCCCGCTGGTCTTTACGCGCGTTTGGGAATCCGGTCACTCCTTGAGTGTCCGCTGATTCCCGACCAACCCTCGCCTAATTTTGACACTGCTACGCGGTGATTTCCCCACACGGCCACGTTAGTGACCAGTGCCACCTGGTGGTGGTAATTGGTATTGCGCCTCAGTCTATTCTTATAACAGCTTCGGGAAAGCCCAGCTGTTGGAGCACCGGCGAGGGGGCTGTCTTAAGGATTTTAAGGGCATTTGTTCTGTGCTCACACCCTCTGCTATCATGTCTTCTCCAGAAGACCATTTTTACTCCTCCTACCAGGAAGTGGAGGAGGAATGGCCCCCAACTTCTCTCTCCAGCAGTGGACCAAGCCCTCTCTCTGGCTATTTCTAGGGCGCTGGCTCCTCTTAGGGATCAGGTTGATAAGCTGGCGAAAAGCATCCCTGGGGTGTTCAGTGACCCAGATCTGGTGGTGGCGGGTCCAAGTAGCTCCCAGATGAGGAATAAAAGGGCCGTTAAGCATAACGCGGGGCACTTGGAAGGATTTGATAAACTTACGGAGACCTTCCTCAAGAGTGCGTGAACGCTAAAACATGCACCCTGCCGGGAGGAGGAGGGCCCGGAGAAAATTGCGACACTGTCACCACTATTTAGACCCCGACGGCGGGTTTCCCTTAGAGGGAGAGGGTGTATCGGAGGACGATTTCTCCTCCGATGAGGATAAGGACTCGGGCGTCCCTGGCGTCCAGAGTCCCACTCCTCTCAGTCCCCGGTTGGGGACGGGGTCCACTCGGACATGTTCGAGCCTACCCAAATTTACCATCCTAGGTCGGCAGAGTGGACACCTGACGCCAAAGTGGCAGAGTATGTGGTGGGAAAATCCATCAACCCCTTGAAAGGGAGGTCAGGAATAGGATGAGGGAAGAATGCTCCAGGCCCTCACTGAAGGGGAAGGTGGCACACACGCCTGAAATTGATGAGAAACTATGTACCTTTTCTCCAAGTATATGAGGGATCCCAAGAAAGGAATTGATAGGTCTTGGACGTGGTAGGGCCTTTGACCCAAATTATTCAATTGACGGAGCGTTCCAAAGAGTCAGGATCCCTTTGTCCACGGATATTGTGGCTGGTTGGGCGCACTACCCTAAACCCTAAAACACTACCCCCTCCACTACCCAAACACCACTGCACTACACTAAACCCTAAAACACTACCCCAGCACGACACCCTACACTACCCAAACATAACTGCACTACCCTAAAACACTACCACCAGCACGACTCCCTACACTACCCAAACACCACTACACTAAACACTAAATATACCCCCAGCATGACCTCCCACACTACCCAAACACCACTGCACTACCCTTAAACACTACCCCCTACACTACCCAAACACCACTGCACTACCCTAAAACACTAACCCCAGCATAACCCCCTCCACTACCCAAACACCACTGCACTACCCTAAACCACTACCCCCCAGCACGACACCCTACACTACCCAAACATAACTGCACTACCCTAAAACACTACCACCAGCACGACTCCCTACACTACCCAAACACCACTGCACTACCCTAAACCCTAAAACACTACCCCCAGCACGACTCCCTACACTACCCAAACACCACTACACTAAATATACCCCCAGCATGACCTCCCACACTACACAAACACCACTGCACTACCCTAAACCCTAAAACACTACCCCCAGCACGACCCCTACACTACCCAAACACCACTGCACTACCCTAAACCCTAAAACACTAACCCCAGCATGACCCCCTACACTACCCAAACACCACTGCACTACCCTATACCCTAAAACACGACCCCTACACTACACAAACACGACTGCACTACCCTAAAACACTACCCACAGCATGACCCCCTTCACTACACAAACACCACTGCACTGCCCTAAACCCTAAAACACTACCCCAGCACTACCCCCTACACTACCCAAACACCACTGCACTACCCTAAAACACTACCACCAGCATGACCCCCTACACTACTCAAACACCACTGCACTACCCTAAACCCTAAAACACTACCCCAGCACGACCCCTACACTACCCATACACCACTGCACTACCCTAAACCCTAAAACACTACCCCCAGCACGACCCCTACACTACTGCACTACCCTAAACCCTAAAACTACCCCCAGCACGACCCCCTACACTACCCAAACACTACTGCACTACCCTAAACCCTAGAAAAGAAACCCCCACCCCATGCCCAATCCCCCTTACCTCTCACTCCTCATGGTTCCTCTCCTCGTGGTTCCTGCTTCACGTCATCTCTGAGGGGCGGTGCACGTCGTTGTGAGGAAACGGAGCAGCCTCTGTTTCCTTACAATGACATGGATCGTCTACATGTTTTTTAGAACGCATGGTCATTTACCATACATACCGTTACAACAAAATTTGTTGTAAAGGCATGCGTGGTAAATGACCATGCATTCTAAAAAAATGCGTAGTAATGACTTCGTGATGTACAACGCATGCGTGGTAATGCATGCGTTGTAATGGTATCGCAAAGTAAAAAAGTCACTGTTAGATGCACGATCATCCACTTCCTTTTGCTTCTATTGCCTGATCACAGCTCGGATGAGCACTGTGTTTGTATTTAACAGGACATTCATTGTTCTACTAGCGGCAGCCCACAACAGTACACTATGTATAATAGCTTAGTGGGCAAATGATTCCTGCATTACGTTGCTTGGATCAGCCTGGTATATCTCACACCAGGAAAGTCCGTTTCCTTGGCTCTTCACTTTAGTTTACGCTCAGGCATGTAATCAGAGGCAATGTACACTTTGCATTTTCTTTACCACTTTACACCCCCCCCCTTTCTTTTGCAGTGGCACTATGTCATCAAATATGATGCTTCAATATTGTAATATAATTGCGCCATAAATAGACATTTAATCTACTTTGATACCGATCTTAACATATTCTGTTAAGTGGTAACCTTTTAATTATTAATGACATTATGGTATAGAGCATTATGTGGCAGAATATCATATTGCCCGTTACTTCCAAGTCGCAATGTATTTATATAGACAGTACACTTTGTATGTTAGCTTAGTGAGGATGTGATTTCAGCCTGGTATATTCTACACCAGCAAAGTCCTTTCTCTCTTTTCTCTTTTACCTGGCTCTTCACTTTAGTTCATGCTCAGGCATGCAATCAGAGGCAATGCGTACTTTGCATTTTTCTCACCACTTCACACTAAATATTTTATTTTCCTGATGATTGCAGTAGCACTATGTCATTATACATGATGCTTCAATATTGTAAATACAGTTGCGTAGCAAACAGAGATTCAATCTAATTTGATATCGATCTCAACAATCTTGTTAAGAGGCATCCATTTAATTTTTAACAACATGTTATTGAGCATTATGTGGCAAAGCATCATATTGCCTGTTATTTCTAAGTTGCAATGTATTTATATAGACATTCATTTGCCAGTCCAAGATGGCGGCCATGTAAATTGGTGGTAATCAAGCATATGTTGTCCTTTGTTGATTTTGTTGATGATCGTGGCCAAAAAAACTTTCAGTGACGGCTGTTTTTGTGCACTTTTCACACGTGATCAAGGCTTTTGCCGAAACGCGTTGTGTGGATTAAATCTTGGATACCTAGCTTGTGCTCTGTCTGTTTCTTCCTGAGAGTGTACTACACGGGATTTTCAATTGGAGATATATATATATATTTACTTACCTTAACCACTTTTACAGAGTATATGCCTTTACCACGCATGCGTTGTGATTGAAACGCAGTGTAACAGCACTTGCGTTGTTACAAATGCGTTGTGATGGTATGCGTGGTGTTGACATGCGGGGTAACATCATATATTCATCGGAAAGCCATAGAGCCATTCCTGCAGTCGAGGAAAGCCTAACAGGAACAGCTCCAGGCAATAGACAGGGTCGCACCATCCCCCATTAAACCAGTCATGAACTAAAAGCAGGTGAGAGGCCAGGTAGTAAAGATAGAGATTATTAATTCCAGGCCACCATCAAATGGGCATTTTTTGACAGTGTGCAAGGGCAAGACATAGTCGGGACCCATGCCACAGTTACTTTGTGGCCGTCCCATCCAGGGTCCGGAACCATGTCTGCGGTAAGTTCTGAAAGATATACCTGAACCGCAGGAGAATCATCTTTTTGTAGAGAGCTATACACCCCATAACATTTAGAGGGAGGGATTCCCACCTATCAATGTCAGTTTTAGCCCTTTGGAGCAAGGGTTGTAGGTTAAGGGTCCATGCAAGTTCCAAATGTAGGGAAACCCAGATGCATAGATATATAAAACTGAGTCGATGTAAAGATATACTCATCTGCCAGTCAAAGCAGTCTCTAGAGGAGGTCAAGGGGACCAGTACGGATTTAGAGGTGTTCATCTTTAAACCGTAAACCTCCACGAAACAACTCAGTAAGTGAAGACAGCGAGGGCCACTCGTAGCGGGATCCGCAAAATACAAAAGGACATTGTCCGCATACAAAGCTATGCAGTTCTCTATTGGCCAGCACTTCATCGCCATCCACGAATCTGGGTGGCCATACGGATTGGTTGGGGCAACGGCTCGAAGGGCAAGCACGAAGAAGAGACTGGGGCAGACCTGTCGAGTCCCCTGCCCTATGGGAAAGGATGCGGAGAGGACCCTGTGAATTTGGACTAGGGTTGGAGTAAAGAGCGCGAACCATGCCTCAAAATTGAGGTCCGATGCCGGCCCGTGTCAGCACTAACTGATGGTAACCTCAGTCCACCGTATCGAAAGCCTTCTTGAAATCAATAAAAAGTAAGGCAAGGTCATGTTGCTAACGATGACGGTGAGCCAGGACCACGTGAAGCCGTTGGAGACGGTGCCTTGTGCTACGGGTTGGCATAAAAACCGCATTGATCCGAATGAATCACTGTATTAAGTACGTGTTTGAGTCAGGTGGCCAGCATAGTGGCAGAATGTTTTCTCTCTCCATTGGGAAGCGATACTGGACGATAGTCTGAACAGGAGGTGGAGGAAGGTTGTCTTGGGAATCACCAAAGGGAAGACACCTGTGTGTCACACTTCTTTGTAAAGGGCCAAGAGGTGGGGGTGTGATGTCTCATGGAACGCAGTATAGTATTCTGTAGGGAAGACATCTGGCCCAGGGGTTTTCCCTGGAGCCAGACCAGACAATGCATCTCCAACCAACTGTAAAGGGTTCGTCGAGCATACAACACTCAGCAGAGTACAGGCGAGGGAGAGGGATTGCCTCAAGGATGTGACTGGAAAGCTCTGGGTCTCTCCTAACGGGGGCTACGTACAAAGTTACGTAGTAGCAAGCAAATGCATGTACAATCTCGGGAAGTGTGACATGGATGACCACTACCGTCGAATTTCAGGTATAATTATTTTTTGCATACTGATGGGAGGCCAGCTAATAGAGCAACTTCCTGTTTTTGTCCCCCCACCCAAAGACCTTGGCTGTTGTAGCCCACCATAAATGCTTTGCGGTATCAAGTAAGTGATGCCGGATTCCTTCACGATGAAAACTCAGGGGTATATTCACAAGAACGTGTGATAACTACCGCAAGAGTAGCGTAACGCAACTTTCAATATCGCAGCCTAGCACGGGAAAATAACCCTGTGTCAACGTGGAATTCACAACAAGGCGGTAGCATGCGATAGTCACCAGATAACGCGTCAAATGTCAGCGTGAAAATCAACGCCACGCTGAAAAAATGCGAAACGCGAGAAATCATGCGATGAGGCCAATCGCGGTACAAAAGGTAGCGAAAAGCAGCCACAGGCCTACAAATCTCACGCGTCTGGCGGGAAATTGCACCATAAAAACCACAGAAACAACACACCAGAAACAAGCCAAAGCACGTAGCAACATGGATGCACCCTGACCCAGCGCAGAGGTCAACGCGAACCCCACAACCCCCACAGACCACCAGCAAGGAACAACGGGGTTGGGGAAGGCCAAGGAGAAAAGGGAGAGGAAGACGGGGTGCAGACCGCAGGAAAACAAGACCAGCTCCACAGAGTCCCAGAACACCACCAGCAACTGACCCACAAGCAGACCACCTGGAATGCAGTCTGAGTGTCCAGAAGTCCAATCCAGGAGGCCAAGAGGCGCCGCCAGGACGTGACAATCTAAACCAGGCACAAACCCGCTGCCAACAGGAAGGCAGCAACGGCGACAGGAGGTGGCAGTCCAGCGCCACAGGAGGAGCTGGAGGAAACCCAGGCAACAGTCATCAGTGTGGAGACGGTGCAAGGAGGTGGGAGTAAGGACACAGCTCGACAGGACCAGACACAACAACAACCGGGTGAGGATCCAACAGTGGGTGATGGGCACAATGGCACACATGCACAACGAGGTGTAGCACAAGGCACACCACAATTACCCAGGGACATGTCCCCCATACCCGTGGCACACTGCAGCACACACATAGCAATCACAGCACATACCATGACAATGTGGCACAAAGTGCAACACCCACACTGCAGAACAGGGGACACAACTGGGTCCGCCCAGGCGCAGAAACAGAACAATCGCATTGGACAGAGCAGGGAACTGTGAGATGCATATCTACGGCTACAACCCCACATCAGCCACGTAGGCCAAATGTCCACTGTCCCAACTCAAATAGCCACCACCGCCCAAACGGTCACAATGTACATTGTCACACAGTCTGCATGTCGACAAGAACAAGGCGCCAACATGCATCTCCCCTTCACAATGCAGAGGGACAAACAACACCTCCAGCAGGTCAGAACAGACAACCCATCAGTGATGCCGGAGACGAGACACCACACCTTCGACACCGCACGCCCTACAACAGCCCATGGACATCCCACACAACCCACCACCAGGACCAGGGCAGACAAGCTACTCAGAGGAGAACCCAGCCCCTGCAACAGACCACACAGCATGAAGCACCCGCAATCACGGCTGGCTCACAACACTTCACCGACCCACACATGGCACCACAATGCCAGGTGTCAGAACGCCAAAGGAGGTGGCCCAACAGGTGCGGGTGTTGCCGAACCCATGGAATGCGAACTAGAACACATACGTGGGTGTCCAATACCCTTCAGCGACCACCTACACCCCACAAAGGAGACCCACACTGCCATAGAGACACATGCAGATGCACATACCCAGTACAGAACCACGCCCAGGGGCACGCACATATCAGTCACACACCCACGTCGGCTCTGCGTGCGACGGCACAGTCCACTCCCCTTACGAATTGAGTGGGTGATGACAAAGCTACATGTCCAGGTTCTAGCCCACTGCCTGCGGTGACATGTCTGCATCCGCTGTACACAGCACAATGTAATGTTGTAGGGCACAGGGTCCCCATGCATACAACAACACCACAGGGACACATGCACATATCATGTTGAACTGGCTACGGGCACATGCGCCCGGCCCCTTTATTGGCAGGGCCACATGCACAGTGACGCCTGTGCTGGATGTGTGTGGGGTGAGTATAAGCCTGCATCAACTTCCTCATCAACGTCCCAGGTCTCCCACACTGCCTGAGGTGACAGTTGCGTCTGCAGTCCACAGCGCAATACCCAGTAATAGATCCGGGTGTGTAGCTTGACCACCACCACCAGTCTGCATTACTGCCTTGGGGCTGTTGCCTCCTGCCCTCCCATTGTCTGTGCCTTCTCCCGTCCGCACACTTGACACATCTTCCTCATCATAGTCCCAGGTCTTCCCCACTGCATGAGGTGACATTGCTGTGCAACCTCACTACAGCACAAAACTCAATCAGTAACGGACAATGGCTTGCGGTGCACTGAGTCACTGGCACCTGGAGTGCTGAGCAGGGTATCAGGCCGATGATGGCATCCACGATAGGTCTGAGCAACTCCGTAGGTCTGTCAGGACCACCGTTTCGACTCTGGCAGATGGCGGTTGGAGGTGGTCCTTGCGGTGGTGGCGTGTGCCTCCTGCGGTGATGCGGCGTCCGGGCCGGTCAAGACTCGATGCTATGTGTGGGCCCTGGTGGCCCGCAGTTGAGGCTGGAGGATGCGGACAGCGCAGGGCCACAGACACATGGCGTTGATGACCCCAAGACCATTGCTACAGAGGCCATTCAATGTCTCAGAAGAAGGGGTCCCAGGCCTGAGCAGCACAGAGTTAGTGGCCCCGGATGCACTGCGGCCGGCACAGGCACCCAGCCACGGGACGGTGACTTGCGGTGCAGTCAGATGGGCAATGCAACCTGAGCGGGTCCCCATCAATGTCCGAGGTGTATGTTGCGGAGGGTTGCGGGGGACAGTGTAAGGTGTCCTCAGGGCATGATGCGGAAGGTCTGATGTTATCTGGAAGCAGCAAATGGAGGAGTGGAAAGCGCAACCCTCGTTTTCACCAACAATTCGGGATCAGCTACATGAGGATGAAAACTAGCCCCTATTCCATAGACTCAAACGCCACCAATGTACGACCAGTGAGTGTCCATGAATGTCGGGGAACACACTTAGTGGCACAGGTGCTGAGAGGGGATGCAGTCTGCGATGATGCCGGTACACTGATATGAACTCCACCATTGCCAAATCAAGACTCTGTGACCTACTGAACCGCAGTGTAGGCCGGAGGCAGTGGTCAGCAGTGGCCCACAGCCACGTGTCGTTGGCTCGCAAGACACAGAGTTAGTGACACAAGGGCAGTTGTCGGTAGTGTTCGATCACCTTTTACGATGATCCTGTTCCCTCCGGACTGCAACGCGTCATCCTCTTACGCCTCTCCGTGCGTGCAATGATATGTATTCTGCCTTTTGAATTACCAATGTTCAGTTCCTAATCTGTGATCCCACTCGTGCGCAGCGTAGGCCGAGGGCAGTAGTCCGCGTGGGCCCACAGACGCGTGTGGTTGTGATGCCATGCACAGACTTGTTGGCACCACATCGAAGGGAGTATAGTGAATTGTTCTCTGCCTTAAATGATGTTCACTGCCATGGTGTAATCAAGACTCAGTTCCAAATGTGTGACCTACCTGACCGTGGTGTAGGCCTGAGGCAGCGGTCAGCATGGCCCATTCACCGAGTGTCGCCGGCATAGGTTGGATGGCCCCACCGGCCTGCGTAGTTCAGGTTCAGTGGCACCACGTGTTCGGTCACCTCCGTGTATGTGACCCGGCTTTCGTCCGGGCTGAGCCGTATCTTCCTCCTCTCCGTGAGACCACTGGTGTGGACTCTGTCATTCGTGATTTGCGACTAGGTGCTGGATGTGGGACCTACTGGTCCGCAGGGTAGTCCTGGTCCCTCATCCACGTGTCGCCGGCTGGCGTTGAACAGGGTTAGTGGCACCACGTGTAGCCGGCTGACGTTGAACAGGGTTAGTGTCGCAAGATGCCCATATGGAACTATGCCTCACTGATCGGGGGGGTCTGGTGCTGTGGCCGCTGGCCCGGATTCGGGGTCACTGCCATTCACGACTCAGGACACAGTTTCACATATGGGACCTACTGGTCCGAAGAGTGGGCCGAAGGCGGCAGTAGAGTATGTCAACGAGAAAGGAGTAAGGCGGGCCTGTGTCGTGGAGGCTGCCAAGGTCACGGGCCTCGGGGCTTGGAGCTTGCGCCGGCATGTGGTGGGCCCTCCTTGACACACGCCGGTGTCGGCAGGTGATCAGTGTGGCCTGGCTGCGCAGGGGTGGGCCTGACTGATTCGTGGTCCAGCGTGCCGGGGTCCG
Organism: Calotriton arnoldi; assembly: GCA_963921515.1. Taxonomy (NCBI): domain Eukaryota; kingdom Metazoa; phylum Chordata; class Amphibia; order Caudata; family Salamandridae; genus Calotriton; species Calotriton arnoldi. The sequence goes on from CAWUFW010009144.1 coordinate 246,392, forward strand.
GCAGGCGCACAGCATCGCAGGCAACTCCGCTCACGAGGACGGCGTCGGCCTCGTGGCGGGTGGGAGGCGCCGCCCTGGCAGAGACGTGGGTCTTTCCGGAAGAGGACCACGCCCAGGCCTACGTGCTTTTTATTCACCCCTACGCTGGTGTGGCGTACGCCGGGCTATCCCACTCCGGTGACGCTTAGGGGGGGCGTAATAGGCAACATTTCCGCGAGGTCCCCCACTGGCTGGGGTGACATGGTGGCGTCCACTGTCCACTACACTCCATACACCAGTGGAGTATGTTGCCATGGATATGGGTGTGTTCTGCATACTGCGGGGTGTCCAGCACATCTCCGCCACTCTTGGCATTGTGTACTTTCCCAATCATGGTTCTACTGCATCCTTCACACATGCCTGGTTGCCACCTCTCCCCACATTCGGCTATTATGTGGCTGAGGTGCCATGCCGTTGCTGGCTCATGTTCAGGAGCTTGCCCATGTGAACATTGTAAGTTGTTCTGTCGTATCTGGTGGGTGGGCATGTTGTTGTGCCTGTTGTATGTGATTTTGTGATGTGTGCATTGCCAGAGTTGTGAGTTGCATGGTTGTGGAGTTGAGGTGTGTGGGGTGTTCATTTGGATATTGCCAAGGGGCTGTGCATTTCCCTTGTTGCCATCCTGGGAACGCTGGTTGATGGACTGTCGGTGGATGAAGGTATCATGCACACTGGCTGTGTATTTGAAGGCGACATTGTTGGGGGTTTCACGGTGTTCTGTTGTTGCCTGCACATTGATGTGAGACGTGTGCTTCCTGTTGCGGTGATTGTGTGCTGTCACCAGGGGGCACAGGTAGTACATGTGTGCTGTGTATTGCCCCCAACACGTGCGTGCATCCTGCTAGGGCGTATGGTCCTTGCTTGGTCTCCAGCGGATCCTGCGCATTGTGTTGTACGTATGGGGACTGGGGTACCAGGGTGATGTCCAGGACAGGTGTGGGGGACTTGGATGTGGCTGGCTGTGAGACTCCTCCGACTGGCGGGTGTTGGTTGGGGGGTACCAGGGGCCAACAGGTGCAGCCAAGCCAGCAGCTTTGTGTGGGGTGGGATGTTGGTTGTCCGCTGTATTGGTGCCGTAGGCCTGTTAGGCGATGATGGTCAGGATGCGTAGGATGTTTGTCACTTTCAGCCTGTAGTGGACGGTGACATTGTCAGATGTTGGGTGTGTGCGGCTGGTACGCTTCCTGGGGGTCCGCTGTCTGTCTGCGCTGCGTCTGTGGTGGTCCGGGGGGGGTGTTCAGGGTGTGGGTTGGGGTCTTGGTGTGGTGGCGGTGGGTGTTGTGGCCCTCTTGGGTGTCCGGGCCGCATGACGAGTGGCTCCATGGCATCTGTTGCCCTTCGGATGTGGCCCTGGGCTGTGCTCCCTTTTGTGGTGCTGGCTGCCATCCCACTTTACACCAGGTCAGAGCAGGTGTAAATTTCCTGGTGCTAACGCGCCTTATCGCCTGTTTTGTGTTCTTATCGCTCGATGTGGCTGGTCGTTGTGAATGTTGAGGTGTGATGTTGTCTCGGCTTCTGCACGGGAACGCCTACTCTGCATCTCATTAGCGATATTTGCGGGGGTCCTCTGTGGCGATGTTTTTTGCGGCTGCTATCACGGGTAAACTGGTGCTGTGGGCTCTTAACACCGGCTTGTGAATGGGGAGGTATATTTATCACGACTTTGGCTGCGATAAAGTGCCGTTAATTCGGCGATAGCTCCTTGTGAATATGCCCCTCAGTTGTCTAGAGACCTCTTCCTGGGGGGTCGGATGAAAGGCGTCCTTCCAAGCAGAGGGCACAAGCCTCTAACTGGGTAATATGAGAGGCGCGAGCACGCTCCTGGGCCCTGATATGTCCCCTAGCGATGCCTTGCATTGTCGCCTTGCTAGGCGCCGACAAGTTGCTAACCTTCACGACCGACCCTTCATTACTATGTAAGTATGCTAGGAGTTCCTGACTCAGTGCCTGGGCAAAGGCCCTGTCCTGGAGTTACCAGACCTTAAGACGCACATAGGGCGTTGATCGGATCTGGGAGGTCCAAAATGGAGGAGAAGAGGGGATAGTCTGAGATCCTGCGAGATAAAATTTGGATATGTCAATCAGAGGTGGGTAAAAAAAAAAAACCTCTATCCAGGAGTGAGTGTGATAGGCTGCCGAGGTGTGAGTGAATTGTCGAAGTCTCGGGTGCCATATTCTCCAGGCATCACTAAGGCCAAGGGTGGCGGCCCAGTCAGTGAGATGACGACCCCCCAGTACGTCTAGAGCTCGTGGTGGACCCAGCGGTATAGAGTTTGGGGTCAGGCACTGCGTTATAGTCACCACCTATTGCTGTAAGACCTTGCAAAAGGCTTGAGGCGTCTAGAGAGGTCCTGGAGACATGCGTTGAGTAGTGCAGGAGGCACGCCAATGCATGCAAAAGTGATCACCCGTCCTTCCAACGTTACCATCGGGTCAATGAAGTGGGTGTGCGGGTCACAGGTTTCATGAGAGACCGTGAAAGAAAAGGAGCGCCGCAACAGGATTGCAGCCCTTCAAGATCGACAAGAGTATCCCACATGGAAGACAGTCGTATCCCTTAAGTGCTAGGAAGGGGTATCGTCGGTTTCCCATAAGATGAGTTTCCTGGAATAAGAGTACCACAGGGAGATGGCGGTGGGAGAACGTAAGAACTGCAGCGCATTTTACATGGTCTAGGAGACCGTTAACATTCCAAGACAGCACTCCGAAGGTATTCGCAATGAGGGATGGACATGAGCCCTAGTCGGTGGGCAATGTAAAAAAAGGGGCCTGTGAAGGCCCTGCAGCAGGGTAAGGATTGCGCCAGTTATGCGCCACGGAGTTGTCACTGAAGGAATGCTGTGAGGAGTATCGCATCGGAAAGGTGTGTCTCAAAACCTCAAAAGGAAAACGAAAAGTGAACATACAAGCAATACATACTAAAAACCTGAAACCACAAAATCATAGGACCAAATCTCTACCTCCCAACTCCATCCCCCAACACTTTTACCCTAGAAGCATCTGTCACCCTGAAAAAAAGAGACATTAAGTAAAACGATGTGTGCAACAGTACAGAAACATCACGAGGAAGAACCCCCACTTAATAAAGGATGAGTCATTAGCTGCCAGTTTAGATTGGTGGAAGCGTCTGCAAGGAAAATGAACAAGCAGCTGGGCAGAGAATCAGAAAGCACTCCAGGAGAACAAAGAGGATAGTTCGAATGAGTCAAAAACATGCATCTGCCCGAGACCCAGTTCCAGTCAAATCAGGGCTGCGGGAAAGATCAGAGTCAGTATGCGGAGCTGCCGTCACTGATAATGTGGTGACCGTAGGCTTGTAGAAGTCCGGTCTCCTCTCTTCCTACCCGGACGCAAGGTCTGAAGTCAGTGTGGGCGACGACAACAGCCGTGTCTGGGGAGATCGAGAGGATGACCTGGATCAAGCAGTTCTCCTCCTCCAAGAGCGAGTGCGGCGCCTGTGTGGTTTAGACAGTAGCCGGTCCTTCAGGTCAACAGAGGGTGCTCGACATGCCGAGAATGCAGCCAGGCCATGGAGAGGCTGGTCTTCAGTAAGCCAATGCCAGGCAGATTAAGGTGTGGATTTATTGGCATGGATGACATGGAGTTTAGCTGGAAACATTAAGAGGTACTGAAGTCCCATTGCCCTAAGCTTTTGTTTGACCTCCGTGCTGTTGCACCTCACAAGTGTATTCCAGAAAAAAGGAGCACTTTGGTATCCTCACATCGGAGTTCCGGACGTGACCGCGCCTCCCTCAAGATAGCATCTCTAGCCCTGTAATTAAGGATGCGAGCTTTGATCGGTCGGGGGGCACCAGGAGGAGGCCTTCGAGTCAGTGCTTGGTGAGCCCTTTCTATCGCAAACCAGGAGGACCGACGCTCGAGGGGGCATCCATGGTTTAATCCAGTGTTCCAAAATGTCTGCCGCCAGTTGCGGTACATTGCCCTCCGTACCCTCAGAGATGCCAACGAGTCATACGTTATTTCACCTGGAGCGATTCTCTGCATCCTCAGCACATCTATGAAGTTCTGCCATTTGGGCAAGCAAGATAGAGACCTGAACTTTGAGAGTGAAGACATCATCCTCAACTGTGGAGATCCTGAAATACAGCTTCAGAGATACATACTGTGGCATTACAGAGATCTTGCCGTAACAATGCTACATCCATCTGTACCTCCACAATTTTTGATTCCACTACTGCCTGCGATGTCTGAATTGCCTGAAGAACGGCTGCGAGTTCAGTGAACAGAGGGACGGGCATGTCTCCCTCAGAAGGGCCCGATGGCTCACTGGTAGGTGCAGTAGTGTACTGGTCCATACAGATCTGCGATGTAGCAGAGCGAGCGGGTCCGTCTTTGCCCATCATAGCGAGAGTCCTGGACCTCCAGGCCCATGGTCAAGAGGAGTTGGCCTGCTTGCCATGAGACTGCAGCAGCACGAGCAGCCGGTCCTGCAAATGGGATGGTCGTCAACCGCAATAGGTAGAGGAAGCAATAGGAAAAGTGATCAGCAGCTGGGCAGCAGTAGAGGTCACTTCAAGTAACCGTTGGGATTTCCTGCCCTAGAAGGGCTCCAGGACATATGAGGCCATGAACAGCACAACTGCACAGCCTGCCACAGAAGTATGTGGAAACCCAGAGAGACAAGTAGGCCCAAGGCAGGTGAGCACGATGGTGAGATAGTAGAGGAAGCCCAAGTCACTCCCAAACCACAAGGCTAGGACCCAGCATCATACTCATGGAGAGGCCATAGAGGGATACAGGGCTACCAGGTAAGCGGTTCAAAAACCAAGCTAAGCGCTTCAAGGCCAAAGCACTGTGTCCAAGAGCGGACCTCCGTGGAAGGTCAGAACTTATTGCACCACCAGGACCTCCATCCGGCCGGGCCAACAACAGCGTCTCCCCGCAGAGGGCTCCACAACAAAGTCGGGCATCAGCTACAGCCCCCCACATGGGCCCCGAGAGGTGGGGGGCCCTGTGCAAGAAAGGGTCCAGATAGGCACAAGACGGACCCCAGCAAGAATAATTCTCTCCAGTGGCCCAAAAAGTGGAGGGGGTCAGAGCAGACGAGAGAGCTCCACAGCCCAACGCAAGGCAAAACGCCACTAAAAACCGCCCCCTGAGTCAAAAGTAGTGGCCGATGGCCACATCCAGCCACTGAGGATAATCGCCGCTGAAAAGGAGGGGGGGGCCCAACTAGTGGTACCAGGCTGGAGGGGAGGAGTGCCTCAGGCCACGCACACGGCTCCTCGTAACTACGATCTCAGGCCATGAAGGCTGGCAAGGTGCTCCAGGTCAAGGCCCACCACGGAGCCAGGCCATGCCAAATCACACCAGCCAGGGGAGCAGCAGCCAGTCAGGCTCACCCCCCCCCTCAGCCGCAAGGAAAGAGCGTAATACTGTCCTGTGGTGCAGGATCCCCACAGCACAGTGTGGCCGGCCTGACGTGGGGGCAGGTGGAAGTCCCCATAGGAATCTAGGCCAGCGCCTTACCTCCCCACGGCTGTGGGCTACCCCTGGTCCACCTCCAATCCTCCAGCGCACAGGCACCAGTATGCAGCCGGTATAGGGAAGCAACAGGGACTCAGTAGCCGCAGGTAATCTGTAGGGGGCGACGGCCCCATCTCACACTGTGAGTCACGGCCTCCTGTCACTAGGCCACGCAGCAGGCCCTGGGCCCCCAACAGGCTCCCAGATCAACTTGCAGGGCTTCTCCCAGGGTAAAATTTAGCCTCAATACCTCTCAGGCAAGGTGTTCAGTCAGTAACTACCAGTGGCAGCTAAGGAGCAGGATTAATTACGTATATTGGGGTTCTAGTGTGGAGCTGGTCTAAAGAGCAGTCGCCATACACGCTGTCCAGGAAACGCCTCCTTCAAGGTTTTTAACGGTAATCATTTCAGCCTGCATACCCTATGTTCCAGGTTTCAATTCAAATACACTTGGGGGACTGCTGCCTGACATGATTGACTAATATAATGGAAACCTGATTGTGCTCTACATATGTTTATATCATTTTCCAGGGAGCTATTTTTTATGGTATGCTTTAAATGATTTTTAAGTTGAACATAGCTCATTCTCTGGATATATAATTTAGCCAAAGAAAAGTGCTGAAGTGCATTTAAAATATTAGTTAAAAATGATCCATCCTGTATAGTCAGAATAAACCATTCTGAAGCCATTGGCATGTAGTATGGAATTATCCCATCGTAAAATAGCAGCTAGTCCTCTTATTAAAGTACTCACCAATCTTAATTCTTGCCATAGGGCGTCTATTGAGACTATAGAATTTAAAGTGCAAATAGTGCCAAGAATCTTCCCCTCCACCTTATGCATAAAGTGCCATTGATTAATATTTGTCTCTGTAGCATATAAAAGAGTCAGCAGAATCTTATTTTTATATAATGTTAAGAGATGATTAAAGTGCCCGTGACCTGTTGCTCCATAAAGTGCCTTTAGTGCATTTCCATGGGCAAACACCTTATTTGAAATATGTGCAATATGTTCAGTCAGCCCAATTTGTAAACCGAATTCTTCCAAGATAAGTGTTCAATTTTACTACCTCTATGGTAGAGTTATTAAACCACCTGTACTTTGTATTAATCCAACACCCCTTTGGACGAAACCTCATGACCTTAGTTTTATTTATATTAACCTTACGGAACTGAGCGTCTAAGATGACAAGATGTTGAGACATCTCTGAAAGCCTTTTGGAGTCGGGTCTAGCAAGACAATATTGTCCAAATAAAGGAGTGTACCTAAAGGATAGAAGCCCAATTTTGGGGCATCACTAGCAACCTTACTCAACACATCGGGCAGATCTGCCATATACAGTGAAAAATGGAAGGGCGCCAGCTGGCCTCCCTGTTTCAAGCCATTTCTGGTAGGGATATTCGGAGTAATACCCTGCCTGCTTCCTAACATAACATGACACCAGGTAGCGGTGTGAAGAGCAATGATATGTTTTGGGAGACCTCCCCCGGCATTCAACTTCCTCAAAAGAGGTCTGTCTTTCTACGCGATCGAAAGCGGTTTAATGATCAATATAGGCCGCATAGACAGGCATCCCTCTAAGTTTCACATTTCTCCCATGTTAAAAGGGCCTTTTTTATGTAACAGCAAGCTAACACTACCCCTCCATGAACTAGGGACCACCCCAGTATAACAGTTGCAGAAAAGCGCCACTAATTAGGAATTCATAGGTCCAGATCCAGTTTTATGATAGTGATAGGTAGTTGGCCTGATAAAGACAGTAACCATAGGGCATAAGAATGGAGTGCTAACTAGACAGAACTGGGCTGAAGTGTGCTGTACAAACTATGACTTTCCATATGAATATTGCTCAAAGAGAAAAGCAACCTGAACTTGGGGCACAAGAGGGTGATTGAGTAATGGCACCAGAGCCTAGCCAGTGCCATGTCCCCAGTTAGACATTAGTGAGCACAGGCACTGAGCAACTCTGTTAGTCTGGAGTGGACACTGAAGGGTTGCTCCTAGAATCGCATGCAGGATTTTAACCATGTATTGCGTTACCCCAATTGTGCTGTGTAGCATTTAGTAATGCTGTGATAAAGTACTTTATTTCACTCAAAAGACTAGCACTGGGTTGGACACTGGATTGAGTCTGCCGGTAGATTCCTGAGTTCTTACCTCTTGCCCCCAAGACTACCTCGCCGAGAAACCTGTGACTGCTGACCCTCACTACCCTGAGAGTATAAGGATGGACCCTAGGACACCAGTGGCAAACTATCTCAATCACCACGGTTAGGACCCAGTAGTGTGTTTGCCATGGCACCCTCCACCCCTCATCCCCCGGTGTATATATTTTTTTTTCTCCCCGGACTCTGCCCAATCCCTTGTTTCTTAGGGTCTCCCATCATTGTCTTGTTATGATCTCTGGCGTGATGGCAAAGCTAGGAACAGGAGGGCAGACTGCTTTTGTGATGCAGCTTCAGAAATTACAAGGCTTCAAAATTACAGTGATCAAGAACAGAAAAAAGCCATAAATGGGAAACACTGATGTGGTGAATAGGTATATGTGGAAAGCATGTAGATCTGGTGTGTATGGTGCCAGTATCGTAGAGTAGTTTTGTCTAGTGCATTTCTAACTGTACATCATTTCCAGACTACCCTAGGCATCCAAATCTTAGAAATAAGTGGTATATCATTGGCATCTCCCAGATTCCCTCAATAGGTATTTTTTATATCATAAAGATCATTTATCTCAGCCATGCAGCAGACACAAAGCACACTATAACTCTTACCATTAGCCTTCAATTCAGTCTGCTTCAGGATTGACTGGATATTATGCTGGTAAAGGACATTGTGCCTACATTCGATCATCACCCTTAAATATTGAAAGGTACCCAGTCCAAGACATGTTATTACTTTTTATGACTTTGAATAGGTGGTTTTGTATCCTCATGCTGTCCACAACAGCCATAATGCTTCTAAAATGAGGTCAGGTAGCTAAAATCATGCGTTAAAAAAGTACATCAAACATGGGCACTTTGGGCCTCATTACAATGTTGGGTGACCTGTTGGTGGCGGTCCGCCCGAAGGACAGGCCATCGGTCCCACCGCCGTCTTTTGATGCATGGATTCAGACCGCAGAAGTCGGGTGAAAGACCGCCGCCTCAGACAGGATCCAAGATCCCGTCGGGGCTGCGGTCGGAATCCTATCCCTCCAATGGACGCAGTGTCTGTACAGGCACTGCCGTAGGGATTAGGATGTCCCTTTCCAACTGCCTTTTCATGGGGGTCCCACTGCCACGAAAAGGCAGCCGGAAATGGACTTTTGGGGCCCCTGTATGCTGTGGGCCACAGCTAAGTGGCCTGGGGGCACGTGCAGTGCCCCCCCCCCACACACATCCATGCACTGTGCGTCAGGCACCATATGGTGCCTGGTACACGGTCCCTGGATGGGCACAAAGTGCTTTTTTCTACTGCGGCTTGTGCGGCGGCCCTTTTCCTGGGCTGCAGCACAAGCTGCAGTAGAAAAAAGCACTTTCCGACCGCTGTGCTGGCGGTCTCATCGCAGCAGGGCAGGTGGGACCGCCAACTCTGTGTCGAACGGTCTCTTGTGCGATGGAATGGCAGTCAGCGGGTACCGACCGCCATCGTAATTGGGGTCCTGTTTTGCCACCTATGGAGAGAACTCCCCTTTGTGTTATTCTTTCTGCCATTTGTTTCATTTCCAAGGTCCAAACATTTTGGGGACAAGGCATACCCTGTCGTTATCTTTCAAGTGAACAAAAGTTGGATTTTTGTGGCTAAGTTGGCCCGGAGAGTAGAACCAAATGCCAATTTGTCTAACACCAATTTAATGAAACACCAATTAATGCTGTCAATACCTTTTTGGGTATTACAACATGCCTTTAAAGTCCATTACCCGCCGATTTTATCAAAGTGCTGCCTGCCCTAATGAACCCTGCATCAGAAGATCCATAAATTATCAAACCAGTTTTTAGCAATTTGTTAAGAAATGTCGGCATTGGTGTTTCTAAACACTCCGAGAATTGACTTATTGAATCCCTGATGGGGCCAGTAAACCTACAAGGTCAGTGAAGACCCCACAGACTTGTCATATTTCTCCAGAGATTAATATCTGTTTAGGTGGTGCTGGGGTTAAATGGTGGCACAAGCCATCTGGTTCAGACGCTTTATTCTTAGAAGGGGTAGGTCCAGTGATGTGTGAAACTGACTTTTCCAGTTTAAATTTGACAGTGTCAGGTACAGTCGGCAGAGTTACAGACTGATTTACTATGCTGCATGCAAATGTCTGGAGAAGGGTTACATTTTTCCTTTTCTTTGTATATGAAAGTATCTTGAGATGTATCTTATGCATCTCTAATATTTTTGATGTATGTTCTAGAGTGTCTCATCTTTAGCCACAAATATTTTAACTTCATGTATATTAGAACAGTTTGGTTCTCAGAAGAAAATGCTCTGTCCGCATATAGTCATGTCTCAAATTCACAAAGCTGTTTGAGGGCCCAGTCCCAACCCCCAATTTTTGTGCTTCTTTCCGAGTTCCACAATTTTTTTATATAGGTACAATCGGGTCCAATCTTTCATCTGACGGAGGGCATAGCCTTGGAAATTATTTAGCTAGCCTTACCCCGACCATACATAACAACTTTTCTATCTCCTACAGCTCTCTAGGAACCTGGTTGTAAAGCCAATGGGTCTCAGCCATTAGACGTATTGGCTTTGCCAATCTTTTTTAGCCTTGCTGTGAAGCATGGCTATTAAAAATAAAAGCACAATGACGCAGCTGCCCCATCATTTTGTAGGTGTCCTCGTGTGCAAAACGCATGCGCCCCTACAAAATGACGTGGGTATTTTTTTTTCTTTTTATTTACTGATCCGAGATAGATTGACAAATAGGAAAAAAAGCACTTAAAATAAAAAGAAAACATAAAGAGGATGACGGTTGTGGGAGCTGGATGGGCTAGAAGGTGGAGAGAAGCAACATGGCAAGAATGAGAAGAGACGAGAGAAATAGCAACGTGGACCACGAGACAAAGGGAGTGCAACACAAAAGCAGATGGGGGAGAGAAGCGCGTGGGTGAGGGGGAGTAATGTGGGGGGGCATACAGGGGAGATAGCTGGAAAAAACATGCACCATCAACACACACACCAAAGGCCGCATCCTCAGCCTTATTCTGTCAACAACACCAACAATCCTAAAAGCCCCTTCCTACTCCCCCTGCCTCCCCTCGCTGTAAATCTACTTGAGCGGGATGATGTCTTTCACCTGCTCCTAGTACACTACTTACCTTTGCCCTATAAGGCACACTTTTCTTTTTTGGCCACTTTTTTTTCTTTGATTTTTTTCAGTAGATTACATTATTGACAACTTTTTGTAGTCTATTTTTTATTCCACGATAAAACAATGGAGACAGTATTTGCTCGAGCAAGCTTCCAGCAAAGAGAATGTAAAAGCAGACAATTGACTAAAGCACAAAAGTCACGCAAGGCACTGCTCGCTTGTATCCACGCAATGGCGCAGATACAAATCCGCTTTATCCGCATTTGCTCGATCAATTACATCATGGGCACTCACAATGCAGAACAATGTTTGCCTTTAACAATGCAATTTAAAGAAGTCTGGAAAACCGCTTATGTCCATGAGAGCTGTGAGTATAATGTGTTCCTCATTAAAAGCGACTCCGAACGTCCTACGTTGGAAGGTCTTTAACCATCTAGCCAGTGATGAAGAAGTTCTCACCCATTTTATATAGTTATTAACATACAACAAGAGCCTTTACCAAGATGGCGGGAAACAAACAATCAAACTATTCAAAATATTTTCAGATTTTAGAAAAGAAGTTAAAAGTGTGATCAACTGTGTAATAAGTCTTTTTTAAGCTCGTAAAGGAGAGCTGTAGAAGGGATGTGGCCTAACGCATAACATTTACGCCGGAACCCATAAAGGATTAGTGTTGAATTAGTATAGTGAAATATGAAAGTGTTGGATTCAGAAGGATAGCGGAGGGATAGAAGAGGGAAAAAGGTTTGTATTTATATAGCGCTTGTTACCCCTGATGAAGTGTATGTCCCTGTGCATTGTGGGTTTCAAGGGACATGATCACAAGCCATGAAACGCACTCCCAAAACAAAGACTTAGAAATACTGTGCACTTCTTTTCCAACAAGTGAAATTTGCAACTTTATTGTCTTCTAGGTCCATCATACATGCTGCTCTCTAGTGTGGTTCCTACAGGGTCCAGATTGTTCCAAAGTCTATGTTCTATGCTATTAGTCTGACAACATGCAGTTCTGGCTCTCTTCCCTTACCCTCAAAGATGAGACAGTTTTTCTTTTTCAATAAACGGCACGTTTCAGTTATCTGCAGTTCCTGTCTCTCTCTCTCTCAAAGTGTGTTGCATCGACGTTAAAAGAGGCACTGGTACATAAATGGCGCAAAATACATTTAATCTAAAAATGTGAGTTACAAACTACAAATCCAATGTTAAGCAACAGGTGGGAATTCAAACGCGTCATGTGGGGAAAAAAGTCTGCCATAAAAACAGAATTTTTGCATGAGCAAGGCGTGGATGGTGGAGGCAAGAGGGGAGGAAAGGCATCTTTCATTCCGTGACAACCCTGGGTGGAAGCACACACAAAACGGCTCCTGCAAGAGTAACTGCTTTTCAAGGGTGGTAAATGGAAGCGAACACCCCTTGTTTAACTTGGTGATGGAAAAGTGCAATACAGAAAAATGCAAAACACACTGCTGTCCACCCCATCTCTTTAACTTTAATTTCTGGGTCACACAGTTTAAAGCCGTAGGCCTGATCTGTAGAATTTGTCTAAATCTTTTAATCCGGGGTCTGGAAATTCATTGGTTGGTAACAATCGCTAATGGTCTGCTCAAGCAAATTGCAGAGTGTGAAAATGTCACGCATATCTAAATGCAAATGCAAAATGTCATTTATTTTTTAGGTTTGAGTTTTGTACAGCGTGATCATGGCCCAAGGGCATTAGAGCTCTTTACAACAAAGCCAGACTATGCTACACATTTTTAGGTTGAAGCTTCCCTGGCAAGGGCCCATTGCTTAGGATTGGCTTTGTGGTTTGTAACTTACATTTCTGGCTTTCTATTTGCTGACATTAATTATTTCAGCCTGTCCTGCTTCAGTTCGTGCCTCCCAAGGAGCAAAGCCTTTACATACTACCTCTCCTTGTATTCCTCCACGAGTGCTCCTTTCCTCAAATCTTTTTTTTTTTTTTTAATTGAGATCCAAAACGGCAATAAAAACAGGCCTGCAAGTCTTGTTCTTATCTTGTCACATTTGCTATGCTTTCATAGACAGAGGTCAAATGTCAGGCTCTGTGTTCTAGGGAGCTTGGTGTTTACTTTTTTTTCTCTGACTTAAAAGTGCGAGGATTTATGTGACAATCTTGAGAGATACTGGGGTTGAGAAAGGTTTTTTTTCTACCACCGGAAAACATTCCACATGAGGATAGTTCCCTTTTCTTGGCAAAACAGTGTAGTGGGCGCCAACCTTCAACGCCTCACTGTCTCGGCTGTGGGCCCTCTTTGGGGCTTGTGCACCTCTTCCCTTAAGCTTTGTCAACAGTAATGGAAAGGACACCCTTTCAATACTGTCCTCGGTGCCAATCCAAATTTCTACGTACTGACCATCAGCTCTGCAATCTGTGCCTCTGCCCTGACCATACCATGTGCAGCGCCTTTGTCCCCTTTCAGTCCAAAAAGTGACTTAAGTACTGACATGAACGGAGATGGGCCTAATCGAGGGATTAAGAGACAGAAGTCAGAAGATAGCCTCTGTATCTTCGGTAGCATGGTGTTGAGCCAGAGGAGGAAGAAACATGACCTTTAAGAGCACAACTGGTCCAGTCGTTTCTGAGCCCAGAGGTGGCCTTCTCCAAGTCAGAGGAATAAAAGCAGCAGGACATAAACACTGGCCAAGCTGTTGATGGTGAGTACCTTGCCCTCCGAAACACTTCTCGATCCACCCCAACAGCCCCGACCTGAGGCCAAGCACCGCCCCTGTTGGGGCCGAGCTCAGAGCCCAGTGCCTAAAAGACAGTCAGCTGGGCCACCACTGCCTTCAGGCCATGATTACCACCGACCAAAGACTTTGGAGCTGATAACACTCCCTTCAGGCACCGAAGCAATCAGTCCTTTGAGCATGCAGATCCTCTACAGGCCCTTGATGCCGAAAAGACCACTGGCACCAATACCGCGGCTGACTCCGAGCCCACTTAGCGCCAAAAGCGGCCTCATTGGCGGGCCCTGAAGACTCTCAGCAACCCACCCTCCCGAGCCTGCGGGAAGAGTTGGATGCTTGACAGAATTATCTGTTCATACATTCTCATTCTGAGTCCCGTACACCTGCGTTGCTATGCCACAAAGTGGAAAAGATTTGTCCAGTACTGCATTGAAAAGTAGCTAGATCCTCTAACGGCTCAGTCCAAAATATCATAATCTACTTACCCCACCTTCAGAAGTCAGGCCTAGCCTACACTTCAATATACCTTCCTTTAGAGGCTATAACCGCGATTATGTAAAACAGGGAACATTTATACCTCTTTTGCATCCTTGTCATCAAGGCATTCATGGACGGCCTCAAAAGTCATTCCTCCTAGGTTTTCCCCTGCACCAGTATGGATCCTCCAGATAGTACGTACTAGGCGCATGGGTCCTTCATTCAAAACTTACACTCTTGTCTGCTCCATTACCTCTCCAGGAAAGTATCTTTCCTGGTGGCAATACATCATTTATCTTGCATTAGTAGGCTGCTGGCCCTCACTCTGCAAGAACCTTTCATACAAGTTTACAAGGACAGGGTAGTACTCAGGACAAGCCTAAAGTTCCTTCTGAAGGTAGTTTCCCCATTCTACCCCAACCAGACTCAAGAGCTCCCAGTCTTCTTTCCCCAGCCAAACTGTGTAGTGGAGAAAGCAATCCACACCTTAGACGTGAAGCACACTTCCATGTAGTGCATTGACATAACTAAATCTTTTTGCAAGGCTTATCAATTGTTTGTGGTCTTTGCAAATCATAAATGCACAAGAGAGGGTTAACCTATCTTGTATTGAACTCCTAACATCTAAGAGGTCAGTTGACTGGTCTCAAAATATCTCATGATGGTAGATCTGCACCCTGGTAAATTGATGCATCCCTGGCATCTCATGGATATTTTAGTAGGATCCTTAGCCACTGGTACCAACAGTGGCATGCTTCATAATCGGATTCTCACCCACTACATCCAGTGTGAGTGGGTAGGCTCAATGCAGTTTGTATGCGGAGCTCTTTTTAAGGGACAACCGGTGCAAATTAAAATCACCTTCAGGATCCTAAGTCCTGTTTACTAGCAAGGTCGTTTGGCGAGGATAAAAACAGTGGGATGGTTAGTGGGTATAATGACCTTTAACATTGATGGGTCACTAGGTCGACGTGTTTCAGCCTGTATCTAGTACCACCAAGGGTCAGCAAGCTTTCTTCAGGACTGACTGTGTACGTAGAATCCCTATAAAATATAGTTGGTAGGTACCAACTTTTCGTTGTAGTTTGCACAAACCTTAATATCATGAAGCATGCAAACATACAGACCATATTGGACTTTTTCCTTTAATGGTCAAGATCTTCTATTTAATAAGGCTTCATGAGGTAGTGGGGTTGGGTGATCCTGTAGTCAAACTTTCATCAAGGGACTACGTCCTCCCTATCGCCTACTTGGCTCTCCGCACTCCTCCGATCATTGCAAATCATCCCGAGCGGCAGCCTATCTCTAAAGCAGGGTTTGCAAATGAATAGTTAAGTGTATTCAACCTTGCAATTTCAAAGCCAAGAGAGTCCTACCCATTACTCCTAGGGCTCACTCTACTGGAAAGAAGGCTGCAAACATGGCCTTTTTAGGTAACATTCCCAAGCAAACATATGCTAAATGAAGGTATATTGAAGTGTAGGCTGGGCTGACTTCTGAAGGTGGAGTAAGGTAGATGATGGTATTTATGCAAGACTGCTACATGGCCAACCCCACACACCTTTACTAACCTAAGTACAGCTGTGTGGATGGTCTAGCCAGAGAAGAGGAATTGGTTGGCCAGACTGTTCTAATAACTTTATTTTAAAGATCTGCAGTATCTACACGATAGCCACTGCCTAAAGAGAGTACTGCTTTATAGTCTTTACCAAGCATGTGTATCTAGCTGCAAATGGGAAATATCTGATAGAGCCTTCTAGTCGCAGATTCCTTACCTGTGAACTTCCAGGCGTCAGGCTGGATCCGGAAGATTTTTGATAGCAGTACCCTTGCACATCAAAAGGTGGCTTTGGTTGACTCCACGTGATATCCTAGGCGTCTGGTTCGTCGTCGTGATGTCCGCGTCGTCTACATAGGTGCCACCCCGGCGCGCTGACGTCCGTTCTTTTCTTTCCTCACCAGCCAGCGCAGATCCGTCAAAGAGAGCTACCCTCTGTCAATGTTTGACACTTTTTGCGTCTTTTTGTCAACTTTTTGAAGTGTAGAATGTCAGCAAGTAGACCTCTGGGTTCAAGCCGTGAAGCGCCTGTCACCGCAACATGTCGATCACGGACTCCCACCTGGTATGTCTGTGGTGCCTGGAGCGCGACCATGACCCGAAGTCGTTCTCAGACAGCTGGGCCATAATGCCGAAAGCTTTGAGGGAGTGGTCCCTAAAGCTGCTTGCAGCCCAGTGTCCGGCACCATGGAGATCTTCCCGGCGGTCTCGGTCCTGGTCCCGGTCGAGAGGAAGGTCCGAGCACTGCTCCGGGTGTTCGGACGTCTTCCTCCCTCTCGAAGTCATCGAGGTCGGGTAAGAAGCACCATAAA
Organism: Calotriton arnoldi; assembly: GCA_963921515.1. Taxonomy (NCBI): domain Eukaryota; kingdom Metazoa; phylum Chordata; class Amphibia; order Caudata; family Salamandridae; genus Calotriton; species Calotriton arnoldi. The sequence continues at coordinate 262,756 of CAWUFW010009144.1, forward strand.
AAGAACAAGAGGTCGCTGCATTCTTCAACTTCACCCAGTCCGTCACCTGATGAGATGGAGGAGTTTCAGCTTTCAAGGCCCCCTCTGCGGAGCAGGTGCCTGGTTTGGCTCTGCGTTTCCCTCCCTTTCTGGGCCTGGGAGTGACCCCTGCCCAGCTAAAGGCATTCTATTACGCCATGTGCGCCATATTTGGGTGGCCTGACCCTGCTGACACGCCTTCGGACCCTGCAGGCTCAGGAATGAGACCCCGTGGGGTCTGTGCCTCTGGCTCCTCTTGGATCCGCTCCTGGATCCAGTCTGGCGCCTGTCATACCTTCTCGACCTTCCGCAGAACCGCTTCCGACACAAACCCTCCTCGTCGCCGGCGCCCACTGGCTGCGTTTCCCCATCATTCCAGATGACACGGAGACGGCTGGGCGTCCACTGACGCAGAGACCTGCACCGACAGTCTTTAGGCTCCATGTCGTATCCTGTGCCTTATTTTGAAGGCTAGGACTGGATGAGGATTGGAAGGGCAGCAGGATCGCTTAGAAATCCCGCTCTACAATGAGGAAATGGACTGGTACGAGGGTGTGGGTGATGCCAGCAGCTAGGACACCTCCCCAGAGCCTGGCATGCTGTCTCCTCCTAACCTGGCTACATAGGAGGGGGGCTTCATTTGCAATGGTGGTGCGTAGGCTGCAGAGGTCTTGGACCTGCAGCTTCCTACAGTGGCGCTTAACACTGTCTTGACGGAGGTCCTGTAGCCTGGTGTCTCCACCTCGGAACCCTTGCTGCCATTTAACGAGGCCTTGACTAATGTTCTACTGGGCACCTGTTCCAAGCACAGCACCTCCTGTGTACAGAACTATCGCCTGCCGCCATCGCCCTGCACCGGGCGACCCAGTTTTCCTCTCTAACCACCCCACCGCAGAGAGCTTGGTGGTCCAAGCCTCTACTTTTTTTTTTTTGTCATTTATAAAGCGCACAGCTACCTCAATAGAGGTGTCCTGGCACTTCCCGTGGCACGTTTCCTTCCGTACCCCTGGACAGGGAATCCAAAAGGCTGGACAGCTTTGGTAAGAAAATATTCTCTTCCACCATCTGTGAGAAGCTGGCTTGGTATATGGTACACACTTATGTAAGTGGGCACCCTGCACCAATCCATACGACCCTTATGGTGATTTTAGTGGTCTTAGACAACCTTAGAAAGTTCTCTAAGTGGTAGTTGTGGAGAGCAGCCTTCAGGCTTAGTCCAGAAGGAGTGTAAAACAGCTTGTTTTACCATAGCATAATCTTATTGGTATAGATTAAGTGAAAAAGAACCACAGTGTATTTATAAAAATATGTATTTATTATAAGACACTCACTAACACATAGAGATATCTCCTAGCCGGAGATACACACAATGCACACAATACTTTGCAATAGAAACAGGTAAGTAGCATGAATACACAGTGGTCTCCAGGGGGAGACCAAACCATATACTAAAATAGTGGTATGCGAACCACGACTCAAGTCAAGACTATACCAAGAAGACGTAGGAGTGCCGGGGACCCAAGGGACCACCCAAGGAAAGTAAACAGGAACCCCACGGAGGCCGTGTGCAGAGTGGGAACTCTACCGCGGGCTCAATACAAGTCAAGGGGTAAGTCACGGTTGCAATTTTAAAGAAGAAGGAACCTTCCCAGTGGACCCTGAAGAAACCCCATGGAAGACAGAAGGTGGGAGAGCCACCCCACCCGTTTATATCCTGGGAACCAGGATACCTACACCAGGGAAGCCGAGTGCATAGGTGTGAAGTGGTGTCGGAAACCGCCGTCAAACTCAATGGAGGACTTCAGGAAGATGCCGCTGCTGGAGATGGTGGAAGTGTCCTGTGGAACCCAAAGGTGGATTCAGGATGAGAACTACCTGCAAGCAGAGGGGAAAGAGTCTATGCCTCTTGGGAGTGACCAGGAGGCCCGGAAGACGAAGTCGAGTGTTGCAGGAGAGCTGACGTTGACCTTGAAACTGCAGCTGTGCGGACCAGGCGACGCTGTGGAAGACCAGGAGCTGTGCACGAGCTGTCCCACATCAGATGTTGAGGGTTGAGGGGTCAGGGTCCGTCGGAAGCACCAACAAGCCTTTTCAACTGCAACCAATGTGGAAAGTGAAGAAGGTACAGTGTTGGGACCAGCAAGGTCCAGGTGACTCACCACAAGCAGGGGAGTCAGGGCAGACCCCGAGCAATCAGGGGAGCCCACAGAAATTAAAGGAGATCCTCAGGAGGATACTAACACAACAACAGGTTTAAAGCAGGGGGGTCCTGGGGAAGGACTTTCCCACAGCTAGGTCTGTGTGTTATAGTCTGTGGCTTTTTTGTATTTTTTGTATTTCTTCACCAACAAAACTTTCCTCTAATTTCCTGTTTAAAGTAGACCCAAGGATTTTACACTTATTTTTGATCCTCAGGAGGACCCACAGGCTGGAGGCACGGAAGTCGCAAGAGGACCTCTAGCAGCTCACCAAAGATGCAGGCCCACGATGCAAGTGATGTGGTGACGACAAAGATCTTGGTCACAGGAGATGCTTGAGGTGGGGGCTACTTGGAGCCTGAAGATCTTGGTGGAAGGAAGTCAGCAAGTCTTTGCAACAGCAAGTCGACGCAGTGCACAGGGGTTCGGTTCCTGCGGCTCAGACGAGGGATACTGGCCTCAAACTTGGTGAGAGGACAGGGCAGGCCTCGAGGGATGTGAAGAACCACCACCTGTGTTGCTGAGCCTTTCGGAAACCGTGGGAGCCCAGGATCAGCAGACCGGTCAGCTTAGTTGCGGTGCCTGCAGATGCAGGGAAGTGACTCCTTCACTTTAAGGGAGTCTTGGATGCCCACAGGCCTTAGAAGGTTTCGGTATGGCGCACAGGCACGGACGTTGCAGCAAACGCGCAGGGCGACGAGATCAGGGGCAGCAGGAGTCTTCCCAGTTGCAGCCTTGATGCCCAGAGCGCAATCCAGAGTGCCCAGACGGTCGAAGGAGTGGTGTCTTGAAATGAATTATGTCCCACGACGAATCTAGGGACCCACCCTCAGGTAAGCCCTTAAGTACCCTAAGGTAAGGGTTGGGGTGATTCAGGGTTCCCTCCCAGGGGAGTGGTCGGACAGTGGGGAGGATACTCCCAAGTCCTTTGTCCAGTTTCGCGCCTGAGCAGGAGCCAACGCCTCCCTGAGCTGGTTTGAACTGGACTATGCAAGGAGGGCACCAAATGTGCCCTTCAAGCAGACTGAGTGGCGCTGGCAAGCACTCCCACCGGCCCCAATACACTAAACCCTGTCTGGGAGGTGGTCACACCTCCCTGTGACAGGATACCTATTGTTCTGCCTTCCCCTGCCCGAGCTTGGCTCAGCAGCAGGAGGGCAGAATCGTGTCTCTGGTCGGCAGCAGCCATGTCGTGCTGCACGGGTCTAGAAGACTGGTACCGGGAGCACTGAGGGCCTCTTGGAGGAGCTTTACAGTGCATGGAATCATACCTCCCACACTGTTTACGGTGTGGGGGTATCATTCCAACATGTTTGATACCAAACATGACGGGGTTCGTTACAGCCAGTTTAGAGATGATCATTTTAATGACTCATGGCCTCTCTATGTATCGTAATGGCTGATGGACTTACAGCCTGGGAGAATGGACTCTGAAGGCTGTAGGGGTGACCTGCTCATGCAGGGGAACCCTCACACTTAGAACCGAGCACCCTGCCTTCAGGATTGAAAGGCCTGCTTTAGGGGTGACTTATTGGTTTTAAGTGTAGTCACCTTAGATATAGGGAAACCTATATCTTTCGTAAGTGGTGCTAACACCAGCTTACACAGGCTGCAATGGCAGGCCTGTAGTTAGTTTGAGTGGCCTCCCATGGGTGGCATAATACATGCTTCAGCCCATGGGGGACCCCTGGTGTACCTATGCCCTGGGTACCTCAGTACCATATACTAGGGACTGATAAGGGTACACCAGTGTCCAATCTGGGATGTACCTAAGTACTTACCATACCAATTTAGAGGAGAAAGCATAGAGACTGGGGTCCTGATTATCAGGATGCCAGCCAGACTAGTCAGAAACAGCATAGCACCAGGCAAAAAGTGGGGGTAACCATAAAAGCAGATCCTACTTTCCTACACAACCCACCCACCCCCCAAACGTAAAGAGATGAGACTAACCTTGCCCAGTTGAGTCTTCATTTTCTAAGTGGAAATATCTGGAGAGTCCATCTGCATTGGCATGGTTACTCCCAGGTTTGTTCCACTGTATAGTCCATCCCCTCCCCTGTAGGGAAATGGACCACCTCAAAAGTTTGTGGTTTTCACCCTTCATCTGTTTAAGCCATAAGAGGGGCTTGTGGTCTGTCTGAACAATGAAATGAGTGCCAAACAGGTATGGCCTCAGCTTCTTCACGGCCTAGACCACAGCAAAGGCTTCCCTCTCAATGTCGGACCAACTTTTCTCCCTGGGGATCAACCTTCTGCTGATAAAAGCTACTGGTTAATCCTGGCCCTCTGCATTAAGTTGTGATAACACAACCCCTAAACCTATCTCAGATGCATCTGTCTGAACAATGAAAGTTTTAGGGGGATATTCTCAAGAACGTGTGTTAACTATCACCAAATTCGCTTAAAGCAACTTCTCACATCGCAGTCCATCGTGGAAAAATAACACTGTGTTAACGCAGCATTCTCAACCCGGCGGCACCATGCGATAGTCTCATGATAACGCGCCAAATACCCGCGTAAAAATCTACGCGACGCCAAAAAAATGCGATACACAAACGCAAAAAAAGTGGCGATGTCCCCAATGGCGATACAAAAATCAGCAATAACCAGCGACAGGCCTGCGATTCCCACGCGTCATGCGTGAGAATGCACTATAAAAGCAGAGGAAAAAAAAAGAGAAAAAATGTAACTGCGTAGCACCATGGACGCACCCGGACTGAGTGCAGAGGACAACACGAACCCCACAAGCCCCACAGACGACCAGCCAGGAACCCTGGGGCCGGGCAAGGAGAAGAGGAAGACTGGGTTCAGTCCGCAGGAAAACCGGATCATCGTCACGGAAGTGACAGAACACTACCAACAACTGTTCGTCACCTCCACTGTCATCGGCAACACAAACGGAAATATGGCAGTCCATCGTGAACAACGTGAATGCAGTCGTAGTGTTGAAGAGGTCAATGGAGGAGGTCAAGAGGCGCTGGCATGATGTGAAAAGCCAAACCAAGCAGAAACTCCCTGCCAACCGGAAGGCAGCAACGGCGACTGGAGGTGGGAGTCCTGCGCCACAGGAGGAGCTGGAGGAAATGGTGGCCACAGTCATCAGTGCGGAGATGGTGCAAGGAGTTGGGGGTCCGGACACTGCTCGATATGACCTGACCCAACAGCAACAGGGTGAGTAACGACCAGGGACTGGGGGGGACGGGGAGGAGATGGGCACAATGGCACACATGCACAATTATGTGTAGCACACTGCACACCCACAATGACTGTGGAACATGTCCCTGATGGCCTTGGCACACTGCAGCACACATAGAAACACCAAGTAGGCCCCCGTCCACCATGTGCACAAATGCCCCCCCATCACCAATCTCACAACCTACCCATGCACTGAACGCACCAAAGCAGCGGCTCTGTGAGCCACACTGACAATGCAAGTGACACTGCATGACCAATAGCATGGCTGCAGTCAAAATACATGACATGGTGCACAACACGACACTGAGATGGCCCAGTGTGGATAACTTCCTCAAAGGAGCAGGTCACACTCTAACACATCCACGTGCACATACAACCCCTGACGTCAACAACACATCTGCAGACAAACAATGCACAAGAGTACAAAAACCGTCCAAGAGCACAAATGACCCAAGTCGCCAACATCTCAGCACCGTAAAAGCACACAAGTCAAAGGCACACCGCCTCAAAGGGATAAGGGGCCGCTAAATCAGAGCTGCAGGGGCGACTCTCCCACAATGCAGCACATACACATAGCAATCACAGCACATCAACATTGACCACAATGTGGTACAAAGTGCCACACTTACACTACAGAACAGAGGAAACCACTGGTGCCGCATGTGCGTAGAAACTGGCCAATCACATCAGGCATAGCAGGAAACAGTCAGATGATAATGTACGAGTACAGCCTCACATCCGTCATGTAGTCGAAATGTCCACTGTCTCCCATCAAATACCCAGCTCCTCCAAAACAGTCACAATGTACATTGTCATGCAGTCTGTATGTAGGCATGTACAATGCGTGAACATACATGGAACACACTGTTAACCTGCATCTCCCCTTCACATTGCAGAGGGACAATCAACACCTCCTGCAGAGCAGACCAGACATCTCTTCAGTGATGATGATGATGAGGACCCCTTGGCCATCTGCTCCGACACCCTCCAACGGCTCATGAACAGCCTCCGCACCCCACCTCCAGGAGCAGGGCAGCCCAGCTGCATCGAGGTGATCCCACCCCCTGCACAGACCACACAGCAGGAAGCACCCACCACCACGGCTGGCTCCCAGCACCTCACCGAAGAACACATGGCATTCCAACGCCGTGTGTCAGACTGCCAGAGGGGGCTGGCTGAACAGGTGCGGGTGGGTTTCGACCTCATGGCAGCCAAACTAGATGCCATACGTGGATGTCTTAGTCCCATCAGGGACCACTTACAGTCCCTAACGGACACCCACAGTCTGCTCCATGCCCTACAACAATCCTTGGCTGACCTCGCTGGAGCCATTACTCGGATCCAAGAATTGTCTAGTCAGACAGGCTCCAGCGACGACAGCACAGAGTTGGCACAGATGCGGATGACAATGGAGAACATGGAGCGGATGCAGGCAGGAAGGATGGCTGCCACGGCTGAACACCAGCGAGATGTAGCTGGGATCTTCCATGCCCTGCAGATCCTCATCTTGCCATTGCTGCCACAGAGCCTGTCCCAGATGACTGCTGCAGGAACTTCGACACACACATCTCCGCCCCTGATGTGTCAGTGGCACACAGTGATGCAGCCATACCACCTCCGCCCCCTGATGTGTCAGTGGCACACAGTGATGCAGCCATAACACCACCACACACACCTGGCACACCTGACAGAAGACATATCAGAGGACGAAGATCTGGATGGTAATGACTGTGTCAAAAGGAGGTTGTAGCATTCATCCCCCGCCATATGGCCTGTTTCTGCTTGGTACAGCCCTCTGCATCATGCCCTGGTACAACACCTTCCACTGTCCCCCGAAACACTCTGCGACATTCACCTGGACCCCGACATGGACTGCCATATCTGCTCTGGTTGCCAATGACACAGCAAACAGGCTGCGGACTCAACCCTTCCCCTACCGATTAACTTGTCATTCCCTAAAGGACTCTGTTTGGCCCTCCACTGGGCAACCATGTAATGTGGGGTGTGCATGGCCATGTACTGCTCCAGCTCCGACACTCCACAGGATGTGAATAAAACATTCCTAATCACACATGTCATGTCTATGTTCAATCAAGTATACCAGTATGGATGACTGTAGGGACATTGAGTGCACAAAAAGGTATACCCTGGGAAATGACATCAATGCGCATGTTTGACCGTGACACACATGGCCAATTAGATGACTGTGAAGGTGTGAACTAGCTGTGGCTTCATTGATCATGAACAACAATCTCGCAACCCCCCAACGTAGCCCCACGTCCATGTATTGAATAGGGCTGTGTGTAAAAATTTCAAAGTCGATAGGAGGCCTAAAGTTGAGTCCCACATCACATGTGACAACATAACATCTCTTCGCATACCTGCACACACTCAACTGTGTGGACACAGCCTGGTTTGATGGAACACATTGATCCACATGGCAAGAATTTGGACACCATACTCACATTGCTGAAGACACGTAAGCGCACAGGTCTACCAGCAACTCTCCCAACCACAATGACTGGCTCACAGAGGTGGAGCTGGCAATAGGGACTCACCCCTAAGTGAAATGCGTCAGTCAGTCCCTCCCTGTGTACGGACAATGCTCATTGAGGCACACGATTTGGCATGCTAATCAACACTCATCACAGTTGAACACAAGTGAAGTTGCGTACACTTTATTAGCATATGCGTGTCAGTACGGGCAAGACAAGGGCCACAACATGCAGACCAATGCATCATACACTAACAGGCAGCAAAGGAACATGTAGAGGTGCAAGACATGGGGAGGCACAAATGAGACACCAATCATTACGGATGCCAACGGTCTCAGCCCACCTTGCCTTGCTGGACGAGTCATGTGGTGTTTGGCGAATGCTCATTGCACCGTGTCAGGGGACACCACTCACAGCCCATGGGATCTGCATAGTCCTGTACCACCGGACTGCGCTGACTGTCTGCTCTGCTGACAGTGAGCAGGTGTAGGAGTCCAACAAGGTCACATGTAGTACTACATTGCCATGTGTGTACTCTCCCTCCAGCGGTGTCCGGTTGAGGAACGTTGCCAGGCGCCGCTGTCCACTCACCTTGCACAGGTGTCTCTCAACCCGCAGTCTTGCACGCACATGCATTCTGAGTCCAGGCGAATGCAGCCATGTCCACTGTTATGGTGGGATGTGTGTCCATTTCTCCAAGATGCAAAAGGGTGTTGGGACCTGTGCTATGGGTCACAATCTTTTGTGGCTGCAGGAACGTAGTTACTCGTCCATGAAAGCGAGCGCAGCTTCATGGGCAAGCAGTTCCAAGAGTACGTCGTTGTCGACTTCAACGAACACGGGGGCGTGCCAATCCATTAGCTGGTCCGGACAGATGTGCTCCGTTCCACGCCGTTGCACCAATCCGCAATACAGCCCAATAGGGGAGTGCTTCGATGTGGTCACTGCACACGAGGAATTGTGCAATCTCACATGCCCAACTGCCAGCACATATGCCAAATACCAAGGCATCCCATGAACGGGTATCACGGTTACACTCCTGGTCGTGGTCCAACAGGGCGCACACACGTCATAATCCAGTTGAGCTACCGTTGTGTTGGATAGGCAGACATCCATGGGCCACTCGAATATGCATGATCGACAGTGGAACCAGGGCTGGACGCAGGTGACATACGCAAGACGGAAGCTCAGACGGTAACTGATGCGCAACACTGCCTGTGGCAGTGCCCCCAACAAATGCAGCATTCGGTCACGGTACAGTTCCATGTGACAGGGGTTGTGCATGTGTCCGGGATGTTCTGACATTGCGTTGTTCGCTCTCGTAGAACCGGCACTCTTCTGACCTGCGGCTGTTATGTGGATGATATGCCAGAGCTCGGAGCAATGAGTCGTATGAGTGTGCAAAGTTTGGACGTATGGGTTGTCCTGTACGTAAGTGTCAAGGCCATTCCATGCAGGAGTACCTCGAGCAAGGACTTCTGTGTGTGGGGTGTGGATACGTTGATCTTTCATTAGCGCTGTGTGTAGTGTGGGAGTCGTCATCATCTGCCATGGTATCTCTCTCAGGGGTGCCTGCCGCATGCAATTCCAAGGTCGGAGGTGCAGATGTCCTTCCGCCTTCTGTATTGAGACAAAGGGGCTTTCATCCCTATTGTTAGTCAGACTACTGCTTGTATCCTGGGAATGTGATGTGGCTCTCGCGCTGCAATTGAGGCTAGGCCTTGGGCTTATGGTGCACCAAAAGCGATGAACTCACACAACAGTTGGCATGTATGAGCCAAGAGCCCGAGCGGCCTTGCGCTCCTTGTACAATACCTTCGTGCACGGACGCCCTCCGGCTGCATGCAACATTGTCGATTGCTGGCCATGTGGCGCAGACACAGCAACCGAGACACACGCATCAGTTGGTTTCCTGTGCAGCCCAGATATGAACCACGCCCAGAGGCCAGGGATAATTGTTCACACCCCTAAGCTGGCCTGGCATACGCCGAGCCAGCCCACTCGGCTTACGTATAAAGGGGACGACGACGCTACGTGTCCCAGTTCTTCCCCACTGCCTGAGGTGACATGGCTGTGTCCGCCTGGCCTATGACGAGACTCAATCATTTAGGGTCCATGACTTGCGTGCACGGAGTCGGTGGCACCGGTTACACTGCGGCCGGCACGGGCCTACCGCCACGGGACGGTGACTTTCTGTGCACTGAGGTAGGGGCACCTAAAGTGCTGAGCGGGTGTGCAGCCTGCGATGATGCTGTGTGCACAGATATGGTCTCTGCCATTGCAATATCAAGATCCAGAATCAAGTGTGCGACCTGGTGGACCGCAGTGTTGGCCTGAGCCAGCGGGCAGCATGGGCCTACCGCCACGTGGCGTTGCCTCGCAGTTCACAGAGTTAGTGGCACCTATAGAGCTGAGCGGGTATGCAGCCTGCGATGATGCCGTGTGCACTGATATGATCTCTGCCATTGCAAAATCAAGACCCAGAATCAAGTGTGCGACCTGGTGGACCGCGGTGCGGGGCTGCATGATGTGGAGGCTGCCAAGGTCGCGGGCCCCGGGCTTGGGGCTTGCACCGGCACGTGGTGGGCCCTCTTGGAAACACGCCGGTGGCGGAAGGTGAGCAGTTAGGCCTGGGTGCGCAGTGTCGGCACTGTCTCTCCCTGTCCCTCTCTTCCTTTCACTGTCTCTCCTCTTTCTTTCACTGTCTCTCTCTCTCCCTCTTTCTCTATCTATCTTTCTCTCTCTCACTCTCCCTCTTTCTTTCACTCTCTCTCTCCCTCTGTTGCTCTCTCTCTTTCTCCCTCTCTCCCCCTTTCTCTCCCTTTCTCTCTCTCCCTCTCTTTCACTCTCTCTCTCCATTTCTTTCTCTCTCTCTTTCGCTCTCTCTCTGTCCTTTGTTGAGCGCATGACGCACCTTCTTATCTTCAATTTTGTCTTGCAGGCTTTGACTTGCAGATTGTCCAGAGAAGACCCGCCATGACTCTTCCACTTATTAGTGTTGAGTTAAATTTGAATAAAACAATTATTTTTGAAATTCTGAGATGTATGAATGTTTTTCCTTTTTCTGACCGCACATGAATGTTAATTGTTGTACTTGTGCGACATCAGGCGAATTGTTGTGTTCATGAATTTGTAAGGTAGATGTGGAATATCTTTGTCTGGGGGGGTGCCCGGGGTAGGGCCCCGGGTGTGGTGGCGGTGGGTGTTGTGGCCCTCTTGGGGCTCCGAGCTGCATGATCAGTGGCTCCATGGCATCTGTTCTTCAGGTGTGGCTCTGGGCTGGGCTCCCTTTCATGGTGCAGGTTGTCGTCCGACTTAACACCAGGTAGGAGCAGGTGTTAATTCCCTGCTGCTAATGCGCCTTATCGCATGTTTTTGATTCTTATCGCCGATCTGGCTGGTCGTTCAGAATGTTGCGAAGTGGTGTTTCCGCGGCTTTTTGCACGGGAACGCCTACTCTGCATATCATTAGCGTTAGTTGCCCGTGTCATCCGTGGCGATGTTTTTTGCGGCTGCTATCGCAGGAAAACTGGTGATATCGGCTGTTAGCACCAGCTTGTGAATGGTGCGATGAATTTATCACCACTTTGGCTGCGATAAAGTGCCGCTAACTTGGCGATAAGTCCTTGAGAATATGCCCCTAAGAGTAGTCAGGACTTTGCAGAATGGGAGCAGTGCACATGGCCTGCTTCAGGTCTTCAAATGCCTTTTGACAGCTTACTGTCCACTGAACTTTGGCATTTTCATAAATGTAAAATCATTCAGGGGAGTCACAATGGACCCATATCCCTTGACAAATCTTCTGTAGTACCCAGTCAGGCCCAAGAAAGCTCTGACCTGAGTCTGGGTAGTGGGAGCAATCCAGTCCACAATGGTCTGGATTTTTCTCTCCAATGGTTTGACCTGGCCTCCACCTACCTGGTGGCCCAAGTACATGACCTTGCTCTGCCCTATCTGGCACTTGGTGGCCTTGATAGTGATGCCTGCCTTCTGCAGGGCCTCCAGAACATTCCGGAGGTGATCCTCCCAGGTGGAGCTAAAGACCGCAATATCATCTAGATATGCTGCACTATAGACTTCCAGGCTTGTGAGAACTTTGTTCACCAGCCTCTGAAATGTGGCAGGTGCATTTTTCAGACCAAAGGGCATTATAATAAATTGATAATGCCCACTAGGGGTTTAAAATGCTGTTTTTGGCTTGGCATCCTCAGCTAGTCTGAATTGCCAGTAGCCCGCAGTCCGGTCAAATGTACTCAAACTTGGCCGAGGCCAAAGTATCTATAAGTTCTTCTGCCCTGGGAATAGGATGGGCATCAGTCCTAGTGACTGCATTGAGGCCTCTGTAGTCCACACAAAACCTCATCTCTCTTTTTCCACCCTTGGTGTGAGGTTTTGGCACAAGGACTTCTGGACTAGCCCAGGGGCTATCTGAAGGCTCAATGACTCCCAATTCCAGCATCTTTTGGATCTCTGTCCTGATGCAACCCCTGGCATGGTCAGGCTGTCAGTAGATTTTACTCTTAACAGGCAGGCTGTCACCTGTGTCCACTTCATGGGTACACCAGGTGGTTTGACTGGGTGTCGGGGAGAACATGTTTCTGTACTGATTGAGGACTTGCCTACAATCAGCTTGCTGTTGGTCAGTGAGGCTGCCTGCCAAGGCTACTCCATCTACTGACCCATCATCAGAGTTCTGAGAGAGGAGATCAGGGAGAGGGTCACGCTCTTCCTCCTGCCCCTCATCAGTTGCCATGAACAAGCCCATGTCAGCCCTGTCCACAAAAGGTTTCAGCCGGTTCACATGAAGTACCCTATGGGGACTTCTGGGAGTGCCTAGGTCCACCAAGTAGATGACCTCACCTTTTTGTTCAAGGATAGTGTGGGGGGCACTAGACTTGTCTTGGGGAGCTGCTGGGGCCACAGGCTCTAACACCCACAGGGTCTGGCCTGGCTGGTAAACAGTGAAGACAGCCTTTTGGTCAAGCCAAGCTTTTGAAGTTCTTGGCTGGTCTCTAGGTTTTTGCTGTCCTTCTTCATGTACTCAGCCATGCGTGAATGCAGGCCAAGAACATAGACCACAATGTCCTGTTTAGGAGGTTTGAGAGGTTGCTCCCAACCTTCCTTCACTAGACACAATGGACCCCTAACTTGATGTCCCAACAGAAGCTCAAATGGACTGTAGCCAACCCCCTTCTGAGGAACCTCTCTGTAGGCAAAGAGAAGGCAGGGTAGTAAGACATCCCATTTTCGCCTAAACTTTTCTGGGAGTCCCATGATCATACCCTTGAGGGTCTTGTTGAACCTTTCAACAAGCCCATTGCACTGTGGATGGTAGGGTGTGGTAAACTTAGTTTACTCCACACTCTTTCCACATGGCAGTGATATAACTAGACATGAAGTTTGTACCTCTGTCTGTTAAAACCTCCTTAGGGAAGCCCACTCTGGAAAATATTCCAAGGAGAGCCCTGGCCACTACAGGAGCTGTAGTGGTTCTAAGGGGAATGGCCTCTGGGTATCTAGTGGCATGCTCCACCACCACTAGTATATAACTGTGCACAGATGCAGTTGGAGGGTTCAAGCAACCAACAATGTCAATCCCTACTCTTTTAAAGGGGACCCTAACCACTGGTAGTGGAGTTAAGGGGGCCTTTGTGGTGCCACCTGACTTACCAGTGGCTTGGCAAGTGGTACAGGAGCTACAAAACTCCTTTGTGTCTTCAGACATATGGGGCCAGTGAAAGTGAGAGACAAGCCTGTCCCAAGTCTTGCTTTGCCCTAAGTGTCCTGCAAGAGGAATATCATGTGCCAGGGAGAGGAGGAAACCTCTGAACCTCTGGGGTATTACCAACCTCCCGGTGGCTCCAGGTTTGGGGTCTCTACCCTCAGAGTACAGAAGTCCATCTTCCCAATGGATCCTATGGGACCCATTTATATTCCCTGCTTCCTCAGCAGCAGCTTGCTGTCTGAGGGGTTCAAGAGAGGGGCAGGTCTGCTGCTTCAAACTCAAGTCTGCCCTGGAAGGGCCCCCTGCCCCCATGAACTCTGCCTGGTCAGGCCCAAGTTCCTCTGGGACAGCACCTTCACAGGGGCTGAGATCATCTCCCTCAGGAGCCGGATCTTCACTGGGAGTTTGTGAGGAGGGTAAAGTCTTACCCTTCCTGCTCCTTCTTTTGGGAGGCACCTTTTCCATTGTTCCAAGATGCAGTGCCTTGTCAGCACTGTGCTGTTTGGCCTGAGCCCCGGTGACAGCAAGTACACTGGCAGGGATGCCCACCATCTCTGCATGAGTCCTGAACTCCACTTCAGCCCAGTCTGAAGTTTCTATATCATTGCTCAGAACAGGTAGGTCTGGAAATACCACTACCTTTTTAGGTCCAGTTACCCCTCCCCAGCTGAGGTTCACAACTGCCAAGGAAAGGTCAGTCCTGACGTTGCTAGCGTTGGTAACTTGGTACATTTGTCCAAGTATGATCTGATCAGGGGACACAAGTTTCTCTGTCACCATAGTGACACTGGCCCCTGTGTCCCTGCAAGCCATTGCTTCTTTTCCATTTATCAAAGGCTACTGTCTGTACTTTCCCAAGTTAGTGGGACTGCCCAGTAGGGTGGCAAGATCTATGCCACCATCACAGACTAGAACAGCCTGAGCTGGAGTTCTAAGTCCGAACCCATCTCAGATCCCAAATTAACCCCACTAATCGTTGGTTGCTGTACTACCACTTGTACTTGTGCTAGGGGGAGCAGGTGCCTTAGGGGCAGTGGTAGTAGGAGTTTCCTTGGCCTTTGAACAATCAGCATCCCTTGTCCAATGGGTCTTTACCTTACAAATGTAGCACCAAGGTTTCTGTTTGCCTTTCTTGGAATTTCTTTTTGCCTTTCTTAGAATTTTGGGACACCCCCCCAGATGTAGGGTTTTTGGGCCCTTGTGAAGACGTTTTTATATTTACCCTTGCCCCCACCCTTATCCTGGTTTTCAGAAGAATCTTGCTTTCTCTGGTCACCTCCATTACCATTGTGTTTCTGCTTAACACTGGTGCGGACCTATTTGTCTGCCTTCTTTCCCAATTCTTGGGGCTAGGTCAAATCAGATTCCACCATGTACTGATGCAAAAGTTGGTTCTGACCTGTTAGAAATGGGGGTCTCTAGTTGGCAATGGCTGGCCACTGTCCAAGTAGGGACCCTTCTTCCTAAGTCAGAGTGAGAGGGCTACCCTCTTTAATACCCCTGCTCAACCCTGTGGTAACGTAGCACGAGCAGGTAGGCTTATCTCGGAGGCAGGGTGTGAAGCATTTATGATCATACACAGTAACACAATGAGGAACACTACAAAGGGACACCACACAAGTAGTTATTATAAAAAATAAGTATCTTTATATAAAGGCAGATTTATCACAAGACCAATAACTGTAAAAGCCACAATACTGTCAAAAATAGGATAGCTGTTGAAGGGCTGTCAAAAATAGTTCAAAGGTTGCAAAAATAAGGTTCAAGTTCAAAGCAGTGGTCTCTGCGACCCTTTCTTTCACAAAGTACCTGGGTTTAGTTGCAAAACCAACAAAGTGTCGCAAAGAAGCTGTAGCGATGATTCTCGGCACGCGAGGCCGGCGATGCGTTGAAATCCTTGCCGCAAGGGAGGATGATGCGCCGATCTGCGGGATGCGTGCGGAGACGATGCGACAAACTTCTGCACGCTGGACCACCGATGCGATGACTTTCTTGCCGCGTGGGAGAAGTCGATGCGGTGATCCTGTTGCGCTGTGCGATCGTGTTGCGATGCGAAGACAAGACGCTCCGCGAGGAGCGACGAAGTTCGGTGTGATGCGATCAAAGTGGCGAGCGCACGGCGTCCGCACTGCGATGTCTCGAAGCGATGATTTCTGTCAGGGTTGCGAGTGCGCGGCGACAGCAGCGCGATGATCTTTCCAGCGCGTCTCGGCTGCAGCGGCTCGCAAAGGGGCGTCAGCGATGGTTTCGGGTTGCGGGCCCTCGGCGGCAGCAGCGCGATGATTTTCCCAGCGCTCTCGACTGCAGCGGCCCGCAAAGATGCGTTAGCGTCGATTTCTTACCCTCTTCTCTCTGATGCAAACTAGAGGCCCTGGAACTCACAGGAGCCTCCTCAGCAGATAGCAGTCCTCGCAGGGAGGAAGCAGGAGGTTGGTGGTGGAGTCTGTTGTGCCTGAGACTCCAGCAGGAGGCTAGCTCTTTTCCTAGCCCTTGGGTGATTGCTGTACAAAAATAAAAGTTCTCTCAATAGTTCCTTTTCCTCTTCTTCAAGGTCCAGTGGTCACTGCTGCAGGCCAGTGCAAGAAACAACACACAAGCACAAGGACAGTCACTTCCTGCAGATTCCTCCAGTGGCACGGACAGAGTTTCCTCTCCAGATCCAAAAGCAATACAAATGTAGGGGGTTTGAGCACAGATATTTATACCCCAAAAGCCTTTGATCCTTGAAGCTACCAGTCCCTGAACCTAGCCAGAACCAGTTCTGCTCAGGCCTGGAGCACTTTGTTTACCAGGCTGCATCCTTCCTTTCAGAAAGAGGGGGTCTGCTAGCAGACACACAGTGGGAGGTGGAGCCAGCATTCACCTTGCCAGGCACAGCCCTATTCAGATCAAAGAGCCACCCTTCCCCACACTCTAAATGCAGATCTCTCTATTCCACCAAGGTCTGACTCAGCCTGTCCTGCCCCTCTAAAACCAGACAGCCAATACACATAACGGCAGAGCACACTGGAAGGCTTAGGCAAGAAAATACCTACTTTCTAAAAGTGGTATTTTCAAACACAGAATATAAAAATAAACTTCACTAAAAGGTGTATTTTAATATTCTGAGCTCAGGCATACTAAATTCGTTTTTCTACCATGTCCCTGGGGTCAGTTAGGACTATAGCATGTAATAGTCAAACTGCCCATTCTAGCCTATGAGGAACAGGTAGCCTTACAGTAGTGAAAAACGAAATGGTGCATAATTCACTACCAGGACATGCTACACACACCAAGGCATGTCCTACCTTACCACATACAATGCACCCTACCCGAGGGGCGACTTACAGGATGCCAAGGGAAGGTTCAGGGGCTGGGAAGTGGTTGCACTTCACAGCCAAGATGGCAGTTCTGGACTGCACACAGACACTGCAGTGGCAGGTCTGAGACACACTTTACAAGCTGCTTCTGTGGGTGGCACACATCAGTGCTGCAGGCCCACCAGCAGCATTTGGTTTACCAGCCCTGGGCACACATAGGCCACACTACTAGGGACTAACAGGTAAACCAAATAAGCCAATCAGGGATATACCAATTCACATAGACATATTTATACAGGAGCATTCGCGCTGTGACACTGAATGGCAGTGGCACAGCGCCCAGAAGCATCTAACACCAGTAAAACAGAGGAGACAACAGCGAAAAATGGAAGGGAGACCCACGCCAATGGTGCCAGGTCTAACACACGTCCCCTCCAGCTGAAATGTGGGGAGAACTACCCATCCCCTTGGAAGTTCTCATCGCTAAGGCGGAAAAATCTGGACAGACCATCAGCATTGGCGTGTTCTGTACCAGGGCGGTGTTCCACCGTGAAGTCCATACCCTGTAGGGAAATGGACCACCTCAACAACTTAGGATTCTCACCCCTCATCTGCATCAGCCATCTGAGGGGCCTGTGGTCTGTCTGAACCCGGAAGTGAGTCCCAAACAGGTATGGTCTCAGCTTCTTCAGTGCCCAGACCACAGCAAATGCCTCACGCTCAATTGCACTCCACCTCTGTTCCCGTGGAAGTAACCTCCTACTGATGAAGGCCACAGGTTGGTCTAGTCCCTCCTCATTTATCTGTGACAGAACGGCCCCCACCCCATGCTCTGAAGCGTCTGTCTGGACAACAAATTCCTTAGCAAAATTGGGCGCCTGGAGTACGGGTGCTGTACACATAGCAGTTTTGAGGGCATCAAAGGCTTTCTGACAGGTGTCAGTCCAGTTCACAATCTTTGGCCGCTTCTTGGAAGTCAGCTCAGTCAAGGGTGCAACAATGTTGCCATACCCCTTGACAAACCTCCTGTAATAACCCGTGAGTCCTAAGAAGGCCCTCACCTGGGTCTGGGTCCTTGGGGGCTCCCAAGTCAGGATGGTTTCAATCTTGGGCTGCAGGGCGCCACCTGGCCGCTCCCCACCTGGTGTCCCAAGTACACCACAGAACCCTGCCCAATCTGGCACTTACTGGCCTTGATTGTGAGGCCTGCTCTGCGCAGCGCCATCAACACTTCCCAGAGGTGGCGCAAGTGGTCCTCCCAGGAGGAACTAAACACTGCAATGTCATCCAGGTAGGCGGCACTGGAAGCCTCCAGCCCAACCAACACCTGGTTGACCAATCTCTGGAAGGTGGCAGGGGCATTCTTCATCCCAAAGGGCATCACACGGAACTGGTAGTGCCCATCTGGTGTGGAGAATGCTGACCTCTCCTTTGCCCCATCCGTTAAGGCGATCTGCCAGTACCCAGACGTCAGATCAAACGTGCTGAGGTACCGGGCAGCCCCTAACCGGTCTATGAGCTCATCAGCTCTGGGGATGGGGTGCGCGTCGGTCTTGGTGACCGAATTGAGACCTCGGTAGTCCACACAGAACCTAAGTTCAGGAGTGGCACCAGGCGTCGCAGCTTTTGGTACCAAGACCACGGGGCTGGACCAGGGGCTGCTAGAGGACTCAACCACCCCTAGGGCGAACATTTTGGAGACCTCCTCCTTAATGCAAGCCCTGACCCTGTCAGTTACCCTGTAAGCCTTGTGCTTGACAGGAGAACTGTCCCCGGTATCCACCTCATGGACGCACCAATCAGTGACACCAGGTACCAGGGAGAACAAATCAGAAAATTGCCCCAACAGGTGGTGACAATCTCTCTGCTGCTCAGGGGTCAGTGTGGTGGAGAGGATCACACCCTCCACTGACCCATCCTTCTCTTCTGCACACAGGAGGTCAGGGAGAGGCTCACTCTCCTCCTCAACCCCATCATCTGTGGCAAGAAGCATGCCCACTTCCGACCTCTCAAAGTGGGGCTTTAGGCGGTTCACATGCAGGACCCGCAAGGGAGTTCCTGGGAGACTGAAAGTCCACCAAGTAGGTAACTGGACTTTTGCGCTCCACCACCTCAAAGGGACCGGTCCACTTATCTTGGAGCGCACAAGGCTCCACTGTGGCCAGTACCCAAACCTTCTGACCAGGTTGAAATTCGACCAGAGTGGCATTCTGGTGCGTGCCAACGTTCATTTCTTCTTGGCTGGCTTCCAGATTTGCCTCAGCAATTTTTCTGAAACGCCCGAGTCTGGTTCCTGAAGGCCAACATGTAGCTAAATACATCTTGGGGAGGTTTCCTGGGAGATTGCTCCCAGCCTTCCTTGACCAGACTCAGAGGTCCTCTAACCGGGTGGCCATAGAGGAGTTCAAAGGGACTGAACCCTAAGGACTTCTGTGGCACCTCCCGGTAGGCAAACAACAGGCATGGCAAGAGGACGTCCCACTTACGCCTCAGGGGCTCTTCTAGGCCCATGATCATGCCCTTCAAGGTCCGGTTGAACCTTTCAACCAGACCATTACCTTAGGGGTGGTAAGGAGTGGTGAACTTATACGTTACCCACACTCCTTCCACAGAGGCTTCATGTACTGGGAGATGAAGTTGGTCCCCTGTCAGACACCACCTCTCTGGGGAATCCCACACGGGAGAAAATCCCCATCAGTGCACGTCCCACCACGGGGGCCGTCACTGTCCTGAGCGGGATGGCTTCAGGGTACCGGGTGGCATGGTCCACCAAGACCAGGATGAACCTGTTGCCCATGGCTGTCTTGGGGTCCAGAGGCCCCACAATGTCAATGCCCACTCGCTCGAATGGGGTACTCACAACTGGAAAGGGCTGGAGTGGGGCCTTGATCTTCCCCCACTCTTCCCACTTGCCTGGCAAGTCTCACAGGTCCTGCAATGAGAGTCTGAACTCTTGTGCATCTGGGGCCAATAAAGTGGGCAGCCAGCCTCTCAAAGGTCTTGGTCTGCCCCAGATGTCCTGCCAATGGAATGTCATGAGCCAACCCCAGTAGGAAGGTTCTGAAGCACTCCGGGTACCACCAGCACACGGGCTGACCCTGGCTCCAGCAACCTTAGGCTCACTATACAGGGAGACTGTTCTCCCAATAAATCAGATGTGAACCAGACATGTCACCTTCTGCCTCGGCTGCAGCCTGTCGCCGCATACCCTCAAGAGAGGGCAAACTCTCTGCTGCTCACAAAATTCCTCCCTGGTGGGTCCCCCTTCCTGCTGCCAATGGGTCAGCTCAGGCAGGTCCCCCAGTTCGGTGATCTGCTCCCCGGTAGGCTCCAGGGCATCCCCCTCAGGGTCTGCTTCTTCCTGGGCCGTGGGAACCAAGGGGCCGGCTTCCCGCGCCCCTTGCCCCTTCTCTCTAAGGCAGGGATCTGGGCCCTACTCTCAGGCTCCAGATCCTTTTCAACTACCCTCCTTGGCTGCCATGGACCGCGTGGTAGCACACGCCCACTCAGGCAGACCCAACATCTCTAAGTGAGCCTTCCTCTCCACCGTAGCCCACGGGGAGTCCTCTAAATCATTGCCCAGCAGACAGTCTACAGGCATGGCGGGCCTCACAGCTACCTGAAGAGTTCCTGAGACCCCCCACTCAAAGGGAACCTGAGCCACCTCACATTGGCTCTCTGAGTTGTTGGCGGACACTACTGGGTAGAATGCATGGGGGACAACCTGCTCTTTGGACACCAACCGGGAGCTGACAGCAGTTACACTGGCCCCTGTGTCTCTTAGAGCCTCCACCCTATGGCCATTGATGGTCACCCACTGCCTGTATTTTTTAGTGTTAGCAGGCAGTGCAGGCTTGGGGACCATCTCAAAGTCCCTAATGAGACAAGGGTCAATTCTACGGGATCCCACCCCTCTTGGGCACCCATCTCCTCCTCTCCCAGGGCTACACTAGCAATCTGGCGGGGGTGGTGCACGGGGAGTGCACTGGCCCCCTTTGGGGGCACTGGGGATCAAAATATCTGTGGCCCACTTGACCACAGTTGTAACACGTGGGGGCCCCCTGGGAACAGGCCTACCTGTTGGGGCCCGATCCTCCTTTCTTGGGGGGCTGGGACACCACTGCTTGGTTCCCTGGGGGATTACTTTGGGGCCCTCGGGGAACTCCCTCTGTTGACCCTTGTCCCCCACTCCTCTGCTGGGGACCCTGCCCACCTTTGGCGACGTCTCCCACTGGACCCTTGCGGACCCGGGTGCTCACCCAGCGGTCCGCCTCCTCAGCAAGCTTTCTAGGGTTAGTCAGCTTGCAATCAATTAGGTGCTGGCGTAGCTCAGGAAAACAATTGCTAGATAAATGCTCCCATGCAATCAAATCATAAAACTGTGCAAAAGTTTCTACTTTGCTACCTCTTGCCCAGCGTTCCATGGCTCTGCAAAAAAAGGACACATATTCAACCCACGTGGTACCCTCTAGCTTCTTACAGACTCTAAACCTCTGTCTATACATCTCAGGGGTCAAACCATAGCGGGTCACTAGCGCTTCCCTCATGTGGGCGTAAACCATCCTACTTTCTGGGGGCAGGTCCAACAAGGTATCCCTCCCTCACTCACAAAGCGTCCCCACAACCCTGCTCCCCAATCCTTCTCAGGGACCCGGTGGGACACCATGGCTACTTCATAAGCGGCAAACCATTGCCCAATATCTTCACTTTTGTGGAAATCTTTGATAACCTCCTTGGGTATATACACCCTACTCTCAGGGTGCACTACAGGTACGCTGCCACCAGAGGGGAGATTTCCATGCTCTTAGCTTTAATCTCAACTCCCTCAATACTCTCTCATGCTCAAGCTTCATCATCATGATCTCAATTTCTAACTTCTTGTTCTCTAGGACCCGGTGACCATCCATTTTAAGCTTAGCCATCTCCATATTATGCCGCCTATCTCTCTCCCTGTCTTCCAGCTCTTCTGGGGACAGACCCTTAACGGACACACTAGAGCCCGGGTTGGAAAGGGCTGGGTCTCCTACTAAGTCTACTACATCGCCCTGCTGCTCTCCTCCCTCCACAAGCTCTCCTAGATCCTTAGGGGCATCCCTGGCTTCTAGCCAGGCCTTCAGCGCCTTGTAATACTCCTCCCTCTTAGTGAGACCTGTGATAGGGACTGTGAATTGCTTGCAAAAATATTTGAGCTGCTTGGCATTGTAGGTTTCTATTTTCTCTTCTTCCCAGGAGAGATCTTCTGAGGCATTGGATCTGGGCTTGCCCATTGTAGAAATAACTGGCAATATCAATAAAGGACAGAAGAAAACTTCTCAAAAAATGTAAGCGGGTGAAAAATCACCGGCAATATCAATCACAATATAGGATCCTAGAAAATTCTCAGAAATGTGCGTGGGTGAAAAATCACCAGCAATATCAATCACAATAGGGGATCAAAAACTTTCAATAAATGTGCGCGGGTGAAAAATCACCGGCAATATCAATCACAATACAGGATCCCAAAAACTCTCAGAAATGTGCGTGGGTGAAAAATCGCCAGCACTATCAATCACAATAGGGGATCAAAACTTTCAATAAATGGGCGCGGGTGAAAAATCACTGGCAATATCAATCACAATATAGGATCCCAAAAACTCTCAGAAAATGTGCGCGGGTGAAAAATCACCGGCAATATCAATCACAATATAGGAGCAAAAAAATTCTCAAAAAATGTATGCGGTACGTTATGGTCTGCACTCACTAGTAGTGTACACTATAATTACTGTATGCGATCATAAATGCAAGTCCAGATCCTCACCGCTGACCACCAATGTTAGAAATGGGGGTCTCTAGTTGGCAATGGCTGGCCACTGTCCAAGTAGGGACCCTTCTTCCTAAGTCAGAGTGAGAGGGCTACCCTCTTTAATACCCCTGCTCAACCCTGTGGTAACGTAGCACGAGCAGGTAGGCTTATCTCAGAGGCAGGGTGTGAAGCATTTATGATCATACACAGTAACACAATGAGGAACACTACAAAGGGACACCACACAAGTAGTTATTATAAAAAATAAGTATCTTTATATAAAGGCAGATTTATCACAAGACCAATAACTGTAAAAGCCACAATACTGTCAAAAATAGGATAGCTGTTGAAGGGCTGTCAAAAATAGTTCAAAGGTTGCAAAAATAAGGTTCAAGTTCAAAGCAGTGGTCTCTGCGACCCTTTCTTTCACAAAGTACCTGGGTTTAGTTGCAAAACCAACAAAGTGTCGCAAAGAAGCTGTAGCGATGATTCTCGGCACGCGAGGCCGGCGATGCGTTGAAATCCTTGCCGCAAGGGAGGATGATGCGCCGATCTGCGGGATGCGTGCGGAGACGATGCGACAAACTTCTGCACGCTGGACCACCGATGCGATGACTTTCTTGCCGCGTGGGAGAAGTCGATGCGGTGATCCTGTTGCGCTGTGCGATCGTGTTGCGATGCGAAGACAAGACGCTCCGCGAGGAAGCGGCGAAGTTCGGTGTGATGCGATCAAAGTGGCGAGCGCACGGCGTCCGCACTGCGATGTCTCGAAGCGATGATTTCTGTCAGGGTTGCGAGTGCGCGGCGACAGCAGCGCGATGATCTTTCCAGCGCGTCTCGGCTGCAGCGGCTCGCAAAGGGCGTCAGCGATGGTTTCGGGTTGCGTGCCCTCGGCGGCAGCAGCGCGATGATTTTCCCAGCGCTCTCGACTGCAGCGGCCCGCAAAGATGCGTTAGCGTCGATTTCTTACCCTCTTCTCTCTGATGCAAACTAGAGGCCCTGGAACTCACAGGAGCCTCCTCAGCGAGATAGCAGTCCTCGCAGGGAGGAAGCAGGAGGTTGGTGGTGGAGTCTGTTGTGCCTGAGACTCCAGCAGGAGGCTAGCTCTTTTCCTAGCCCTTGGGTGATTGCTGTACAAAAATAAAAGTTCTCTCAATAGTTCCTTTTCCTCTTCTTCAAGGTCCAGTGGTCACTGCTGCAGGCCAGTGCAAGAAACAACACACAAGCACAAGGACAGTCACTTCCTGCAGATTCCTCCAGTGGCACGGACAGAGTTTCCTCTCCAGATCCAAAAGCAATACAAATGTAGGGGTTTGAGCACAGATATTTATACCCCAAAAGCCTTTGATCCTTGAAGCTACCAGTCCCTGAACCTAGCCAGAACCAGTTCTGCTCAGGCCTGGAGCACTTTGTTTACCAGGCTGCATCCTTCCTTTCAGAAAGAGGGGTCTGCTAGCAGACACACAGTGGGAGGTGGAGCCAGCATTCACGCTTGCCAGGCACAGCCCTATTCAGATCAAAGAGCCACCCTTCCCCACACTCTAAATGCAGATCTCTCTATTCCACCAAGGTCTGACTCAGCCTGTCCTGCCCCTCTAAAACCAGACAGCCAATACACATAACGGCAGAGCACACTGGAAGGCTTAGGCAAGAAAATACCTACTTTCTAAAAGTGGTATTTTCAAACACAGAATATAAAAATAAACTTCACTAAAAGGTGTATTTTAATATTCTGAGCTCAGGCATACTAAATTCGTTTTTCTACCATGTCCCTGGGGTCAGTTAGGACTATAGCATGTAATAGTCAAACTGCCCATTCTAGCCTATGAGGAACAGGTAGCCTTACAGTAGTGAAAAACGAAATGGTGCATAATTCACTACCAGGACATGCTACACACACCAAGGCATGTCCTACCTTACACATACAATGCACCCTACCCGAGGCGACTTACAGGATGCCAAGGGAAGGTTCAGGGGCTGGGAAGTGGTTGCACTTCACAGCCAAGATGGCAGTTCTGGACTGCACACAGACACTGCAGTGGCAGGTCTGAGACACACTTTACAAGCTGCTTCTGTGGGTGGCACACATCAGTGCTGCAGGCCCACCAGCAGCATTTGGTTTACCAGCCCTGGGCACACATAGGCCACACTACTAGGGACTAACAGGTAAACCAAATAAGCCAATCAGGGATATACCAATTCACATAGACATATTTATACAGGGAGCATTCGCGCTGTGACACTGAATGGCAGTGGCACAGCGCCCAGAGCATCTAACACCAGTAAAACAGAGGAGACAACAGCGAAAAATGGAAGGGAGACCCACGCCAATGGTGCCAGGTCTAACATGACCGTTATTAAGGATGTGCTCCCTCATAATCAAATTGTTCAATCGTTCATAGTCCTGTACCTTGCTTCCATGAAGCCAGCCTCCCAGAGCCTTAATAGCACTGTTTACAAAATCTACCCAGTTCTGGGTGTGTGCCTTCTGGGCGTCTCTGAACTTAATCCTATACTGTTCAGTGGTTAAGCCAAACCCATCTATGAGAGCACTCTTCAGTACTGAGTAATTGAAAGCATCCTCTTCTCTAACATTGAGGAGCTTATCTCTACCTTTGGTAGCAAGGGAGAGCCACAGGATAGCTGTCCACTGCTCTGGAGGGACCCTCTGAACTTTGCAGGCCCTCCCCAAAACAGTTATCCATTTATGGATATCATCCCCCTCCTGGTAAGGAGGGAGTATCCTGCTCAGGTTCCTATTGTCAAAAGAAGTTTCTCTGATTCTAGGGACACTGTTACTGCCAATTTGGGACTCTAGTCCCAGTCTCTTCCTAGTCTTCTGTACTCCCAGGGATACTTTATCAAGAGCCAACTCATCTCTCCTGAGGTTAAGTCTGACTTTCTCGAGTTTGAGTAGTTGGTATTCCCTGTCAAAAGAGATGTCCCTCTTACTAGATATGGAGGTCCCTATGGAAGTGTCTGAGGTATTGGATTCTCTAGAGGAGGATCTAGACCTCCCTGGTCTACTCTGGACCCTCCCAGGCGGAACAACGGGTATATCCTCTGTGCCATCTGCACTATTCCCTGAGGGGTCAGAGTTTGGCAGGTTGGAATCATTTGGGTCCTCCTGCCCATACACAGAATTGAGATCATCAGGGAGAGCCCCTGATGCTCTCTCTTTAGGAGTATTCCCACCAGCATTTTCCTGTTCTTCTGCCCTTACAGGATGGACATCATCCTGATACAGCAGCTCTAAGCACAGCTTAATAGTGGGGTTGCGACCTGTCTTTATCTTTCTAAGACTACACAGGGTCCTTAGTTCCTGGAACTTTAGATCACTGTACTTAGCAGACTGGGGTACAATGTATCCCCAAGTAAGGACATGGTTCTAAGTGTAGTGAGGCGTTGCACCTACCTACCGTAGTGGAAACTAAACTCTCTGAGGTTGGAGAAAGGGTTGTGCTAGACCCTTAACTACCCAGTTCTAAGTTCAGTAGAACTTACTTACTCTAAGCTGTATTATATGTGCCTAATATTAGTGATGGTTTTTCAATTAATCCACACCAAGATTATCTGGTAAAACAATGCAGGTTTGAATCCCAACTGCTGCACACCAATGTGAGAAGCTGGCTTGGTATATGGTACACACTTATGTAAGTGGGCACCCTGCACCAATCCAGACAACCATTATGGTGATTTTAGTGGTTTTAGACAACCATAGAAAGCTCTCCAAGTGGTAGCTGTGGAGAGCAGCCTTCAGGCTTAGTCCAGAAGGAGTGTAAAGCAGCTTGTTTTACCAGAGCATAATCTTATTGGTATAGATTAGGTGAAAAAGAACCAAACAGTGGTTTTATAAAAATATGTATTTATTATAAGACACTCACTAACACATACAGATGTCTCCTAGCCGGAGACACAATGCTTTGCAATAGAAAGAGGTAAGTAGCACAAATACGCAGTGGTCTCCAGGGGGAGACCAAACCATATACTAAAATAGTGGTATGCAAACCATGACTCAATTCAAGGCTATACCCAGAAGACGTAGGAGTGCCAAGGACCCAAGGAACCATCCAAGGTAAGTAACCAGGAACCCCATGGAGGCCGTGTGCAGAGTGGGAACATGACAGCGGGCTCAATACAAGTCAATGGGTAAGTCGCAGTTGCAATTTTAAAGAAGGGCCCTTCCCAGTGGACCCTGAGGAAACCCTGTGGAAGACAGAAGGTTGGAGATCCACCCCACCTGTGGAAACCTTAGGAACCAGGATACCTACACCAGGGAAGCTGGGTGCATAGGTGTGAAGTGTTGTCGGAAACCGCCGTCAAACTCAATGGAGGACTTCGGGAAGATGCCGCTGCTGGAGATGGTGAAAGTGTCCGGTGGACCCCAAAGGTGGATTCAGGATGAGAAGTACCTGCAAGCAGAGGGGGCAGAGTCTATGCCACTTGGAAGTGCCCAGGAGGCCTGGAAGACGAATGCCCAACGAAGTTGAGTGTTGCAGGAGAGCTGACGATGACTTTGAAACTGCAGCTGTGCGGACCAGGCAACGCTGTGGAAGACCAGGAGCCGTGCTGTGCACGAGCTGTCGGATGTCGAGAGTTGAGGGGTCGGTGTCCGTCGGAAGCACCAACAAGCCTTTGCAACTGCAACCAACGTGGAAAGAGAAGAAAGTACAGGGTCGGGACCAGCAAGGTCCAGGTGACTCACCACAAGCAGGGGAGTCAAGGTAGGCCCTGAGCAATCAGAGGAGCCTGCAGAAATCAAAGGAGATCCTCCGGAGGATCCACAGGCAGGAGGCACTGGAGTCGCAAGAGGACCTCGAGCAGCTCACCAAAGATGCAGGCCCACGATGCAAGTGATGCGGTGAGGGCGAAGATCTTGGTCACAGGAGATGCTTGAGGTGGGGGCTACTTGGAGCCTCAAGATCTTGATGGAAGGAAGCCAACAAGCCTTTGCAACTGGAAGTCGACGCGGTGCACAGGGATTCGGTTCCTGCGGCTCCGACGAGGGATACTGGCCTCAACCTTGGTGAGAAGACAGGGCAGGCTTTGAGGGATGTGAAGAACCACCACCTGTGTTGCTGAGCCTTTCGGAGTCTGTGGGAGTCCGAGGATCAGCAGACCAGTCAGCTTAGTTGCGGTGCCTGCAGATGCAGGGAAGTGACTCCCTCACTTCAAGGGAGTCTTGGATGCCCACAGGCCTTGGAAGGTTCCTGTATGGAGCACAGGCACGGAATTTGCAGCAGACGAGCAGGACAGCGAGATTAGGAGCAGCAGGAGTCGTCTGAGTTGCAGCCTTGATGCCCAGAGTGAAGTCCTGCGAAGTCCAGAGTGCCCAGACGGTCAAAGAAGAAGTGGTGTCTTAAAAATTAATCTTGTCCTACGATTAATCTAGGGACCCGCCCTTAGGTACCCTAAGGAAAGGGTTGTGACGATTCAGGGTTCCCTCCCAGAGGAGGGGTCGGACAGTGGGGATAATACTCCCATGTCCTTTGTCCAGTTTCGCGCCAGATCAGGAGCCAACGGCTCTCTGAGGTGGTTTGAACTGGACTATGCAAGGAGGGCACCAAATGTGCCCTTCAAGCAGACTGAGTGGCGCTGGCAAGCACTCCCACCCGGACCCAATACACTAAACCCTGTCTGGGAGGTAGTCACACCTCCCTGTGACAAGATATCTATTGTTCTGCCTTGCCCTGCTCAAGCTTGGCTCAGCAGCAGGAGGGTAGAATTGTTTCTCTGGTCTGCAGCAGCAATGTTGTGCTGTCCGGGTCTAGAAGACTGGTACCGGGAGCACTGAGGGCCTCCGGAGGAGCTTTACAGTACATGGAATCATACCTCTCACACTGATTACGGTGTGGGGGTATGATTCCAACATGTTTGATACCAAACATGACAGGGTTCGTTACAGCCAGTTTAGAGATGACTCGTGTATCGTAATGACTGATGAACTTACAGCCCCGGAGAATGGACTCTGAAGGCTGTAGGGGTGTCCTGCTCATGCAGGAGCACCCTCACACTTAGAACCGAGCACCCTGCCTTCAGGATTGAAAGGCCTGCTTTAGGGGTGACTTATAGGTTTTAAGTTCAGTGACCTTAGATATAGGGAAACCTATATCTTTAGTAAGTGGTGCAAGCACCAGTTTACAAAGGCTGCAATGGCAAGCCTGTAGTTTCAGTTTGAGTGGTCCCTAATGGGTGGCATAATGCATGCTTTAGCTCATGGGGGACCCCTGGTGTAACTATGCCCTGGGTACCTCTGTACCATAAACTAGGGCCTGATAAGGGTACACCAGTGTACAATCTGGGATGTACCTATGTACTTAAAATACCAGTTTAGGGGACAAAGCACAGAGACTGGGGTCCTGATTAGCCGAATCCCAGTAAGACTAGTCAGAAACAGCATAGCACCAGGCAAAAAGTGGGGGTAACCATAAAAGCAGATCCTACTTTCCTACACCAACCTAGTATTGCGGTCGGTAAACACCTCTTGCCTCTTGGGCCATTATTCCCATTTACTATGGGAAACGGTTGCACAAGTGCTGCTACAAGTCTTGGAGGAGGCCCGGGCTGACCTCTCCCAAGCTGTTGTGGACGGGAGAGATGCAGGAAAGTTTGCCATACTCTGTGGCCTAGACACGACAGAATCGCTGGGCAAGAGCGATTTCCTCGAGGGTGGCGTGGTTAAGAATGTCTGGCTTCTCAAGGGATGTCCAAGCCAATCTTATGGACATGCCCTGTGATGGCTCTCCTCTCTTCGGAGACTGGGTGGACGCGGCTAGAGTGCTTCAAGCAGTCGTGGGCTACTGCCACGTCCTTTGGCCTCTCGATGTCATATCGCCTGCGTCCACTTGTTGCGTCTTTCGTGGCTACGGAAGGGCTTCCAACTGCGCCAGCACTACCCCAGCCAGAGGACCGTGCAAGTTCTGCAACCTCTGTGTGGTCGTGGGCGCGATTCACCCCGACCCCGCGGGTTAGGAGGCCAGAAGTCAGGCCAGGCCACAATCCCTTTCCCCTCTGCCTCCAAACCTTCCTAGTCCAATCCTCCCAGATCATGGACGTCCAGTTGGTGGCAGGATACGCCATCACCTACACCACTGGCGGGATATCACCTCGGACAGGTGTGTTGCAAATAGTCTAAAGGGGCTACTCCCTCTCCTTCAAACCGCCCCTCCTTCCATACCTCCAACTTACGATCAGCTGACGGAGGATCACCTTGCCTTTACTTCACGTGGAAGTCAAAACTCTTTTGGCCAAGGAAGCTATAGGGAGGGTTCCTGCGCCAGAAATAGGCTGTGGTTGCATTCCCGCTATTTTCTGGTTCCAAAGAAGGATGGAGTCCTTAGCCCTATTCTTGATCTCAGAGCCCTCAACTACTTCCTCAGAAAAGAGAAGTTCAAGATGCTCACCCATGCTCAGGTCCTGTCTTCCCTGGACTAGGGAGACTGATGGTAGCGTTGGATCTGCAGGATGCCTACTTCCATATTCCCATCCTGCCTGCCTATCGTCACTACCTGCGGTTTACAGTGGGCCAAGAGCACTTTCAGTTTACCGTGCTCCCATTTGGCCTCACCAGTGCCTCTCAGGTGTTCATCAAGGTGATGCCAGTGGTCGCAGCCCATCTGCGGAGATCAGGGATTCCAGTCTTCCCCTATCTCGACGACTGGTTGTTGAAGGGGGGCTCATCCCAAGCAGTCATCTCCCACCTCCAGACTACAGCGAACCTCCTGCATTCGTTGGGGTTCACTATCAATGTGCTGAAGTCACACCTGACTCCCTCTGATGCTCCCTTTCATCGGAGCAGTTCTGGACACGGTGCAATTTCAGGCTTATCCTCTTGAGCTGCGAGTCCAGGATATTCAGGCCCATGATACCGATGTTTCAGCCTCTATCCTATTTTTTGGTGAGAATGACTCGGAGGCTGTTGGGCCTCATGGCCTCCTGCATCCTGTTGGTGGATCATGCCATAAGACATATGCAGGCTCTGCAGTGGGACCTGAAGTTCCAATGGGTGCAGCATCAGGGGAATCTCACCGACCTCATTCAGATATCGGAGGGCACTGCGAACGATCTGCAGTGGTTGCTGACAAACCACGATTGGGTCCGAGCCAGACCCCTCTCTCTTCCCCACCCAGATCTCACGGTGGTGACGGACGCGTCGCTTCTGGGATGGGGTGGCCATCTGGGAGAGGTTCAGATCAGAGGACTCCAGTCTCCGGCAGAAGCAGGGCTCCACATCAACCTGTGGGAGCTTTGTGCGATCCGATAGGCACTGAAAGCCTTCTTACCATCCCTCAAGGGGAGGCTAGTTCGTGTTTACAGACAATATCACTGCCTTGTGGTATTTCAACAAACAGGGCTGGGTGGGGTCATGGACCCTCTGTCAAGAGGCCCTGCATCTCTGGACTTGGCTGGAACAACAGGGCATGTCCCTGGTTGTTCAACATCTGGCTGGTTCTCTGAACACCAGAGCGGACGAACTCAGTTGTCTGTGCCTAGCAGATCATAAGTGGCGTCTCCATCTAGAGGTGGTGCAAAGTCTCTTTCAACAGTGGAGAGAGCCTTGGATTGATCTGGTCACCTCTGAAGAGAACGTGCAATGTCAACAGTTTTGCTCGTTGGAGTTTCCAAGGCAGCTCTCGCTCGACGATGGTTTTCGCACAAAGAGTTTGGTATCTCTAGCTTTTGCGGATAAGCATTGATCCTCCGATCGAGCTGCCTCTTCGAGAGGATCTTCTGTCACAGCAGCAGGGGAGCGTCCTCCACCCGAACCTGTCCACACTCCGCCTCCTTGCGTGGAGATTGAGCTGCGAAGGTTGACAGTTTTTGACCTTCCTTCCAAAGTGTGTGAAGTTATTCTGGCAGCCAGGTGTCCCTCCACAAAGTTGACATACACCTGCCAATGGCAAAGATTTTGTAAATATTGTATAGACTGGTCTGTTGAGCCCTTGTCTGCCTCCCTTTCTGACATTCATCTTTTCATTCTCTTTGACCCGGCAGGGCTCTGCTCTGGGCACTCTGAAAGGTTACCTTTCAGCCCTGTCTGCTTTTCTTCGGTTGCCAGATCAACCGTCACTTTTTAAATCACCTCTTGTACAGCAATTTCTGAAGGGGCTTACTCATTTGTTTCTCCCTTCACCCTTGTAGGAAAGTAGGATCTGCTTTTATGGTTACCCCCACTTTTTGCCTGGTGCTATGCTGTTTCTGACTAGTCTGACTGGGATCCTGCTAATCAGGACCCCAGTCTCTGTGCTCTCACCCCTAAATTGGTATGGTAAGTACTTGGGTACATCCCAGATTGGACACTGGTGTACCCTTATCAGTCCTTAGTATATGGTACTGAGGAACCCAGGGCATAGGTACACCAGGGGTCCCCCATGGGCTGAAGCATGCATTATGCCACCCATGGGGGACCACTCAAACTGTAACTACAGGCCTGCCATTGCAGCCTTTGTAAGCTGGTGCTAGCACCACTTACTAAAGATATAGGTTACCCTATATCTAAGGTCACTGCACTTAAAACCTATGTCACCCCTAAAGCAGGCCTTTCAATCCTGAAGACAGGGTGCTCGGTTCTAAGTGTGAGGGTGCCCCTGCATCAGCAGGGCACGCCTACAGCCTTCGGAGTCCATTCTCCCGGGCTGTAAGTGCATCAGCCATTACTATACATAGAGTGGCCATGCGTCATTATGGGATGACCATCTCTAAACTGGCTGTAATGAACCCTGTCATGTTTGGTATCAAACATGTTGGAATCATACCCCCACACCATAAATGGCGTGTGAGTTATGATTCTATGCACTATAAAGCTCCTC
Organism: Calotriton arnoldi; assembly: GCA_963921515.1. Lineage (NCBI taxonomy): Eukaryota > Metazoa > Chordata > Amphibia > Caudata > Salamandridae > Calotriton > Calotriton arnoldi. Next base: position 295,280 of record CAWUFW010009144.1, read on the forward strand.
CGGGAGGCCCTCAGTGCTCCCGATACCAGTCTTCTAGATCCGGACTGCACAACATGACTGCTGCCCACCAGAGACCGGATTCTGCCCTCCTGCTGCTGAGCCAAGCTCGAGCAGGGGAAGGCAGAACAATAGGTATCCTGTCACAGGGAGGCGTGACCACCTCCCAGACAGGGTTTGGTGTATTGGGGCCGGGTGGGAGCGCTTTCCAGCGCCACTCAGTCTGCTAGAATGGCACATTTGGTGCCCTCCTTGCATAGTCCAGTTCAAAAGAGCTCAGGGAGCCCTTGGCTCCTGCTCTGGCGTGAAACTGGACAAAGGACATGGGTGTATCCTCCCCACTGTCCGACCCCTCCCCTGAGAGGAAACCCTGAATCGTCCCAACCCTTTCCTTAGTGTACTAAGCTCTGGGCATCAAGGCTGCAACTGGGAAGACTCCTGCAGCTCCTGATCTCGTCGCCCTGCTCGTCTGCTGCAACGTTCATGCCTGTGCTCCATACAGGAACCTTCCAAGGCATGTGGGCATCCAAGACACCTGAAGGAATCTTCCTTGAAGTGAAGGAGTCACTTCCCTGCATCTGCAGGCACTGCAACTAAGTTGACCGGTCTGCTGATCCTAGGCTCCCACGGACTCCGAAAAGCTCAGCAACACAGGTGGTGGTTCTTCACAACCCTCGAGGCCTGCCCTGTCCTCTCACCAATTTTGAGGCCAGTATTCCTAGTACGAGCCACAGGAACCGCGTCGACTTGCAGTTGTAAATGCTTGTTGGCTTCCTTCCGCCAAGATCTTCGGGCTCCAAGTAGCCCCCACCTCAAGCATCTCCTGTGACCAAGATCTTCATCCTCACCGCATCATTTGCATCGTGGGGTTGCATCTTTGGTGAGCTGCTCGAGGTCCTCTTGCGACTCCAGTGCCTCCGGCCTGTGGGTCCTCCTGAGTGTCTCCTTTGATTTCTGTGGGCTCCCCTGAGTGCTCGGGCCTGCCCTGACTCCCCTGCTTGTGGTAAGTAACCTGGGCCTTGCTGGTTCCGACACTGTACCTTCTTCACTTTCCACATTGGTTGCAGTTGCAAAGGCTTGTTGGTGCTTCCGACGGACACCGACCCCCTCGACATCCGACGTGAGACAGCTTGTGCACAGCTCCTGCTCTTCCACAGCGTCGCCTGGTCCGCACATTGCAGTTTCAAGGTCACTGTCAGCTCTCCTGCAACACTCTACTTCAGTGGGCATTGGTCTTCCCGGCCTCCTGGTCACTTCCAAGTGGCATAGACCCTGTACCCTCTGCTTGCAGGGATACTCCTCATCCTGAATCTCCTTTGGGTTCCACCGGACAGTTTCACCTTCTCCAGCAGCAACATCTTCCTGAAGTCCTCCATTGAGTTTGACGGCAGTTTCCGACGCCACTTCACACCTATGGACCCGGCTTGCCTGTTGTAAGTATCCTGGTTCCTAGGGTAGCCACGGGTGGGGTGGCTCTCCAACCTTCTGTCTTCCACTGGGTTTCTTCAGGGTCCACTGAGAAGGGTCCTTCTTTAAAATTGCAACAGTGACCTAACCTTTGACTTGTATTGAGTCCGCGGTCGTGTTACCACTCTGCACACAGCCTCCGTGGGATTCCTGGTTACTTACCTTGGGTGGTTCCTTGGGCCCCCTGCACTTCTACGTCTTCTGGGTATAGTCTTGACTCTTCGCGTACCACTATTTTATTATATGGTTTGTTCTCCCCCTGCAGACCACTGCGTATTCGTGCTACTTACCGGTTTCTATTGCAAAGTATTGTGTGCATTGTGTATATCTCCAGCTAGGAGATATCTGTGTTAGCGAGTGTCTTATAATAAATACATATTTTTATAAATACACTGTGTTCTTTTTCACTTAATCTATATCAATAAGATTATGTTCTGGTAAAACAAGCTGCTTCACGCTACTTTTGGACTAAGCCTGAAGGCTGCTCTCCACAGCTACCACTTAGAGAGCTCTCCAAGGGTGTCTAAGACCACTAAAATCACCACAAGGGTCGTCTGGATTGGTGCAGGGTGCCCACTTACATAAGTGGGCACCATATACCAAGCCAGCTTCTCACATTGGTGTGCAGCGGTTGGGATTCAAACCTGCATTGTTTTACCAGATAATCTTGGTGTGGATTAATTGAAAAACCATCACTAATATTAGGCACATATAATACAGCTTAGAATAAGTACGTTTTACTGAACTTAGGGTTGGGTAGTTATGGGTCTAGCACAACCCTTTCTCCAACCTCAGCGTTTAGTATCCACTAGGGTAGGTAGGTGCAACACCTCACTTCACCTAGAACCATGTCTTTAGGTGGGAATACCAGTGTACCCTAGTCTGCTAAGTACAGTGGTCAAACGTTCAAGGAACTAAGGACCATGTGTAGTCTTAGAAAGATAGACAGGTGGCAACCTCACCATTAAGCTGCTCTTAGAGCTGCTACATCAGGATGATATCCATCCTGTGAGGGCAGAAGAACAGGAAAATGTTGGTGGGAATACTCCTGAAGAGGGAGCATCAGGGGCTCTCCCTGACGATCTCAATTCTGAGTATGGGCAGGCGGCCTCAAATGATTCCAACCTGCCAAACTCTGACCCCTCAGGGAATAGTGCAGATGGCACAGAGCATATACCCTTTGTTCCTCCTGGGAGGGTCCAGAGTAGATCAAGGAGGTCTAGATCCTCCTCTAGAGAATCCAATGCTTCAGGAACTTCCATAGGGACCTCCATATCTAGTAAGAGGGACAGCTATTTTGACGGGGAATACCAACTACTCATACCTGAGAAAGTCATACTTAAGCTCAGGAGACCTGACTCCTTGATAAAGAGTCCCTGGAAGTACAAAAAACTAGGAAGAGACTGGGACTAGAGTCCCATGGTGGCAGCAACAGTGTCCCTAGAATCAGAGAAACTTCTTTTGGCAATTGGAACCTGAGCAGGATACTCCCTCCTTACCAGGGGGGGGGGGGATGATATCCATAAATGGATCACTGCTTTGGAGAGGGCCTGCAAAGTTCTGAGGGTCCCTCAAGAGCAGTGGGCAGCTATCCTGTGGCTCTCCTTTGTTAACAAAGGTAGAGATAAGTTCTTCGCTGTTAGAGAAGAGGATGCTGATAATTACTCAGTAGTGAAGAGTACTCTCATAGATGGGTTTGGCATAACCACTGAACAGTATAGGATTAAGTTCGGAGACACCGAGAAGGCACACACCCAGGACTGGGTAGATTTTGTAAACAGTGCTATTAAGGCTCTGGAAGGCTGGCTTCATGGAAGCAAGGTACATGACTATGAACGCTTGTACAATTTGATTATGTGGGAGCAATTCCTTAACTGTCAGAACTAACTTTTACATCAGTACCTGGTGGACTCTGATCTTACCTCTCCCCAAGAATTGGGAAAGAAGGCAGACAAATCGGTCCGCACCAGGGTTAAGCAGAAAATCATGGTAATGGAGGTGACCAGAAGAAGCAAGATTCTTCTAAATCCAAGGATAAGGGTGGTGACAAGGTAAAGATAAAAAAGTCTTTACAAGGGCCCCAAAAACCTGCATCTGGGGGTGCGTCCCACAATACAAAGAAAGGCAAAAAGAAACCTTGGTACTACATTTGTAAGGTAAAGATCCATTGGACAAGGAATGCTGATTGTCCAAAGGCCAAGGAAACTCCTACTACCACTGCCCCAAGGCACCTGCTCTCCCTAGCACAAGTGTTGGTACAGCAACCAAGGGATTAGTGGGGTTAATCTTGGGTTCTGAGATGGGTTCTGACTTAGTCAGAACTCCAGCTCAGGCAGTTCTAGTCTGTGATTGTATCATAGATCTTGCCACCCTACTGGTCACTCCCACTAACTTGGGCAAGTACAGACAACAGCCTTTGATAAATGGAAAAGAAGCAATGGCTTACAGGGGCCAGTGTCACTATGGTGGCAGAGAAACTTGTGTCCCCTGATCAGATCATGCTTGGACAAATGTACCAAGTTACCAACACTAGGAATGTCAGGACTAACAGTTCCTTGGCACTTGTGAACCTCAGCTGGGGAGGGGTAACTGGACCTAAACAGGTTGTGGTATCTCCAGACCTACCTGTAGATTGTTTGTTGGGCAATGATCTAGAAACTTCAGCCTGGGCTGAAGTGGAGTTCAGGACTCATGCAGAGATGATGGCCATCTCTGCCAGTGTATTTGCTGTCACCAGGGATCAAGCCAAACAGCACAACACTGACAAGGCACTGGATCCTGGAACAATGGACCAGGTGCCTCTCAAGAGAAGGTGCAGGAAGGGTAAGGCTTTATCCTCCTCACAAACTCCCAATGAAGATCAGTCTCCTGAGGGAGATGATCTCTGCCCCTGTGAAGGTACTGTCCCAGAGGAACTTGGGCCTGACCAGGCATAGTTCTTGGGGCATGGGAGGACCTTCCAGGGCAGACTTGAGTTTGGAGCAGCAGACCTGCCCCTCTCTTGAACCCCTCAGACAGCAAGCTGCTACTGAGGAAGCAGGGAATATCAGTGGGTCCCATAGGATGTATTGGGAAGATGGGCTTCTGTACTCTGAGGGTAGAGACCCCCAAGGCTGGAGCCACCAGGAGGTTGGTAACACTGCAGAAGTTTGGAGGCTTCCTCCTCTCCCTGGCACATGATATTCCTCTTGCAGGACATTTAGGGCAAAGCAATACTTGGGACAGGCTTGTTCCTCACTTTCACTGGCCCTAAATGTCTGAAGACACAAAGGAGATTTGTCGCTCCTGTGCCACTTGCCAAGTCAGTGGTAAGTCAGGTGGCACCACAAAGGCCCCCTTAATTCCACTTCCAGTGGTTGTGTTCCCCTTTGAAAGGGTTGGGATTGACATTGTTGGTCCCTTGAACCCTCCAACTGCATCTGGGCACAGTTATATACTAGTGGTGGTGGACCATGCCACTAGATACCCAGAGGCCATTCCCCTTAGAACCACTACAGCTCCTGTAGTGGCCAGGGCCCTCCTCAGAATCGTTTCCAGAGTGGGCTTCCCCAAGTAGGTCTTAACAGACAGAGGTACAAACTTCATGTCTAGTTATATCAGTGCCATGTGGAAAGAGTGCGGAGTAAACTATAAGTTTACCACACCCTACCATCCACAGTGCAATGGGCTTGTTGAAAGGTTCAACAAGACCGTAAAGGGTATGATCTTGGGACTTCCAGAAAAGCTTAGTCGAAAATGGGATGTCCTACTACCCTGTCTTCTCTTTGCCTACAGAGAGGTTCCTCAGAAGGGGGTTGACTACAGCCCATTTGAGCTTCTGTTTGGACATCAAGTTAGGAGTCCATTGTGTCTAGGAGGATTGAGAGGTTGCTCCCAACCTTCCTTCACTAAACATGACATTGTGGACTATGTCCTTGGCCTGCGTTCCTGCATGGCTCAGTACATGAAGAAGGCCAGCAAAAACCTAGAGGCCAGACAAGAACTTAAAAAAGCTTGGCATAACCAAAAGGCTGTCTTGACTGTTTACCAGCCAGGCCAGAAAGTGTGGGTTTTGGAGCCTGTGACCCCAGCAGCAGCACATTTTGTGGACAGGGCTGACATGGGCTTGCTCATGGCAACTGATGAGGGACAGGAGGAAGAGAGTGACCCTCTCCCTGATCTCCTCTCTCAGAAACCTGATGATGGGTCAGTAGATGGAGTAGCCTTGGCAAACAGCCACACTGACCAACAGAAGCTGATTGTAGGCAAGTCCTCAATCAGTACAGAAATATGTTCTCCCTGACACCCAGTCAAACCACCTGGTGTACCCATGAAGTGGACACAGGTGACAGCCTGCCTGTTAAGAGTAAAATCTACAGACAGCCTGACCATGTCAGGGATTGCATCAGGACAGAGGTCCAAAAGATGCTAGAATTGGGTCATTGAGCCTTCAGAAAGCCCCTGGGCTAGTCCAGTAGTCCTTGTGCCAAAACCTCACACCAAGGGTGGAAAAAGAGAGATGAGGTTTTGTGTGGACTACAGAGGCCTCAATGCAGTCACTAGGACTGATGCCCATCCTATTCCCAGGGCAGATGAACTTATAGATACTTTGGCCTCAGCCATGTTTCAGAGAACATCTGACCTGACTGATGGCTACTGGCAAATCAGACTAGCTGAGGATGCCAAGCCCAAAACAACATTTTCAACCCCTAGTGGGCATTGTCTGGTTCTTTTTCACTTAATGTATACCAATAAGATCATGTTCTGGTAAAACAAGCTGCTTTACACTCCTTCTGGACTAAGCCTGAAGGCTGCTCTCCACTGCTACCACTTAGAGAGCTTTCCAAGGTTTTCGTAGACCTCTAAAATCACCATAAGGGTCGTCTGGATTGGTGCAGGGTGCCCACTTACATAAGTGTGCACCATATACCAAGCCAGCTTCTCACAACCCTTTATTATGCCCCAGTGGGACTTTAACTTAGTTCTCACCTTCTTGATGTGTGCACCTTTTGAACCACTGCACAATTGCCCTCCCTGGCTGCTTACTATCAAAACAGACTTTTTAGCGGCAATAACTTCTGCCAGGAGGGCGAGCGGATTGCAGGCTCTGTCATCACAGCTTCCTTAGCTGACCGTCTTTCTGGACAAAGTAGTGCTCCCCACTAGGGCTTCTTTTTGCCTAAGGTGGTGACACCTTTCCATCTGGGGCAATCTGTCACCTTGCCCACCTTCTTTGCTCCTCCGCACCCTTCCAAGGAAGAATAGCGTCTCCACCATCTGGACCTAAAAAGAGCGTTGTCATTCTACCTTGATTGTACTAAAGAGTTCTTGGTGGATTTCCAACTCTTTGTAGGGTATGTTGGAGCAAAGAAGGGCTGTGCTGTTCAGAAGGGACCATTTCATGTTGGGTCATCCTCTGCATAAAGATATGTTACGGTTTGGGAAAGAAACAGCCTCCTGAAGGCCTTGGAGCACATTCAACCAGGGCTAAGGCAGCCACAACGTTCTTCAGCGTGGTGTTCCTGTTCTTGACATCTGCCAGCCTGCCCCGTGGCATATCTGCGCACGTTCGCCAAGCATTACTGCCTGGACAATCGGGTCCGCAGGGAATGCCTTTTTGGCCATTCTGTCCTGCAGGGCTTTTTGGTTTAAAGCTTTTCCGCAGTCCCTTCTCCGGGGATGGTATTGCGTGGGTATCTGTTCACAGGTAAGGAATCTGCGACTAGTCTCTATCAGATGGACAAGTTACTTCCCTTCGTTAACGCCTTATGTGGTAGATACATTATCTCACCACAGATTCCTTACCGACCCACCTATCCTCCCCGCACTGCAGATTAGTTTTTAGTGCCAGGGCTGTTTCCCTTCAGGGCCCTAGTTGTTTTTAACACACCATCGGTCACTTCATGGCTCTGCGTTTCTGGGGTTGAAATTTATTTATTTGAAAAGTTTTATATAGTGCTGGCTAGACCTGGAGGTATCGGAGCGCTTTACATGAGGATAATGGTTACAAAAGAGCATAACATAGCATAAAGAAAGACAGTGTGAAATAAATAACATGCGTTGGTAGCGCAAAAAATAACATAGATTACAAGTCCTGAGAAGCACAGATGGTAGAAGGGGAAAAGCCAGGGGGTAGGAATACGTATCGAGTCAAGGAAGACCGGTCATGGCGAAGAGAACATCCGTGGATACCAACAAAGTTAGAGTAAGTAAGTCGAACAAGACCGGAGGCTCAGAGGGGGTCAACAAAGGGCGAATGTTCAATCTGGCGGTAAAGGGCGCTGACCTGTGGCAAGAAACAATCAGGGGGACCTTCGGATCCGCAAAATGGAGGAACCAGGACAAAGACCCCATAAACTGCGTAAACAAGATGGCGGGAATGGGGGTAGACAAAAATCAGAATAAAAAGTCAGCATTAAAAAAACCTACCCCAAAAGCGGAGCTGAATGGGGAAGGCAGCAGTCGGTTCGGGAGGGAGGGAGGGAGGGAAGGTAGAGGGTCGCAGATCACTCTCGGGGTCCTCCAGGTCAGGGGAAGTCAGCACGGGCGTCAGGGCAGCCATCCCGGAAGAAGAAAGCAGTTGCTGAGCCAGGAGGGCAAGCAACTGAGAAAAAAAGGAAAGCGGGCTCAATGGTACAGTACAGCAGCGCCGTGAAGTAATCTTTGCTGCGTTCACATCGTTTCTCAATCCTGTGCAGCGGGACGCCAGGAAACCGCGTCTCAGGTCCGGAAAGTCAGGCGACGGTCGGAGGAGAGAGAAATCCTCCGCCATATCCCCAGCAGCCGCCCAGGAAGAAAGAAGATACACTTTTCCCTGGTATCTCAACAGGGAGGCGGGGAAGAAAGCGACATCGCGGAGAAGACGAGGAGAGCTAGGCCCGAAGTCCGGTTGGGTAGGTGACGGCTGAGGCGACAAAACCGGAGCCAATCTCCCCTATAGCCGATCTAGCAGCTCCACCGGACATCGGCCAAGATAGCTCGGTCTCCGCGGTCGGGACATCCATCACTCCTTCATCCGAAGATCTCGAGCCAGAAAGCAGGAGATTGGAGAGACGATGACCGTAGTTGAAACATGACCCCCGGTGAGTAAAGGGGTCCGGGTAGGAGGTAGAAATCGGGGGATAAAGGCCAAAAAGGCCATCCCTTCCCGGGAGCTCCTCACCTGTCGGCCATCTTGGCTATATTATGCTTACTTGATTGAAAGTCGTGAAAAGTACAGACGTCGGCTACCTGGGGTGGCGCCTATATAGACGACACGGACGTCATGACGACGGTGAACCCAGCGCCTACGACATCATGCGGAGTCGACCTACGCCACCTTTTGGTGCACAGGGGTACTGCTATTAAAAATCTTCTGGATCTAGCCTGACGCCTGGAATTCACAGGTAAGGAATCTGCGGCTGGATCATGTCTCTACCCGTTAAGGCATTCCTGAAGGTAAGTAACTTGTCCGTTACTTACCCTGTAAGCATCAGCTCTCATAGCGCTGTATATTTATATGCATTCACCCTCATCCCCGGAGGTGTGTCTCTGATCAAATTTTTTTTCTTCTTAGCTCAATCTTTTTTTGTGCACTAAACGTGCATCATTTACTCTTCCATCACAGCGCCCTGCTACTTTCACTCATTGTGTGGAAAACAATCTAACATAGTCAATGCACACTGCCAGCTAAGGGAGGAGTCTCTGTACCTTGTGACATGAAATACTTTGGAGAAAAACAACTTGTCAAATTCCAAGCCCAACACTAGATGGCAGGAGAGCATGCAGAACATGTGAATGTACAGCACTGCATGCTACTCACAGATTCTTATAAGGTAACATTTCCCTTATCTTTGCCAAGTATTGCTTCCATTGCTGTGAATAGTGCACATTGGTAAAGCTTTGCTAAGTAATTTTGCACAAATGTACTTCTCTATTTTTTAATTGAAGTCATTCCATTACAGAACACTAGGCAAAGCAGTTCTTGTTTTTTGTCAGAGTTTGACGGTCTGAACTATCATGCTGGAGAACGCTGAGCAGACTAGGCCTCACTGATAAGCTTTCCTATCTGTGCTTCACATTCCCTGCAGCTACCTAGACATTAAGTACACTTCTGGCCCCATAACATGTATTTGTAAAGTGCACAATTACCGGTGGGAATCTTTGCACTGAATGACAGATGTTCTTTGCAACCCAACTCAATGATGCTCATTCTCACAAGCATGAAAGGCTGAGTTGACCGCTGGGATTCGAACTGGAGTCCAGTGGAGATCCCAGTGGTGGCTGCACTAGTCCATTGAGGCCCCAGGCGCGGCAGTGCTACTGTAAAAATGAGTTTTCTGGTGGGAGACAGTACAAGAGACGGCACAGTGGGCTTTTCTTTAAATATCAACGTCTAGTATTAAATGCTGGAACCACTAAACCTAACATGATTTTTATTTTAAAGTCTCTGTGCTGTTGTTTCAGAGAGTACTTCCTTAAAGCTGTACTGCAGAGTGTATCATTCCAAGGTGGCCCCCTGCTTCCTTGACACTGCATATCCTGCTGGGAAGGGGGGGTATGCAGACGTTGTTGATGGTTGGGCGCATGGTGTGTAAAGTTGTCGGCATTATTTTTCTGTGCACGGTCCTGAGATTATCTGGAGAAAATCTGAAACAGAAGGTCGGCAGAGATGAACGCATGCAAAAGTTGGCAAGTCTGAGTATTTGAATCCACACTGCCTTCACCTTTCTGCGCTTTTGTATTAATCTGCGATGTATGTATCGCACCTACACAATGCCCTATCTCCATGCAACCCCTGCCTGATCTGCCCACCTCCTGCATTTATGCCTGCGTGCATGAATATTTTTTTTTGTTGAACCTTCCAGATAGTGCAAGCGATTATGCTGCAAAAGATTATCAGGGTGCCAGGATCCGATGGTAGGCTCATAGCCCACCCAGTGCTTACCATTGGTTGGCTTTGATGTCGCTCATTTGCTTGCTTCTTATTGAATTGATTCCTTTGGTCATCTTGCTTGTTCCTCCCCTGGAGTGTAGCCTCCCTAGTTGTGTCCTTCAAGTGCTCACTTTTAGGAAGCACATTTTTTTCTTTTGGCTTACTCACTCTGAGAATGCGTGTGTTTTCAAGCTGTCTACCTCATGCAATTAGAGGGTGTTTTTTTGCAAACAAAATTACAGTTTCTTTTATTTACTATGGCTCTCATTTCTCCTTCTTAGAATGGTAAATTAAAGTATTAAATAAAAGGGCACGGGGCGTGGCTTAGCGCGCAACAAAGATGGCCGCATTTTTCTGAGCTCCGCATCGACTCCGGTGCGGACGATCTAATTACAATGTGTTTCGGGTGATTTTTGATCACTTTTTTGATGTCAGACAGTGGCGGAACGACTCGTGAGCTCTGAGGGCAAGTTTTTATTTTGCTCTGAGCTGTTTCAACAAGTCTACTACCTGAGAGGCATTTTGACTGCGACGGACCTGTAAAATGGCGCCTGCTACTCTAGCTTCGTCATGACACGCAGTTAAGATTGGAGCCAGCCGCGAGTGCCTCACACAGAACTATCTTTCCACGCTGAATATGAGGTACGGTGCGCATTTGCTCTTATATTAGGCCACAGGTCTTGGAACCTACACTTTTCAGTGCTGGGAGTTTGTCAGCTTTAGTACTTACAAAATGGCGGCTGCTGACAGGAATTTTATCGCGTGAAATAATTCCTTCTGAAAGGCCCCAATTTTATCCTTGGGATATGAGTCAATGCTGACGGGCTACTACACATGAAGTATTTCTGCTGTGACGATGCTCTTTATTGGTGTCCGTTGCTATAGTCATGTCATGATATGAGAACTGAAATTGTCTTCTGAATTCCTCACAAGGGCTTATTTTTTACTCTGACTAAGAGGTACGGAGTGCAACATCTCTGAACACAGACCATTGATCTTGGTATATTGAACTATAAAATAACGACCGCTGTCAGGAACTTCCTTGTGGAACATACCTTCTGTTGTAAGGTTCTAACCCTGTTCTTAAGCCACAATTTAGTGCAGGACTCTTACCACTTGGTCTCAGAAGTGTTGGCTTCTTCACTGTTTCGCATTAACACCTATCGCCTTATTGATAATTCCTACGTCGTTCTGGGCCTGTGTCTCATAATATATAGTAGGAATTTTTCTACGCACAGCAGGTTATTTGTTCGTGGCCATTATGAACTTCTTCAATGGCGGAAGGCATGGGGGTTAACTCTAAAGACAGAGATTCCAAAGGGAATTTGAAACAATCCAAACAGACTTCACCTACCCCGGATTCTCCAGCCAAAGGCAGTCCCGACTCTGCCTCAACTTTAGAAACTATATTACTTAAACTCAATACAGTCCATGATATAGCTCAAAGTACCAAAACTAATACAGATCTTCTTCAGGTGGACGTGGCAGCAATTTGTAATGACTTGAAAAACCTCTCAGGTGTATCTAACGCCGAAACGAGGATAAGTAATGTTGAAGATTTTACAAACAAACAAGCTAAACACATCCAAAGTTTGGAGCGTTCCATGGTTTCATTAAGAAGGGACCTAACTGAGCAGGAAGATCGGAATCGTAGAAGTAATCTTCGTATTTTTGGATTACCGGAGGATTGTGAGAAATCTACTCCTTCAGTGATGGACTTCTTGCTTGCTTGGATCCCAAATGTTCTGAATATTTCGTTCCACAAGGATTTTGAGATAGAATGCGCTCATAGAGTTCCAACTTTTTTTTTTTTGCCGTTTGTGGGGCGAATTTAAACCTTTGACGTTCCATGACGCAATAGATACCATTTACACGGATCGAACCCTCTCCAACCGCTCGGAAAGCCCCCACCCGAGCCAGTAACCACCCGTCTTGGCGTCCCGCCCTGGAAGAGCCCAGTCCCCAACACCCACTCTCTTGTGCATTAAGCCCATCCCTCCTGAGTATTTGTGCATGCCTACCCTACACCACCACCGGGAACCCACCCCCCTCCCCACCCAACCCCAAAAACCTCTAGCAAAATGATGCTGAGACGCCAACGGCCTCCCAGCAAGAGACTCCCTTAAAGAGAGTACAGCAATTATGGGTGAAACGGGCAAGGCCCGTACCCCCCGGTCGCCATGAGAAAGGAACGGAAAGAACAGTCAACGATGTCAGTACTGTCTTAAGACTACAATGCTTAGTTATTCAATGTCTCACAGCGGAGTATGGACTCAACTGCCACAACCGGCTCGTGACCTTCAGCGTGATAGCATTGCGGGCCTTCAGGCGCCTTCCTGGTGTACCAGGTCAAGTTCTACGGTTCCCAGTTCGGAAAGTGTCATTTCGCTTGCTGCTTGTTCTTAGTGACCGTCTGCCATGACCGAATCCCCTTCCGATGTTGGCTCAGATCATTCACTTGACCTGAGGCCTCGTCATTCTCAGGGTCTGGTAGGCCCAAAAGGCGGTGGCCGTCCCGGAGTACTGTGACATGTTGCGGCTTGTTCTTGTGTTCAAAAGCGAGACCAAAAGGGAATGTCCAACGATAACGGATCCCTTCTTCACGGAGTTTGGTGGTGACAGGCCGAAGTTACTGCCTGCGTGCCAGAGTTGAGGGTGCCAGGTCCTGAAAGAGCGTGCATTTGTAGCCCTGGAAGGAGGTTTCTTCTTTCTTCCATGCAGCGGAAGAGTGCAGTTTCACCAAAACGTCACGTGTCCTGCGCCGCTCCCCCGTCAGATGGGCCCCACTCTGTGGACTTGGTCGATCTTCACCTTCAGTTGACGGGGTGCCAGGATGTCTGCGAAGAGACCGATCACAAACGCCTTGAGATCAGGACCCTCCGCGCCCTCTTCCAGGTCTTGGATGCGTATGTTTTCCCTCCGGGCCCTATTTTCCAGATCTTCTGTCTTCAAGATCACTTGTTGCAGCTGTGCCTGGAGGTTTTGCTGTGTTTCATGCAGTTTGTTGGAACGAGCATCCAGGTTTTGCATCGGTTCTTCCACTTCCAGCACTCTGGATCCCACCGCGTCCACATCATGGCGAAGCGACACCATTTTCTCCGTTAGGTCGGCCTTAAGGTGGTCCATCGAGGCATGTAGGTCGTGTTTTATTTCCTGGCAGAGCTCCGTTTTGAAATCTCGCAGGGAGGCTAAAAGGTCCTCCCTGGTGAGGGCCATTTTCTTCGCCTGTTCCGGGTCGGTCGCGGGAGCAGGCTTGTCCGCCGACGTAAAATACTGGGAGACTTTATTTGGCGCCTTTTTGGGTGGCATAAGGGCAGAGCAACGCCTGAAGCCGCCGGGGACCATCCGCGGGCTGCCGCCGCTGATCTCAAAACTTCCATTCGCGGGGCTGAACCCGGCGCAGGCGCCTGAGCCGTGGATAAATGCAGGCGGCGCGATTCGGTGTGGGCCTCAGGAGGGGCAGAGCATATGAAGAGAATCGCAGCCTCCCTGCAGACCTCGTTGGTGAGACCGAGCCCTGTTTCCAAGCATGTCACAATGACGGCGCCATCTTAAGGTCAGGCAGGCCTGGTTTCTCTGGACTCCCCCTGGGCTGGTTATCCGCGGCAAACAGAAAAGAAAAATGGGGATAACTGACCCATTTTGTGGCGTCTTGAGTTGGCCGCCGTTAGTCCTCACGGCACGAGCAGTCCGGAGTCAGCGTGGCTTCAACCCCCGATTCCCGGCGCAGCACCCGGTCTCAGCCCCGTGTTACCACATACCGCAGCTTCCTGCGTCTGGGAGGCAGCGGGTCGCCCCCGGCGTCCGTAGTTGTCTCTCACTTGGGACTCATGCCAGGCGGGAGCTCACTGCCGACAGGGGAACCATCCCGGTGCAGCCCGCTCACCGCTAGCAGGAAAACAGTCCCGTAGCAGCCCGCACAGACAGGCCGCAGTCGTCACCTCTCTAGGGCGCCATTTTGCAGATCTCGCCCGGACGCGGCCTCCTCTCTTCTCTCGTCCTCTCCAGGTCTGAACGCCGACTTCGGAACCGGGTGTCGCGCTCCAGATCAGCGCAGGTATGTGTCCGCTATTTGCATGCGGGATCTGTCTCTCCGTCCGTGGCAGAAATAGGTGTAAGCAGCCAAGGGGGTCCGGAGCTGACACGGCTCACGTCCGTTCAGCCATCTTACTTGGCCACGCCCCAGAGTTCCAACTTTTAAACCTAAAACAATGTCTTCTCCAAGACCTTTGATCTTTAAACCTTTGTGTCACCAACATACTGAGCAAATTCTGGAACAAATGAGGAAGTTCAAAACCATACAATGGGAAGGTCACAAAATATCAATATCACAAGACTTTGACAGACACTGTAATTCGTCGCAAAGGCTTCCTGAATCTACGCAAGAGACTCATTGATATGCATATTCCTTTTTCCTCAAGATTCAGAATAACTTTCAGAGGTCGTCCACAGATTTTTCATGAACCTTCAGATCTCTCGACATTCTTGGACAATCAATCGGAATCGCAGATGGACTCAGACTCTCTTCCTGGTGCTTCCTGCCCTTAACGATTTACATCTATTGATTTGTCTGTGCCTAATGTTTCTCATTCATCTATTACACATGATGGTTCTCTGTTTTTTGTGCCTTGCCACAATTTTTGTGGTTATTGCTGTTTTTCTGTGTTCTTCCTATAATTGGTGGTTACACACTGAGGTTTCGTTCATCCTAGATTAGTTATTCTCTATTAACTGATTTCCCTTTTTACAGGATAAGGCATTTTGCTGTATTATTTTTAATGTTATTTGGGATTATATCCCTTGCATGTTATGTATATGTTGGTCGACCTAATTTTCTGCGGCTCTTCTGTAGGTATATTGTTAAAACTGTACTACTGTCAATGTATATCTACTCTCTTACTCATTTTTATCTCTCATCTCTCTTATCTCCTCATGTTTTATTTCTTTTGCTTTTTCCAATTTCGATCTTGCTCCTTACTCTGTTGTTCCTCTGTTCTGTGGTTCTTTTAGACAGTAATCTCTTTACCTAGATACATTAATTCATGACATCATCCGTCACCAATGTTATAATAGTTATACATTTATCTTAGGTCATAGTTCTGAAATATCATTGGTGAAACTACACTTTATTATTAATCTCATGACAAAAGTAAGTATCTTATCCTCTATTTTCCATATTCTATTTTCTTTTCTTTGCTTTATTCTACCTTTTAATCGTTTTTTTTTCTCTATTTGGCTAGTTTATTCTAATTTCTGTTTAACTTCTTGTCTCTTTTATTACTCTATGATGGCGATAACCCATTTATGTGTGTTTATTATCTATCTATATTGTTCATTATTGAAATGTCAAATTATTTTGATGACTTGTTTTATATGCACAATTTTAACTTATCTACTCATCTGTCGATTTGACCCTTTTCTTTTATTGTATATTTATCTTGTACTTATGAATTGCATCTAATGTTAGATACTCTATTTAATTCTTATTTTCTTAATGCTCTAATTGTATGAGATTGTTCCTGACTTCCATCAATTTATAGTTGACTAGATATTTTACATTCTATATTTTGTGATTATTTTCTTTGCATCTTATTTATATGAACTTTATAGGCCGGTTTATAATACCTTAGATTGATATTTGTAATACCTCATATTGTTATTTATAATACCTTAGATTGATATTTATCTGCTAATATATCCTCACCTTCTCTATTTATGACATGATATATGTCTTTTTCAATGTTCAAGTATGTTATATTTATTCTTATTGTTGGGTTATAGGCAATATAGTAATATACTGGTATTTCACTTGTTTCGTCACTCAGCGACATATTTATTTGTTGAGCTGTCTGCACCGCGATTGATGGCCTCTGCTGTTGCTCCTCCACGTTGTTTCCCCCATGCAATTTGTCTATTACAGACCTCCCCTGGTGGGGTTACACTTTTTAATGCTCCATTTTTTTTCTTGAGTACTCTTGCTCTTTCTTTTCTTTTTTTCTAGTCTTTATTCCCTTCCTTTCTTTTTATCCTAATTCTGGGACATCTGCTTCATTTTATTTTGGGATTTATGTTACATTTCCTTTAGTTTTATATTATTTCTTGGCTTCCCTTTTGCCTCTTTACCAGATGTACTCATTCTTGTTGTTCCATACATATCTATGACGTGCTTAAATGTAGTTTCACTTAACGTTCAGGGATTGAATCATCCAGTTAAAAGGAATACATTTTGGATTATTGTAAAAGTTTATCTGGTGATGTGGTTCTACTTCAAGAGACGAAGATAGCCTTTAAAGAAGCTCTTCTTATGAGGAAAGATTGGGTTCTTGATGTTACTTGTTCTGAGGCCTATGGGGTTGTTACTCTTATTTCCAAAAGCTCTGGTTTGTCTATTGTTGCAGCTGAGCACGACACCAGTGGTAGATGGCTACTTACCCGTTTGACTCATGGTTCGGAAGATCTATACATTATGAATTTGTAAGCCCTTAATATTGATGACCCACTTTTTTGGCACACCATACATAAAAAACTTACTGATATTCCACAGGATTCTAGAACAATTGTTGGCGGGGATTTTAATCTTCCCCTTGATCCTATTTTGGATAGACACTCTGCGTTTAAATTTCGACCCCCCCAGGGCGCATAAACACTTACTCAATATGTGCTCGTCTCATCATCTGGTTGATGCATGGAGATTGCATAATCCTAAGGGTAGTGATTTCACGTTTTGGTTTTGCCTCTCTTTTAAAACATACTATAAATGTCAAGATTCATCCAATAGTTGTTTCTGACCATGCGGCGGTGTCTTTAACTATTCTTAACCTCACAGATACGAGAGGCCCTCGTAACTGGCGTCTCAATACAGAAATTTTGGAAGATAATGATGAAGTTAAAGAGCTTAATATGGAAATTGATAACTTCTTTAAGGATAATGAATCTTCGGTGAACTCCCCTATTGTTTTGTGGGATGCATTTAAATGTACTATACAGTCATATTATTAAAAAAATGGCCAAAAGGAACAGTGACATTAGAAAATACCTTCAATCTATGGGGATGAGATTAAACGCAAAGAGGAATTATTTAGACAATCAAACGACAAATCACTCCTTCAGGATATTAAAAACCTGAAATACTCCTTTAATTCCATAGTCACTAAACTTATATTGGTGTACATGCCCAAAAATCTCATCATTTATTGTTACGGAATAGAGCTGGTAAGCTCTTGGCTGCCACGCTAAAATATCAAAACATGAATGTCAATTCGACTCGCATTTCTCATATTACTGATAAAAATGGTTCAAAAATTCCATACCCAAGAAATTCTTGGGGTCTTTCAAGAAATTTATGAAACATTATACACTCCTAAAGATCAATCTACCAAGACTACCTGTCAACAGTTTCTTCAGTCAATTCCTACTAATACTATTTCCCATACTGATATGATTGAATTAGGGAAACCAATTGATATTGAGGAAATCATCCAGCCCATTAAGGCTACTCGCTCGGGGAAATCTCCAGGGCTGGATGGTTTTCCTATCGCCTTTTATAAAACTTTTTCTCCTTCAATAATCAAATATCTTAAGATGAATTTTGATGATTGTTGTTTCTGGTAAGGTTTCTGGTTCGGCTGCTGAGGCTACTATTGTAGTTATACCAAAGGATGGTAAAGATCATGCTGATCCTAAAAATTATCGGCCAATTTCATTATTAAATATGGAAGCTAAAATCTTTGCCAAGGTCTTAGCTAAACGCTTAGTGTCACATTCCTAATCTCATACATGATTAACAGACAGGTTATGTACAAGGGAGTCTTGCCAGAGACAACATTCAGACCTTTTGTCATATATTGGAAAAAGCAAAGCTTTCAATATTGCCATCGGCGGCGATCGCCCTTGACGCCGAAAAGGCTTTTGATAGTCTCTTGGCCTTTTTTACAAGCAGTATTAGAATCCCATAACCTTGGCCATTCATTTATTAATATGGTCATGTCTCTTTATGCGCAACCAAAAGCTTATATCAGAATTAATGGCGCTACATCCTCTTTTTTAATCTTCGTCCGGGCACTAGACCAGGGTGCCCTCTTTCACCCCTTCTTTTTCTCTTATTGATAGATCCGCTTCTTCGTCTACTTAATCTGAATCAGGGTATTAAGGGGTTTCAATTTGGTTCGTACACGCTTAAAATGGCAGCGTACGGGGATGACGTTCTTATTTTTTCAGAAAATATTGCAACAGCAATCCCCGTTATCTCTAACATCATAAGTGATTTTTCGCTCGTCTCTGGGTACACTCTTAACAAAGAAAAGACGGAATTGTTCCCCCTAAACGCATTGTGTTTTCCTGTTCACGTGGGTGATTCAGGTTTTAAATGGCAATCGACTCGTATCAAATACTTAGGAATTTGGTTCTGTAAGAACCTGTCGGACACCATCACCTATAATGAATCTTATATCATATCCAAGGTTAAAGACCTCTGATCTTCCTGGTCTCCTAAATATATTTCTTGGTGGGGAAGATTACAAACTCTTAAAATTATGATAACCCCGATTATTAATTTTTTATCTTCCATGTTGCCTATAAAACTTTCTTCTGCCTTCTTCCATGAGCTTGATTCAATCTCTTCAAAATTCTTATGGAGCGATAAGAGAGCTAGAATTGCCTCCAAATACCTCAGAAAACCTTCTGAGTTGGGTGGTTGTAATCTTCCGGATTAGAATCTATATCAGATTTCCTGCCAAGCATCTCAAGGTGCTCTTTGGTTCTTACTGGATTCACAACTATTGAAAGGGAACTTTGCACTCCTTTTTCCACCCCTTCTTTTCTCACAGCTTCTAAGCTTAGTTTAAACCATTCTCAACGTATTATATTAGACACGATTAATGCATTAAAATATGTTGATAAAAGAGTATCTAAACCTATACATAAATCAAGATAGTCTTGTTTATGGCATAATCCTAAACTTTCTACTGACATTGATCCTAGCATATCCTCTTTGTGGGCTGCCAAAGGTATTAGATTGGTGAAGGACTAATATGATTCTAATCATGATCCCCTTCCCTTTTCTTTTTTAGCCAAGAAATATCATCTTTGTAATATGGACTTTTATTCTTTTTTGAAACTAAAGGTTAAAATTCCCCTGTCTACGGATTTGGGTATTGTCTCACTCCTTTCTATGTGGTTACGTTCTGGCCATACTGCATCTAAAATTTATAAATTCTTATCTGCTCCACTCCCTTCACAGTCTACGATTACTTCTGATAAATGGTCTCACCATTTCGCAGATGACATTTTTAAACATATTTCACAAGATACTTGGTATTTGATTGGGAAATTATCCCTACGTAATAAAATTGCTCCTTCGCTTATCCAATCTAAATTCTTCACATTAAATCTTCTACATTGGACCCTGGTTCGTTTACATAAATTGATACTTCGAGATAGTGATCTATGTTGGAATTGTAATCTTGTACCAGGCACCCATCCACACATGTTCTTTGAATGTACGTTATTAAATTCCTTTTGGGGCCCGATACAGAAACATTTATCATTAATTTTTAATACACTTATAGAACTTTCTTTGCCTATGATTCTACTAGGTCCATGGGCTGCAGTTATTCCTTTACCCCTTGACAGTACGGATCTGGAGTTATTAGATCTACTTTTATCCATAGCTGTTAAAATTATATTAACAGAATGGAAATCTTTTCACCTTCTATCTTATCATACCTGGTGGGCATGGGTCTCATATCTACGTGGAGCTCATACTTTTGTTGAGAAAAAACACTACTCACTTTTCATCTCCAGTACTGTTTGGCGGTCTCTGGACAATTATATGAATGTCTTCTCGGGTTGGTAGCTCAGTATCCTTTTAATGCTATTTCTTAATTTATTTTCTTTCATTGGAGCAGATGTCCCCTCTCACCTCTTTGATCCCTTTCTTTTCTTTCTCCTGTCTTTTTCTTAGTATTCTCTTTCTTCTTCTTTTTCACTTTTCCCGCGATTGATCGTTTTTATTTATTAAGCAATACAACTAGTATATGTTTTTGTCTTGATATATGTAGTTGCTTTGCTTGACTTATATCTCTGGGATTTATATTATTACTTGATGAATTTTGTAACATCTACTATATGTCATGCTATTTATTTGCTTACATGTTTTAAATGATAGGTTTACCATCCTTTTTTTTTTTATCCCAGTCCACTGAATTTTGCTATAAAATGAATTTTGCTATGAAATCTTTTTATTCTTAAAATTTTTCAGAACTAATATATTTATATCTCACTCTGTACTGTTGTATTGCTAGTGTATTACTAATGCATTTCTCTTTTAATATGCAATAAAGATATTTGAACAAAAAATAAATAAAAGGGCACACAGAGCACCAAGAAACATGCTTGAGTGTATGTCACCACACTGTGGCCCTCTCATATAGTAGAAATAAGGGTGTTGAAGCATCATGACCCTTA
Source organism: Calotriton arnoldi (assembly GCA_963921515.1). NCBI lineage: Eukaryota > Metazoa > Chordata > Amphibia > Caudata > Salamandridae > Calotriton > Calotriton arnoldi. The sequence continues at coordinate 316,101 of CAWUFW010009144.1, forward strand.
ACGTGCATGGCGTATACGTGTCATTGCGCTGGGTCTGCTATTTTAGTTTTGTTGTTTATCAAGGCTGACCTGCATTGGCAATGACCATTGCCAAAGCCAAACTGTTACCTTTTTAACTGTCAACAAGACATACCTTCAAGCACTATGCTAAGTGTGCTCAAAGGATGACGTAAAAACCTTTGACACTGTGGCTGTTCAGTTTTTTGCTCCCCTTCTTGATGTGTGTGAGGTGTCTTTTTTAGGTCGAGCATTCAAGACCTCTTGTATATACTTTAGTATATACTTATATGTACTTTGTGGGCTCTGGAGATCAGCCCTAGGACTTGTCTGCTTCCACTTAGGGACTTTTTTTTCTGTTCATCTGCCTCCATTTAACTGTCTTGATAGAAAACGACCAGTAGAGGTCAGTAAAATACCAGAATTTCTTTCTGCTGAGGGACTTTCTTTTTTAAATTTTTCTGGCAACTGCTTCTATTTAACGTTCTTGATAGAAAACGACCAGCTGAGGTCAGTAAAATACCAGAATCACTTTAGCATTCTCTAGATTCCAGTCCATAGAAACCGTCTTCCACGAGCACCCGTAGACAATACATTTTTTTCATATCTTGTATTTTCAGTGATATGACCACCGAAGGCCCTGATTTTATATTAAAAACAGAGCTTTGGACTATACCATTTCCTGCTGAAAGGCAATATTTCTCTACATGTGTTCCCATACCTGGCATGTCACGCAGTTTGGTGCTTACTTTCTCTCCATGTTAAAGAACAGAAGATGTTTCAGCACCCAGGCTAATGTGCTGCATAGCTAAATACATATAAGGTCCCAAAGGCGAGACTGATTGCATTGCAAATGCTTGTTTTGTATTGTCACAAGGCAGCCCTCTTTCAAGTACTGTGCAAAGTCTTCTCAGATTCCCTGTTTAATGCCGCCACATTGCAAAAACAACAATTGATGGACAGAATGCAGAACAATGTCATACATTCACCCCAGTACAGAGATCTGGGCCTAAATCGCACCGCAAAGAACGATGGATTTAACCCAGATCTTTTGACTGGGGGAGAATGTTTGCATTGTCAGCATTCCGTCCATCATTTGTTTGCTGTAACACTTTTCGCCCTAAGTGGGATGGGTATGCTCAGACGTGGGTCCCTTGCTCACTGCGCCACTGGATTCAAGCTAGCCTGGCTGAAGAAGGGTGACATACCCTGAAACCGGTCCCAGGATGCTTGTTTCCGGTCCAGGGAGGACCTGGCCTGGCAGTTCGGTCTGGACTGTTCCCATGGGGCACAGGGTCAAGACTGATTTGCATATGGCTGGGTCCAAACTGGGGTGGCGTAGTGGGCAAAAGAACGATGGATTTAACCCAGATCTTTTGACTGGGGGAGAATGTTTGCATTGTCAGCATTCCGTCCATCATTTGTTTGCTGTAACACGCCACATTGCACACAGGCATTTTCATGAGATAGCCTTATGTTCTGCATCGTAGGATCCTCACTGATAATTATAAACATAGAATATTCCTGTGCATTTGCAGGGATCCTGGAACATTTTCTCTTTAATTATTTAAAGTCCATCTTTAGATGGAGGTATTCACCTCAGTGTCCATGAAATTGGTGTTACCTCCATTAAAAACAAGACAGGCCTGCTTTTGCTGAATTTTTGTGAACCGTAAAATGGCATTTATTTCATAGAAGTAACCACATTGCAGCACCTGACCGAGGCCAATGTTGAGTTCTATCCTAAAACACCTGTTAGGTACATACAGAGTGAGAAATATGAAGGAAAAAGGAGCCTGTCAGGTCAAGAGTTTAAGGACACCAAAGAAAAAATACATTTACTTTAAAGAGCAGCAACTTCCCTTCCCAGCATGAACTGTACAGGCAGTTTGCCTCACAGCCTCAGTTCTTTTGTCCGGCTCATGCCGAGAGGATCGCAGAACACTCTGGGTTTCTTTATGCAGTTTTTTCTTAACCTTTTGTAACAAAAGTTAGGTTTTTTTTTTTGCTTCACTCGACATCTTTGATACTGTTCTACATTTGTCTCCCTTTTTTACATAGCCCCTTGACACCCTCGGGTGAATGTTCGCGCTCAATAAATTTCCTTTTCATTTCATCACATCTGAAGTGGTGATTATTTTCATAAAAATGCTTTCACTTTTTGTGAAATGCAGTTCATGTTGGCATAAAAAGGCTTCATCAGACCCACATTCTGTGTGTTTTGTCTGCCTTCGTGCCTCTCAGTAAAAGAGTGCAAATTCTGCCAGAAGATGTCTAAAAGAGCCGCAAAAGACTGTGAGGGAATTCACCTCTAGGAAAAGTTTGAGAATCTGTCCCAGTAAGAAGAGAATTAAAAGCAGAGAAAAAGAGAGACCGAGAAGGGGCTCCTTCTCCTGAATCCAGAACTGCTCATAATAAAGACTCACATAGAGTAAAATCTAAAGAGAGTAGGCATTAAAAACCTCTCCACCATCACTCTGGGTGTTCTCCACACTCTCCAACACTGGTCGACGTCGGCACAGATTTGCTCGCCATCGAGGAGTGCAACGACAATACCGCCAGTATTCATTACAACACCACAGGTACTGCTGACTCCACCATTGGCGTAGATACCAGTTCCTACACTGCAAACGTCGACTGCAAAACTTTTGACGGCAGAATACTCGACATGACACATCAGTCAATGTGGAAAATATCAACGCCAAGACACAACGTCAAAGAGATCGTCAAGACACTCGGAAGTCTCAATCTTTTTCAATTGCTTCTTATAGTCATCATTCAGACTAAGAGATAATTAATAATCCTAGAACAGCTCTAATTATACCACAGGAGGACCCTGTTCAGGAACATCTTATTCTTCTAGACTTGCCCCTTGACCTATTTCTCCATCCAGTATGTCCTTCCATGCAACCACAGGAGCCATGATCAGGACCAAGAGCCATAGTTTCACCAGAAACTGACAGGTGTCCGTAGCCTACTTCTCCAAGACATTTGATTCCAAAAAGCAAAAGATCACATTCTTGTTCCCCTTCACCAACTAGGTCTTATTCTAATGATTCCGCATACACTCCTACCTCTCCAGCTGCGTTGCCTCTTAGATCATCTCCTGTAGATGACATTCTATCTTTTCAAGATGTATTAGTCAGAGGTGCAACTAAACTAAACAGAGCACCTCAAACAGCAGTTTTGGTTATAATGGAGACTCTTCAACCAAGAGCTTCACCATAAGCTACTTTACCTCTGGTAACGGGTTTGTGGAACTTGCAGAAAAGTTGTACACCAGCTACTGTTCAAGCTGCAGCTCCTTGGCTTCTCCAAAAAATACAAAGCCTCTGATCAAGATCCTATGTATCTGAGGCATGATCCCAAACCAGATTCGGTAACTGTCTCTGTTGTATAAAGACCTCCTTTGGCTCCTGAAACTTCAGTCCCTCCTGAAAAAGAGTAAGGGACTGGATGCAGTAGGAGAAAAAAAATTGTAATTCTGCAACTAACTTGTAAAAACTGTAGTGCATCTGCCCTGTTAGCAAGATCTGACTGAGCACTATGGGAACCTCTTGCTGTGTTTGCAGATGTATTTCCAAAAGCCAGAACATAAGACTTAATGAGATAGTTCGAGGGTCAAACTGTCTCGAATCAGCGTGTCATTGCAGCCATAGATGGAGATTTTTCTTTAATCCAATTCTGCAACTTTATCTCTCTTCGAAGGTTGCTTTGGTTTAGACTAACTTCCCTAAAACTGGATGCTCAATTGAAGATCATGAACCTTCCTTTCACCAGGACAGTCCTTTTTGGCCCTCACACAAATGAAGAAATGGAGAGGGTGATGAAAGAAACCAAAACCCTGAAAGCAGTTGGTTTAGAAGAAAAGTTCTATTGTTCCCAATGTCATCGCAGGGACTATGGATATCAGTGCAGACAGAGGGTTCTATCCCTTAAATGGCCCTTCTATCCTCAATCCCAAGGTCAGCAACAGCAGCAGTTCCATCCTAGGAGCAATCAAGGAAGAAGTCAGTAACAGAAAACACAGCACCGGTTTTCTTCCAAGTCACAAACAACATCAAAACATTGAGAATTACACTCCCCCTGTACTGTTTCCTACTCCAGTGGGAGGGAGTGTATTACCTCACCTAACAGAGCGGAGGTTAATATTCACTGACAAATGGATCTTGCAGATCATCCAGAACGGCTAAACCATCCAGTTAAAAAATCCTTCCACCTTCAATACCTTCAAAGCCAGCACCAAAACTTCAGTTACTGCAATTAAAAAAGGATGTACAATCTCTACTCCAAAAAAAGCAATAGAACCAGTTCCTTCATCTCAAAAGGAAAAGGTATCTATTCAAGAAAGTTTTTGGGTACCCCAGAAAAGTAAACAGATGGTTTCAGGCCTATTTTCAACCTAAGACACACAAACAAATGGACCAAGAAACAAAAATTCAAGATGCTAGCCCTCCATCAGATATACCCACAATTAATGAAACGAGACTGGATGTGCTCTGTGGATCAAAAGATGCATATTTTCACATACCCATAGCGAAAAACACAGAAAGTTCCTAAGATTTACAGGGGGAAATGCCCATTATTAATACAAAGCCCTTCCATTCAGACTCAAATCAGCACCCAGAATATTCTCCAAACGCATGGTTGTGGTTGCAGATCTCCTCCGAAGAAACAAGATTTACATTTACCCCTTTCCAGATGATTAGTTGATAAAGGCACCTTCTTATCGTCAAATGCAGTTAGATTTCAACATAACGACCAAGCTTTTCACAAAACTAGTCTTGCATATCACCATGAGAAGTCAATTTCTTCACCCTGCCAACTTTTTAAATATCTAGGAGCCACTCGAGATAATCTCTGTGAGCGCTCGGCTCGTCATCAGTCGAGACTCTGCATCCATCCTGCTGCTGGTGCCTGTTATCATTCCTCTGAGGGGGTGATTTTGTCCCCCCTTGGGCCCTGGGTCCCGCTGGTGCCACTTGCTTCCCACAGGGCCACAGTAAGGATGAGGAGAAGCTTTGGGCCTACACCGGTATGAGGACGGTGGTCCTGGGGTCGTGGCTACCAAAAGGCATTACCTGTGTCGCATTCCCCGCCGATGGACGAGTGTGGGGCTCAGGAGGTGCCGCTGGACATTGTGCGGTGTGTCTAGGGGGCCCTTCTGTGGGTTTCTGGCAGCTGGGTGGCCTTGTGAGGCTGCATGCGGCCCCAGTGGTAGCGGCATGGGCGTGGCCCAGCACGTCTTAAGTGCACTCTTCTCCGGCTGTGGAAGCAGCCTCCGGCCGGGCCACCTTGAAGTGGTGACCTTGCCACAGGACCTACCACTCTTTGCGAATTTGATGGGTGGGAGCTGGCAGGGCTACAGACTGTCGATTCGGCACTGCCCCCCCCCCTCTCCCAGCCTCCCAAAATGTTTCTCTCCCTGGGACACAGCATCCTGACTGGGGACTTCCAGGTGAGCTGGCTTACAGCCTTCTGGATAAATGGGGGCTTTGCATAATTTTCTTTCCTCCCTCTGTGTTTGGACCTGAGGGGGTCATCTAGGCGTTGGGGTTTTCGGCCCATTTGGCTTTGTCTTTGTCCATATTTCAGGCAGACTGCGATCCCAAGAGTCCTCTTTTCCAAGAATGCCTGCATTGGTATCACCCAGACCGGTGTCCCCAGCCCATGATCCGATGGATCTTAAAATAATGACATGGATTGTTAATGGTCTGAATGATGGTATCAAGTGGAGTGCAGTATTGGGTTTTGCGAAACGTCATGCCCCGATGTGCTCCCACTGCAGAAGACGCACCTTCTTGGTTACTGATCCCCCTTCCTAGCCCATTATGGATACAATAGGGTATACCACACCAGCTACACTTAGAGGATCCAGTTGAGTAGTTATCCTGATCAATAAACGATTACCAATGGTGGTCACCTGTAGTGCAATGAACCCACAGGGTAGATACGTCACGGTGGAGGGGGCACTGAATGGGCAGGCTTACAATTATCGGAGTGTTTGTTCCTTCCCCAACTGCTGGTTTCTACGTTGGATGCAGTGAGAGAGGTGTTGGCAGGCCTCCTCAGAGGTGTCACCATAGTGGGTGGGTTTTCAGCAGGACTATGTCTTCTGACACTGACAGCTCAAGGGCCCCGGATGGTCGCTGGCTCGTGATTTCCCACCTTATGGACTCTGCATTTTGTATTGATCTGTATGATGTTTGATGTAACTGGAACCCTCTCGCACACAGGTGTATACTCACACTTTAGCTGCAGATAAGACCAGATCATGTATCAACTATGTTTTCATGCCAGTCACTCACTTGCTTCTCACATCGGGGTCTGAAATCCTTGCCAGGGGTATTTCAGATAATTCCCCGGTTACTGCTTACCTGGGTGGGGGTACCCCTGATCTGGTGCCTTAACGATTGGTGCCTTGTGAACAATGATGCTGTAGAGTTTCTGTTGCAGGAACTCTATGCCTTTTTGGAGCTGGACGTTGATTCAGTAGATTCCCCAGTGACACTTTGAATGGCCACCAAGACGTTATTGCGAGGGGTTGCTCGTATAGACTTCCGTCCTCAGGATCAGTAGGGACTGTCGCAGGTTGAGGGATTGGAAGCCCGAATAGCGTTGGTGGAGGAGCGCTCCGTTGCAGACGCTGTTGAACAGCGTCAATTGGCACTGGATAGGCTCTTGCTGTGACAGCTCTGCCTTGACGAAGCAAGATTGTGCTGGTTGGCCTCCCAGGTTAGGGTCTACGGCTGGGGTGATAAGTTGAGTAAGCTTCTCCACTGGCTGGGGACTAGCGGCCTGGCGGATAGAGTGGTCCATAGTGCCTGGGTCCATGAGCATGGACTGGTTACCGAGGCCTTTGACATCGCATCGGCATTTTTCAGACTATTATCGCACTTTATATGCTGATCGCCAGTGATCTCCACGCAAATATTTGTCTCCTCTGATCGTGGACTTGCCTTTGTGCACTCTTGCAGCGGTGGATGCAGCAGATTTTGACGAACCAATTACCCTCACGGAGATGGACACAGGCCTTTAGACCTTTCAGACATAAAAAACGGGAAGACACCGGGACCTAATGGCTTCCCGATAGAGTATTACAGGAAATTCAAGAAATTGCTGTTGCCCCATTTGCTTGCACTCTAAACGAGGCTATAGCCAAAGGCCACTTTCTGGCGGAGTTAAATGAGGCGTCTATAGTGGCCCTACACAAGGCGGACGATCTCAGTGAACTGTCTTCTTATCACCCGATCTCGCTTATTAATTCCGAGCTTAAGATATACGCCAAGGTGCTAGCCAACAGCCTCCTCTGGATCATTTACATGCTGGTCCTCCCTGATGCAGATTTATGCCACATAACAGCACACATCGCTGTATCCGCAGGCTACAGGCAGCAGTGGCGTACCATCAGCTGCTGCCGGGGTCTAATGCCTTTCTCCTTATAGATTTTGAAAATGCGTTTGACTCCCTTGATTGTGACTTTCTCTGGGACACCCTTGCTCCTTTGTGCTCTGTCCCCCGATTTATATCCTATATGCAAACACTTCCGGACAGCCCTATGATCAGGATTCGGGTAAATGGTGCCTTTTCGCAGCTGTTCCTGATTCAGCGGGGAACCAGGCAGGGGTGTCCCATATCTCCCCTTCTTTTCACTCTTGCGATCAAGCCTCTGGAGACTTGGGTTTGCTGTGATGCACAGTTGCAGGGGTTCCAGTAGGGGAAGGAGTTGAGGACGATCGTATTGCTTCATACACTGACGATGTCCTGCTTTTTCAGCGACCCTGCGGTAGCGAGCCCCAGAGTTCTACATATTTTTTTATTTATTTGTAGAGTTGTATATAGAGCTAGCTCGACCTGAGGATATCAGAGCGCTTCACAGTGTATACATGGTAGCAAATATGTAGTTTAAATAAAACATATTAGGGTAGATATACAGGCAAAATTGCAGTACAAAGGCGATACGTAAGAGGGTATAAGGAACAGTAGCAATACATTTCTGAGGTAGACACAAACGGCAGTACGTAAGAGACGCAAATGAATGTCTCCGCGTCAGTGGCTGATGTAGTTATGAGGTAGCAACAGCATAAATATATAATAATATGACAATGCTTGCATACATTTGCAAGGGGTAACATGAAGAGTATGCAAACAAACATATGGCTAAATAATAACTTTGGGCTGCATCACACGTAGGCGAAATATAGGAAGACATTAAGAACCATATCTGAGCTGTTTTTGAGGTAGCAAAGCATAGATACAATTGCACAAGATGTCCGGGGAGTAAGTAGACATAGATATGACCAATAATCCACAGTGAGCTGCGATGTGCAATAGAGTTGAATGGGCGAGATATTTCACGGGTAGCTATGGATGGGCTTCTTTGTGGTGTGGGGTGTGGTAGCATAAGGGTTTTCCCCGAGAGGTCTCTTTTGCCCAGCTTTTGAGAGCTTATTTGAGAGGTAAGATGGTTTATCCGTGTGGATAGTTTTGTGGGTTACGCATGCAGTTTTGAATATGGACATATGCTTGACCTTTATGGCCAGGAATCCAGCTTGCTGGTTAATCATTCTAAGTCCTTACTGATTTTGCTGATGGGTGCCACGCAAGACCATAGCTGGCAGGGGCATATGCCCTTTTGTAGGTTAAGCTTCCACTACCTTGGTGTCTATTTTTCACTCCTTCCCACTCTTACCTGGTCCCTGAACTTGACACCCCTGGTTGCTTACATGACAAAAGATCTGGAGCATGGTCTTCCCTACCTTTCGACATTCAGGGGAGAATTGCCCTGTTTAAAATGATTGTGCTGCCACGTTTTCTATATTTCCTGCAAAACTTCCCCTAAACACTCTCCAGGTCTTGGTTTCTCACCATTTAGGTGCTAGTGCACTCCTTTTTATGGGCCCATCGGGTTCCATGTATTGCCTTGGGCAAATGTGTACAGTCCACCTTTGACGGTAGCAGACCAGCAGCTCTATTATTGTGCATCCCAACTCATGGTTTTGACGACTGGCTCCACTGCGACTGCGATGACCCATTGTACCGCATGGAACTGTTGCTTGTGTCATGGGACACGGTTGTAGACTGCATGTACAGGTCGTTGATTCCCCCGCTCTCTCGCTGACCTGACTAGAGTAGTATTTGGAGTGTGGCGGTCGGCCGCGAGATGGACAGGATGGGGGGGGGGGGGGGGGACCGGGTTACTCTCCAGATTCCCCTATGGAGAGGTGCACAGCTTCGCCAGGTGACCAGCTTGGTGGGGTTTGGGAAGTGGGGCTTAATTGTTATTTCATGTTTGGGGCATTTGTGGCAAGGATCACACATGCGTTCCTTCTCAGACTTACAAGTTGACATCCAGTTACACCGCTTGCAATTTTTCAAATTCCTGCAGCTTTGCCATGGCCCCACCAGTCCTTGCTCTGGGAAATTTCTGAATTCAGTCCCATGGAGGCCAAGGTTCTTATGAGTCCTCTGGGACAAGGAGGGGGGTCTCTAAATTTATCGGTCATTAATTCTCCGGATTTGCTCATCACCCTTCATACCCGTTTGGAGTCCTGGGTGGCTATATCTTTTCAGCTCCGGTTTATCCAAGTGAATGTCCTACATACTACGTACTTGGCACCGCTGCTGCTTTGGAGGATGGGTCAACTTCCAATGTTCGCCTGCCATTGCTGTGAAACTGACTGCAGATTTCTATCACGTAGTCTGGTCGTGCCTTTTATACAAGGGTACTGGTCCCGAATCATGGCAGTTCTGTCGGGCTGTTGGGAAGACCAGTGGACTGTTCACCCCGGATTGCTCTCCTGGGATTACCGGAGGACCTGGGTGGGAGGTCATTGGAGAGTTATCTTGTGGGTCTGGGTACTCTGCTCGCTAAGCGAGCTATAGCCCAGAACTGGACCTCAGCTGCGGTCCCAGATTTGCAAGCTTGGCAGCGGGCTATGGACTGATGTGCTAAACTGGACGAACCAGTACATGCATCACGAGGCTGCCCACACAAACATTGCAAGATATGGGGCCTTTGGTGGGATTTCTTTGGGCTCCAGGGATTGACCGGAGGAGCCTGAAGATGACATGAGGCCACAGGGTTTTGGTTGGTTGTTTTGTTCTGCCTGTCGTATTTATTAAGTTTGTCATATGTTTGAAAACCCAATAAAAATAACTTATCAGAAAAAAGCTTGATCCGGACTGTTTGACCATTCTGAAGGAAGCCAAAAATCCAAACACAAGTGTCTTTTTTTTAAGTGGAAATATTTGTCATCTAGTGTGCTCAAACAACAATGATTCAATAAAATGCCAAGAGGATGGTATTTTACCATATCTTCTTCATTTGGCATGATCAAAGTTACAGTTCACTCAATAAAAGTGCATTTAATTGCCATAACAGCATATAGAAAAGGTTTAATTCAAATATCCTTCTTTACTAGGCCAGTTGTTAAAGAATTCTTCTTAGAAGGATTGAAAAATACATTTCTTCCTATTAGATAGCTTCCCCTTCCTTGGAAGTTAAATCTAGTTTTATCTCAAATTAATGGCTCCTCCTTTTGAGCCCATACAATGCAGCCCCTCACCTTGAAGGTAGCTTTTTTAGTAGCTATTATGCCAGCAAGAAGAGTCCATGAAATTCAAGCTCTTTCTTCTCTTGGACCATATACAGTTTTTCATAGTAACAGAGTAGTGTTAAGAACGCGCCTTTTCTTTTTACCAAAAATGGTTTCAGATTTTCACATCAATCAATTTCACTTCCAGTATTTTTCTGTAACCCTTCTTCACCAGCAGAAAGCATTCTTCATTCCTTAGATTTTAGAAGAGATCTTAAATCTTATTTGGACAGCACTAAAGAAATTTGCAAAACAAACCAGTTCATAAATTATGGACCTTTGAGAACTGGGATTGCTTCATCTAAACAACTATAGCTAGTTGGATAGTTCCTGTATTATTCTGTTACTAGTTGGATAATAAGTCCGTTTCAGGTAAGCCTAGAGCTCACTCTACGCGTAGCAAGGCTGCATCTGTTGCCTGGATGGAAAATGTCCCAATATCAGAAATGGTTGTATGACGGAACAACAAAATCCCTAACCCCGCATGCCTAAACAACGCGGTCTGAATAACGACCGCATCTTGACCACGCATTGCTTTACCACAAATTTTCGTGGTAAAGGCATGCATGGTAAAGGGGTATGCGTGGCTAAGGTCGCCACCCCCCCCCCACCGTCCTAAGGTACACACTCCCCCCTCCCGCCCTGAGGTGCAAATACCCCTACCCCCTCCCAACCCCCACGCTGTGCCCTCCCCTATTGCCTGAAACCCTGTCCCTTAACCTGACCTTGGCCAGCCCTGACCTAGCCCCAAGAACTGCCTGCCCTCCCCTAAGCCCTAAAAACTACCCCACCTACCCATTCCCCTCCCCCTGCCCTGAGGCCTAATACCCTAATCCCTAATTTAAAAAACGACCCCAACACCTCCCAGCCCTAAAAACTACTCTGACCCCCCAGCCCTAAAATGTTTTCCCAGCCCTGAAAACTAGTCCCACCCCTCCAGCCCTAAAAACTAGCCCCACTCCCCCCAGCCCTGAAAACTATCTCCAACCCTCCAGTCCTGAAGACTAGCCCGAAACCCCCCAGCCTAGAAAACTTTTGTGGTAAAGGCATGCATGGTAAAGGGGTATGCATGGCTAAGGTCGCCACCCCACCGCCCTAAGGTACAAACTCCCCCACCCCACTCCTGCCCTGAGGTGCAAATACCCCTACCCAACCCCCACGCTGTGCCCTCCCCCTGCCCTAATGCCTAAAACCCTGTCCCTTAACCCTGTCTCTTAACCTGACTGGCCAGCCCTGATCCAGCCCTAAGAGCTGCCCCGCCCTCCCCTAAGCCCTAAAGACTACCCCAACTACCCATTCCCCTCCCTCTGCCCTGAGGCTTAATACCCTAACCCCTAGTTGAAAAACTAGCCCAACAACCCCAGCCCTAAAAATTACTCTGACCCCCACAGCCCTGAAAACTACGTCAACCCCCCACCCTGAAAACTACCCCTGACCCCCTCAGCCCTAAAAACTTGCCCCACCTCCCCAGCCCTGAAAACTAGCCCTGCCCCCAGCCCTGAAAACTAGCCCCATCCCCCCAGCCCTGAAGATTAGCCCTGAAACCCCCCAGCCCAAAAATCTACCCCCGACCCACCCCCAGCCCAGAAAACTACCCCTGACCCAACCCCAGCCCAGAATACTACCCCGACCCCCCAGCCCACAAAACTATCTCCGACCAACCCCCAGCCCACAAAACTACCTCCGACCAACCCCCCAGCCCACCAAACTACCCCCGACCCACCCCAGAAAACTATCTCGACCCTCCCAGCCCACAAAACTACCCTGGCCAACCCCGCAGCCCACCAAACTATCCCCGACCTACCCCCAGCCCACAAAAGTACCCCGATCCACCCCCCAGCCCCCCTTAACCCTGACCCACCACCCCAGCCCAACTTAAAAAAACCCAGACCCAACACCCCAGCCCAGAAAACAACCCCCAACCCCCCCAGCCCACATAAGTACCCCAGACCCACCCCCCAGCCCCACTTACCTCACCGTGGATCTCTCCCTGCTTCCGTCCCTCCGAAGCTAAACTACCCCCGACCCACCCTCCGGCCCACAAAACATTCCCGACCCACCCCCAGCCCACAAAACATTCACAACCCATGCCCCAGCCCACAAAACAACCCCAACCCCCCTACCACAAAAGTACCCTGACTCACCCCCCAGCCCCACTTACCTCACCGCGGATCTCTCCCTGCTTCCATCCGTCTGCAAGCCTTACTGCGCATTGCCTTAACCACGCACATGCGTGGTTATGGCATATGCGTGGTTAAGGCATGCGTGGTAGGGCTTGCGGAGCCAGAACACTCATGATTTAGACCGCGGAGTTCCGACTGTTCCCCATCAGAAATATGTAAAGCAGCTACATGGAAATATATGTTCATACTTTCTCTAAACATTATTGTTTGGATGAAAATTCAAGAGCTGACTCCTTTCTAGGTCAGGCAGCAGTAAACAATCTGTTTATTCAGAGAGATTCTTACTTGCCATACGTCTGGTTAGATTGCCTTTAAAAATCTTTTATAGTTTCTAGCTTTGTATCGACACACACGGGTTAGGAATATGCTTGCTACTCTATTCTGTGTTTGTGAGTGAGGTTCCTACGATGCATAAGGAAAAGTTACTTACTTGTATTCCTAGTTCTGCATCATAGTTATCCTCACTGAAGTCACAAACAACCCTCCCACCGGTTGTCAATACGTTTGCTATTTCTCTAGTCTATTAGTGCTATTCAAAAACAACTGAGGCTGTGAGGCAAACTGCCAAATATAGTGCATGCTGGGAAGGGAAGCTGCTGGCTCCTTAAAGTAACTTTTTTTTTCCTTTGCAATCCTTCAACTCTTGATGTGACAGGCTCCTTTTTCTTTGTTTTCTCACTCTGTATGTACCTAATCGGCGTTTTATGGTTGAACTCAACATTGACTCCGTCAGGTGCTTCAATGTTGTCACATTCTATTAAATATATATGGCGTTTTATGGTTCAGAAGATTTCGGTAAAAGCAGGACTCTATTTCTTTTTAATGGAGGTAACCCCAATTTCATGAACATTGATGTGATTACCTCAGTCTAAAGATTGGCTTTAAATAATTGAAGAGGAAGTTTTATAGGATCCCCACAATTTCACTGAAATCTTCTATGTTTAGGACTTCAGTGAGGATACCTATGATGCAGAACTGGGAATACAAGTAAGTATCTTTTCCTTTAAATGCAGCTCTGCTATGGGTATAGCAGCACTATGTACAAAAGAGTAAATAAATGTGGAACTTTGAGGGAAGCAAAGGAGTTCTGCCATTATTTAAAATTGACTTGATACTCTTCAAGCCATGTGCCCACGGATCCCTTCTGCTGAAGCTGAAAGTGTAGATAAGGGAAACACCTGTGCTTATTGCTAAAACCAAGAAATGCCTCAAATGTGCACTTTTTGCAAAGTGTTTTTTGGAAACATCTGGCGTTCTGACTTGGCTGATGTTGGCCTACCTGTGTGTATCTTGCACATTTTCATTTTCTAGATATCCATCAAAGATAAGGTCTCAATTTTCGTAGTATTAGGTGCAAATGAGGCTGGTATCATGGAAATTGGTTCCTGAAGTGGTTGCTGATGAGGAGCGAAATGGAGTGAAGGCTACAGTCTACATTTAACATCGACACCAGGACTTTCTAACTCTCCAGTGCCTCCAGCCTATGTTCAGCATGCATTATCAAGGCAACATAACCTTTTACAATAACAGACTTAGTTTATGGAAATGGACACTTTTTTGCCTAGACAGCAACCAAGCAGCAGTTCCTTGGCACCATAAACCACAGTGATTACTTCATGTTAAGATCTCCGCCCACTATCCCCGCAAGATTGCTGGACATTTTGTAGATGAAGATGGTCAGCTGAAGTTTTAAACATTCTCTTCCGATTGGCTTCAAACCTGATTTATTTTTGAGACCATAAAATTTCCTGCAATATCTCAAACATCTTATTGATGTTTGGTTTCTGATAGCTACTTCTAACCGTAGATTCCTCACCTTGTGAATAACTACAGGCACCAGGCTGGATCTGGAGAATGTTCTTCAGCAATTCCATTGCGCATTGGTAGGTGGCATTGTGCCACTCCACGTCGGATCAGTCCTGAATGTGATGTCAGGGTCCCTACTTAGTCCCCACTTCTGCACTGTGATGTCAGTTCCTTTTTTCCATGCCTTCTGACACTGATCCAGTGCTTGCCCCCTCAAATTCTGTCAGGCTTGACAGACTTTATTTTGCAATTTTCAAAAATGTTATAGGTGTGCAAGGCAAATGCCTCCCCATCCCCCAAAACACCGGGTTCAAACGTTGTAAGGATTGCCACAAACAAGTGTCAGTGACGGTCGTTCACGATGTCTATATCTGGCGTTTGGGCTCCTCACACGACTTGGCATAGTGTAACAAATTCACTTGGCTAAATCTGAAGGTCATTTTGGCCAAGCTCAGTGTTGCAGAACATTGTTGAAAGGCCTGGCCCTAGTTGAGCTGGCAGATGTGTTCTTGTGCCTGACGCTGATCCTACAAGCGCTCCTAGTTTGAAATCATCAGGTAAGTTGAAGAAGAAGCATAAAAAGATGAAGCATGACTCCCCCTCATCCAGCCACTCCCACCACGAGGAGTTGCACAGCGCTCAGGGTACCTCTGTCGCAGGCTTCGTTAATGATTTTGAAGCTGATCCCAGCCTTATTCCTGATTAAACCAGAGTTTTTGGATCCATCAGCGACACCGCAGCAGATCCAGACCTTCAAAGAGGCAGTACTGCATATCTTCTGTGCCCTACCTAATCCCTCTGGAGCACCTTTGGGCCCTTAGCTTCTGAGGATGCCTCCGGTCAAAATGCAGCAGATTTGTCCCTGACTGTGCCCCTCGACCCCGCTCTGGGTCAGCCCTGCTTGTCTGTGACATCTACACCTAGGCCGTAGACGCACAATGACTGACCAGAGCCTCGAACGTTGACACCAGCACTGATGCCACCTGTGGCTGAGGAGGTGCCGATAGTCCTTTCGTACTCAAACTAATCCACTGCAACCTCAACCAAAGTTGCACCCATTGCACCCCCTTGCATATTCGGATTCTGAGACACTTCCTCTTCATTATAATCTCCCTAACCCCGAAGATGGTGATACCTCAAAGGTTTACGATGATGAAAACCTTTTTTGGAACCTCCAGCATGCCAGTGGCCTAGACACCTCCGCAGATACTGCCTACACTCGCCCACTCCTTGCACAGCCACAGAAGAGTCTTCCTTCTTTGTCTTGGTCCTAAGGAGGCAAACCCATGGAGATGATGGACGGAGCGCTGAAACTTTTCAGACACTCACCCCCAGTCACTATTAGATCTGGGTTGAATACATCATCTTTATGGGAACAGTCCAGCCTGAACTGCTTGGCCAGGTCCTTCTTGGAACGGAAACTAGCATCTTGGGACCGGTTTTATAGGTTTTCCCCCCTCATCAGCCAGGCAAGCTTGACTCCAGTGGCATGGAGAGCACAGGACCCACGTCTGGGCCTACCCGTCCCATTCAGGGTAACAAATGCAAAAAGAACAATTGATGGACAGAATGTTGAACAATGTTCCCTTATTCGCTGTGCCACTGGATTCAACCTAGCATGGCTGATGAAGGGTGAAACCCCTAAACGGGTCCCAGGATGCTTGTTTCCGGTCCAGGGCGGACCTGGCCTGGCAGTTCGGGCTGGACTGTTCCCATGAGGAGCAAGGTCAAGACTGATTTGCATAAGGCTGGGTCCAAACTGGGGTGGCATAGTGAGCAAAAGAACGATGAATTAAATCTGGATCTGTTGATTGAGGATGAGTGGTTGAAAGGTTTCAGCACTCAGTCCATCATCTTGTTTGTTTATTGTCTAGTGTTCTTCTCCAAATATCCAACATTTACTGGCACAGTTGTTTGATATTTGCTATCTTGTCTATCTTTAGCCAAGCAATGCTTTGCTCTGGCAGCAGTTAAAGGTTGCCAGCCTTCTTACCTTCACCTGATAAGTCCTCTTTATTTAAATCACCTGTTGTGATGCGTTTTCTCAAAGGGCTGGCCCATGATTCCCCTCCCTCTACGAAGGGAGGGGAACCACCACGATGGCCCAGTGGGACCTCAATATAGTTTTTTTTTCTCTCATGTGCACCGCATTTGAGCCAGTGCACAGCTGTTCTCTCAGACTGCGCACTTTGAAGAATGTATCTCTCATAATAATGTCTGCTCGCACATGAGTGAATTTCAAGGACTGTTTATCCAGTAACTCTATACCAACTTCTTCCTGAACAAACTTGTACTACACACTAAAGAAGTGTTCCACCTGAAAAGTTGTCAGACCTTTCTACATAGGACAGTCTATTACCCTGCCAGCTTTCTTCGTCCCATCTCATCAATCCAAGGAGAAAGAAAGGCTACATGCCCTTGCCTCAAAAAGAGCTCTAAGATTTTACATTGGTCATACCAATGCACATTGGGTGTACGATCAGCTCTTTGAAGGCATCTCTGGGGCGAAGTAAGGAAAACTGTGCTCAAATTAACCATCTCCAGGTGGATTGGTCTATACATCAAAATCTGCTATGGGCTGGTCAATAAACAGCCTCCTTAAGACCTATGTTCTCATTTCAGCAGAGCAAATACTGCTACAATGACGGGAAACATCCTTAACAACGAAGTTTTTATAACGACTTACCTGAACAACGGAGCCTGAACAACGACCAATCCTTAACAACGACAATTCTAAACCACGACTTTCCTTAACCACGACTCTCTCCCCTCCTCCTGACCTGACACGATCTTCGCCCCCTGGCATTGCCTCGGCAAAGCTATCATCAGGAAGGCGGGCTCTGATGTGCGCGGGGAAGCAGCCTGCCGTCATCCTGCCAGCTTGGTAATGCGTGGCACGTATATCCGTTCCTGTTACCAGCATCTTGAAAATCATCTGAGCTAATAAAAAGCAATTGAGTGGATCTCGTAATTTATGCAGATTGTTCGTAATTCGCCATCAAAGACACACAGCAGATACAAACTGTCGGCCTGCGTGCCAAGAAGGTCAGGGCGTTGGAAGCAGAGCAATCATTGTGCATGATCTGTGCTTTGAACTGGCACGGGAGTGCCCGTCACCGGAGCATAATTGATAATTAGCCTCTGAAGTGCACTGAGATAGAGAGCAGGAGGGCAGAGGCCGCGGTTGGCTTTCCTGGTATTACAGAATACAGGGCGCCGACCAATCAATCACTTTGCCGTTTAACTGCATCACATTAAGCATTAGTAAAAAAAAAAACATGTCGATGCATACAAGTTTGAACTAAATTTAGATCTGTGCAGATGCAAAAATGTCCCTAAGATAAAGTTTCCACTTGTGCAGCGTGTAGAGGACGTTGGCTACACAAACTTTCTTCCCTGCAAGCGGAGCCACCCATAACACTCTCCATGGCTGTCCGTTCCAACCCGCCCTCCTCATCTGGTGAGGTGTGAACATTTTGGTTGTGTATTATTCCAAGTTGAAGCCTCCTACCTTCGTTCTTTTCCCGAATATACATCCCATTGGATGGGCTTTCAGCCTGCACAACTGCTGACAGACAAACTGCGGCGACTTTGTTCTTTTTACCATAAACAATCTGGTGTCGTTTAGAGGAGGGCATAAATAAAGCATTTGCCAAAAATTGGCAGATGTCCCGTGCTGCGTTCCTAATGGTGCGACAGGTGCAGGTTCCATTAGTGATAAAACAGTTGCAGCAGACCTGCTGACACCGGAAGTAATGGCCAGGGCCGGACTGGGAACCAAAACCGGCCCTGGCAAAGTGCTCGGCCGGCCCCCCCGGGGTGTTGGGTGTGCGGCCGAGCTGTTTGCCAGGGCCGGTTTCGGCCGATTCTGTTACAAGGGCCGATATTGCAGCTATGCTGCAAAAACGGCCCTGTAACAAAAACGGCCCCCAGGGGCCCAAAATCGGCCCCCACCCTAGCGGCCCACCGGGGAAACGCCCGGTGCCTGCTACGGCCATTCCGGCCCTGGTAATGGCGCTGGAGTGGCCCCTTCTTTGATACTTTAGCTGCTGCCGTCCGTTCAGTTTGGGGCCAGGGTCAGACGGGCATATTGGGCAATCTGGCAGTGCCAGATGGGTCAGTCTGACAAGTCAGTTTGTGGGTCGGATTTATGGCAGTGTGTGGGCTGCCTTCTTCTCATTAGTTCTTCTCAGTTGGTCATTTTGCTTCACACACAGAAGTATTGTTATTACAATAGTGCCATCTATTGGCCAGTCACAAGGTGTTTTTTTTCGTGGTTTAGGAACTCGTAAAAAATGTAGTGGTTTGGCATTGCTCGTTGTTTAGCCTTCGTGGTTAAGGAATTCGTGGTTTAGGCAGTAGTTGTAATCATATATCCGGTGTCATGGTGTGAGGGGCCTGTCTTTGACATTTGCCAGGCTGCTATGTGGGTATCAGTTCACACCTCCACACAGTACTACTCCCTGGATAATTCGGTCCAGCGGTAAAGGCATTTTGCCCATTCTGTCCTGTAGGATTTCTTAGTCTGAGTCATTGCTCAGACCCACCACCTAGGGGAGGTACTCCTGTGGTATCTATTTACAAGGTGAGGATTTTGTGATTTGAAGTGTCCATCAAGAGAACATGGTACTTACCTTCTATAGCTCTTTCTGTTGGATAGTCTATCTAACCAAAGGTTCCTCAATGAATCACCCACCCTTCTCTCTGTGTGGAGGTGGCTACTGTGTAGGAGCCCCTATATCATATTGGGATGGGTACAAATCCGACGTGGAGCCGCATGACACCACCTACTGACGCTGGAGGGAATTGCTGAAGAAAACTCTCACTATCCAGTCTGGTAGTATTCACAAGGTGGGGAATCTGCGGTTGGAGTATCCACCAGAAAGAATGTTACCGAAAGTAAGTAACTTGTCCTTCCTGCAGTATCTAAACAATCACATTGATTTTTTGCTTCCTCTAGTTTTTCTCCTCGGTCATTCAAAAAATGGAATGGTCCATTTGTCTTGTGCTGAAAGTTCTACAGACTTGCTCCAAGGAGTTCTCTCTTTCCCGATTACCTCTCTCCTACTGAGGTCATTTGACTTTGTGATAGGGCATTATAAATCCTCCCCATAGTTGCATTACTATTACTCACCTCAGCTGGGCGTTTCTTAATGGCTCAAACCGAGAGAGAAGGAAGGACCCAAAAAGAGTGCATTCTTAATCATTGCTATTGAAGAATGTTTTTGTTTGAAATCTCTTTTCTTAATTTTTCAATCAACAATATCATAGAAGGTTTACAATGTTAATATGAACGTCAAGCAAGGAGACTAGAAACACTTCAGTCTATGTTGCTACAATAATGCTTGTCCATCAGCTTAAGAAACCGCTAAGCACTGTCCAGGCTTGCCGATTAACAGGTAGAAACATTATCTGTAAAAAGAGAGTTAAACTAGTAATGATATAGCAACATACATAATATCACACATTTTCCTCCTTGTACAACCGTTCTATAAGTAATAAAAAAATAACCATATAACCACAACAAAAGAATAAAGAACAGAAGAAGGAAATCAAAAATTAAAAGAAGATATAAAAGGGGGATGGGAAGAGTTCGGGGGGAAGCGGGGGGGGGGGTAGAGGACAATGTTCACGCTGCTGTGTTTGGAGACGTACCTCAACTCTAGCTCCAGAAGATGACCCACCTCGTATAGAGGCGGAAAAAAGGGGAGGAGGGGCCGCAGGTGTTTAGTGAGACCTCTGTTTAATCCGCCTCACTCTGAGAGGTCCTCCCCTCTTGGGAGCAAAGCATCTTTAAACAACTGAAGGGTCTGCAGATGGGGGGGGGTGGGGGAACAGAGCGAGCGTGTTCTAATTTAGATAAGTGTTGTACCAGAGGTTGCCAGATACGTGTGAATTTGGCATCAGCGTGCACAAGGCGACAGGAAAGGAGCTCCATCGCCATTACATGCCAGAGGCGGGTGGGCCACACCGAAGATGGGGGGTTAAGGCCTTTTTCCAGTGGAGTGCGATGATCTGTTTTGGTGTTCCTAATGTGAAGTATTAGACGCCAGTCTGAGTGGGTCATGGCCTTAAGAGACTGAGGTCGAAGTTCCAGGACCACCACCCCAGGGGTGCTCGGGATGGGAAACCCTATTACATCCTTAATATGGCTCAGCACCTCTTTCCAAAAGGTCGTCAGGAGTGGGCAGGGCCACCAAATGTAGATGACCGACCCCGTGTCTGCCCTACATCGCCAACACAGTGCCGTGGAAGTGGGTAACATTTTCTGAAGGCAGACTCTTGTTGTGTAATACTTTTAAAAGTGTTAGGGATGTCTCTCCATAGCTGGTCCCAATGCTCAGGGGGGTTGTCCTCTGTAATGTCTACATGCCACTTCCATTGGTATGGGTGTAAAGGCAGGGGGCGGGAGTGTTGCAAGACCTTGTAGGTGCGGGAGATCAGGCCCCGTAAACCATCGAAAGATCGTACTAGCAGTTCAAAAGGGGTCAATTTGCACGTGGCTCCCAATGTATTTTCAGTATTATGTAGCCAGTGCCTAATTTGATAATACTGAAAATGTGCCCTAAGGGGAAGATGATAGTCCTGCCTACATTGATCAAATGTTTTAAAGGTCTCTCCCATGAAGAGGTCCGCTACCATACGACACTCACCAGCTACCCAGTCTTGAAACGAGTTTGGTTGTAGGACTGGGGGGAAATCAGGATTACGTGCCAGGGGGGTGTTGGGGAAGGGGAATGAAGTAAGCCCGTGACTAATCGCTTTCTTGTCCCATGTCTCCAAGACAGTTCTTGTGGGAGTAGCAATATAGGGACCGCGAGGGCGCGCTCTCTTTGGTAGCCACGTCAGATCCCGTAAGGGGCGACTAGTCACTGCCCTGTCCATATGAAACCAGTGTTTCTCGCTTTCGCGAACTACCCACTCCGAAATAAAGCGCAAGTGCGACGCCCAGTATTAGACAAGGAGATTGGGACATGCAAGACCCCATCGGTCTTTTTGCCACATTGAGTTTGTTGGAGAATATTGGTCTTCCCTTGCCCCAAATGAAGGAATTGAGCTCAGCCTGAAGGCTTAGAATGTCCCGTTGAGGGATAGAGGTTGGGAGTGCCTGGAAGAGATACAATAGTTTGGGCAGAATAGACATCTTTACCGCTTTGAGACGGCCCAACCACGATATTGGGAGCGACTTCCTTCTTCTAAGGTCCTCTCGGACAGAGCGTCTGTACTACAGCCAGTTAGCCTGAGTCCAAGAATCTAGTGTTGCTGTGAGGTTAAGCCCCAGATATCGAATAGAATGGGGGGCCCATTGGAACTGGGAATGGACACTTAGCTCGGCAATCTCCTGAGGGGAAAGGGTGAGGTTCAATATCTGCAATTTATTAATGTTAATTTTAAGCCCCGAGACAGTTTCAAATTTAGAGAGCATGAGAAGGAGGGTCAGCAAGAGTCAGGAGCAGGTCATCTGCAAAGAGAGCAGCTTTATGTTCAATTCCCGCAAATGGGATGCCCCTAATCACCACCGACTGGCGTATCGCAATGGCCAGGGGTTCTATAGCCAGGGCAAAGAGCAGGGGTGACAAAGGACACCCCTGATGCGTTCCCCTGTGGATCTGAATCGAGGAGTGAGTAGGCCGTTAATTCTTACTCGGGCCGACGGTGACATATAAGAGGCCACTATACGAGATGTCATAACTGGACCCAGGCCTATCCTGCGCAGTACCGCTCTGAGAAAGAACCAATCCACCCTGTCAAACGCTTTCTCAGCATCAAGGGAGAGCAAAAGAGCAGGAATATTACACCGATGGGCCTTCTCCACCAGGTGGGCTATCCGCCTGATGTTATCTGCCCCTTGTTTCTGGTGGATGAAGCCTGCCTGGTCGGGGTCAACCAATCCAGGGAGGAATGGTGCCAGGCGACGTGCCAAAAATTTGGTAAATAATTTGGCGTCAACATTAAGGAGGGAAATAGGGCGATAAGAGGTACAAGATGCCGGGTCTTTCCCCGGTTTAGGGAGAAGAGCTATTTCCACCTCGGCCATAGTAGGAGTCACACTGGCAGTGTCGGCGAAAGAATTAAATAACCGAAGTATCGGCGCCTGCAGCTGAGGGAGGAAAAGACGGTAGAAGGAGATCGTAAGGCCATCGGGCCCTGGAGATTTCCCTAGCGGCATGCTTTTTAAGGCTTTTAGAAGTTCTTCTGGGGTAATCGGGTCCTCTAGTTGCTGAGCATGAGATGAATTCAGAGGTTCCCAAGTGCCCGAAGCAAGGAAGGGCTCAATCTCCTCTAGGGAGACCTCGCCCTCATCATAGAGGGACGTAAAAAAGGAGCAGAAAGCTCGTTGCTTATTCGCTTCCGATGTGGCCCATTGATACCCTCCGATCTTGATCCTGGAGATGTGGCTCCGAGAGATGCGCATACGGAGCAGACGAGCCAATAAGGAGCCCACCCTGTTCCCCCTTCATAAAACTTTTGTTTCAACGCGAGGAGTGAGTGTTCAGCTTTATTTACCCGAAGTGCTTTTAATTGACCCCGAAGCGAGGCTAGGCGTTTCTGACGCTGTCTGGAGGGAGCGGTGTGCTCCTGTCTCTCCAATGGTTTAATGTCGCGAGAAAGGCCGGCTCCAACCATGCGAGATTCACGCATTCGGGCAATTGAAATTGAGGTAATAACACCTCGGATAGTCGCCTTAAATGCGTACCAGAGTACTTGGTCGCTAGTGTCGGGAAGGTCGTTTGTTTCAAAGTACGTTTGGATTGCCTGACGTATTTCAGCCACATTAACTTGATCCCGCAAGATATGTGGGGGAAGCCTCCAGCAGGGAATTGAGCGTGCTGTCGTACCCAGGCCTGCCAGGGTGATTTCAAGATAGGCATGATCCGAGATCGATATGTCAGATATACATGCAGACTCTAACGAGCGAATAAGTGATTGAGATAGGAAGAAGTGGTCTATACGGGAGTAAGATCGATGGACATGTAAATAAAAGGTATAGTCCCTTGTGCCTGGTTCTGTATAACGCCATGCATCCAGAAGGCCCAAGGCCTCAAAAACGTGCTCAAGCGCTGCAGACATGGCTCTAGTACGATGAAAGCGTACAAGCTGCGGTCCATGCCCGGGTCCCAGACAAGATTAAAGTCCCCCCCCCCCCCAAGAAGAATCGGGCCCGTTTCTTGAGAGACAAGCTCCTTTAATAGATTTCTAATATATGTATCTTGAGAGTGATTAGGTGCATAAATGTTGATTAATGTGAGTGGTCTGTTCTTGACAAGCACCTGAAGCTTTAAGTAATGCCCCTCCCTATCTCGGACCACCCGAGTTCCCTGTATGCTTATGCCTGGCTTGAGGAGACTGGCCACTCCAGCTGTTTTAGATGTTGAAGAGGCCCATGCTTGGCCAGGGTATTTAGGGTGTGTCATGCGCTTTGTGTCTGCCTGTAAGAGGTGAGTTTCTTGTAGAAAAATGATATCTGGTTCCTGAATCAGGATATAGCGCCAGACCTGCCGCCGTTTATTAGGCGCATTAAGTCCCTTCACATTAAGGGAAAGACATTTAATCTGCACCATGGTCAGTCATGTGTGAGAGGGAACGCCATTTTAAAACAATATCTCCCCACCCCTCTCCCAAAAGCCCCTCTAGCCCAGCCGACAAGGTGTGGCTGTGAATGGAAAATGTGAGAAGAGATATGTCTACTGATTGAGATCCCTGAGCACCACACTCTCCAAGGTCAAGACCATATGCAATAAGGAGGCTGCGCGGCGGGGTGAATTGTAGTTTTCCCCCCCTAATGGACTCACAAGGAGGAAGGGGAAGAGGGAAAAGAAAAGAAGAAAAAAAACAATTCAAATAAAGAACAGGCCAACAGGGCCCTAATAGGCCATTCCAGTCCTGGAGAAGCCCATTGGTATGAACCAGGGCAACTCTGAGGAAGTCCCTCCTCATATGGACCAATTGAATGGCGGGGGTGCCAACAGGATCATATAATTGGTCGCTACCACTCCGTCCAGCGGCTGGTCCACTCTATAGTATCGGGGAATAAGACTTGGTGTCCCCCCCCCCAAGAATTCTGGGATTTCAAAATACAAAGTCATGTCTGGAGGTGAATAAAATTAAAAAACAAAAGAGGGAGTGAAGAGGTAAAGAAAATAGAAGGTGGACTCGCCCTCCTCAATATGTCGTAGCAAAAACCAAAAGGAATCCACCTTGGATAAAGCGAAATGAAGATATCCTTCCAGAGTGTTTTATCACTAGTTGTGAATTGTGTGTACCCTACTGATGTATAGGGGAGCACAATGTGTTGTTAAAATAACCCTCACCCACAAAAAGGACCCTTGGTGGCATGCTTCATCATTGGGTTCTTCCCGCCCTGCTGCGGGACGGGGCGTGCTACAACCAACGAAGACGCGGGAGCACTTAGTAGTGAATATACTATGTGTAATACAGGAGTGAGAGTAGAAGGGTCAAACATGTAGATAGCCAGGTATTTTTTATCATACTTCACTATGTGGAACGCTGACTTATAATGTTCCTTCTAGCTGGTATTATTAAAAATGGGGAGTGGAGGTACTGTGCTACAATGGGCTACCACCTCCTTAGTCTTGCAGGCAGGACTTGAACTCAGATTTGAGTGAACCAATTTCTGTCTTTATCTCCTGGAGGAAATTGGTCATGATGGCTTGTGTGAGGGGGTTCGCCTCTGTCCCTGCCGGGGCCGCCGCCATCTTGTGGGTCTGTTGAGCCGCCGCAGTGGAGGATGGTTTCGTCCAGAGCGAGGCAACTGTTGTTTCTTTAGGGGCAGCAGGGGCAGTGTCTTTTCCCCCTTTGGTGCGGGGCATATTTCGACCAGGTTTCCCTTCAATCCGTATGATCCGCTCTCAGTGGGCAGTTCCCAGGGTGTTAGTCCAATGGAGGCAAAAAAGTCACCCAAGAAATCCCCAGTCCAGGGTTCTCAAGAAGGACCCAAAGGGGGGCCGAGAAAGCGAGGGACTCTTTTGAATGGGGGGGCAGAGCCCGAACCCAGAAAAATGGATTTGGGTGCCCGTACCCCTGTTGCCCAGTGCCACAGCGTAAGTCCCCAGCAAAGTTCCACGCGGGGGGGAATGCCCCAGCAGTCAATTCTGTCCCAGTTGTCCCCTCAAGAAGGTGCAGGCGATGGGGGGCGAGGAGGGGATGGCGACTATGAACAGGGACCAATGGGAGGCCAGCACGGTCAAAATCTGAGGGCCCCAATCCCATCCTGCCAGTGGTCGAAGGGGGAAAAGATGCGTTCAGGCTCCAACTCGCTGCCCGACTGTGCAGCCGATTTCCCCCAGTGTTCACCCCAGGGGAACCAGCCAGATTGTGGGAGCGAGGGAGCACCCCATAAAGGTAAAGGCCCGGATCTCCTCTGCACCACCAGCAAATGTCAAAGACTGGCAAAGGAGTGAAGGGGGTCCAGTAAGTTGGCTGAGTGCACAGCCGATCCTCTCCGCCCCCCACAGGGCTCACAGATGCCCCCCCCCACTCCAGCCACGAGTGTCCTCCTCACCTTCATTCACACCGCCTCGGTGTCGCACTCCCGGCCTCAGGCCCGGAGGTGATATCTGCTACCTTTTCTTCGTCTGTTGCAGTGCCAAAGCCCCCCGGGCCAGGGGCAGGAATCCATGTCGCCTCCACTCCGGGGGGTAGCAGGGACGCTCTCTCAACCCTCACCGGGGGTGCCACGGCACGGCCAGCAGCTTGGCAGGCTCCCCTCCCTTCACGGGGAGAGGGCCCACAAGATGGTGGCCCGATGCAGGGCCCACCATCCGCAAGTGATGGTAATCCCAAGGGAGGAGCCCGGTCCCTTAGGGCTCCCTCCCCGATGTAGAAATCCGCAGGGGGGCAAGCAAAGGATCTGACACACGATGGGTCCCAGCCGCCAGCGGAGCGAGTTCTCCCCAGAGAGGCCGCAGGACCGCCTTGATTGCCGCCGGGCCCAAATTAGGCAAAGGGGCTCAGGTGATGGTCGGGATCCGGTCCACGATCCCCGGTTCCCCAAAGGCAGCCCCCGGGCAGCGAATCTGCCGTCGGGCCCTCCCGGCCGAGCCCATAGGCCGCTACGATGTTTTCTGGCTCTTCAGAGCAGGAGCCAAGATGGCGAATAGAGCCGCTCCCTCCGGGAGATCCCTTGCGGCGGCCCTGGATCAGAAGCTTGCACAGGCGGTCAAGGTGCCGCGGGGGGCCTCACTCACCCCAGGACAGGGTCAGGTCGTGTCCCTGAGGTCTCGTGGCTGCTGTGTATGCTTGGCTGGCCGCTGGAATGCTGAGCAAACGCGAAGAGCATCTTACTTCATCGGAGTCTTGGCCACGCCCCTGAAGAATGTTTTTATTATGTAGTAGTAAATGCCATAGCAAAGTCCTTTGTTTTGAAATACAGGCAATGCCAATTGCTTCTGCACAGTATTACTTGATTTGCTCCTTGGCTCTTTTCTTCTCTTAGCTTCTTTGAATTCATCTATTTCTTCTTTACTTCCATT
Source organism: Calotriton arnoldi (assembly GCA_963921515.1). Taxonomy (NCBI): domain Eukaryota; kingdom Metazoa; phylum Chordata; class Amphibia; order Caudata; family Salamandridae; genus Calotriton; species Calotriton arnoldi. Next base: position 343,179 of record CAWUFW010009144.1, read on the forward strand.
CTTGAATGCTGTTATCCTTGACTCCTTTGTTTCTACCTTCCCCATTGATTATGTTATCCTTTGCACCTCACCATCTTCAAACCTTCAGGTTGTATTTCTCTCTTGTTGATTAGTAATTGAAGCAGTGTTTTCTCCTGCATATTTGTTTGTATGTCTTCTTGATTAGTTCTCCTACCTGTCTGAAGCATCTGCGAGACAGTACCAAATCTTTCATCCTTCCTGTCCAGTTGATTGCTCACATATACTGTCCATCTCACTGATTCCATTGCTTTAATTTCAGTTCACTACTCTTTCCCTTGAATTGGGTTCCTTAAACACTGGTGACTGCTGTTTTTGGGAAGCTGCGTTAGTATTTGGTTGCTTCAACGCAGCTCTTGTGTGTATCATTGAATTTTAGATGTTACTCCTGGGACGCTCCCTTCTTTTGTTTGCACCCATGCCTCTGTGAAAGGACAAGAAGTAGGTGGAGCCACAATATGATTGATAAGGAAGGGTTTTGTTTATTTTTTCTCTCTGTTCCTCTTATATTCCTCTTGAGTCTCTCTATCACTCAGATAACACCCAAGGTATCTTCACTCTTATTCTCCACTCGTCTTTTTCTTCCAAATCCTCTCTCCTCTCGACTATGCCCTCGGGAAAAGTAGACCAGTAGGTGGCTATTAATTATCTGAATCAGTGTACGTGAAGCCCTTCACCAAACACCACTGTGATACCACACATCCACCAGGTCAGTGGTTTCCAAACGACTTTAGTGCTCCCAAAGGTGGTAGGTCTGGTCTGTGGGAGTGTCTAAGGGAAGGGAAGATTGTAGGTGGTTTCCCCCTTTAAACCCTGTCGGTCTCTCCTCCTCAACGAGTATCCTCTAGGACACTGCCCCCTACCCACAAGCAGAATCCCACCCGCTTCAGTATATCACCCGGAGACAACACTTGCCTTGAGCTGTGACTCCCAACGGAGTCAAGGCAGCCCTGTCCGTCACGCCTTCCCTCGGGTCTTTCTCTGCACGGCCCATAGAATCTTCTCCTGCCCTGCCTTCCGCGTCGTCCTCCGTTGTTCTCACTTCCCTCTCCGTCGCTCCCACTTCTCGCTCACGTTCCTCTTCAAACTCCGCTCGGCTCTCTCTCTCTCGTCCGACGGGCCGCCCTCTTCAACCACTCCACTTGCAACTACTTCCGGGTCAGGAACAAGCGGACTGCTAGAGCGCGTCCCTCCCGTGCCCCTGGGGTGCCTCTCTTCCGATCCCTCGTGCCTCCTGCCACAGCACCTTCCAACCAGGCATGGATGATCGGGTCATGAGGCAACCGACCAACGGGACAAAAATTCAGCCGGACCCTGCAATCGACCAGAGATGTGACGGACCTGGAAGGAGAAGGGTTGTAAGGCCAAAAACCAATGCAAGATGAGAGCATTTGTCTCCTGACGAGCTAACCACACCAAGGGGGCATGATCTGTGTACAACACAAAAGAGCGGCCCAACAAATAATATCTACAGGCCTCCATGTCCCACTTGATGGCTAGACACTCTATCAATGGTAGGATAACGGGTCTCCCTAGGAAGTAGCTTACTACTGAGATACACAATAGGGTGCAACACTCCTGTGGATCCAGGCTGAGAGAGAACGGCCCCAAGACCACTGTCCGAGGCGTCCGTCTGGAGAACGAACTGTTTTGAGAAATCGGGACAAGCCAATACGGGCTTGTCACATATCGCCTCCTTCAAGCTGTCAAAACTCTGTTGATGTAAAGGTAGCCACTCCTGTAAACGGGTTGAATGTTTCTTAGTCAAGAGTTCTGTTAATGGAGCCGCTAACTCAGAAAATCGGGGTATGAATCGTTGATAATATCCAATTAGACCCAGAAAGGATCTGACCTCTTTCTTGGTTGTGGGAGGGGGTAGGTCTTTGATTGCCTTCACCTTGTCTACCTGAGGCCGAAGGTGGCCTTCTTGTATGTGATACCCCAAAAATCGAATAGAATTGGTGGCCAACAGACACTTTTCTGGATTTGCCGTCAGGCCAGCCTGTCAGGGGGTAAGTAATACTGCCTCTAAGTGTTGTAAGTGAAGTTCCCAGGATGGACTAAAGATCACTGTCGTCTAGGTATGCTGCAGCATATGCCCGATGTTTCCTGAGTACCAGATCCATCAGGCGTTGAAAGGTGGCGCGGGCACCGTGCAGCCCAAACGGCAACACTCGGAACTGATACAGTCCGGTTGGGGTAGAAAATGCAGTTTTCTCTCTGGCTGAGGGTGTAAGAGGTATCTGCCAATAACCCTTTGTGAGGTCCAAAGTGGTCATGAATGAAGCAGACCCCAGGCTTTCGATCATCTCATCGATCCTAGGCATAGGATAGGTGTCGAAGTGTGACACCTCATTCAGTCTGCGAAAATCAATGCAAAAGCGTATGGACCCATTGGATTTGGGGACTAGCACCACCGGAAAGGACCAGGGACTACAGGACAGCTATATGATGCCCCCCCAACATGTCCTCTACTTCCTGTCTCACAGCTTGTCTCCGTGCTTTGGGTATTCGATACGGACGAAGACGAATGGGGTTTACTCCCTCTGTTCTAATGTCGTGTTGTACTAGGTGTGTTTTTCTGGGTTGGGCAGAGAATACGTCGCTATACTTGCTGGCTAAGTTATCAAGTGGCAGACGTTGTGTATCCGATAGATCAGAACCCATTGGTATGTCCCCTACCGTGTGATTGGTGCTTTTGTCGGGGAAAGTAATATCCAGGGGGTTGGAATCTGTCACAAACAGCGTTGGATTCTCTTTTTCCACCCACCTCTTTAAGAAATTAATATGATAGATTTGTCCATGACCCCCTCTTTGTGGTGTGTCTAATCTGTATGTGACAGACGTGATCTTATCCATGACTTTATAAGGACCCTGCCACTTGGCTAATAGTTTATTGTCTGAAGAAGGAAGAAGAACCAGTACCTTGTCCCCAACCGCTAGTTCCCTTAGCTGGGTGTTGGCATCATACACCCTTTTCTGTCTCTGCTGTGCTTTTTCCAGATTTTCTCGGGCCTCTTCCCATAGGGTCTCTACTTTTAGTCTAAGTTTGGAGCCATAATCAAGGAGATCTAATCCTTCATCTTCCTGATCCTCCCACCTCTCAGCGGCCATGTCTAGAAGGGTACGCGGTTTTCTACCAAAAACGAGCTCAAAGGGACAATATCCCGTGGAGGATTGGACATGTGTGCGTATGGCAAACAGGACCAACGGTAACTGTCTGTCCCAATCCTTACCTGTTTCTGTGACCACTTTCTTCAAAATGGTTTTGATGGTGCGGTTATACTGCTCCACCAATCCTTCGGTCTGTGGGTGGTAGACCGAAGTTCGTATCTGCTTTATACTCAGTATCTTACACACCTGAGACATCAATCGGGACATGAACAGGGTTCCCTGATCTGTCAAGAGCTCATTGGGGCAGCCAACCCTACAGAAGAAACCTATCATGGCCTGGGCCACAGCAGAGGTGGTCATACTGTTTAAAGGAATGGCCTCTGGATATCTTGTGGCATAATCCACTAGTACCAAGATGTATTGATACCCTCTTGTTGACGCTACCAGGGGACCCACTAAATCCATACCCACACGGGAAAACAGTATCTCAATGATAGGTAGGGGCTGTAACGGTGCCTTCGGTATGTGGGGGGGATTTAGTCTCCTGCATCTCTCACATGCTGCACAGAATCGTCGGATGTCCGAGAACACCCCTGGCCAATAAAACCTTGGTAATAGGTATTCCTCAGTCTTATCTCTCCCAAAATGACCTCCCCCTGTCGGCCCGTGGGCCAGGTGTAGAACATGGTCCCTAAAGGGAAGTGGTACCAACAACTGTGAAACCAGTCTATCTGGGTGTCTTACTGTTCTATATAACAAACCCTTGGAGACATAAAAATAGGGTCCTACCTGCCCATCTTCGTTGTCAAAGGCTTTGGCCCAAGCACATTCCAAAATGGGATCTTCTCTCTGTGCTGCTCTAAAGCTGCGGGTCATTATCGATGCTTCATCTTTGGGAGAGGAATAAGAAGTGGAAGGAGTGTCAGAACCACCAGAAAGGACATATCGTTGGTTATGTGCCCGTCTTTCTCGATGGGTTAGTTGGGTCTTAAACCTACCGCCTGTTATTTCCTCCTGGGGAAAAAGGCGCCTCCTCCCACCATAAAGCTTCCTGTTTCTCTTTCATTGCCTTTGTTAGGAGCTGAGGGAAATCCTCATAATCTGTTCCCAGAATCATTTCTTCCACCATATCTGGGATACCTGCCACCCGCAGTCTTTCATGCCAACCGTCACAGTCCAACTGTATCTCGGCTAGAGGATATGGTTTACTATCCCCATGCACACAAGTGATCCATACAGTCTCCCCTTTCAGCCACTGTTCCGGACACACCTTTTCTGCTTTTATTACTGAATGACGACATCCGGAGTCAAGCAAGACCTTCATGAGGGTTTTGTTGACCATCATCCATTGATGATACTTCCCCTCCCCTTGGCTTGTCCACAACACCCGCCCTTGTAAATAACCAACCTCCATGGGTTCTACGGTCGTTGTCTTCTGGGGACAGTTCCTAGCAATGTGTCCCCATTCCCCACACTGAAAACACTGGGGTCCCGTTACTGTATCTCGGAAGGGGTATCTAGGGGTTGGTCTGATATCTGGGTTGTGTCTCGGGTTCCCTATAGGCGGGGAGAATCTCCACATAAGGGCTACTGGAGTGGGCATTCTAGGCATTGACAGTCTTGTTTCAATGGGTCGAGGTTGAGAAGGACGGGAGTCAGTCGCCCTGTGGTATGCACATGCTACTTCTATTGCCATGTTGACGGTAACACTTGGGTGTTGCTTCACCCAGGCTCTTGTGGGATTAGGCAGGGCATCCAAATATTGTTCTAGGAGAATGTTATCAACCACCTCCTCCAAACTAGAAGTGGAAGGTTGTAGCCAGCGGTTACCCAGGTCTTGGATACGATAAAAAAGGCCCTGAGGGTTATCGTGGGTGTTCCACTTTTCTCTGTGGAACTTTGAGCGATAATATTCATCATCATATCCAAGTCGTCCCAGGATAGTTCTCTTGAACTCTGGATAGGGTGTTAATCCTGCGGGGTTCACAGCCTGATAGGCTGCCTGTAGTTCTCCTGCCAAAAGAGGGGCTATATATTGCCCATATCTTTCAGGCGGCCAGGAAGCTGTTGTGGCCACTCGTTCAAAATTGGTAAAGATATAGTCGGGATCTTCACCTGGTTGATACTTCTGGAGCATGGAACTTGGGACATTTGGGTGAGCCCTGGTGTAGGCAATGGTATCCGTTAACCTCTGAATGGCAGTATCCTGAACAACTTGGTTATTGGTTATGACCCAGGCCTGGGCCTGAAGAGCTTCCTGGAGGGATTCACGGTCCTTTTGTGCTGCGGTTGCTTGCCCCTCAACGACCAACTGCAAATGTCTCTGGCCCTCAGCCAGCTGTTTGACCATGTCTGTCATAGTTAGGGGTTGAGACATCTTCTTGTCCTATGAGGAAGTAGGGAATTCCACTTCTGACACCACTGTGATAGGACAAGAAGTAGGCGGAGCCACAGTATGATTGATAAGGAAGGGTTTTGTTTATTTTTTATCTCTATTCCTCTTCTATTGCTCTTGAGTCTCTGTCACTCGGATAACACCCAAGGTATCTTCACTCTTCTTCTCCACTCGTCTTTTTCTTCCAACTCCTCTCTCCTCTCGACTATGCCCTCGGGAAAAGTAGATAGGTATGTGGCTATTAATTATCTGAATCAGTATACGTGAAGCCCTTCACCAAACACCAGTGTGATACCACATATCCACCAGGTCAGTGGTTTCCAAACGACTTTAGTGCTCCCAAAGGTGATAGGTCTGGTCTGTGGGAGTGTCTAAGGGAAGGGAAGATTGTAGGTGGTTTCCCCCTTTAAACCCTGTCGGTCTCTCCTCCCCAACGAGTATCCTCTAGGACACTGCCCACTACCCACAAACAGAATCCCACCCGCTTCAGTATATCGCCCGGAGACAACACTTGCCTTGAGCCGTGACTCCCGACCGGAGTCACGGCAGCCCCGTCCGTCACGCCTTCCCTCGGGTCTTTCTCTGCACGGCCCGTAGAATCTTCTCCTTCTCCTGCCCTGCCTTCCGCGTCGTCCTTACAGGTCCTGTTGTCATCCTCCGTTGTTCTCGCTTCCCTCTCTATCTCCGCTGCTCCCGCTTCTCGCTCGCGTTCCTCTTCAAGCTCCGCTCGGCTCTCTCTCTCGTCTGACGGGCCGTCCTCTTCAACCACTCCACTTGCAACTACTTCCGGGTCAGGAACGAGCGGACTGCTAGAGCGCGTCCCTCCCGTGCCCCTGGGGTGCCTCTCTTCCGATCCCTTGTGCCTCCTGCCACAGCCTCTCACCAAGATGGTGTTCATCTTGGGAAGCAGTGTCTTTTTGCAGTCACATACACAAGGTGGGGAACTTCATAGACTCGTAGTAATGTTATTAACCTGGAGGTCTGCAACTTTCAGTTTGGCCTCTGCATTCTGTCTAGTTTTATATACCTTTAGGTATTCGATCCTACTTGCTAGGTTTCTACAGACTAAGAACCACTGATTTTTCACTGTCTGTAAAATGTTTACGAATGCTCAAGCTCAGTCTCAATGATGTTGCGTGTACACTTGCTTCCTAGATAGATTCCCGTCTGCAAACATTTGCACCCTTCATCCCAGTCTTCCCTGATGTAGTCTTTCCCTTTTTTTCTGTTCTTTTATTTCTGGGCCTTGCATTCTATCATTCACACTAAAACATTTGCCTACCCTACTCTTCTGCACCTTACACAGCTCTCAGGACATTCTGATCCACTTCTCATATACACACCTTTCCAACACCTTGCCCTATATAGAACAAAGGGCCATATGTACGACCTGGCAAATAGCGCCTCGCAAATTGCGTCGCATTTGCGACTCGCAATTTGCGAGGCGCTATTTGCCATGTACAACAGTGTGTTTAACACTGTTTGCGATTCCCAATGGGGTTGCAAATTGCGAGGCTCATGAATATTAATGACCCTGTCGCAATTTGCGACCCCATTGGGAATGGCTGGCTCTCCCAGGGATGGTGGCCTGCTGGGCTCAGCAGACCTCCATGTCTTGGATTGCCTTTCAATAAAGTATTTTTTTTAATTTTAAATGCAGCCCGTTTTCCTTAAAGGAAAACGGGATGCATTTAAAAAATAAAAATGAAACATTTCGTTTCATTTTTTAAGGGCAGGTAGTTGTCCCTGGGACCACTGCCTGCCCTTAAAAAATATTATTAGAGACAGTCACAAAGTGGAAGGGGTCCCTTGGGGACCCCTTCCAATTTTCGACTGCATTACCACCCTCTTGAAGAGGGTGGTAATTTGCGAGTGTTTTGCAACCGCAATTGCGGTCGCAAAACATTCAGACATGGGGTTGCGGTTTCTATTAAGAAGGGAATGCCCCTTCCTAATAGCGACTCGCAATTCCTAAATAGCGAGTCGCAAATAAATTGCGAATCGCTATTTAGAAATTGTAAATAGCCCATTCACATTTTGCATGCGCAAACGGGTCGCAAACCCGTTTGCGCATGCAAAATGGGGTCGTACATCTGGCCCAAAGACTCTGCATTCCCTCCCCACCGCCTCCCAGTGTATTTGCCTGCACTCACTTCATCCCAGTAACCTGCACGTCTCTTCAGACTGCTGTTCTAGCACGGCAGCACCTCTTTTTCCTGGAATCATTGCTCCTCACACCAGGTACCGTTTAAGTGGTGCCAAACCGATTGTAATTCCCAACCCTGATAAGGAGCAGGACTGATGTCGCACAATGTCTGTTCCACCGCCCACCAGGCCCACACGTCCAAATTGGAAATGGAGCCCTATTTCCTTGAAGGGCCCTCTGAGGAACACGAAAATGAAGGGCCTGACTGATGTCACTGGTCTGGAAACCTCACCAGATACTGGTCTCCTATCTCCTCCAACAGTGGCTATGGAGGAAGAGGCTTTCTTTGCAATGGTGGTCTGCAGGGAAGCTGAGGCCCTGAACCTTCAGCTGCCCATGGTTGAGGTCAAGACCAATGTCTTGACAGGGGTGCTTCAACCTGAGGTGTCCCCCCTCAGAGCCCTTACTGCCCTTCAATGAAACCCTCACTGATGTCCTGCTCGCAGCCTGGGCCATACCTGCACAGGCACTCCGGTGCACAAGACTATCTCCCACTGCCATTGCTCCACTCCCAGGGACCCAGGCTTTTTCACTGTGCATCCCACTCCTGAGAGTCTGGTGGCCCAGCTTCTACCTCCAAATTAAACCCTGTCACTTTTCCTACCACACCACTGGATAGGGAATCCAAGAGGCTGGCTACCTTTGGAAAGAGGATTTTCTTTTCCAACAACCTTGCACTGCAGTCAATGAACATCGCATGCTTATTGGGCCGATATCCCCATAATGTATAGGATATGGTTGCGCAAGTGCTGCCTATGGCCTCGGAGGAGGCCCGAGCCAAACTCTCAAGCTATTGCTGACTGGGAGAGATGCAGCAAAATTCACAATCCGATGTGGATTAGATATGACCGACTCGCAGGGCAGAGCCATTGCTTCCACTTTTGCGCTCTGATGTTACGCCTGGCTAAGGAAAACTGACTTTTTGGGTGATGTCCAGGCCTCCCTTATGGACAAGCCTAGGCATCTGTTATGTAAATGCCCTTTGAGCGCACATGTTTTTTTGTGACAAGGTGGATTCAGCACTCTAATGTTTCAGGGGTATTAGGTCAAACCTAGGTCGTTGGGATCACTTTGGGACCGTGACAGCCGCATTCTGCCTTCTGTCCCTTCCGTGACTACAGTAGGGGCTATCAGCCAAGTCCTTCTCCCCCATCAACCCCCAGTCACCTCAGTCCTTTCATGGCTGTGGAGACTGCTCCAAAAAGCCTTGTGGGAACCAAGGCCAGAGGTTGACCCAATATCCCCCCTCCATTCCCAGCAGCTGCAGCATCAAAACCCCTTTAACTTTCCCTCACCATCACAGGCATTCCGATGGTAGCAGTATTCGGCACCACCTGCCCCAATGGTGGGAGATCACTTCAGACCAATGGGTGTTTCATATTGTCCAGTGGGGCTACACCCTGCCTTTCCAACAGAAACCACAACTTTTGCCACTGTCCCCCAATTGGCTGACAGAGGACCACCATTCTCTCTTGTGATAGGAAGTGCTGGCTCTACCGGTCAAAGGAGCCATTGAGAGTGTGCCGGCATCAGAAGTATGTCATGGTTGTTATTGCCGCTACTTTCTAGTGGTGAAAAAGGATGGAGGCCTCTGTCCTATTATATGCACAAACCGAGGGGAACCCCACTATTCATGGGGTGCACGTGTAAAAGTGTATCCGAGATTGGTAAGTCAAGGCACCCAGGTAAATCTGTGCTCACCTCACAATTTCTCAGATTTTCAATATTGTGTGGTTGTAAGTAATTACCTTTTGTACCAGCATATATGTGCATATAAATATATATATTTCTGTTTTTAGGATCCTCGCCCAACGGTACCACCCGTGGCATGCTTCATCATTGGACCCTCACCCAAACACTGAATATGAATAGGTGGACTCAAAGCGTTTGTAAGCGGTGTTCTTTAGATGGTAGAAGTGAGTGAAGGCAGGGGGCGTTAGTGGATTAAAATAGCCTCTGAATCCTGATTTCCAATCTTTAATTATATGGGATTTAGGGCTGGGTTGAAAGAATAGTTTGACGCTCTTAGGATATAATGAAACCAGGTGTCAATTTAGGTTGACATGTTTCAGCCGTTGAGTTGCCCCGAAAGGTCATTCGGCTTTCCTCAGGACCTTGTGTTACCCTGGGTGATATTAATATTAGCCTTTTGCTTGTGCAATTACATATGTAGAAAACTTGCACAATACCATACAGACCATACTTGAAGGACCTTTTTCTTATATGGTCATAGATGTCTAGTTATTTACACAGACATCATAGGGAACTTCAGGGGTGAACCGTCCCTGTAGTCAAACATTCGTCAAGGGTACGTATCCGCTCTCACTCGAGGAGTGTCCCTGTCTCCCTGCATTTTCCTCTGTCGTATACCAGATCTATGCCCTCTAAATTACTTTTTGAAAAAGGAAAGATTCAAAATACAAACCATGGCTCAGGTGCTGTCTGCCCTTGACTGGATGGTAGTGCTGGTCTTGCAGGACACCTACTTCATATCCCTGTCCTGCCTTCTCACAGGCGTTGCCTGTGGTTCGCAGTAGACCAAGAGCATTATCAGTTAACTGTGCTCCCCTTTGGTCTTACCAGCGCCCCTCAGGTGTTCACTAAGGTGATGTTTGTGGTTGCAGCACAACTGCGGAGGTCAGGGGTTCCAGTCTTCTCCTACCTCGATAACTAGCCTTTGAAGGCAGGATTGCCCCGGGCAGTCGTCTCCAGACTACTACAGACCTCCTGAATTTGCTGGGGTTTGCTATCAACATGCCAAAGTCACACCTGACTCCCTCTCAGATACTCCATTTCATTTGACATGTTCTGGATACAGTGCAGTTTCAGGCCTATCCTCTGGAACAGCGAGTCTAGGATATTTGGACTACGATTCCGATGTTTCAACCTCTGTCCTGGATTTCGGTGAGACTGACTCTGAGGCTGCTGGTTCTTATGGCTTGCATCCTGCTGGTGAAGCATATCTGTTGTTACATGTGGGCCCTGCAGTGTGATCAGAAGGCCCAGTGAGCGCAGCATCAGGAGAATCCCTCCGACCTGGCCTAGATATCAGAGGGAACTGCAAAGTATCCTTTGCAATTCCCTCTGATATCTAGGCAGTGCGGCTCATGGACCGCGATTGGGTGTGCAGCAGACCCCTCTCCCACAGAAAGTTAACTATGGTGACAGATGTGTCACTCCTGGGCTAGGGTGGCTATCTGGGAGAGGTGGAGAATGGCGGAATCTCAGCTCCACATCAGCCTGTTGGAACTGAGAGCGATTGACATTGAAAGCTTTTCTTCCTTCTATCAAGGGAAGACTGGTTCAGATGTCACGAGCAACAACACCGCCATGTGGTATTGCAAGAAACAGGGCAGATTGGGGTCATAGACCCTTTGTCAAGAGGCCCTGCGTATCTGATAGAGACATCTAGCTGCAGATTCCTTAACTTAGAATATCCCCAGGCGTCAGACTGGATCCGGAGAATTTTCAGCAGTACCTCTGCGCGCCGGGAGACGGCGTCGCATGGCTCCGTCTTGATGTCGTCCACGGATATGATGTCAAAGGAGCCATATAAGCCCCTCCCGGCGGTCTGACGTCAGTTTCCTTCTTATCCGCGTCCCAACGCGTATCCAGGAGTAGTGGTTCCTCTGGCCTGTATTTGTTTTCAGGCCTTACCGATGCCTTTTCACATCCGGGAACAGTGTGCGATGCCTTTTGGGCTTCAAGGCGTGTGAGACCTGTACGCGGCAGATGTCAGCGACGGATCCACATGCGATCTGTTTGTGGTGCTTGGGAGAGCACCACGACTGAGGAGTGCGACGGCTGCCGGCAGCTGAAGCTGAAGTCCCTGCGGGAACATCGGATGAAGTTGTTGTCCGCCCGGATGTCCTGTTTGGAGTCCTTGCGTTGCCGGTCTCCATCTCCAGCGGAGGGCTCCAAGCGGCGCCGGTCTCCATCTCATGCTGGGGCTCCTGGTCGGGACAGGTCCCGGAGTCGTTGCCGCGGACGTCGCTCGCCTGACGCCGGTAAGCACAGGAGGAAGTCATGGAGGTCGTCGCCCTCGCAGAAACGCGACGTCGGGCCCTCTACTCCCGGTCTTCACCGGACACGGGCCCTCAGGGGTCGGCCCCCACCAACACCATTTCCTGGTGCTGGGGCAACTCGGACCCAGATGGAAGCCTCTTCTAGAACTTTGCAGGCCATGTTTGGGTCACCCCCTTTCCCTGGTGCGCTTTCGGGCCCCACAGAGGGGGTCGGGACTCAGGTTGGGGTTTCGCTAGCGGGTTCGCCCTCGGCGCTGATCGAGTTCGCTGACTCTGGTTCCAGAGTCGCTGTGACGTCGGAACACGGCCCGGAGGGGCGTCCCAGTCAGACGTCAGGCCCTCCTGTAGCATCTCCGCACAGCCCTGTGGGGCTCTCTGTGCCATATGCGGCTGCAGTGCGGAGCTCGACTCCGAGTCGACGCCGTTCCTCACCACGGTTTCCCACCTTGGTGGAGGTCGAGTCGACGCTGGCCCGACGCCGGGCAGACGAGTCCTCTTCGGTGGTCGTCGACGTCGAGGCGACTCCGTCTCGACGTCGGTCGACGCCGGTGCCATCCCCGGCTGTTCCTCTATTGGTGGAAGAGGATGAGGTCCCGGGGGTTTCACCACCCCCAGGGTTGTTTCGCTGTTCCTCGGAGCAGGTGCCCATGGGGCACTGGCCGGCTCCTCATTCTGCAGAGCTTCTGTCGTTTGGTGGACGGGTTAGCCTGCAACCGTCCCCTACAGATGACTTGTTGTCATCGCCTCAGATGGCCACGGAGGCTAGTGGGGCGTTTGCGAGGGCTGTTCGCAGGTCTGCGGATATCTTGCAGATGCACCCTCCCTCAGTCTCTCTGCCTTCTGATCCCTTGTTGGATCTTCTCCATCAGGGCGCCATGGAGGTGGAGCCCTTACTGCCTTTTGGCGGGTCATTACATGACATCCTTCTTGGAACTTGGGCGAGACTCTCCTCGGGGGACTCTGTGGCTTGTGCTATTGCACATCGCCCTGCTCCAGATGACCCTGCCTGTTTGTCCCTCCATCCTAGGGCTCACGTACTGGTTGTTCAGGCTGTGCTCCCTTCCTCTCCTCCTCCGTTGCTTCCTCCCACTAGGGAGTCTAGATGGTTGGAGTCGTGTGGCCGCCATGTCTTTGCGTCCACCAGCTCGGGGCTTCGGTCCCTGAACACGTCTTGCGTGTTTGCTCGGGCTACTTCTGCCCTTTGGGACTCGGTCAAGCGCCTCCTTCCATCCTTGCCGGAGGGCCCTCATGCTGACCTGGACCGAATGCTTCGTGATGGCCACAAAATGGCACAATTTTCCATCAGGTCGGCCATGGACACCACTGACTGCGTGGGTCGGGCTATGGCCAGGTCAGTTGCTCTGCGTCGCCATGCCTGGCTGCGCGATGGCAGTTTCCCTGAAAATGTTCAGGAACGTCTTAGGGATCTGCCCTTTGATGGGGTCAACCTGTTTGACAGTCATGCTGACTCAGCGGTCCAGCGCCTCATGTCTGGGTTCCCATGACTTCCATGATTTATAGTCCTCATTGCGGACTTTTAATTTTGTTTGCAGTATAGTCACTGCTTTTCTGGTATCCGTCTATGGGTTCAAGACGTTATTTCCCGGACGGTTTGTACGGCTAATCAGCCGTTTTTTCCCTTAGTTTGGTACAGCTAGGTCAGCTGTTTCTGCTATACTTTTGAGTCCTCTGTCTACGAGCTTGTCTCAAGAGGTATCCCTTGCTTTTTATAGGGATGTGACATTCCCTATGTGGGGTATTCGTTGGCTATTGTATAGCTGCTCTTCCTTGCCCAGGAAGTTTCGAAGGCTCCAGCGGAGTCTTCGTATATTTTCTGTCCCTCTGGGGACTTATCCTATGGATTACACTGTAGGCTTATTACTTTTTTGCGTTCTTCCTACTGTTGTAGGACGCCTCCTCTGGTGAGACCCATGGGATTGGCATGGCTCTCTCCTGGAGCTTCTGCGTTGTAGTCTACGGTTGGTCCGTAGCACTCTCCTGCCTCTGTGGTTGCAGCCTTATCCAGAGTATTGTTGGGTTTCTGCCACACCTGGCTCACCCCAGCATGTTCACAGCCTCCTTTCTTGCCTTTGGCTATTCTTTCAACTTTCGCTGAGCTCTTTCGCCACGTTGGCTGTCTTAAACGTAATCACGTGTCCCTTGTGGGCATATTGTTCTGTTCCGCTCTGGAACAGTTTCTTTACATGTTCGGTGCGGACACGACATGCGAATAAACACTGGGGGTGTGCGCTGTCACGGGGTGGCCGTGGTATTCCTTGCGCCACTGACTTGGCCGTGTTCTATCCTGGTGGTATTGTCTACCCCTGGTGTTGGGAAGGGCTTAGGTCTTCTCTCACGGCTCAGACCCTGTCTGGGTTTTGCCTATGGGCAGTGGAGTCTACGTCTGGCATGTCACTGCTGCGTATTGCCTTGTGCCCTTATTTCCCTCTGCCCTTCTCAGGCCGGGGCTCAAGTTCTTCTGTTCATTACCGCGCAGGGCTCAGGTACCTCTGCTCCTGGCCTCTGCTGCTGTTTTCAGTGGACGTATTCTGCCTCCGGGTAATCTCTGGCATCATGCAGAATCTGAATATGGCTCTGTATACATTTTGCTGCCACTCTGTCTGTGTATTGCTGACTCATTCTTCGTTAAAATGGTGGTCAGTTCCCCCGCCTGTCACGAGGGAGACCAGGTTTCCTTCCCCGATGGGGAGGATGGTGTCGCCTTATAAGTGTCTTGACATTGTTATTTCCTGCGATACTTCACAGCGGTGCCATTGGTACCTTTTGTGCGGCTCCCTATTATCTAGGTTGCTCTTAGAGTTTCCCTTTGTCTTTCATTTTTCATGACTTTTTCATATATCTATATGTCTATATGTATTCTGTCATGAGGTGGACACACAATGAGAGGGCAAGCATGCTAGGATTTCCCTTCTGGGGTTTTGCCCCAGATCTATATATATATATATATATATATATATATATATATATATATATATTCACTGAAAAAACCATAGGTTTTAGGGACAGTTATAGTTAGTTGGACATTTCACTCGTACAAAACCATAGAAATTCCCCCGTTATAGTTAGTTCAGCTAACTATAACTCGCGCCCCCGCAATGCACTGCTGATGATGTCACATGTTACATCACTCATGACATGGTCAGTGACATCACTGATGACATCACTGATGACATCTCAAATGACATCACTGATGACATCATCCAGTGACTGTGTTTCTGTAAAGTTTAAATATGTTTAATATATATAGGGAAAGGCGTATTGAAGAATGAGTGGGTGTATAAGTATCTGAATGGATGATTTAGTACGTGAGTGACTGACTCTACAAGTGAGTGATTAAATGTATCTCACTGAATGCATGGGTTAGTGACTAAACTGTGTGAATGTCTGTATCTGTCTGTTTGGTGTGTAAGTGGATGCATGGATTTGCGAATAGCTACATGAGTGTCTATATGGGTTATTGATTGGTTCTCTGAGTATCTGTATGGCTGCCTGAGTGTTTGTGTGGGTGGGGTGTGTGTGTGTCTCTGTACATAGATGTGTGAGTGGGTGATTCACTGGGTGCATGATTTCAAGAGTGCATCTGTGATGGACTGCTTGGGTGGGTGAGTGTGTGTATGGGTGTGTTAGTGAGTGAATGTATATCTCAGTGGTACATGTGCGAGTAACTACATATGTAAAAGGCAGTATATATGTGTGTTAGAGTATTTAAATGGCTATAAGTGAGAGTGTGTGATTGTGAGAGTGGCTGTATGGATGCGTGTGTGCTTGTAACAGTTATTGTATAAGAGCGTAAGAATGTGCTAGTATTTGTATGAGTAAGTGAGCTGGTGTGTGTATAACTGTATAGGTGAGTAAATGGGTGTGTGATTAAGTTTTTTGCATGACTGACTAGGTGTGTGAGTACCTCTATGGATGAGTGGCGGTGTGTGAGTGTTTATATAGGTGTATGAGTGCATATGATAGTCCTGTACTGAGTGACTAAGTATGAGTGACTGTACGGGTGAGTGAGTGGATGTGTGTGTGTGTAGACCTAAGAATCAATGAGTGGGTATGTAGTTTTTGGTGTTGGAGTGTCTATGGTTTTGAGAATGGCAGTCTGTAATTTAGAGTGGGTGTATCAAAAGTTATATTAGGGTGTGAGAAGATGCATGAAATTATCACATGGATGATGTCATCAGTGATGTCATTTGAGATGTCATCAGTGATGTCACTGACCATGTCATGAGTGATGTAATATGTGACGTCATCAGCAGTGCATTGCGGGGGCGCGAGTTATAGTTAGCTGAACTAACTATAACGGGGAATTTCTATGGTTTTGTACGAGTGAAATGTCCAACTAACTATAACTGTCCCTAAAACCTATGGTTTTTTCAGTGAATTTCAAAGGTTTTTTAAATGCTAATTTCTAACTATAACGTGTCTGAAACCTACGGTTTTTTCAGTGAATTTCAAAGGTTTTTAAATGCTAATTTCTAACTATAACGTGCCTGAAACCTATGATTTTTTAAGTGAATTTCAAAGGTTTTTAAATGCTAGTTTCTAACTATGCCTACAGAGGTAGGACATGTGAAGAAAGAAGAAAAAACGCACAGAAAGAAGCAAAAGATGTGCAGAAAGAACCAACAGAGGAGCAGAAAGAGGCCATGTTGCAAAATCATCCTGTGCCCACAACTTTTTCAGACGGGTACTGGTGGTAACTGACTCTGACTAACCAGAGCCAGTGCTATGCTAAAAGACACTTAGAATACAGTGAAAACACCTACATACACTAGGGAACACTATGCGTTGGGGTACCCCTGTGATTAGCATGACCTCCTCTGCAAGTCCCTAGTACATAATAGGGCAGGGGGATTAAAACTACCTCTTAAAACGCGCTACAGGGCGCGTTTGCACAGTGGTGAAGGGAGGGGGCCTGAGGTGACATGTGTGCAAACGCACCCTGTGGCGCGTTTTAAGTTGCGGGATTAAGTCCCCTTGAATCCTGAGGGTCCCTGGGGCCCAACTAGCCCCCAGGTACCTACAGTTAGGACCACAGAGCTGAGTTGCAGAGAGGCGTTCCGAGGCCACGCACCTTTTTCACCTCTCTGCAGCGCAACTCTGTTGTGCTTACTGAAGGTACCTGGTGGGCTAGTTGGCCCCCAGGGTCCCTCAGGATTCAAAGGGAATTAATTCCCCAACTTAAAACGCACCACAGGGCGTGTTTGCGCACATGTCACCTGAGGCCCCACCCCCTCCCTTCAAAACTGTGCAAAGGCGCCCCGTGGCGCGTTTTAAGTTGGGGGATTAGGTCACCTTGAATCCTGAGGGTCCCTGGGGCCCAACTAGTCCACCAGGTACTTCCAGTAAGCACCACAGGCCTGCGTTGCAACGCCTGTAACAAATTGTGCAGTTGTGTTTAGGTAGTGAAGAGGGTCGTGCTGGGGGTAGTGTTTTAGGGTTTAGGGTAGTGCAGTGGTGTTTGGGTAGTGTAGGGGGTCGTGCTGGGGGTAGTGATTTAGGGTAGTGCAGTGGTGTTTGGGTAGTGTAGGGGTACTGCTGGGGGTAGTGTTTTAGGGTTTAGGGTAGTGCAATGGTGTTTGGGTAGTGTAGGGGGTACTGCTGGGGGTAGTGTTTTAGGGTTTAGGGTAGTGCAGTGGTGTTTGGGTAGTGTAGGGGTACTGCTGGGGGTAGTGTTTTAGGGTTTAGGGTAGTGCAGTGGTGTTTGGGTAGTGTAGGGGTTCGTGCTGGGGGTAGTTTTTAGGGTTTAGGGTAGTGCAGTGGTGTTTGTGTAGTGTAGGGGTAGTGTTTTAGGGTTTAGGGTAGTGCAGTGGTGTTTGTGTAGTGTAGGAGGTCGTGTTTTAGGGTTTAGGGTAGTGCAGTGGTCTTTGGGTAGTGTAGGGAGTCATGTGGGGGGTAGTGTTTTAGGGTAGTGTAGGGGGTTGTGCGGGGGTAGTGTTTTAGGGATTAGGGTAGTGCATTGGTGTTTGGGTAGTGTAGGGGGTCATGCGGGGGTAGTGTTTTAGGGTTTAGTGCAGTGCAGTGGTGTTTGGGTAGTGTAGGGAGTCGTGCTGGGGGAGTGTTTTAGGGTTTAGGGCAGTGCAGTGGTGTTCGGGTAGTGTAGGGGGTCGTGCTGGGGGAGTATTTTAGGGTTTAGGGCAGTGCAGTGGTGTTCGGGTAGTGTAGGGGGTCATGCTGGGGGTAGTGTTCAAGGGTTTAGGGCAGTGCAGTGGTGTTCGGGCAGTGTAGGGGGTAATGCTGGGGGTGGTGTTTTAGGGTTTAGGGCAGTGCAGTGGTGTTCGGGCAGTGTAGGGGGTCGTGCTGGGGGTGGTGTTTCAGGGTTTAGGGCAGTGCAGTGGTGTTCGGGCAGTGTAGGGGGTCGTGCAGGGGTTGGTGTTTCAGGGTTTAGGGCAGTGGTGTTCGGGCAGTGTAGGGGGTCGTGCTGGGGGTGGTGTTTCAGGGTTTGGGGCAGTGCAGTGGTGTTCGAGCAGTAAAGGGGGTCGTGCTGGGGGTGGTGTTTCAGGGTTTAGGGCAGTGTAGTGGTGTTCGGGCAGTGTAGGGGGCGGTGCAGGGGGTGGTGTTTCAGGGTTTAGGGCAGTGCAGTGGTGTTCGGGCAGTGTAGGGGGTCGTGCAGGGGGTGGTGTTTCAGGGTTTAGGGCAGTGCAGTGGTGTTCGGGCAGTGTAGGGGGTCGTGCTGGGGCTGGTGTTTCAGGGTTTAGGGCAGTGCAGTGGTGTTCGGGCAGTGTAGGGGGTCGTGCTGGGGCTGGTGTTTCAGGGTTTAGGGCAGTGCAGTGGTGTTCGGGCAGTGTAGGGGTCGTGCTGGGGCTGGTGTTTCAGGGTTTAGGGTAGTGCAGTGGTGTTCGGGCAGTGTAGGTGGTCGTGCTGGGGCTGGTGTTTCAGGGTTTAGGGCAGTGCAGTGGTGTTCGGGCAGTGTAGGGGGTCATGCTGGGGCTGGTGTTTCAGGGTTTAGGGCAGTGCATTGGTGTTCGGGCAGTGTAGGGGGTCTTGCTGGGGCTGGTGTTTCAGGGTTTAGGGCAGTGCAGTGGTGTTCGGGCATTGTAGGGGGTCGGGCTGGGGGTGGTGTTTCAGGGTTTAGGGCAGTGCAGTGGTATTCGGGCAGTGTATGGGGTCGTGCTGGGGCTAGTGTTTCAGGGTTTAGGGCAGAGCAATGGTGTTCAGGCAGTGTAGGGGGTTTTGCTGGAGGTGGTGTTTCAGGGTTTAGGGCAGTGCAGTGGTGTTCGTGCAGTGTAGGGGGTGGTGTTTCAGGGTTTAGGGCAGTGGTGTTCAGGCAGTGTAGGGGTCTTGCTGGGGTTGATGTTTCAGGGTTTAGGGCAGTGCAGTGGTGTTCGGGCAGTGTAGGGGTCGTGCTGGGGCTGGTGTTTCAGGGTTTTGGGTAGAGCAGTGGTGTTCGGGCAGTGTAGGGGGTCATGCTGGGGGTGGTGTTTCAGGGTTTAGGGCAGTGCAGTGGTGTTCGGGCAGTGTAGGGGTCTTGCTGGGGGTGGTGTTTCAGGGTTTAGGGCAGTGGTGTTTGGGCAGTGTAGGGGGTCTTGCTGGGGGTGATGTTTCAGGGTTTAGGGCAGTGCAGTGGTGTTCGGGCAGTGTAGGGGGTCTTGCTGGGGGTAGTGTTTCAGGGTTTAGGGCAGTGCAGTGGTGTTCGTGCAGTGTAGGGGTCGTGCTGGGGGTAGTGTTTCAGGGTTTAGGGCAGTGCCGTGGTGTTCGTGCAGTGTAGGGGTCGTGCTGGGGATGGTGTTTCAGGGTTTAGGGCAGTGCAGTAGTGTTCGGGCAGTGTAGGGGGTCGTGCTGGGGGTGGTGTTTCAGGGTTTAGGGTAGTGCAGTGGTGTTCGGGCAGTGTAGGGGGTCGTGCAGGGGCTGGTGTTTCAGGGTTTAGGGCAGTGCAGTGGTGTTCGGGCAGTGTAGGGGGTCGTGCTAGGGGTGGTGTTTCAGGGTTCAGTGCAGTGGTGTTCGGGCAGTGTAGGGGGTCGTGCAGGGGCTGGTGTTTCAGGGTTTAGGGCAGTGCAGTGGTGTTCGGGCTGTGTAGTGGGTCGTGCTGGGGGTGGTGTTTCAGGGTTTAGGGCAGTGGTGTTCGGGCAGTGTAGGGGGTCTTGCTGGGGGTGATGTTTCAGGGTTTAGGGCAGTGCAGTGGTGTTCGTGCAGTGTAGGGGGTCGTGCTGGGGGTGGTGTTTCAGGGTTTAGGGCAGTGCAGTGGTGTTCGGGCAGTGTTGGGGGTCGTGCAGGGGGTGGTGTTTCAGGGTTTAGGGCAGTGCAGTGGTGTTCGGGCAGTGTAGGGGGTCGTGCTGGGGCTGGTGTTTCAGGGTTTAGGGCAGTGCAGTGGTGTTCGGGCAGTGTAGGGGGTCTTGCTGGGGGTGGTGTTTCAGGGTTTAGGGCAGTGGTGTTCGGGCAGTGTAGGGGGTCTTGCTGGGGGTGATGTTTCAGGGTTTAGGGCAGTGGTGTTCGGGCAGTGTAGGGGGTCTTGCTGGGGGTAGTGTTTCAGGGTTTAGGGCAGTGCAGTGGTGTTCGTGCAGTGTAGGGGGTTGTGCTGGGGATGGTGTTTCAGGGTTTAGGGCAGTGCAGTAGTGTTCGGGCAGTGTAGCGGGTCGTGCAGGGGGTGGTGTTTCAGGGTTTAGGGCAGTGCAGTGGTGTTCGGGCAGTGTAGGGGGTCGTGCTGGGGGTGGTGTTTCAGGGTTTAGGGCAGTGCAGTGGTGTTCGGGTAGTGTAGGGGGTTGTGTACGGTTTGGTGTTTCAGGGTTTAGGGCAGTGTAGTGGTGTTCGGGCAGTGTAGGGGGTCGTGCTGGGGGTGGTGTTTTAGGGTTTAGGGCAGTGCAGTGGTGTTCGGGCAGTGTAGGGGGTCGTGCTGGGGCTGGTGTTTCAGGGTTTAGGGCAGTGCAGTGGTGTTCGGGCAGTGTGGGGGTTGTGCTGGGGCTAGTGTTTTAGGGTTTTGGGTAGAGCAGTGGTGTTCGGGCAGTGTAGGGGGTCATGCTGGGGGTGGTGTTTCAGGGTTTAGGGCAGTGCAGTGGTGTTCGGGCAGTGTAGGGGGCCTTGCTGGGGGTGGTGTTTCAGGGTTTAGGGCAGTGGTGTTCGGGCAGTGTAGGGGGTCTTGCTGGGGGTGATGTTTCAGGGTTTAGGGCAGTGCAGTGGTGTTCGTGCAGTGTAGGGAGTCGTGCTGGGGGTGGTGTTTCAGGGTTTAGGGCAGTGCAGGAGTGTTCTGGCAGTGTAGTGGGTCGTGCAGGGGGTGGTGTTTCAGGGTTTAGGGCAGTGCAGTGGTGTTCGGGCAGTGTAGGGGGTTGTGATGGGGGTGGTGTTTCAGGGTTTAGGGCAATGCAGTGGTGTCCGGGCAGTGTAGGGGGTCGTGCAGGGGTGGTGTTTCAGGGTTTAGGGCAGTGCAGTGGTGTTCGGGCAGTGTAGGGGGTCGTGCTGGGGCTGGTGTTTCAGGGTTTAGGGCAGTGCAGTGGTGTTCGGGCAGTGTAGGGGGTCTTGCTGGGGGTGGTGTTTCAGGGTTTAGGGCAGTGCAGTGGTGTTCGGGCAGTGTAGGGGGTCTTGCTGGGGGTAGTGTTTCAGGGTTTAGGGCAGTGCAGTGGTGTTTGGGCAGTGTAGGGGGTCGTGCAGGGGGTGGTGTTTCAGGGTTTGGGGTAGTGCAGTGGTGTTTGTGTAGTGTAGGGGGTCATGTTTTAGGGTAGTGCAGTGGTGTTTGGGTAGTGTAGGGGGTCGTGCTGGGGGTAGTGTTTTAGGATTTAGGTTAGTGCAGTGGTGTTTGGGTAGTGTAGGGGGTCGTGCTGGTGGTAGTGTTTTAGGGTTTAAGGTAGTGCAGTGGTGTTTGTGTAGTGTAGGGGGTTGTCCTGGGGGTAGTGTTTTAGGGTTTAGGGTAGTGCAGTGGTGCTTGTGTAGTGTAGGGGGTCGTGCTGGGGGTAGTGTTTTAGGGTTTAGGGTAGTGCAGTGGTGTTTGTGTAGTGTAGGGGGTCATGTTTTAGGATAGTGCAGTGGTGTTTGGGTAGTGTAGGGGGTCGTGCAGGGGGTAGTGTTTTAGGGTTTAGGGTAGTGCAGTGGTGTTTGTGTAGTGTAGGGGGTCATGTTGGGGGTAGTGTTTTAGGGTTTAGGATAGTGCAGTGGTGCTTGTGTAGTGTAGGGGGTCGTGCTGGGGGTAGTGTTTTAGGGTTTAGGGTAGTGCAGTGGTGTTTTTGTAGTGTAGGGGGGTCATGTTTTAAGATGCAACGCTCCAATACCTGACCAGTCTGCACTAAATAAATCTGCAAAAAAACTAAAAATAAAAAGTGTTTTGCACACTTTTATCATTGGGCTATATGTGGGCTACATCTGGGTAATATTTGTGCTACATTTGGGCTCTTTTTTCACTGGTGGCCATCTTGGAAGACTTCTTTGTTATGAAGTTTCCTAATTTCCTCATTTACTGCGGTCTCTTCAGTAGGAAATGCTTTTAGTTTTTTACTTTGATTCCATCAAGAAGGCATTCAGATGTGTCTCACATTTGCCATAAATTCAGAATGTTAGCACTCTAGTTGCTCATTAGATCACTGTAGTAAAGCTACTGCTCACCAGGGAGTTAACTGGAAGTCTGCTGCTGGTATTGAAAGTGATTGTTTTCAGAATTTTCTAATGAAATAGAAGAGGATTTGAGATCTCACTTAAAACATGCCCTAATTTTTCTTTCTGCAGCACTAACCATAATTTCTATTTCAAAAAGAACCCCTCATTTTGTTCCTTTTTAAATTGAATGTTTTCAGTGTTACCAGTTTATTCCAATCAAGATGGCTTCAGGTGTGCCATACTTTTGTCATAAGTAAGGCTGTTAGCGCTCTAGTTGTTCTTTAGAACACTCTGGGAAGCTGCAGTAGAACACAAAGGCATCAACTGACAGGCTGCTCCTGTTGAAATATAACAGGAAGATATTTGAGATCACACTTGAAACATGTCCTAATTTTTCTTTCTACACCACTAACCATAATTTCTATGACAAAATGAACCCCATCATTTTGTTCCTTTTTAAATTAAATGTTTTAAGTGTTACCAGTTTATTCCAATCAAGATGGCTTCAGGTGTGCCATACTTTTGTCATAAGTAAGGCTGTTAGCACTCTAGTTGTTCTTTAGAACACTCTGGGAAGCTGCAGTAGAACACAAAGGAATCAACTGACAGTCTCTGCCCTTGTTGGATGTACATGTTTTACTGAGAATGTCAGACTTCATTCTCACATGACTGAGAAAGATAATGTGAATTTACAGAAAATATGCTCTCATTTTAGCTTCTGGAGCACCTTCCAAAACTCTATGGGACAAGCATGTGAAAATAGTTTTCTCTCAAACATGATTCATGATATCCCAGCAGAAGGTTTTTCACAGGGTAAAATCACCTTAGAACACACCACAATTCCTGAAATTAGTATGGTACCATCAACAAATGAATTCTAATGTAACTAAAATCTGTTATCACCCTTTATAGTTCTCCTTTTGGTAACCCTCAAAATCTTTGATTCACTACAATGCATTTCAATGGGGTACTATCATTTATATTGGTCCCAAGATGGCTGCCAGCAATTCCAGGATGAATTGCTGACAGCCAATCCGATCTCACGATGACATGTGTGGTTAGGCTCCGCCCAGATATATATGTGTTTTCTTTTTCAAATTTCTCAGGAACTACTGAACGGATTTACACCATTTAAGCAAAAGGCACGGCACTGAACCAAGGGCTACCTCTTTGCCAAATTTGGTGTAATTCCGTTCAGCAGTTCGGGCTGTAGCTGCGATGAAAGGTTCCTATGGAAAAATGAATGGGGAAAACACCTTTTGGGACCCCCCTTTTTTCTCGGCCCCCGCTTGACAAATCACCCAGAGACTTTCAGGATAGGAGCGGACCGGAGCGCCCCAACAAGTTGCAAACTTTCGCGAAGATTCGTCAACCGGCGCCAACGTTATTTCAAATAGAATGTTGCGGATTTCCTATGGAAAATAGGTCCTAACTATCTACTGGCGACCGCCAGTAGATTATATATATATATATATATATATATATATATATATATATATATATCTATATATATATATATATATATATATATATATATATATATCTCTCTCTCTCTCAAAATTTTTTTGCTGGTGTCCTTAGCCATTGTGCCTCTGGGTACGGTTAGCCGGTTGACTTCCTGGAGATGCACCCGTCTTTCTCGGCCGACGTGCTGTCGCTGTTACATTTCATTGGGCTGTTGCATTTTTGTGGTGTGGTTCTCCCGATACACACTGTCTGCTTATGTGTATCCCTGTCATCCACATACAGGTGTCTCCTGGTAGTCATGGTTCTGTTTATCTCAGCATGGTGACATCTGTCCCCTGAAATGTCATTTTTTAGCATCCACTGTTGTGCATGCTCAGTTTGTATGCTCTGACTGTCATACTGTTTTGTCCCTTCTCTGGGACTTTGTCTCTTGCGGATCCATAGGATCCTGTGTTCAGTTTAACTTCTTTTTGCAGAAGTTTATGGCATTTCTTCCATTATGCACTGACCATTCTGGTTCTGTGATTTCCTTTCGTCCCTGTCTGGACGAAAGAGGGCTTGTACCATCCTCTGACGGCTTGTGGTACCTTTGCTCCCCTTGCTCATGCTCCCGTCCTGAGCTTTATGGGTCTGGTGTCAGCCACGCTGGCATTGCTGTCCCCACCGTGTTTTAGTCAATGTTATTGACGCATTAGTTCTCTTTGGAACTTGATGGGTTTCAGTCGCAGACCCTCCTCCAATGGGGTTTAGCTTTGGTATCTATTCTAAGTTAAGGAATCTGCGGCTAGATGTCTCTATCAGATGAACAAGTTACTTACCTTTGGTAACGATGTATCTGATAGAGACACAGTCTAGCTGCAGATTCCTTAATGCCCACTCATCCTCCCCGTTCTGCGAGGACCCTTCCAGGTTGGGTTCTATCCACTTGCCTCCTTAAGGTGGCCTTGGTCTTCCTGCGGGGTGGTCTACTTCACCTACCTCCGGGGCAGGATGTCTCATTCTGTTTTATCTGTTGCTTTTCCACCCATTCTTGTACTTGGGTGGTGAGGTTATGTGTCCTTCCACGCTCCTCCACCCTGGTTCTTCCAGTGTGGGGATTCATCATGTTCTTCTGCCCTCCCTTCCGCCCTCATCTGTTTCTTCCCCATTACTTTGGGGTCTCTTTGACTATGCTGCAGTCAATTGGTTTGGGGGTCTATTTGGCTAGGCTACAGTCAATAGGTCATTTAAGGGGTGTATGGTTGCACATTCTCTGTTGTTGCAGCCCTGTGGTCACTTACCATGTGTCATGTTGTTCCAATCTTGTTGCCCCTTACAGTTACATCCTGTGGTTGCCGACTGTCTATCGTTTGTCATGCCATTCATTCCCATGGCCGTTTGCCTCATGGGGGGCACGGCTCTTCGCTTCTGCGAGACTGTTTCTAGGGGCGGGTGCTCTGTTCGCTCCCTTTAGTCCCTTACAGTATTAAGTACGCTTACACTGACATACATGGTGATGTTTCTCATCATTCTATGATTTCTTGTCATTGTTGTTTCAAAGATTTTCATCTTTTTTGGCACACTGTTCTCATACTCTCACAGTTTTTGTAGTGGCTCCGCGTTGTGGCGAGGAAAAGTTTCACAGTAGAAAACTGACATCAGTGCGCCGGGGGGAACTTATATGGCTCCATTGACGTCATATCCGTGGACGACGTCAGGACGGAGCCATGCGACGCCGTCCCCAGGCGCGCAGAGATACTGCTGAAAATTCTCCGGATCCAGTCTGACGCCTGGGGATATTCTAAGTTAAGGAATCTGCGGCTAGACTGTGTCTCTACCAGATACATCGTTACCGAAGGTAAGTAACTCATTTCTCAGGACACGACTGGAATGTCAGGGCATTTTCCTGGTGGATCAACATCTGGCGGACTCTCTGAATGTCAGAGCAGACTAATTCAGCCGTCGATGCCTCGCAGATAATGAATGGCGTTGGTGAAAGGCCTCTTCAGAGATTGAGGAAAACTTTGGTTAGATCTATTTGCCACCGACGAGAATGCACAATGTCAGCATTTCTGCGCACCAGAGTTTCCAAGGTGGTGCTCGCTCAGAGACACATTTCTTCTTGAGTGGAGCTCTCCTGCCCAGAGTTAACAAGAAAATCATGAATGACCATTCTCAAGTCATCTTAATGGCCCCGGATTGGGCAAGGAGAGTTTGGTGTCTTGAACTCTTGAGTATGAGCATCTTTCCTCTGGGGAGGATCTCCTGTCACAGCAACAGGGAAGGGTCCTTCACTCCACCCTGCACATTCTCCATCTACGGAGATTGAGCGGCAACAGGTGAGGGTATTTGACCTCCCTCCGGAAGTGTGGTATGTCATTCTGGCAGCTAGGCTTCCCTCCACAAAAACTATTTACACCTGCAGAAGGGACAAATTTGTGGCTCGATGCGCTGCCAAATCAGTTGATCCTCTGTTTGCACCCTTTTCTGAAGTTCTTTTGTTTGCCTGATCTCTTGCCCGGCAAGGCCTTGATTTGGGCACAGTTAAAGGGTACCTGTCCGCCATTTTAGCTTTCTTGCATTTGCCGGATCAACCCTCCCTGTTTAAGTCACCTGTTGACTCGTTTTTTTTAAAGGTTTGCAGCATACGTTTCCCCCTACACGTTTCAATATGCCCCAATGGGATCTTAATTTAGTTATCATCTTCTTAATGGATTCATCGTTTGAGCCCATGCACAGCTGCCTTTTGAGACCATCAAAATATTCTTCATTCTGGCCATAACATCTGCCACGAGGGTTGGTGAATTGGAGGTGCTTTCTGTTAGCACCCTGTACACCACATCCTGGTTAAACTGGTCCTCTCGACCAATGTCGCCTTCTTACCAAGGGTGGTCACACCTTTTCACATCAGACAGAACATCACAGTGTCAAATGAACAAGTTACTTACCTTGGGTAACGCCATATCTGCTAGAGACTCTTTCTAGTTGCAGATTTCGTACCGGCCCTCCCTCCCTTCCTGTTCTGCGAACTATATCTCTCATATCAAAGAGATCCTTTAGGATCTCACCTTGGCACACTGGTCATTCCACCTCAGTTTGGCTCCGTGCTACTGGTGCGGAAAAAGTCACATACAGAGGTCAGTGTGCTGGGGTGGTGCATATAGAGGCAAAGCACATGTCATTTTCTGATACACAAGGGGACTGCTCAAAAATGTTCAGATCCATTCTGATGCCTTGGGAATATTCTTTGGTAAGGAGTCTGCAGCTAGATTGTCTCTACCAGATAAAGCTTTACCGAAGGTAAGCAACTTGTTCATTAAGAAGAACTCAACTGATACACCCATTTGACCTAATTATAGATTTCTGTCTAGATCTCATTCATCCTACATTATTTACTACCTCATACTCTGGCACCTAATCAGCATGAGGGCGTCTCCTCCCCTCCCCGTGTAGCTGTAGATCCGCACTTACGTGAAATGCAGGCTAATTGCTAGAACAACACTGTATTCAACATCTTTTGCCCCAAGTTCTCTGTTGCAGCTACTTTCTCCTGTGCTCACATTGGCTATGGCTGTTTCCTACTGGTATACCCAATCCTCCACCCCAGCCTTTTCAGAGGACTCAATTCAAGATTGAAGAATGATATTTCAGTTTTACTTTCCTGTGTTCTGCTGTAACTCTGGTTTCTGATGGAGACCTCTAACTGCAGATTCCTCACCTTTAGAATTTTACCCAGGCACTAGACTGGATCCGGAGATTTTTCATAGCTGTGATCCTGCGTACCACTAGGTTGTGCCGTGCAGCTCCACGATGACTTTGTTCCGCTCTGGAAGCAGTGAAGTGGAACCGCATATAAGCGCCATCCCTGTGTGCCGATGTCTGTCCTTTCTTTTGACGCGTCACACGTGGACCAGAGCTGCGCTACCTTTTTGTTGTTGTTAGAGACAACCTTTTCAAATTGAAATCTAGTGTGCAAGAGAACGATTTCCCATGCGTAAAACTGCGGGGTTCAAAACATGCAGTGAATGTTGAAATGTCGAAAACTAATGTCGGTAATGTACCCACATGAGGTGTGCCTTTGGTGTTGTGGCTCGGGGCGCCGACTCCAAGTAATGTGATGAAAGTGCACTCTTGCACCCTAAAGCGATCCGGGACTGTGAAGTGAAGCTGTAAGTCACCAAACATTGAAAGAAGTCATGGACCTCGTGTAAGTCCTGCTCCAAGTCGAGGACGCAGACCTGTTCCTGCTCTTGAAGCTGATCCCATAACAGATCATCAGGTCTTCTTCATGGTTGAAGTCCTCTTGTAAGTCGAAGACCAAATCAAAGAGGAAATACAAGGTTAAAGGGGACTCAAATTCATCTTGCTGCTCTCTATCTAAAGAGAAGTTCAAGGATGTCAATATGCCACTCTATCTTGCTCCCAATCCCTAATTGAGGAGCCCATCCCCCAGTCGATCCTGATGCAACCCGAGTTCTCTGGACCATCAGTGACATTGCGGAAGGTCGAGTCCTTGAAGGAGGCTATGCTGCATATTTTGGCACTCTTTTGTCTCCCTCTTGGATACCTTCAGGCCCCAAGGATCTGCAGGTGCCTCCAGTCAGGTTAGTCCAGGCGGATCCATTCTCTATACCATCTGACCCCCAGGAACCTTTCTCTGGTTTTGCACAGACACCGGTGCAGACTTACATTCTAACTCCAAGACACACTCAAGTGCCTCTTTCATCAGTGCTGTTGATGGTTCTGGAGGGGGATCCCCTACTGACTCTGGTGTCTAACCCCACACTGAATCCATCTCGACCCCAACCAAGGCAGTGTTCCTTTTCCACTTCAGCGCACCCGGTTCCCGTTCAGTTGGATTCAGACAATACACTCCCACTACTACGGAGCTGCTCAGAGGCTCCATCCACTTTTTGATTCTGATTCTGACTTGAGTTTACCACCGCTCGGTGATGACAGTGGTGATGATGCGGATGATTTACTCCCACATTATGATAGTTTATACATGCGCTGACAGGAGGCCTGTAGGCTTGATACTTTCCCTGATACAGGGTTGCTTGCCCACCTTCCACGGCCAATGGAAGACAGTGCTTCCTTTCATTTGGAGGTTGAATTCTTGACTTACAACTGTTATCTGTTTAAGACAAATGTCCTTAATTAAGTTCTGTAACCTGAGCCTGCTTCTTCTGAGCACTTACTCCCATTCACCGAAGACCTAACTGACAGTCCAAAGGCACTTGGACTAAGCCTTGCTCTTGCCCACCATTGAACAGGCGTGTGGCCAGGCACCACAGACTGGCGCCTGGCTGCCGGGATTTTCTTATGCATAGATATTTAGGAAACAGTGGTTCAGGTGTGGCCTAATTGGTCCAAAGCGAGAAAGTGACCCAGCAGGGAACACTTGGTTCTAAGATTTTGAAATTAATTCATGAGGGAGCAAAGGAAAGATCAAAGGAAGGTCATGTAGGTCAGATAAATGATAAAAATTTATTTTACAATTTTTTGTATAGTATTCAGGTGCTCACATATATTTAAGTGAAAGGAAGCGTGACATGCAGGGTGATAGTGAGGTTTAAAAAGGCATCGCATTGACAACAGTATAATGAGCTACACAGTTATTTTACAAGGAGTAATAGGAGTTCATGTTGTATGGTGGTCGACGGCGTTTCGAACCCAATAAGTGGGGTTCATCTTCAGGACAAGGGTGAGCAAGCTGAATCTAAATAGGAGGTAGTGAAAATAGGAAATATAATTAAACTAAAGACCCTCTGTGTATGCAAACAATCAATTTAATGCATTGATTGGGGCTCCCTATTATGCAACTAATCAGCACAAACCATGCATTTGGTTGAGGCAGCAAGGTAAAGCAGAATTAATGTAAAATAAAATTAAATTAAATTAAATGCCTTTATCAGTTAAGAATAGCGCGCGCCATGATACATAATGGCTCCCTGTACAACTGAGTTGGTGCTGTGAGGCATCAAGTTGGTCAAGAAGGTGAGAGTAGAAATATACTGCAGCTGTTTTTTATCATGGTCGCTAGCCCATTATTAACTTAAGGCACCGTAGAAAAGGGGGACTGGTGCATTAATAGCAAGGCGCTTAATGCTAAGGAAAAGGTTTTGGACTTACTAGAGGAAAGGAAAATCATCCTAGGCCCATTCGTCTGTTAATGATGAGGGCGGCTGGTACTGATCTAATCAGTGAGAACGAGACAATAATTAAATTAGAGCACAAGCTTGAATCTGAGCACAAGCTTGAATCTATTATAGTAACAGCTTAGTTTTTAACAAAAGGTTACAGGATTGAACATACTTTTAAAATTGGCTGAGGGAGTGAATTATTGGCGCCAAGAAACTGAGTGGGAATGTCTGCCCGGGACTCGTGTTTGCCTGAAGAAAAAGAGAAAATTAATTTAAAAGGGGTCTTGCACTTGACAGTAAGCGTGGGGGCTGGAGCAAGGAATCAAAAGAGCACTTACTTATTTAGGAGGGAACCCGGGATGGGAAGACAGCTGGCCGGGATGATTAGTTTTGTTTTCTAAGGCAAGAAGGGCACAAGGTAGTTTTTAGGTCGAGCCTAGAGTAGCGCGCAAGCGCTGCTTCTGGCGAAGACTTTATGTAGGGGGCTTTTCAAAGCTGACCAGACGCTCGTGCGTCATGGCCTTTTCCCTGCGGTTACCCGCACGGCCGGCATCTGTTTCCAATTATCGTGCCCAGACGCGGGCGCGATAATTGGAAACACATGCCGGCCGTGCGGGTAACCGCAGGCAAAAGGCCATGACGCACAAGCGTCTGGTCAGTTGAGCAGGCTGCCGCGCTCGCTCGCCCCCGCTCCTCTCTTCCCCGCTCCTCATGTAGGTGGGGCATTGAGCCCTCCTGTCTTCTTCCGACACCTCATGTTCCCTCTGCCACTGCCCTTAAAACCTAAAACGTTAAGAGCTGTTGCGCGTCTCCACACACGCTTCTGTAGCAGTCGGTGAGCTTCCCTGACTTGTGATGACTCTGCAGCTGCCGTTGAGAGCCTGCACTTGGGCCGCCCTGCTGCGCGGCCACTGCCACGCGGCACCCTCCCAGCACAATATTGGCACGTTGTGTGACACGTCAGGAGAAAACTCCACCGAGGTCTCAGTGAAGGGCATGCATGCGTGTTGTAACGGGACATGGGGCGCTCCCAAACAATATTGCCAGGTACGTAGTCAGGGCGGGGGTGGGAGGGCTGCACACATTGCAGCGAGAAGTGTCCCCTCCCGGGAGCTCGCAGTCGGTCAGAGCACAGCCGCCATGTTCCCCGTCATCCCAGGCCCCTCACCCAATAGTCTGTCTTAACAGAGCGAGTAATTCACTATTCACATATCCCACAATACTATACATAGGTATCAGAGGGCATTAACACATATCCTAGAATACTATACATAGGTATCAGAGGGCATTAACTATTAGTCTGCACTCAAAGTAAGTTATCAGTTTCTAGGAGACAGTCTGTGCAGTTCCCAAGAGACGCATCTCAGCCCTATTCTTACGGCAAATCAAAAACAAGCATTTGCAATGCAATAGGTCTCGCATTTACGTGAGTCTGAGCTATTGACATTACAAATAACAATGCCTTTTATTTTTGTTTTCGTTTTTTAAAACATAAATAAAAGGCATTGTCATTTACAATGCCAATAGCTTAAACTCGCGTTATCGCGAGACCTATTGCATTGCAAATGCTTGTTAGTAAAGGAATAAAGGCTTACATTGGTGAAATTATTTCATGGCCTTAGCGTGCTGAAACCACTTACTTATGGAAAACGAACAACAGGGCCATTAATTTGGGGGCTGATAAAGGCATTTAATTTAATTTTATTTTACATTAATTCTGCTTTACCTTGCTGCCTCAACCAAATGCATGGTTTGTGCTGATTAGTTGCATAATAGGGAGCCCCAATCAATGCATTAAATTGATTGTTTGCATACACAGAGGGTCTTTAGATTAATTATATTTCCTATTTTCACTACCTCCTATTTAGATTCAGCTTGCTCACCCTTGTCCTGAAGATGAACCCCACTTATTGGGTTCGAAACGCCGTCGACCACCATACAACATGAACTCCTAATACTCCTGGTAAAATAACTGTGGAGCTCATTATACTGTTGTCAATGCGATGCCTTTTTAAACCTCACTATCACCCTGCATGTCACGCTTCCTTTCACTTAAATATATGTGAGCACCTGAATACTATACAAAAAATTGTAAAATAAATGTTTATAATTTATCTGACCTACATGACCTTCCTTTGATCTTTCCTTTGCTCCCTCATGAATTAATTTCAAAATCTTAGAACCAAGTGTTCCTGCTGGGTCATTTTCTCGCTTTGGACCATTTAGGCCACACCTGAACCACTGTTTCCTAAATATCTCACCACCCCAGGTTCACATATTGGGGTACCCTTGTCTTCTCAAAAACCTTTCTTATGCAGCATCCTACTTCTGAAAGTTTGGTGATTCAAGATTCCACCAACAAGGTGAATCCTAATTAATTCCCTGTGACCCTTCCTGACAGTGAATCATAAAAGGTTTGAGGCATTTGGTAAACTAAGCCTTAAGGTCGGTTAGTGAAGCGTGTATACTCTGCAGTAATGCTCATGCCTTCTGAGATATAGCTAATGAGATCTTGCCAGTAGTCCTGGAAGAGTTGAGGGCTTTCTGGGCTCAAACCATTGAACATGGTAATGATGTAGCCAAATATGTGATTTGTGCTAGTCTCAATATTACCAATTGCCTGGGGGTGAGCAGTCGACACTAGTGTGGTGCTCTGTGGCCATGCGTAGATACTATCCACAGATTGTTCTGGAGATGTGAGCACATCCCTCATGGATATGCCTTTTGATGGATCCTGCTTATATGGTGAAAAATGCTGATTCTGCCAGAGACCGCTTCTAGGAAAGCCGGGATACAGCGTGTTGTTTAGGCCTTTTGATCTCTACCAGACAGTTTCCATATCAGTTTCAGCCTTTCCAAGGCTGCTTCAGAGGGTTGATGTATAGGCAGCATCAGGCTCCCTCACACCACGGTCACACCAGTCGTCTTTGTTGGATCAGGCAGGCATTGCGCAGGTCTATAGGGGCAAGGATTTTTCCCAGTCCACCGCTCCTGCCGCATGAACTTCTAAGCTGCTTTAGTTAGCCCTTTGTGGCACACAATCACCTTGTGGGAGACAGGATCTGACATTTTCTCCCAGGATGGCAATCCATCACATCTGACAGGTGGGGCCTCCAGATGGTCCAGAACGGCTATGCCCTTCTGTTTCTTTCAAACCCACAGCAGCTTTTGCTAACATCAGAGTGGCTTTCAGGGGAGTACCTATCCATCTTACTACAAGAAGTGTGAGCTTTACAGTACAAATGAGCCATGGAGAAGTTTCCAGGCTCAGAAATTGAAATGAGTTTCCTCATGGTGGAGAAAGATGGAGGCCTTCATCATATTTTAGACCGTCACCTTCTAAATGCCTTCCTGCGGAAGGACAAATACAAAAATCTCACACTGGCCCACGTTCTGACTGCCCTAAATCTGGGAGACTGAATGGCAGCTTTGCACCTGCAGGTTGTATACATTCATGTGCCTGTCCTGCAGTTCTACAGACGTTACCTGCGGTTCGAGGTTGACCAACCGCATTTGCAGTGCTTCCCTTTGGATTAACTAGTGCCCCTCGAATGTTCATGAAAGTGATGGCGATCTTTAGCCAATCTTCAGAAGTTGGGATTCCAGTTTTACACTACCTCGATATCAGGCTGTTGAAGGCAGTCTCGCCGCAGTCAGTTGTAGACACCTCCAGACAATTGTGAACCTCTTGAATTCATTGGGGGTTCTTGGTTGACGAGTTGAAGTCACACTTGACTTGTTCGCAGAGACTCTCATCGGGGAGAGGTGGAGATCAGAGGACTCAGTTCTCTGGTGGAAAACTGCCCCATATCAATCTGTTGGTGTTCTTGGTCATTTGCTTGGTTTTGAAGGCCTTCCTCCTGCCCATCAGGGGGGAGCATGGTATAGGTTCTCATGGGCAACAATATTGCCATGTGGTAATTTTACAAGCAGGGCGGGGTGGAGTGGGATCCTGGGTCCTGTGTCAGGAGGCTCTGTACGTTTGGAGGTGGTTAAAATGTCCGGACATCTCCCTGATTGTGAACAACCTGGTGGGATCAAGCTCAGCCAGAGATGTCTGGCAGATTAGAATGGCAGCTGCATCCTGACGTGGCATAGGGTTGTCTTCTGACAATGGTGGTGGGGGCGGTAACTTGGCTGGGTCGTTTTGCCTCCATTGAACATGCAGTGTCCAAGCTTTTGGATATTGGAGTTCCTGCACAGGTCCTTCCTAGGAGATGCATTTAAACTCTGGTGGAGCACAGGGCTCCTGTATTCCTTCCTGACCCTGCCTCGCCTCCCTAGAGTTCTGAAGAATATCAGGTATGACTGGGCTCAGCTTAACCTAGTGGCCCTGGATTTGGGGCGGTGAGTTTGGTGCCAGGAAAATCTGAGCATGTGTGTTTGCCTTCTGATTAGACTACCACCGGAACTCTCTTCTGTCACAGCAACAGGGCAGGGTTCTTCACCCAAACCTGTGCAAGCCATACCTCCATGCATGGAGGTTCACTTCCACGAAATCTGTTTAGAGGGGTGCTGGGACAAATCTGCGACCTTGTACAGAGTACGCAGGACAAATCCTTTGCTAGCCAAACTGTTGAATATTTTGTTATTGGTTTGTCTTTGGCCTAGCAAGGCCTTATGGTGGGCACTATTAAGGGTTAATTATCATCTTGTTCAGCCTTTCTGAGTTTACCGGACCGACCATCCTTTTTTGGGATGCAGTTTCTTAAAGGTTAAACACAGTTTTCCTCCAAACCTATTTGTGATGCCCCAGTGGAACCTTAATTTGGTCTTGACAGTTGTTTTATGTACTCCCTTTGAGCTTTGCACAGCAGCTTGTTACATCTTCTGTTTCAAAAGACTGTCTTCCTTGTTGAGATCTCTTCAACTTGTCATGCAAGTGAGTCCCAGGCTCTCTCAATTCAACTGCCCACACCACCTCTTTTCTAGACAAGCTGGTACTGCGGGCCTGGGTGGGTGGCTTGCTTGTGTAAAGTTGACTCCTTTTCATGTTGGGCAATCACCCTACCAGTATTATTTACCCTCCTCGCAACTTGAAAGAGGAGAGACTCCATCGACTGATACCCAAAAGAGCTCTAAGGACTATATCAAAGTGGATAGTGCTTTGTATTAAGATCTGCTACACTTTTGCCAAAAAGCAGCCTCCAGAAGGACTAAAGGCCCATTCCACCCCTGGCCCCGGCTGTCACCACTGTGTTAGCATGTGGGGTGCCTGTTCTTGACATCTGTCAGGCTGCGATGTGGATGTTGGTGCACATGTTCACAAAGCACTGCTACCTTGACGGCCAGTTCAGACAAAGGCATTGTGCCCGTTCAGTCTTGAAGGCCTTTTTGTTCTGAGTCCACTCCACAGACTATCCACCTTGGGAGATTCTGCTTTGGTATCTATTCTAAAGATGAGGACTCTGTGGGTAGAAGTATCCATCAAAAGAACAAGTTACTTATCCACCAGAAAGAGAGTTACCGAAGGTAAGTAACTTGTTCTTGTATACTTTTATTACAAGTGAAGCACTCTGCTGACCATGTGGCTACTTCTGTTTATACAAGTATCTAGGATAACAAGCTTTGGAAAAATCTTAAGGTTTCGCTTCTCTTTGCCAATGTTGTAGAGAAGACAGCCATGCTTCAAAGAATTTTATGCAGCAGCCACTGTGCAAGAGACAGACAATCTCGGACTGTGAAAGAGACAGAAACCCTTGGGGTAGATTGTAGTGGAGCCTATTGAATGGGGTAGATTGGAGTAGGGTAGTTTGGAGTGGGGTAGGGTAGAGTATATTGTAGTGGAGTGTATTGGGGTGGAGGGGGTTAGATTGGACTGGAGTGGTATAGATCGGGTGGCATGTGGTAGATTGGAGTGGGGTAGATTTGTGAAGTCAGGAGAGAGGCACAGTGGTTATGGAGCACCTCCTCGGGTAGAGTGAGGCAGGCAGGGGGATGGAAGAAAGGACCAGTGGCAACAGCATGTTGGAGAGAGGGACTGAGGCTCCACAATGGAGGGATATGGAGGTAGGGGCAGGAGCAGAACCAGGGTTGGAGGCAGGGTCTCGGGAGCTGCGTGGGAGAGAAGTGCTAGAGACGAAAGCAGAGACCAGTTATTGCAACTGCAAAACTGAGAATGGAGGAAAGGATCAGATTGGGATGTTGGGCAGTTGCAAGTCTTGTACCAACCCACTTTCTCCTTGCACTGAATAGACGGTTGTATGGAAGCTAGATGCGGGGAAGGGTAGTAGGTCCATCACAAGCTCTCCTGGCCACAGTAATTCCCAAAGTCTGTTACCTAGGCCTCAGTAAAAAGCAGTGACTATCTTGGAAAGGTGAGTTCTTGAGACGGCAGACAGGAAATACATGTTCACTACCCCCAAGTCTCACTTGAGTCTGACATTCCAGCAGCTACCTTATGTTTAAGCACTCTTGAACTGTACAAATGAAATCCAATAAGGTAGCCACGTTTGAGCACTGACAAAGGCAATAAAAAAAAAAAGCATTGTCCATGCCAATATTCTCACCTATGCAAGAGCTATTGGCAACAGTGGCGTAGCAAGGAGGGGGCGGTCTGGCCCGGGCGGCACGAGTTTTGGGGGTGGTGGCAGAACTTTTACCCTTGTCGTTGTCTATCTCCCTGCCACCACCCCCACCGCTCTTACCTGCAGCCGTTGCTGGGCGGCAAACACAGGGACTGCCACGGGCAGCAAAAGGTCTAGCTACACCCCTGATTGGCAATATGTTTTCGCCATTATACACACCAGTGGGCCTGCTGTTCAGCATGGCCAAAAGTTAGTGTAGTGGGCTGGGGTGTGGTAGATTGGAGTGGAGTAGATTGGGGTGTGGTAGATTGGAGTGGGGGAATTGGGTGGAGTGGGGTGGGGTAGATTGGGGAAGAGTCCAGCGGATTGGTATAGGGTGGGTTAGGTTGGAGTGGGGTAGGGTGGAGTGGAGAGGGTTAGATTGCAGTGGAGAGGGTTAGATTGCAGTGGAGAGGGTTAGATTGGAGTGGAGAGGGTTAGATTGGAATGAGAGAGATAGGAGTGTCGTAGATTGGAGTGGAGAGCAGTGTGAGAGATAGGAGTTGGGTAGATTGGAGTGGAGTTGGATAGAATGGTGGGGGGTAGATTTGGGTGGGATAGCTTGGACAGAGGTAGGTTTTGTTAAGGTGGGGTAGATTGGAGTGGAATAGATTGGAGTAGATTGTAGTGGAGCGTATTAAATGGGGTAGAATGGACTATGGAGTGGAGTATGTCACGGTGGAGGGGGTTAGATTGGACTGGAGTGGGGTAGATTTGGGTGGCATGTGTAAGATTGGAGTGGAATGGAGTGTGGTAGAGTGGAATGGAGTGTGGTAGAGTGGAATGGAGTGTGGTAGAGTGGAGTGGGGTAGATTGGGTGAAGTTGAGTAGGTAGTTTGCAGTGGGGCACATTGTTTTGGGGTGTAGTGGGTTAGATTTGAGTGGGGTCATTTGAGTGGAGTAGATTGAGTGGGGTGGATTAGAGTGGGGTGGATTGGAGTGTGGTAGATTGGAGTGTGGTAGATTGGAGTGTGGTAGATTGGGGTGTGGTAGATTGGAGTGTGGTAGATTGGAGTGTGGTAGATTGGAGTGTGGTAGATTGGAGTGTGGTAGATTGGAGTGTGGTAGATTGAAGTGGGGTAAATTGGCCAGGGGTAAATTGTGGTAGATTGGCTTGAGGTAGGTTGTGGTAAATTGGAGTGGGATAGATTGGAGTGGAGTGGGGTACGTTAGATTGGAGTGGGGTTGGATAGATTGGAGTGGAGTCTGGAGTGGGGTAAATTGGAATGGAGGGGGATACATTGGAGAGGGGTGGATTGGGGTAGATTGGAGTGGGGTAAATTTGATTGAGTGGAGTGTGTTAGAGTGGGGTAGATTTGAGTGGAGTGTGTTAGATTGGGGTGGGGTTGATGGGGGTAGATTGGAGTGGGGTAGATTTTAGTGATGTGGGGTAGATTGGATTGTAGGGAAGTGGATTGGGGTAGATTGGATCAGAGTGGGGTAGATTTGAGTGGAGTTTGGTAGATTTGAGTGGAGTGTCGTAGATTTGGGTAGAGTGGGATTGTTAGGGTTAGATAGTGGAGTAGGGTAGATTGGAGTGGGATAGATTGGAGTGAAATGGGGTAGATTGGATCATAGTGAAGTGCGTTGGGGCAGAGTGGAGGGGGGTAGATTGCGTTAGAGTGGGATAGATTGGGTTAGATTGAAGTGGGGTAGATTGGGGTGGGTAAATTGGGGTCAGGTGGATTGGAGTGGGGTAGATTGGGTGGAGTGAGCTAGGTTGTAGCAAAGTGGGGGTGGGGTAGGGTAGAATGAGGTACATTGGAGTGGAGTGGGATAGT
Source organism: Calotriton arnoldi (assembly GCA_963921515.1). Lineage (NCBI taxonomy): Eukaryota > Metazoa > Chordata > Amphibia > Caudata > Salamandridae > Calotriton > Calotriton arnoldi. The sequence continues at coordinate 381,409 of CAWUFW010009144.1, forward strand.
TTGGAGTGGGGTAAGTGGTGTGGAGTGGCATGTGTCGTGGAGTGGCATGTGTCGTGGAGTGGCATGTGTCGTGGAGTGGCATGTGTCGTGGAGTGGCATGTGTCGTGGAGTGGCATGTGTCGTGGAGTGACATGGCGTAGAGTGTCTTAGAGTGAAGGGGCGTAGAGTGGAGTAGTATGTCGTGGAGTGTCATAGAATGGAGTGGCGTAGTGTGGAGTATGCATGATGTGGTTGCACCTTGCCATTACAGACAAAACATTTTCTATTGAAATGACATTACATTTGCACAGAAATACGGTTTTTCTGCACACAAACTATGTCTGCAAATGTCATCACCTAGTGTTTTGATCATATTCAAATATGTTTCCACCATATTTCAAAATTACAAAAAAAAAAATGTACTTCATTTGTACTAATTCTGATATATTCTGAAACACCAGCACAGTTCATTTTGTTTTTTGGTTGTGTGCTAGAAAAAAAAACATCCTCCACCTTGTCCTCTTACGTGGATATTCAGTAGGATTGTCACATACATTCTCTCACTTTGAAGTCAGAGAAAGAAAAGTAAACACCAAGCTCTCTCAGAAGAGAGCGCTTGACATTTGATGTCGTTCTTTGAATGCACAGCAAATGTGACAAGATAGGAACAAGCGTTAAAGGCCTGTTTACAGAAAGCAAGTTTGTGGAAGAATGCAGTAAACAGGGTTTGGGCAATAGGAGAGACGAACTCAAGCGGGGTGGGGTCAGAGGGGGGAAGTCGACAGATGGCCAAAAAAGTCAAATTAAATAAATAAAACCTATTCTGTCTGTCAACCACCACCCCCCCCCCCGCCTCCCCCACACACCCTCCACGCTAACCTGCACCGGCCGCGACTGTGAATGAAGGAATGAGGACCTGTATAATCGATGGATGATTTGATGGCAACATTGGAGTGCAAGGACGAATGATTGACTAAGTGAGTACACAAATTGATGCAGACATGTTACACCAATTTTATAGGCAGGGGTATCGGACAGCCGTTCTGAATGTTACAAAATTGCCAATAATTAGTATTTTTCTATAGTGCAATTAACCTGTAAGGTTCTCTTTACGCTGGATGCCCAATTACCTAGAAGTAGTTTTAGAAATGGAATGCCTTCGAGGACTTTTCAAAACCTGCCACGGAAGTGCATTTACTACTCTTATGCTAGTCCATCCTTCACACAGGAGTGGACACCACCATTCCAACAATGCTCAAATGTCAAGAATTGCCACCATTATGTAGATTCAGATCACTCCGAAATACCCAGGACATGTTTAAATTTGTACCATCTCTCAGTCATTGTTGTATGTTCACATTTGCACTCATGAGTACCTGCTCAGACTTGTACCACACTTAAAAGCCTTGGGTTCATGGCTGCATTTTCAGCATCCCTCATTAATCAGAATGCATATTCAAACTCCTTCATCGCTCAGTATTGATGCATAACTTGTACAGTGATGGAAGACTGGCTTGTCCATTCGGGGTACTCACTCTCGACCTACCGATCCTGGTAGTTAACAACTGAAGCGTCACTAACTGGCCCTTCTGAATAAAATGTATTCCCCGTCCAAATAAAACAACACTAGGAAAGTCAACAGGAAGTTATACCACTGGGGATCTGCAACAAGGCCAGCTGGAAGTCTCTGATTCCACGTTCTAGGGGATTCACTGGGGTCGCGTTGAGCCATTTCGAAGCAACGGAATAGGCCGAGAGCCAGATCAATGCCAAACTTTGTGTTGTCGTGTCTGGCAGATACAAATGTCACTACCCTACACAATGTGCCTCACTGAGGTCCATGATGGGGTTGGAGCTGAGCCCGGCTGTTTGCTTGCTCCAGTTTGGACCTTGCCAACTCCCAATTGTAGCTCAAAGTAACTGGAATTATGGGCTCACATGTGCATGCCGCTCTAGGGTGCAACATTGTCGAAAGCTTCCCGGCAGAGGCAGGTGAAGTCACTTCTTTAGACACCTCCCGACCGTCTGCTTCCCTTGACTGTCTTCTTCACAATTGGGATTTCAATCTGAATCGTTGGCCCAAAGTCTGTGATTTACTCACTGGCCACGTCTGCAGCCCGGTGCTCGCCCTTTTCTAGGCCGCACAGAAATGACGGAAAGTGCGTGCACCCCTTGTAGAGTTATAATGTGCATTTGTATGTCTGCTGATGTAATGATGGAGCGCGTATGATATAAAGGGAGCAACCTGCCTTAAACTGAAAAGTGTCACCGTGGCAGGAAGATCATATACTGTCGTTGTGTCTGTGGCTCACAGTTCAGTGCTACCTGTCGATGAGACGGTATGGAATGCCATCCGTGCTTTCAACTGCTTATTCACACACCAACTGTCTTTGACTTGATGACCTGGATTAACTATTAATGTTTGTGTCAGCTCCTGGTACGATTCCACGTCTCCAGCTCCCAATATTCCACCAATAAATGATGACTGTATCGAAGTACTGATGACTCAGGATATTGTTTGATCAATTACTGGACGAGAAACTGACTAATTCCAATGCTGGTTCTGCAATTGATTACTAGAATGTTAACCCATCAATCAGGGCACGAGTTGGGGAAGGACGCGTGTACGGAGTCCCCGCACTAATTCTAGAGAGGGAACGCCATTCCCCTTAGCCTGGGGCAGAGGAAGGCTTGGAGGTGTACATTTAACTGTGAAGGGGCGGTCTCTCTCGTGCAGCCTATTGTTTTTGTCTCACAGAAATGTGTCATAGGCTGTTTCTGCTGCCATAGAGTCCAGTGCACCCTCATCTCCCACACACACGCTCTAACATTCTGGGCATTAATGTTTCGTAAGCATCGTCTTTACTTTTTGATATGCACGTTAGTGGTCGACCATTAGAGCAAACGGATGTGTGCGTCTGGCGTTGTAATGCCGTCCTCACCGCCTGCCCCCATTTGATTGATCTGCTCTTCAGAACCAGTACCTGTTAGAACAGGAGGCCTGGTTTCACAGTACACGCACATATTTTTGTCTTGCAGTCGCTGAGGCTGTTGGTATGAACAATTTTCATTTTTAATAAAGTGTGAAAAACAATTTTTATCAGGAAAATGCATTAAATTAAAGTTGGTGGTGTGGGAGAGAACAGCTGTAAAAAGGCTTCAGGTCATTTTTGATACATTCAGCCACGCCTACATGTTCAGACAGCAGCCCATTGCACTCTGAGATAAGTAGTTTTGCTTTCAAGACTTGCCAGTAGGGCCTCAGAATTGTAACATGCATCGCGGTGCTGGCGAAAAAGCCACAAACTAAGATGCCAGGGTGCCACTTGGCTGCTGTTTTGACGTTTTACAAAAGGCCAATTTAAATAAGACTTCAAAATCTTATTGTGAATGGAAAAACAAACTTTATTTGTTTTGTGAGTTAATTTCTAGCAGCATTCATCAAAATAAACATTTGCAATGCCTGGTTTTCAGTGAAAAGGATAACATCAAACATTTAACACATGCAATAAGGGAGAACTTGACAGGCAGCAGTGCAGGCGTCCCTAATGCAAAATATCGATACAGAACCTGCAGCAGTAAATGAATCACACACAACAGAAACAACACAGTACACAACCGTGCAAGCTTACCGCCCTCAGAGCTGATACAACCGAAATATCAAAGTGCAAGCTTATCTCCCTCGCAAAACAGGCCCACAACGAGCAGCTCTTTTCCGTAGAACAGACAGAGTAGAGCAGCAACAGTCAAGCCTCCCACCCTCGCAGTACAGAACTCGGACAAGTAGTAGTTCAAACTGCCACCCTTACAGAACATATATAGTTTGACAGCTCAAGTGTAAGCTTCCATCGCTTACAGAACAGACGCAAATCAGGCAGCAGACTCCCTCACAGAACCAGTACAGCGTGACAGTAGTAGGTCTCTTGCAGAAGGCCATTGCTGACCAGATTCAGCATGGCAGCAGTAGTGCAAGCTTTCATTGATCAATCAATCAATCAGGGTTGGTAAAGCGAAATTACTCACCCGTGGGGGTCTCAAGGCACTGGGGGCGGGGGGAGGGAGGAGGTAGGTGGGGGACTGGCTCCATGGTGTTCTGGGGTCATCCGAAGAGCCAGGTCTTGAGGTCCTTCCTGAACTGGGGCAATGTGGGAGAATGCCAGAGGTGGATGGGTAGGGTGTTCCAGGCTTTGGCTGCGAGGTAGGCAAAGGACTTTCCTCCCGTTCTAGTCTTGTTGACACGAGGGACGGTGGCCAGAGAGAGCTGGGCTGATCGCAGGTGTCTTTTGGGTGCGTGGAAGGAGAGGCGACTGTTCAGGTATGCGGATCCGGTGTTGTGAAGGGCCTTGTATGCGTGGGTGAGGAGATTGAAGGGTGAGGAGTTTGATCACCGGAGATAAACAGATCAAACATCCGTGTCATGTGGACTTCACTTAGATGTCATTTATTATATGCCTCAGGTTCCTCTCATGTTGCCTTATGGGCTGTGCTTGGGTGTTTTATTGTATGCTTAACAATTTACTTTCACTTTATGTTTGAAACTTGTGCTTGACAATCATTTCTACCGGGGTTTAAAACTTATTTCGTTTGTCTTTGAAGTAAGTCGATGATGAAACTGCTCGGCCTCATCTGGGTGGGCTGTTATCTGTTTGTTCACTTGCTACCTACTCTTCCCCTAGCACCCTCATTTACTTTTTGCTTCCGGTTCCTCTCATGTAAGTGTTTTTATATTGTCTCTGTACTTATATGTCAGCTTTCCTCTTTGTACAGCGCTCTGATACCCGGTTGGGTCTTGTTCGCGCTTTATAAAACTTTTCAAATAAATAAATAAATGTCCGGAGCAGCTGCTCAATTCTTGGAGATGAGTACATGGGTTAATGAATGTGTGCCCTCCTGAACCTTTACTAAATTGTCATTCTCTGCTGCAAATTCTGTCACTCTGTTTTACTTCTAGTTTGACATGTGCTGCTGTCAGAGGTTCCTCGGTCATATTCTGCAGGTCAAATTTTTCAAGTCCTGCTACGGTCAGTCTCAATCAATCGGATTTGTAAGGCCCGGCTTATCTCCCCGAGGGGTATCCAGGTGCTGATTATGGGCCATTAGGTTGGTTAGTCGAACAGCCAGGTCTTGAGCTCTCTCCTGAAGTCCTGGCAGCGAGGTAGGGGAAGGATCGTCCCCCTCCCCGGGCCCAATGGATGCGTGGGACATGTGCGAGGGCTAGGTGGGCTGGGCGGAGATGTATGGAGGGCTGGTGGAAGGTCAGTCGATGTAGGCGGGTCTAATGTTGTGGAGGTCCTTGAATGCGTGGGTGAGTAGTTTGAAAAGGCGGCTCTTCTTGATTGGGAGCCAATGGAGGGTTCAGAGGTGCGGGGTTATGTAGGACCGTCGTGGGAGATCTAGTATCAGTCTGGTTCCTGCTGTTGTCACATCCTGCAGTATTGCTACTGTCACTGCATGCAATTGCAGCTTCTGTCATATCTTATCAGACCTGCTGTTGCCACTCTGGGGCCGGTATTGAGTGGCGCACAGAGCACTCCAGACAAAATGTTTCACAGGGTGAAAAAATACACTTCTGTACTGCTTTTTTTGCTTCTACTTCTGATCTCAACCTCTTACTCTTTCTCTCTCCATCTGCATTGCACTCATATGTTCACGTCCTCTCCCTCATTTCTCCGTTTCTCTTCCGTTAACCACTCCCTTCTGTCTACTGTCGCGCGTTCATCTCTTTTCACCCTATATTCGGGCTCTCCTCCACACATTCTTTTTTGTTGCAAATCCCTCATTCTCCTTTCTCCTACACAGACTTTCTCAAACCCGTCTCTGTTTCCCTCTCTGTTGTTATCCTCTTCTATTTCCCAATCACGTCCTGTTACTTACTGGAAACTGGAGGCTTTCCACTATCACTGCAAATCCAATCGGTTAGTGGTGAGTGTGGGGGGGGAAAAACAAATTATGATTTTTGGGAATAAAAGCTCACATTTCTCATGGTCCCTAGCAGAAAATAAAGTCGAAAAAGTACATTCATACAAATAATAAGGTCAAAACTGGAACATATCTGGTGCTGTCCAGGAGCAAATTGTTTACAGGACTACAGACTTAAATCAGTGTACTGGTGATTTCAAGATGATTATGGCTATTTAGCTGTAACATAACATACAAAACAGTAAAATAACTATTTAAATATTGGGGCCTTATAGAAACTGCTGGACCCAATGCATGTTCTTTAGTGTTCCACCTACTGAAGAGTGTTTTTCATTTGGCTGTAACTTATTAGGACAGTATTATTTGAAGTAGCTCAGCAACCTACAAGTAAACTGCCTTAAAGTCAAGTATTCACCTGCCAACCTCTTCTTAAAAATGTTTTGAATGCCTGCACACCACCCAATTCCAGCCTGGTGTTGCGCCACAGCCATCGCTCAGCCTTCAGGATTTGCCTCGATGAAGCTTGGGAAGCTGTAACCCGAGGTGTCTGTGGCAAGCAGCAGAGGGAAATTCCTCTTTGAAAGGAAGGATTTGATAGGACTGTGGCATCGCTTCCTGTGAGGTCACTCCTTTTAATGCATCGCTTAAGCTAATTTAGCTCTACCCACATCAACTTTTTTTTTTTTTTTTTTAAATAGAAGTTGTGCCCTGACCTGAATTATTTTACTATAATTCCATCTCTCATCTGCATGTCACACAGATTTCTCTTTCAGTTACATTAACAGACAGAACTCATGCTGAGGTTCGAAGATATAATGTGCAACTTCCCTACAGAACTTTGCAGAGAGCATATTAACCTACTGAGCAAGTTTACTGGCATTAGATAACACACAGATCCAAAGACCAGGCTTCAGCGCCAAAACATTTAATGCACTTTATTATAGCGTCTTTCTGTGCATAGACAACATAACTGAAAATTGTTAAAAAGCTCTGTAAATGTGAAGGAATTTTATATTGGAGGCTAAAAATTAAGTTGATATTCTTAGATTGACTTGTGGTAGCAGTGCAAGTACAGCAAACAAAATTTAATATGGACAACTTGTGGACTCAATTGAAGCACTGGTATGTGCCAACAAAAAGAAAGTATGTACGAGGAGCTAAAAGAGACAGTGATACAGTGGCGGCTGCCTCGGAACGGGGAGGTGGGGCGGAAGGGAGGGATGAAAAAATAAATGTACCTTCTTCGCCGCCGCACGCCTCTCCTCCGTCCTCGCCAGCACCGAAAGCACCCGGCTCACGGGCTCTCCCAGCCAGCAGCCTGTTTGGCCGCTCAAGCAATACCTGGGAGGCTGGGCATGTTCTCCACTGGGCTGTGCAACACAGCCCAGTGGAGAACATGCCAAGTGGGTATGACGGTTTGGCCGGCCCCAAGTCGCCATGCGCACTTAGGGAGGGAGTGCAAACCACTCCTGCTCCCTCTGATGGTGGGGAGCCCAGCTCCGCCCGACCTGGCTGGAGTCCCCCAAAGAAAAAGAAAATGATAATAACTTCTTATCATTTTCTTTTTATTTTCCACTGCTCAACGAGCAGTGGGGCGATGCTCCTCCGCCTTAGCGGAGGAGCCGCCACTGCAGTGAAATGCTGGAGTTGAGCATATCCCTTTCTCATTTAGAAATAAAACCAGTTATTGAAAAACTCCAGCATTCCTACTAAAACTAAAAATGTCAATTTTTGTACATTTTTGTTTGTGAAAAAAATAAATAATTTCATGTTTTTTCCCCCTCAAATCTTAGAAATTGCTTAGGCCAGGGCCCCCCAGCTTCTAGTAGTGATGCAGTGGGGTTCACAGAAGTGAAAAGGTTACGAACCACAGCTCTAGGCTGTTCCCATGCTGATGCAGCGGAGACCCCCAGGCACTGGTTCTATACTTTATCTGACTCACTGTTCTCACATTTGTGGAATCTGTTTTAGTTGACTTGTGATATCATTTAACAAGTTTGAGCAGATTTAGAGGCCAACGCTACTCCATAGAGGCTGGAAAGTGATACTGGGAGCCTCATAAAAGAAATGAGTGCTCTGCTTGACATGCCAGGAAGCACACATTGGCTTCTGAGGGGAAACATGGAGAAGTGATAAGAGGTAATGCAGCTGGTGAGCTCCAAAGAGACACGAGCAAATAGATATTCTGCTTTTCTTACCTTTTCAATGTTTTCCGCGAGCTAATGTGTGACCATTCAATGCCTTATGTGGGGAACTTGAGTGAACCTGTATAGCGAGTGGAACAAAGCAGTTACGTTCATTTAAATCCATACACGTGTCCAAATTCGCCCGTTTATTGGAATGTAATGGTCTAGAAAATGTCTTAAAACAGATGCTACCCCCTGCACTCCTGAAGGGCTCAGGTAAGGTTACCCACCCATCCACTTTTTATGGTCTGACTTGACAACGCAGCTGTTGCGAGACAATTATGTGAGAATCACCAGGAGAGGGGCTTTGGCTCCGACCACATGTTGGGAGCCAGGAGTACATGTTTTGACTGGGCAGAAGTTGTGAGCTTCCACAAAAAAAAGTACTTGGCCTCCACACAGCTGTGATCATTTTGTTATTTTATTGAGCTGCCCAAGCTTGAATTTTCAGGGGCGCACACATGCCATTGCAATGCTATTAAAGTGTCTTAGATAACTAGATCGTTTATGGCGTTTGTCTCTGGCAGCAGCACAGATGGGAGGAGGGCAGTCATTATATTACATGGATTTTTTGAGGACTGGCTTGACTGATTTCACAAGCATGACCTATTTGCATTGCCAATGCTTGTCTAAAATGACCTGGCCTATGGTAACCGAATTTTGCTCCCACTGTGTTTCTCTTGTTATATTTGTTTTCTATGTGCAGACAGCTGCCAAAGTTTTTTGGCGCTAAGAGAAAACATAACATTTGTAAAAGTTCATGAAGACCTAGTAAGACAATCACAGATTAAAAAGCCATGTTTTTAACATTGTATAGCGGCCGAAGCTTTAAAGGCACGCGAAACAAAAGTAGCCATATGTGCTCTGAGAATTTCTTGAAGGAATTTGACAGATCTCACACTATTTGCTGGTGAGAGATTTCAGACCAGGCCTGATGATGAGCGAGTCATGGCCTGTCCAAAATAAAAACGTGCAGAAGTTGACAGTGGCTGGCTGCTGTAGCTGACACCCCAAAATGTTCAGATGTAGACCATTATCCATACATTTTAAATGGCTTGCTGTTCCAGTGCCAAGTGTGCCTGGAGTTTCACACTTACACAAGTGAGACAGGGAAGTGACTTCCAGTAGTGGGCAAAACTATGACCTATGTTGGGTGGTAATGGAAAATGGAAAATCCTGTTTCAAGAGGATGCTAAATCCAGTAGAGTTCACTTGGGGAATTCTCTCCAACATACTATCCCTGAAGTCGTGGAAATTCTACAGATGGATTCTTCTCCGATTTAACACTTGCCTATAAAACTGGCCTCTACAGTGGTGGACCACCAGGGAACCAATGGGCCTATTTACGAGGGGATATCGCCACCAGAACGTCTCTTATAGGGACGTTCTTGTAGTGATATGCCCTTCTCCATATTTACAAAGCGGCGTTAAGCCACTTTTTGTGGTTTAATGCTGCCTTGTAAATAAGTCCCATTTATACACATCACTTACATGAAAGGGGCGTGCAATGGGTGTTGCTGTGGGCGTTCCACTGAAACACCCATTGCTTTTGACGCTGCCCCAGATTTTCAAGGAGGTGTAAATCTGAGGCACTACCAAAAACTAATGCCATGCAAAGGCAGGTGTTAGAATGGTGAAACGAGGAGAAAGACTCTTACTTCTCCTTGTTTTTGCTTTTTCTATGTGTGCTGCATTTTGCAGCACACATAGAAAGAGCAAATACCGATTAATGATTATGTGCAGGAAGGTGTCCCTTCCTGCACATAAACAATCATTAAATAATGATGATTTACTACTTCTATGTGTGCTGCGTTCTGCAGCACACATAGAAGTAATAAATTGCCATTAGTGATTGCTTATGTCTAGGAAGGGACACCTTCCTGCTCATAAACACTCATTCCCTGCAACACAGGCACCCTTGCACTATGGTGCATGGGTGCCTGTGTTGGCGTTAGGCAGCTACATTTAGTACCAGCTCTAGGGAAAACAAAGGGGTTGCCGTATTCTTGTGAATATGGTGCATCCTTGCGTTTTGAAAATGTTGGAGCACGGCGCTGCCAAATTTAGCGCAGCTCCGTGCTCTGACATTTTCTTGTAAATATACCCCCAAGATTGTTATTTTGAGGCACTAGCCATCTTTCTCTTGTTCCTGGACAGGGTACTCCTCAGACCCTTTCTCTATGCTTTGCCTAGTTAAGTTCTACTCTTGCTTCAACATCTACTTTCTTGTATACCACCACCCTCCCTATATTCATTCTTACTTTCCCATCCTATCCAAAGTTTTAATCCTTCATGTTCACCCTTTTCTCTCTTGCCCTTTCTCCCTCCTTTCTCTCTCTCCTTCCTTCCTTTTCTGTCATGTCTCAGCTCTGGTAATATTTTCATCATCCTCAATTATCTTTCATCTATTCCTCCTTTTTTGTTTCAGGCTGGTTAATATCTTTATGCTCACTGATACAAATAGACCAAGTTAGGTTGAGAACTGTACTACACATCAAAAGTACAATGCTTTATCCAAACAGTTGTACGACCAGCGCTGGTCCAGATCCTTCCGTGGATCCAAAGGGCCTGATTGGAGCTGGGGACAGAACACCTGGCAAAGAACCAGTGGTGGCCCTCCCAAACCAGCGGGGATCCAAAGGCGCGCCAGGGGAAATGGGACGCCAAAATACGAGGTGCATGGCCTCATAGAACTCACGAAGTTGAGCTGGAGTTGCTCTGGCTCCCAGAAACTCAGGGAGGTGCTGAGCAGTCCCAGATGCAGGCTCAACAGCAGAGCCAGGCCTTGAATGGTGACACTTCCTCATCTCATCGGATGACTTCAACAGACGGAGTACAGTCAACGACCTTTTCAACTTCTTACTCTTCTTACACTTTTGGGACTTACCCGAAGACAACTTGGAGTGCGATGAGGATTTTGGGGCTCCACGACCAATCCCGGGACCTTCCTCTCAACCGGGATCGAGACCATCTTGGTGTCACACACCAGACAGCAAGGAGCTTGATGGAATGCTCCCTCAAGGCGTTGGGTGCATGACACGGCAGTCAACTCAGGTTTTTGCTTTGTCATGCTCGAGGCACCAAAGGTAAACAAGGTGCTGGTCTGTCACTGACTTCTGCTGGTGACAGGCGCTGCAGGGCTTGAAGCCGGCCTTCCTAGTTGACATCCTGCCACACCAGGAAACAAATCTCCAAAAGTCTGACAAAAAGTTGAAAAAAATCTGTCAAAAATTGCTTGGGGGAGCTCTCTCTGGAGCTGGGCTGACTGGCACGGAAAGAAAAGAACTGACGTCAGCGTGCTGGGGTGGCACCTATATAGGCACTGCTCACATCACCTCTAGCGAGGACGATGCAGAATATGCCACACTGAGCCGAAAGATGCCACTTACCGGCACAGAGGGGTACTGTTCAAGAAAAATTCCATATCTAGCCTGATGCCTGGGGATAATTCTATGGTAAAGAATCTGCGGCTAGAAGTGTCTATCAGATATAATCCATAAGAGCGCTTTGTAGAAATAATAATTGCACGTTTGCAAGTTATCATCTACTTATATGACTGGACAGTGATATAGTATTCGGTCAGATGAAATAACCATACAGCAGTGCAAAAATGACATTTAAAGGACTAACAGTTGCGTTGAAGATCAGCATAACGCAGATGATTAAGGAGTATTATAGTGTATGTAAGTGAATGATAGGGATTACATGGAAATGATTAAGAAGTGTTATGGTAGAAGTCAGTAAATGGAAGATGATACAAGGAGGCACGAAAAAAGAGGCGAGGAAGGAAAGGGGAAAACGTGGAATTGATGGCAGAGGATATGGAGACGCGAAGCTACTACTCGCAAAGTAGAGAATTAGGTACACTGACATCACCATGGGGGCAGCAGGGTAATAAGGCCCAGCCCTCTATAGCTAGAAGTGCAAGACCAGCATTTCAGGATGTACCAATATGTTTCAGTAGTAGATTTTTTCAGAGGGCAGGGCTCTGGAAGAACCTTCATTATCAGGAGCAGATCTATGATTGAGTCTGAATGTTGTCACAAGCATAACTCTAAGTGAGCCACTGCTTTTTATGGATTAGAGCACTAAGAAGTGTCTGGGAATCATCAGGAGCTGAGCTCCAAGTAAATCTCTTATCAGGAGCGGAGCTCTGAGTGATTGTCTTTGTCAGGAGCATAGCTAAGAATGTGTTTGGGTGTTATCAAAAGAAGACCGCTGAGTACTGGGTTCTGAGCGAACGTGTATTACTAGGAGTATAACTTATCAAGAGGAGAGCTCTAGGTGAGCTTCGGTAATAAGGTAAGAGCTCTGAGTCTTGGCATTGGAACTGAGTTTTGAGTGACCCGGGAATTAACAAAAGTAGATACATGAATGAGCTTCAGTATTATCAGAAGTGGATTGGATGTGTGGGAAACATTATCAAAAGGCAATCCTTATTGTTCTCTTGGTATGAATAGGTATATATCTTTCTATCTCTCTCTGCAGGTTACTGTAATGATGTAAGTTGTCTTAGGATCTGAGGGGGATTTGCAGATATTTCGGTGGTCAAGGTAGAAGAAAATGATGTTTGTGTGGTAACAAAAAAAAATGAGAAAGGGGGATCTTCATATGTGTCAAAGGGGAAAGCAGGGTAGTGCTCTCGATGTGGTAGTACGTTCCACATGGGAGATTCTAAACGTTGTTTTGCCATTAATAAGGAGTGCAGGAGATGTGGGCACAAATGACATTATGCACAGATGTGTAAAGGCTACAATGTGAGTAGTAAGAAGAACAGATCAAGAGTAGGAGCAGTGGAGGAGGTGAGGGACGGTAGTTATGGTGATGGATGCCATGGGGACAGGATTTTGGTGGTGTGTGAAAACACTATACAGGAGGATGTATGTGCAAATGTGAGTAGGGTTCGTAGGCTGACGAGGCCGGTTGCTAAATGTTTGGTGTGTGGGAAAGAGGTGGAGCTCATGGTTGACTCCGGGTCAATGCATACCATCATCCCTCAACAATTGTTTAAAGAACGGTGGGGGTGATGTGCCATTGAAGTCCAAAGACATCAATCCGTGTGGGTTTCAAGGTGAACCCATTGATATCATTGGGTACATGGAAGGGGAAATTCAATTTGGGACACGGTCTACGAATGGTAAAGTCTAAGGGGCTGATTACGATGGCGGGCGGATCGCCACCGCCGGCCCGGCGATGGCGATCTGCCCGCCATCGTAACCTGATTTACCCCCGCCATATTATAATGGCGGAGGGTATCGCGGCGGACGCAAAGTGCGTCCGGCGCTTTTCCGCCGGTCGGCAATCGTTCCGATTGCCAGCCGGGCGGAGCTGGGGCACAATATGGTGGCGGTGCCTAGCAGGCACCGCCATCCATATTATGATGCATTGTTTTAAAGGGCTTTTCATGGCGGCGATGCCGCCATGGAAAGGCTGGTGGGGATGTGCTTTGGGGGCCCGTTGCGGGCCCCCAGGCTGGGTGGGGGGTGCACTTGGGGGGTACCCATGGTACCCCCCTCCATTTCCATGCACAAGGTGGCAGGCACCGCGCGGTGCCTGCCACGTTGTGCATGGAAATGCACAACATGGCAATTTGGCATTGCGGCGGGTGCTGCTGTAAGCAGCACCCGCCGCAATGTCAAGTATGCGGAATGCGACCGCCAGGGTGATGGTCGCATCCTAATTAGCGGTGCGGGACCGCCGCACGTCTGGCGGCCAGTCCCAGCACCGCTAGGGTGGCGGGCGGACTTCCTAATAACCCCCCTATGTTTCTGTTGGTGGGCCACCAATTTTGGGTTGGATGCACCAGTTCTATCTGAATATTATTATAAACCCGAGAGCCACCAATCAGATAGTAGTGGTGGGAGATGTGGGTTTGGCTGATGTCTTGGAAGGAGCTGCAGGAGTGTTTGGCAAGACCTTAGAGTGTCTTAAGGGGTGTGTACACAGAATCTTATTGAAGGAGAATGCGGTGCCAAAACAGCATGAATTAAGGAGGGTACCACTTTCAGTGAAGGATGGGGTCAAAGAATTGTTGGATGATATGTTGTACGAAGGTATGATTGAGCCCGTGGAAGCCTCTCAATGGATTTCTCCGGTGGTGATTACTCAAAAATCGGATGGCCGTCGGAGGTTCTGTGTGGATCTTAGATCGCTGAACCAAGAGATCATCATAGACATATTTCCCTTTCCCAACATCAGTGAGTTATTAGTCTCAGTGAAGAATGGTAAGTACTTCTCAAAGTTAGATTTGAGGAGTGTTTACCATCAAATCAAACTACATTATGACTCGAAGGCTTTGACTGTCTTCAATACCGGATCACTGACAGAATATCGACGGACCGAATATCGACCTACAAGAATATCGAGTACAGAATATCGATGGACAGAATATCGACATCCTATCTCTACAAAGGTAAGTACAAAAATATCGAAACCAAAATATTGTTGTTTAAAATATCTTTGTTTAAAATATCCTTTTTTTTAAATGTCTTAAAAATAATATAAAATTAATTAAATAATAAATATAGTTAATAAAAACATAGTTAGAATTATTAAAAAAGTTAAAAATGATAAATAATAAATGCAATATATAAAAAAATTAAGCATACATATTTAAAAATAATTATAGATATATTAACTTAAGAATATTAATAAATAATTATTTTATTTAATTATAAAATGTTAGAAACATAATAAAAATTATAAATATATATATATATATATATACATAAACCTGTAATATAAATATAAAAATAAAATATATATATAATAAATTAACATATTAAAATTAATATTTATTTGTAAAAAAATATTTTACACTACATTAACTATAACAGTAGGGAAAATGTTGGATAGCGTAGGGGATACAATTACTATTCCCACTCCAGAGAGTGCATCAGTAGGGAAAGTGTTGGATAGCGGAGGGGAATAATTTACAATTCCCACTCCAGCAAGTGCAACAGTAGGGAAAGTGTTGGATAGCGGAAGGGAATAATTTACTATTCCCACTCCACGGAGTGTAACAGTAGGGAAAGTGTTGGATAGTGGAGGGTTAAAATTACTATTCCCACTCCAGTAATTGCAACAGTAGGGAAAGTGTTGGATAGCAGGAGGGTAAAAATTACTATTCCCACTCCAGTGAGTGCACCAGTAGGGAAAGTGTTGGATAGCGTAGGGTAAAAATTACTATTTCCACTCCAGCAAATGCAACAGTAGGGAAAGTGTTGGATAGCGGAGAGGTAAAAATTAATATTCCCACTCCGAGTGTAACAGTAGGGAAAGTGTTGGATAGGGAGTGGTAACATTTACTATTCCTACTCCAGTGAGTGCAACAGTTGGGAAAGTGTTGGATAGCAAGAGGGTAAAAATTACTATTCCCACTCCAGTGAGTGCACCAGTAGGGAAAGTGTTGGATAGCGTAGGGTAAAAATGACTATTTCCATTCCAGCAAATGCAACAGTAGGGAAAGTGTTGGATAGCGGAGAGGTAAAAATTAATATTCCCACTCCAACGAGTGTAACAGTAGGGAAAGTGTTGGATAGCGGAGGGGAATAATTTACAATTCCCACTCCAGCAAATGCAACAGTAGGGAAAGTGTTGGATAGCGGAGGGGAATAATTTAGTATTCCCACTCCTGCAAAATAATTAACATTAATTAACAAATAATTAATTTGTCAAAAATAATTAGCATCCCACCATATTCCCCTATAAACGACACAACCAATATTATAAAATATTACACAATTAACATAATTAATTAACAATTAATTAATTAATAACAATTAACAAGCAAATTAAAAACCATCAAAAATAAATTAGATCACACAATTAACACTATAAAATAACTTTAAATAAATATTATATAAAAAAATTAAAAATTTTATTAAAATTAAATTACTTCCCACCCTACTCCCCTATCAACCCACAACCCGCTCCTAAAAAAAGTACACAATTAACATATTTACCAATTAATAAAAAAAGAATAATATCCAATTAATAACTAATTAATAACATTTTTTAACACAATTAATAGAACATATCAATTACATAAATATTAATTAATAAAATTATTAATGAATTAATTATAATTAAATTACTTCCCACCCTACTCCCGTATAAAACCAAAACCCGCTCCTAAAAAATTACACAATTAACATATTTACCAATTAATTATTAATAACCAATTAAAAATTAATTAATAACCAATTAATTAACACAACAATATAAATTATTAAATACAAAAATACTAATTAATAAAATCATTAATTAATTAATTTCAATTAAATTACTTCCCACCCTATTCCCTATAAACCCACAACCCGCTACGGAACTAAAACGCAATTTTTTTATTTTTTTTATTTAAAGTAATCACTTCTAAAAAATTATTAATTAATATATTATAATTAAATTAATTCCCACCCTATTCCCCTATAAACCCACAACCCGCTATGGAACTAAAATACGCAAAAATTAATTAACATAAAAATTCAAACATACATTAGAAAAATAAGCTATATTTTTAACACATATACTAACATACAAAACACAAAAAAAAATTTGATATAAACAACGATATTTTTACTTACGATATTACTAACTTCGATATTAAGTAAAACGATATTTATTACCTGCATGTCGATATTCTTGTTGACGATATTCTTGCAGGTCGATATTCTGTCACATTGAAATTTAAACATCGATATTATGGCATATCGATATTTAAAACTCGATATTATGTCTGCATACCTTCATTACCACCGAAGGTATCTTTCAGTTCACTCGCATGCCTTTTGACTTAGCATCGGCTGCAAGCGTGCTCCAATGGGTAATGACAAAGGTTTTGGAGGGAGTGCAAGATGTAATTTATTTTCAAGATGACATCTTGATTATGGGAGAGACTGTGGAACAGCATAACATCACTTTGAGATTGGTGTTGGCAAAAATTGGGTGAAGTTGGGTTGACACTCAATAAGGAGAAATGTACGTTCCTGACAGAACAAATTGAGTACCTAGGTTATACTATTTCAGCTGGCAGAGCCAAACCAAAGCAATCATTGTTGGATTCCATCAAACTAGCACCAGCCTCAACAGAAAAAGATCAATTGAGGTCCTTTATAGGACTCATAGGGGCATATTCTCAAGGACTTATCACCGATTTATCGGCACTTTAGCGCAGCAAAAGTGGCGATAGATTTTTCGCCCTATTCACAAGCTGGTGCAAACTGCCGACATCGCCAGTTTTCCTGCGATAGCTACCGCAAAAAACATCGCCACGGATGAGTGCGACAACTAACGCTAATGATATGCAGAGTAGGCGTTCCCGTGCAAAAACACACGAAAACACCACTTCGCGCGATTCTCAATGAACAGTCAGATCTGCGATGCGAACCAAGAACAGGCGATAAGGCGCGTTAGCTGCAGGGATTTAACACCTGCCTTTAGCTGGTGCTAAGCAGGACGACTACCTGCAGTATGAAAGGGAGCCCAGCCCAGAGCCACAACTGAAGACCCACAGATGCCATGGAGCCAATGAACATGCAGCTCGGAGACCCAAGAGGGCCACAACACCCACCGCCACCACCCCCAGGACCCCCCCCTCCATACTCCCCCCACCCGGACTACCACCGAGGCAGCATAGGACAAGACAGCGGACCTTCCGAAAACGGCATGGCCCCTCAGCCACACAAGTGCAGAATGGGGGGAGAGTTGGGAACCAAGTATGTGTGAAGGAGGCAACTCACCCATGAAGATGAATGTACACAATGCCAAGTGTGGCAGTGATGTGCTGGTCGACCACAGAATGCAGAGCACAGACATGTCCATGTGGACATATACTGCTGGGGTTTGTAGTGTTGTGGACAGTGGACGCAAACATGTTACCTCAAGCAGTGGGGAAGACCCTGCACATGTAGCTGTGCTGTCCCCCCCTGTAAGCGTAAGCGCAGTGGGCTGGGACGGCACACGCCACTCCAGCATAGGAGTGTGGATAAAAAGGCAGGGCTCTGGGCGTGGTTCTCTTCTGTGATGGGCAATGCATCTGCCAGGGCAGCGCACCTCACCCTGCCACGAGTCCGCCGCCGAGACCTCCAGACTCCGCGACACAGGCCCCCAGCGCATCCAGCGGCCCAGCAACACGGAGTCATGTGTGTGCCGGATACTGCCTTAGTCCTACACTGCGGTCAACAGGTCCCACAATTCAAATCGTGCCACATTTCTGTTAATGGAGGAAACCATTAGTCAACAGACATTGCCCCCCAGTGCGGCCCGCCCGGATGACGCATCATTGTTGGCTGCACACCCGCTGAGCGCTCCAGGTGGCACTAACTCAGTGCACCACAAGTCATCGCCACGTGGCTGTGGGCCCTTGCTGACCGCTGCCTCCGGCCTACACTGCGGTCAGCAGGTCCCCCAAGTCAAACGACGCATCATCGTTGGCTATGCACCCGCTGAGCACTCCAGGTGCCACTGACCCTGTGCAACACAAGTCATCACCACGTGGCTGTGGGCCCTTTCTGACCACTGCCTCCACCTACACTGCGGTCAGCAGGTCCCCCAAGTCAAACGACGCATCATCGTTGGCTGTGCACCCGCTGAGCGCTCCAGGTGTCACTGACCCTGTGCAACACCAGTCGACGCCACGTGGCAATATTGAGGCAGAATTCAGTAGGCAAAAAGAACATTGCTCCCAGTGCGGCCCGCCCGGACGACGCATCATCGTTGGCTGTGCACCTGCTGAGCGCTCCAGGTGCCACTGACCCTGTGCAACACAAGTCGACGCCACGTGGCAATATTGAGGCAGAATTCAGTAGGCAAAAAGAACATTGCTCCCAGTGCGGCCCGCCCGGACGACGCATCATTGTTGGCTGTGCACCTGCTAAGCGCTCAAGGTGCTACTGACCCTGTGCAACACAAGTCATCGCCACGTGGCTGTGGGCCCTCGCTGACCGCTGCCTCCGGCCTACACTGCGGTCAGCAGTTCCCCCAAGTCAAACGACGCATCATCGTTGGCTGTGCACCCGCTGAGAACTCCAGGTGCCACTAACTCTGTGCAGCTCAAGTCATCGCCACGTGGCTGTGGGCCCTTTCTGACCGCCGCCTCTGGCCTACACTGCGGTCAGCAGGGCTCACAATTCAAATTGAGTCTTCATTTATTCATGGCGCAGTCCAGTAGGCAACAGACATTGCTTCCAGGGCGGCCCGCCCGGACGACGCATCATCGCAGGTCGCGCACCCGCCGAGCACTTCCGGTGCCACGAACTCAGTGTAGCTCAAGTCATGGACCCTTTATGATGTAATCATATGTGTGTGAGTCCAGTTCTGGTGCCCCTACCTCAGTGCACTGCAAGTCATGGACCCTTCACGAGTGACTCTGTGTGTGTGATCCGATGATCACTGTTCTAGTTGTTGCCAGCACCAACCAATCCCTGAGGGCTGGCTTACACTGACCCCACACCCATCCAGCACAGGCGTCACTGGACATGTGACCCTGGTAATAAAAAGGGGCCGGGTGCACGTGCCCGTAGCCAGTTCCACTATCTATCTAAGTGTGTCCGTGTGGTCATTATGTATGCGTGATGGCCCCTGGCCCTACCACATCACATCGTGCTGCTGGACAGCGGACACAAGCATGTCACCTCAGGCAGCGGGTAAGACCTTGGACATGTAGCTTTGTCCCCCCCCCCCTGTAAGCGTAAGCGGAGTGGGCTGGGCCGGCGTACGTCAGTCCAGCGCAGGGGTGTGTAGAATTAGCCCGGGGCTCAGGGCGTGGTTCAGTTCTGGCCTGGACAAGGAAGTCACCAATGCGTGTCTCTGTTGTAGTGTCGGCGCCACCCGGCCCGCAATTGACAATGTTGCAATGTAGCATGCACCCGGAGGGCGGTCTCGCACGAACCGAGAAATGAAGGAGCTCATGACCGCTCGGGGTCTTGGCTCATACATGCCAAGTGTAGTGTGTATCTGCATTGCCGCAGCATGAGCCAAATGCCTAGCCTTAGTCGCAGCGCGAGTTCAGCCAGGCATGAACTCTACGTCTGTGTCCGCACTAACCTTACCATAGGCCTACACTCACGTGGCCGCCCACCTTCAACGGACAACATCACAGTGTCGTTGTCAGGCTTGTGGACATGCGCAGACAGGCACGACAATGGTGTGCCGTTGGAGTACAAGTGATGCAACCACGCAAGTAAATAGGCTCGGGGGAGGGAGGAGCAGCTGTGAGGCAACGTAACACACAGTGATGCCGCTCATTTGCCACATGCAAGTCATGTCAAACATGGATCCCAAAGTCGCACACATCCCACCCCACACCCAACAAGCCACATCACACTTCATGAATGCAAGCAGATGACAAACTGACATTAGGGATGAAAGCTCCTTTGTCTGAACTATCAGGCGGAAGCACATCTGCACATCCGACCTTGGAATTGCATGTGCCCGGCACCCCCTGACAGATACGATAGCAGTTGAGGACGACTCCCACACTACGCACAGCCCGACGACAGACCAACGTATACACACCCCACACACAGAAGTCCTTGCTCGGAGTTATCTTGCATGGAATGGCCTTCACACTTACTCCCACACCATCCCAGGCATACAACTGTTGCACACTTAAAGAACTCATTGATCCGAGCTGTGGCATTTCATCCACAGAACTGGCGCAGGTCAGAACAGTGCCGCTTCAACCAGAGCCACTTACGCAATGGCAGACCATCCCGGACACATGCACAACCCCTGTCACGTGGAACTGTACCGTGCACGTATGCTGCATTTACTGGGGGCACTGCCATTGGTAGTGCTGCGGATCAGTTACCGGCTGTGCTTCCGCCTTGCCAACGTCACCTGCGTGCAGCCTGTGTTGCATTGTCGCTCGTGCATATTCGAGTGGTCCATGGATGTCTGCCTATCCAACAGGAAGGTAGCCGAACTGGATTTCGACATGTGTGTGCGCCCCCTGTTGGCCCACGACCATGAGTGTCACCGTGACACCCGTCTATGGGATGCCTGGATACTTGGCATACACGCTGGCAGCTGGACCTGGGAGTTTGCAGAACTCCTCGTGTGCAGTGACCACATTGAGCCGCTCCCCTATTGGGCTGTAGTGCTAATTGGTGACAGGGGGTGGACGCAGCACATCTGTCCGGACCTGCTTATGGTTAGCCTCGCCGTCCTGTTCGATGAATTCGACAACGACCTCATGTTGGAAATGATTGCCTACGAAGCTGCACTCGCTTTCATGGACGTGTAACTACGTACCTGCAGACACAACAGTTAGGAACACATTGCACATGTCCCGACACCACATGAGCGGACAACAACGCGGGTAGACACACACCTGTGAATGGTGCAGCACTCCCCCGGAGTGGACAGCGGTGCTTGGCAACGTTCCACGTTCTGACATACTGCTGCATTGGTCTGCATGTTGTGGCACTAATCTTGGCCGTACTGACACGCATATGCTAATAAAGTCTACGCACCTTCACTTGTATTCAACTGTGATGAGTGTTGATTTGTATGACAATGTGTGTCTCACTGCCTATCTGGGTCACGGCCATACATGCATTACTGCACCATCAGGGATGTGGGGTTGTACTAGTACATCATCATCTCACAGTTTCCAGCTATGCCACATGCGAATGGCTATTTTCCACACACAAGCGGCAGCAGTTGTGTCCTCTGTTCTGTTGTGCTGGTGTTGCTGTTTGTTCAACATTGTTGTAAATGTTGCGGTGCTCTGGATCTTATGTGTGTGTGTTGCATTGTAGGTGAGTTGCCCCTTCAGCTCTGATTTGGCTGGCCCTTATCCCTTTCAGGCGGTGTGGCTTTCACTTCTGTGCTTATGCAGTGCTGTGCTGTTGCAGACTTGGGTAAATTGGGCTCTTGGTTGGAGTTGTGACTGTTGGCCATGGTTTGTCCACAGATGTGCTCTACTTAATTGTGCATGTGTGCCATTGTGCCATTGTGCCCATCTCCCCCCGTCCCCCCAGTCCCTGGTGGTTACTCATCCTGTTGCTGTTGTGTCGGGTCATGTTGAGCAGTGTCCGGTCCCCCAACTCCTGCCACCGTCTCCCCACTGATGACTGTGGTCACCATTTCCTCCATCTCATCCAGCTCCTCCTGTGGCCCTGGACTCCCACCTCCAGTCTGCAATGCTGCCTTCTGGTTGTCTGCGAGTTTCTGCTTGGTCTTGCGCTTCACATCATTCCAGCGCCTCTTGACCTCGTCCATTGTCCTCCTCAGCACTCCGACTGCTTTCGCCTTGTCCACGATGGACTGCCATATTGCATTTTTTGTTGCCAATGACACAGTGGAGGTGACGAACAATTGTTGATGGTGTTCTATCACCTCCGTGATCAGGATCCTGTTTTCCTGCGGACAGAACCGCGTCTTCCTCTTCTTCTTGTCCTTGCCCTTCCCTGTCCCCGAGGTCCCAGGCTGGTCCTCCGGGGGGCTTGTGGGGTTCTGGTTGTCCTCTGTACCTGCTCCGGCTGCCTCCATTGTGCTTCGCTGTAGTTTGGTTTTTGTTTGTGGTTTCTTTTCTGCTTTTGTAGTGGTTTTTCACGCCTGACGTGTGTGAATTGCAGGCCTGTCGCTGCTTTTTGCTGTTTGTCTTATCGCGGTTGGGCCCATTGCAACTTTTTTCGCGTTCAGGTTTGGATTTTCATCGCTGTCCCGGTAATGTTATCGCGGACATTTTTCGCGTTATCAGGAGACTATCGCATGTTACCGCCATGTTGAAAATACGACGTTAACACAGAGTTATTTTCCCGCGATAGACGGCGATATGAAAACTTGCGTTAACCTATTTTGGCGATGTTTATTGCACGTTCTTGAGAATATCCCCCATAGATTACTATGCGAAATTTGTGGACAGATTTGCAGACCAAACAGATTTAAGAAAGCTACTGCGCAAGGGACTGAAGTTTGTTTGGGAAGAGAAGCAAAATAGATGTTTTAATAATATAAAGAAAGATTTGTGAGGCTGCCATTTTATCATTGTTTGATAAGCTGAAATCTATGTTGACTGTTGATGCAAGTGCGATTGATTTGGGAGTATAATAATAATAATAATAATAATAATAATAATACTTTTATTTGATTTGTTAAAATCATTAAAAGGGTTGAACTTACCACCATAATATAAACAACATAACTCAAATACACAAAATAAAATTACAAAAAAAACATTTTTTAGTGGACGTGACCCTCACGTGGTATGGTACCAAAGTGCAACAATTTGTTATAAGCAGCGGTGTAAACATGTCCATGCCTTCTATTTCAAGTAAAGTGCTTGTGCTGGCGGAGGAGGGGAGAGGAGAAAAGTGTAAAACGATCTGGGGGGGGGGGGGGTTTAGCCCAGCTGCGAATGACCATCTTTCCAGATTCTTGAGTCACTAAGGCTTTCTATCCAAGATCGTGTACTGATATGAGCGTGACTATGCTTCCTATTTCAAATGTAATGCTTGTCATAAAAGAGAGCTTTGAAAGAAGGGGAGGGCAAAAAAGATCTAAAAAGGACTCGGGCCGGCTGCTTTATGCCCTTCTTTCCAAGTTCCTATTTTGCTGTTTCTTTCTTTTCAAGTTCTTGTGCTGCTAGTGTCAAGAATTTGATAGTCGTACAAGACAGTTGGACTGAGGAACCACTGAGGCATTTTATGACGGCCGCTCTGCAGGTCCTGATTTGGGTGTCTCTTAGGATTGGCCTTAAGAGTGACGTCCTTAAATTATATAATACCGGGCAGATGCATAAGAGATGTAATAGCGACTCTGCTCCGTTACCACAGAGGCGGCAGTCCAGGGTTTGCCAAGTCTGTAGCCATTTTGGGGTAAGATCTTTGTTCAAAAAGGACCCCAATCTCAGTAAAGTCAATTTCCGCTTGTAGTGGTCTCTGAAGCATTCTTGCAAGTAGGGTTGTGGTTTCAGTTGCTTGTAAGTTGGCATCACCGACCATGCATGACTTTTACCGGCCAGTATGGCTTTATTAGTTTGTAGCGATTCATTTTTGGTTGATTTGTTGGTGATTTTTTTTAAAGCAGGATATGACATAGGTGTATGCCAGGCTTCCTCCAGATTTAGCGATAGAAGTGCTTGTTTTAAAATTTGGCATATAGAGTTGTTCTGCCTTGATTGTTTTTCGACCTCCTCCCAGCAGTGGTGAGCTAGCGTGTTGACTTCGGCTGCCCTCATTCGCCAGTAATATTTAACCAGGGTTCCTTGTCTGGCCTGTATCTGGTTAGTTAGACCATATTCCAGACGTATCTGCGCCTGAGAGATATGACGCGGAATTAAAAACTGTTTTTTAAATAATCTGGACTGGGCTAGATTTAGCGTTGAGGAGTCCTTGGTGTTCAGCATTTCCGAGCCGTAAGTTATAGATGGCAAACATTTTGCAGCCACTACCTTTAAGAGGTGGTTTGTTGAACTGCCACTTAGGCTTTTCTGTCAGGTTTTGAAAGCAAATAATAATTGTTTAATTTTAGTTTGACCGTGTTCTAGATGTTGTTTGTAACTTAAATGACAATCTAAGAGGACCCCCAGGTATTTATATACATCCACCTGCAATAAAATGCTGGAATTTATCCTCCAGATGAAATTGGGGCGTTTTTTGTGAGTGCTGGAAAAACAAAAGACGTTAGATTTTTTTAGATTAATTATCAGTTGCTCATTCGAGATGTATAGTGCTAGTTGTGAAATCAGCCTCTGCAAGCCGAGTGGAGTTTGAGAGAGTAGCACAATATCGCCGCATATTGCAGGCTCGCTATTGATGTCTTTCCCAGTTTAGGAGGGTCACCCTGGATGAGACTAAGGTTACTCTCTAAACCGGCAGTGTAGATGTTAAATAGGCAGGGCGCCAGAACGCATCCTTGCTTTAGCCCATTTATTGTCAGAAATTTCTTAGTTAGACTCCGGCCATCCCCTTTTTTTATCTGAACCCAAGTTTGTGTGTATAGGTTGATGATTGCTCCTAATAATTTGGGGGGGGGGGGTTCCACAGGCTTTCATTTTGGCCCATAGCTTGGCTCTTGGCACTTTGTCAAAAGCTGCTTTGAGGTCTACAAAGCATGTGTAGAGGGTGTTTGAGTTGACAATTGCTTTCTTTGCTAAAAGGGTGAGTGCCAAAATATTTGTTAAAGTCCCCGTGCCGGCCCGGAATCCTGTCTGCGTTTTCGGAATCAGATTTTTACTGCTTACCCATGTCTCCAGGTCTGCCAGTAGATTTGTTGCATAGATCTTTGCCTCTACGTTTATAAGGGCTATCAGTCTATAGTTGTTAGGGTCTGAACCTGTCCCTGACTTATGAATGGGTTGAAGAATACTGCCCCTCCAAGAATCGGAAATAATACCGGTCTCTAAGCTGTTGGAGAACAGGGGGGTTAAGTGACAGGACCAGAACATGGGATCGTGCCTGAACAAAGCATTCAGTAGGCCATTGGGGCCGGGGGCCCCATCCAATCTCAAATGTTTGATTATATTCAAGATCTGCTTTTGTGTTATCTGGACTGGTTCTTTTCTTTGCACATGCTTGGTGAAATCGCTGCTTTCTTTTTGAGTTTCTCTGATTTCAGTTTGAAGTTTGACTTTAGATGAGTTCTTTAAGTCAATGGCTGATGCCTCCACTGATAGCCATTTGAGTATGGGATATGCTCCCTTTTCCATACTCTGACTCCTGGCTTCTGATTTTATCTCCAGACTGGAGCACCTTTTGATCTCGTTTGTAATGTCGCCAGTGCTGAGCATCGGCTGTACTGTTGTGGTGTTGTATATTTCTTCAATATGAGTGCTCCAGGTTTGTTCTGTTATGTCCGAGTTGAACTGACGATGTTTGCCATTTAGCAGGAGGTTAATTTTTGCCCAAAACTGTTTTGAGTTTCTCTGCTTGCTTGCATGGAGCATGTTGATCTCAAGTTTTTCCTTGTGTGTTCGCTTGGCCGCCTTTATTTCGTGGTTTAGTTCCTTTTTCGTTTTTTCTATTATTATGAGAGTCTGTTGTGACTGTTGGGAACCCTTGGTTCGAATGAACCTTAGTTGTTTATTCAGACGCGTTTTTATTTCCCGTATTTTTGGCGTGTACCACGGCCCCCCTCCGGTTCTTGGAGTTTTATAGTCTCTGTAATTGGTTTGGAATTTTTTATTGATGTTAATTATAAAAGACTCCCAGACCTCCGTGATATCTCGATCTTGATCTGCGTCTGGAGGTGTTAACAATGAGCAGCATGTCTCCATTATTTTGTCGATGTTTTTTTCATCCCAGGTTAGCCGTTTTAGGTTGTACAGTTGCGTTATTAGTGTGAGAGGCTTGGCCTGCTCTGACCCATTTGGGGTGATGGTTAATATAAAGGTTTGAGGGTAATGATCGCTTTCGACTCGATCCTGTATTTGAAAATCCGTTATATTGAGGGAATAGATCAGAGTCTGCTAGCGTGAAATCAATTGTCGAACCTGTTTTCCTTGTGTCCCTCGTAAACGCTGCTGGACTGTCCAAGGGGCCTCTGCCATTTAACGTATGTAAGAAAAGGTCATCCATTTTGCTGAGCATTTCTTACCCATAGTGTCTTGTCTGCTTCGATTGCCCTGTCTTGGCTGTATGAAACTCGGTAAGTTGCACTCTTGTCCTTGGATTAAGCTCATGTTAAAGTCCCCTGTTATTATTATGTTATCACTTGGGTAAGTGCTTTTCAGCATTTTGATTGCCGCTATTGGTTGCTTGATTCTTTGGCCCTTCTGCTTTCCTGCTGGGTGCATGTAGAGATTCAATATTAGTAGGCCCTTTGAGGGTGAAAGGTCTACTTTGGTACATTGCATCCATGTGGAGTCGAGGTCGATGCTTGCTTCTCTCCAAACGAGTTTGGTAGATATAAAGGTCAATAAACCCCCTTTTGCCCTTCCATACTGTGCCTCCTTATTTGCTGGAATAAAATTTTCTTTGTAGCCCACTAATGGAGAGTTTTTTGTCTGCCAGGTTTCTTGAAAAAGAAGTATGTCATATTGTTGGATGAATTCCACAAAACCTTCTTGGTCTAACTTTGCGCTTAGGCCATTAACATTCCAGGAACAAATCCTGGTGCCCCTCGCTTTCCCTGGGAATTGGCTTGGTCTAATTCATACTTCTCCCCGCTGCCTTGGTCCCAATGTTGTTTGGGGGTGCACCTCGAGATTCACTGCTTCTCCTTGTGCAATGGTGATTGTGATTTGTCTGAGTGGATGACCCTCCTCTACCTTAATGCTAGTCTGGTCCGGGCCTTTTGCGCCTTTTAAAAGGCTCTGTTTCTGTGTTTGTTGTTGTAGTGGACTAGGGTGCTGCGGGAGCTCCACTTTTTTTTAGTTCAATGCCCCAATTAGAGAACTCTTCCCTGTGCTGCAGGATCAGTTCTGTGAGGCTGTGATCGGTCCATGTTAGTATTGTTGAGTCTGGGCCTGTTTGTTAAGGATTCGGTTTAAACTCTATGCTTCCCAAGTCACTGGATTTTATATGACTCATGGATGTTAGTTCTTCTAGTAATTTTAGTATTGATCCCCTATTCAGGATGTCGTGTGGCCCCCTCGAGCTATATTGTGGGACTAGCTCTACTTTTTTGCTTGTGATTAACCGTGTTGAATCTGTGTGGGGTTGTTTTGCCCCGTTTCTTGATTTGACAATTGCAGCCCGGATTAAGTCTTGGTCCGGGGGGCTGGAACTTCGTTGGTTGTGGGAGTTATGTCTTGTGATGCCACTGGGATTCAAGGCTGGTGCGGCCTTGGTTCCACCCGTCAGCTGCTCCTGTTTCCTTCCTCCTTTGGGCATGCTGCTCTCCGCTATTTCCACTTGTCTACTAATTGCTGTCTCTTCTGTGGTGACAGCGCCGCCCATTGATATAGGTGGATTTTTTTGTGTGTCCAGGCTGGGAGTTTTGATTTCTTCTTTCCCTGCCTGAGGATAGAATATACTATACATTTTCCTTGCTTGTTGATTTGTGATGATACGTTGTATTGGGAATTCTGTAGTTATGTCCTCCTTTGGGGTGGGGTTGTGGGGTATCTTTGTCCCAGTCATGGGCCTAATATTATTTTCAGAGTTTTCTCTCTCCGACCAATCCTTGTCTTTTATGTTGAGCTTGAATTCTTGGGGGGACATTTCGGTCGGCCCTTGGCTAATTAATTTGCTCTTTCTTGCTTTCTTCAGGCGTTTTATTTCCCTCTTCATGAGGGAGATAGGCAAGATGGATTGTTTGGGGCTTGCATTTTCAGACATTTGTAAAGCTTGGTTAAGTAACGCCGCCTCTTGTACTCCAGAGTGGGCTTGTTTGGTCAGATCGTCTGGCCTCCTTAAATCGTTTGTAGAGGGGGCACTTGAAAACACTGGGGTAGGCGGTCTCTCTTCATCACTCGGGACTCCATCAATCCTGCCATTTCCCTGTTGGCCATCTTGTTCGTCTGTTGCCTGCTTAAGGGCTTTAATGGTCTCTTTGGGAGATTCCTTAACAGCCCTTAATATCTGCGACATCAAGGTTGGTACTGTTGCCAATTTGTTGATTATCTGGGGGCAATGGCACCTATGGTATGTAGTGTCCCTATCTAGTTGTACCTTCTTAATCATTGAGTTCAAATCTTGCAAATTTGCTTCTATCCCTTGTACGTGGATGGCTAGAAGGTTTAACAGTTCGACTTGGGTGTCAAGTTTATCTGCATGGTATGTCATTGTATTCCCAATCGTTTCCATGGTGTTTAATAATTGAGTCCGTGCGGAAACCATTGGTGGATTCGTCGGTGCTTCCTGGTATGTTTGATTTAATTGAGGTGAGTATTCAAGATACTCCATTTGTTCATTGTGCTCACTCAGTTGTTCATTTTTTTGTGGGGTGTTGGGTGGCGTAACCCCTGCCTTAACGAGACTTGGCTCAATGGTATCTTGTGTCGGGCGCCTGCTTTGTGTAGTATGAACTGTTACATTAGTTTCTCGTGGAGGGGGGGTTTTGAGGCTTTTGGTGTCTGATGGCAAGAAAAAGCTGTTATGTTTTTCCCCCGAACCCTCTTGTTCCGATGGGTATTGTTCTGTCGCGAGCAAAGGAAAATGAACCATTGCAAACAGACCTGGGGTTTATTCCTGTTGGTCTTGATTATGGTTGTCATTGTGCAGAAAGTCTCCTTCTGTTTCTTTAGTTATCATTTGCAGTGATTTCAAATGAGTTTGTTGATTAAAGAGAGAGTCCCAGCTTATGTTGGGCTCCCTATGGACAAGAACAAGTACTTGCTGGTGATGATGGACTTGTTGGACTTGAGGAAGTGACGGTTGTGAAGGTGGGTCTAAAACTTGGAGTAGTGGTGGCCTACTTTGGTCTTCTAGTCCAGGAGAGCCGATATCGATGCTCCCTAAGCTCGCCGGTTTTTCGGTGTTGTAATTATTGCTGATCTTGCTGCAACACGCTATCGTCGCGTTCCGTGCTTTCCGTGTGGTCCTTGCGGCTTCCTGAAGAGAGTCTGTGACATACTTTTAGAAAATCTGTTATCAATGCCCGCTTGCTGGCTTTAAAACCGGTGCCATGGGCAGGGGGTGCGCTTAGTTCATCTTCTTTTGCTCCCTCATGAGGTTTTGCTAAGCTGCTTTCTGTGCCAACCGTGGAAGAGTCCCCAGCTGCGCTGGGGGCGGGGCTCGACTCCCCTTGCTTTGAATTGTTTGGGAAATTTGGAATATCTTTTCCTGGACTGGTCACAGGCTCGGTCTCTATCTCCTTTTCGGACACCGGCCTTGGTAGGTGGCTAGGAGAGCCCATGCCCCTATTCATGACCGTGTCCGTGTCTGTGCCTCGTGGACCCCCTCTTCCTTTTTTGGTTTTTCCCTGGGATTTCTCTTCTCCTTCTCTGGATTTCCCTGATCTCATAGTGTATACTCAGGAAGTTATTAGGGATCCACTGTTCCGAATGTTCGAATGTTCGAAGTGCTTTACTGATTACCGGAGGGGTCTGGACCGATGCCCTAAGTCTCCCGCGGCCCTTGGGGCGTGTCTATCAGTTAAGGCTGGGGCCTTGGGTTAAGCCTCTGGGAGAGCCAAGCGCTAGACAGGGGTTTGATCCAAGTGAACTAAGTAAGGAGGAGGAAGCCTTGACTTGTTTCGCCCGTCGAACTGCCCTGCCAGCCCTGCTCCCCCGAGCCCCCAGGCCTCTTACCTTAAGGCACGCCCTTCAGACCGAAGAAACCAGTTCTGGCTCTGGCTCTGTTGTCTCTGGTGACTCCGGTGGTGTGGGAGCCCAGAAGGTCCACACTGGGCCCTGCCGGCCCGCTAGCCAATGGTCCGGCTGCTCGATGGCCGGTTCTACCAGTAAGTCTAGGAGTGAAAGGCGGTGAAAGATTGAGGTCGTGGAAGACACAGACTCTGGGGCTCCTCGAGCTTCTCGTGGGACTTTTTGTCGGCGAATGGGGCCACGGAACAGTGCAGGCTGCACCCGGAACTAACCGGGCCACCTCCGCGTTGCTCCGGGCGCACTTTCTGCAGCTGCCGTGTAACGGCGCTGAACTCGCCCTCGTGGTGGGAGCGACACCACTTGCTGTCTCTTGTCCCTAATTTCCTGGTTCCCTAGTTTGCTGGTTTGCTGTTTTTTCGGCAACGGAGCCGCGGGGGAACAGTGGGGGGGCTGCACAGGACTCCCGCTCTGACTGCGCCCCGCCCTCACTCTCAGCGTCTCTCTGTGTACTGTGTACAGACGCGGCAGCTGGACGGCAATGGGGCAGTCAAAGCTGCCGAGAAACTGCAGGCGGCAGCTGAAGGCAGCCAGGCAGGCCAGGCAAGCAGGCAGGTCAGGAAAAGCCAAAATCCAGGCCTGCTCTCTGTAGCTCCACTGCAGCACCGCAACGCTGCAGCCACAGCTGCAGCCACAGCTCGTCGCGCTCGTTCGCTCGCTCGTTTGGGAGTAGTGTTTTCACAAGTACATGGTGGAAAGGAAAGGCCAGTTGCTTTTGCTTCTCGGACGCTCACACCGCCAGAAAGGAATTGTTCGGTCATTGAAAGGGAGGCATCAGCTGCTGCATGGGATGCTGAATATTTTCAGGTGTACTTGTGGGGCACTACATTTGTGATGTGCACTGATCACAAACCTTTGCTCAAGATCTTGTCTTCTGGTGGAGCAGGCAAAGGGTCTGCCAGGTTAGCAAGATTGGCAGCAAGGCTAGCAGGAATACTCATATGTGGTTGAATTTGTGCAAGGATGGAGGAATGTGCAGGCTGATTGCCTATCGAGATTACCTTTGAATTGGAAAAATTTTGATGATGTTGCTGTAAGGAATTTGGAAGCAGAAGATGCAGTGGCTTCGGTGCATGATGCCGTACGGTGTGGATTGGGAGCATTTACTTTGGAGGAATGGGAGGAGGAAATGGTGTCGGATGGTGTTCTTAAGGAGGTGGAAAGTATTGTGCAGCGCGGTGCCACAAGAGAAAGTACATTGTCTCAGGGTGTATGACCGTTTTTTAAGTTGTTGGATGAGTTGTCGATGTGCGGCAAGAGTGTTTTGATGAGAGGGGATTGCTTTGTCCATCCTGCTGGATTACGATGTAGGTTATTTGATTTAGCGCATGAAGGCCATTTGGGTCAAGATTTAGCTAGTAGGAGACTTCAGGAGGAATTTTAGTGGCCAGGTCTTGATGACCAAGTTAAGAAATGGGTGGAAGCATGTTGTATTTGCAAGGAAAGTGAGAAAAGACTGAGAGTACACAGCAAGGGTGAAGGGGGCACATTGAAGATCCTGGAAAGCCATGGCACACCATTTGTTTGGATTTTATTGGACCCATGGTGGATTTGCCTGGTGAATTCAGATTTGGGTTGGTGGTAGTGGATGTGTATTCCAGATGGATAAGTGTCAAGTTTATGAGGGATGTCACCACGAGGTGTACCATCTCAATGTTAGGGAAGGTTTTTGAAGAGGAGGGAGTTCCTGTTGTCTTAATAACGGACAATGGGACTTAATTGACATCGCATGAGATGGGCTTTTGCGATGTGATTAAGATGGTATGGACATATCACACCACTAGTCATAGTGTTATCCATAGGATTTCTTTTTTTGAAATGCGTGGGTAGAGGCATGGAGCCAGATTAGTACCTGCTTGGTTGAGAGATTGGATCAAGAATGAAGGACACAGAAGTGAGGATTTCGTGAGCAGGAGTAAAATTAAAATTGGTGTTGGTGATTGGGTGAAGGTAAAATCAGTGAG
The DNA here is from genome assembly GCA_963921515.1 of Calotriton arnoldi. Taxonomy (NCBI): domain Eukaryota; kingdom Metazoa; phylum Chordata; class Amphibia; order Caudata; family Salamandridae; genus Calotriton; species Calotriton arnoldi. The sequence continues at coordinate 413,670 of CAWUFW010009144.1, forward strand.
AGTTGTGAAGGAACTCTCCAAGTTTAAGGGTCTCTTCCGTGTTGACAGGGTAAGTAAGTTTTTTGTGGTGTTGGACAAAGGAGAGAAGTGGAATTTCAGGAATTTAGCTTTATATAAAAAAGTGGTGATTGTGCAAGGAAGAAGGATGAAGAATGTTTGGGGGTGATGCTTATGAGGGATGATGAAGTGGGATGTGGTTGTGAGGCTGGTATGAGTTTTGAGTCACTCAGAGATGGTGATCATGGGAAGTTATAGAGTTCTAGAATTCGTAGACCACCTACTTATCTTGATGATTATGATAGATCTTGAGGGGTGTTTTTTTTTTACTGTTCTTGTTTTCTTTGTTTTTCTTTCCCCTCTTCCTCTTGTTTCTGTCCTAGTTTAATTTGCATTTAAATTGGAAGGGGTGAGCTCCCCCAGTCAATTTTTGACAGATTTTTTTCAACTTTTTCTCAGAGATTTGGAGATTTTTCTCCTGGTGTGACAGGATGCTGCAGGAGCTCTCTAGAATGCTACTTGCATCTCCTTGTTGTAGCTTCTTACCGTGACCCGGAAGTTCTGGGTCGCGGTAAGAAGATACAACAAGGACATGCAAGTAGCATTCTAGAGACCTCCCGCAGCACCCAATGGAGTTTAATGAAACTCCCATAAAGTTATAGGGAGAACCATAACCTATAAACCCGTTGATTACATGAAATAATGACGAAGATGGGTAAGTGACATTAACTTACCCAATGTGTCAAAGCGATCTATCACGTTATCACTATGACTAAGGTCCTGATGAAAGTCTGCCGATCTTTAGAGACACCCATGGACTGAAACATGTCGACCACTGAAATCATCATTATATAGGTGCGGTGGATCATTCACACATCCACCAGAGCACCACACAATGTTTTTAATCTTACCCCATCCTGACAAATAAAACAAGAGTACAGGATAGTAGGTATTTTTAATTTAGCGCTTTTTTCCGCTAACACTATCGAAATCACAACCATCAAAGAACCAGATGGTCTCCCTCAAGGTGGAGGAAGGTTGACTGCCTGGAGAACGGGAAACTCAGGCGGAAAAGGACCCAATGATGAAACAAATCACCTAACCTTCTCAAGCGTAGAACCAAGATATACCGCTGCCCACGGGTTAGAGTGTATGAGGGCCTTTGTACAACACTTATAGACCCTGGCTTTTTCGGGAATTCCAAGGTCGGCAGTTAAGCCTGGCACCTTGTGGAGGACTGCCGCCAGGCTGTGTCTTCATTAAAGCCTACAGTTGAATTTCCAGCTTCTGGTTTGTGGCAAATGCTTCCTTCAGTACAGTTACCATTATCAAGAGCAGGGATCGGAGTTGGTTTACAAGTATAAAGAAGAGAACTTTGAGTAATCCTCAATGTAATGAATATAAAAGCTGTTGATAAACTGATCTTGGGTAAAATGAACAAAAAACAAAACTTATGGAAATTGGCTATTATCAGTGGCTGATTGATTAAATTCTAAGAACAGAGTTTAGAATGAGTGTCTGTAGAATTAAACATAGTTATGACTGACTCCTGTATATTCAAAGGTCTTCCTTTAAAAGAGGTCATCAAAAGTTGTGAAAAGCAATATGGGCATGGTGTAAAGAAATGCTTTTTGCATGGTTCACCCTCACCTTTTGCCCCACTCTTTGGTAATGTCGGATTGACTCTGTAAGTACTCCGAGTCCTGCCATACAGGCTCAGTGCCAGTACTCTGACACTTTAAAAGGTATATGCCTAATTATCTCACCCACCATTGGCATAGGTTAATTAACTTTTAAGTCCCTATTATAAGGTACCAGGAGTACCTAGGGCCATTAAGTTGTGTCCCTCGTAGGCTACAGAACTGTTTGTGCTACCGCGAGTGTGACAAGATAGCCACACCTCTGGGATGGACTAGGGAGCTCCACACATCAAGCGAAAGGTTCTGCCATGTTGGGAGCAGGTATGATGGTGTATTCTGTGCTAACTAGATGCCACCCTTCACAAAAACTCATCACTAGGTGGGAGGGGACCTGGTAGCTCATTGGTTGGTAGTTGCCGCATTCCCTGAGGGCAAGAAACACGTAAAAAAAAAAAGTGGCACCCAGACCGTAGAGCATGTCTGTACTGGAGAGAGGTATGAAGGACTGCCCTGCTGTTCCCTGGACCAGCAAACACAGGCTGCACCAAAGACTGGACTGTCATGCTGCACCTTGGGCTAGCAAAAAAAGGACTATACCTGAAGTGTCCCGTGCGAGGAAAAGTCTTCCCCGAGCCCCAGACTGAGAAGGGGATTCCAAGTGTCAGTTGAATGACTCTCTGTTACACCCACAGGGCCATAAAAGTTGAAGACACCTGCCTTAAGCGAGTTGGTAGCCAAGAATGCCTGATTGCCACTGACCACCAAAGTGCAGCCTGGGAGACTGAGTCCCAACCCTCAAAAGTTGCAGCCGAGTCTGCTCAATGCAGGAGAGTCTTCAGAGTACAGTTTAATCACCCAGCAAGGACGTTACTGCCAGTTAAAGGGAACTGCTGGTTTTGCTGTAACCGGAGACCAGTGGCAACTGTTTTTTGGCCTGACTTCACCCAGACTTCTAGGGACATCCTTCCCTGAAGCCATAGTAGCACCCTGTGTTTGTGGATCAAGGAGTGACCACAGGAAGACCCCCTACACCAGCTCAACATCCTTCAGCATCCTGCATCCCTTGCATCAGGACCACTCTATTGATTCCTATGGCGGTTCGCCCATAGACCCTGGCAGTGGACTGGAGACTGCTTTAACTGTGAGGTAACTGTTCAACTGGACCTTATTGGTACCTGTGACTGGCTCCCTGCAGGAGTTGGTTGCCACAAGACAGCCTTAATAGCCATTCGGTTACTTGTTGTGGCTAAGCCTAAACTGCGAGTCATTGTAGTTTACAACGATTTATTGCGCTAAGCTGAAAATCTCCTGAACCCTTCAGTGGTAGATTTTTGTTGATGAGGTGTCCATTTGATGAGAAAATTACAGCCTATTTTAATAAGTTGGTGTCGGATTTTTATTGTGTTGCGTTTTCTTCTTAATTAAATTTTATGGCACTTCTTGGTACTTACGCTTGTTCCTTTGATAAGCCTGACTGCTCTGAGCCACAGCTATCCAGTACTGAGCAAAGCTTTTACAAATGAACCTGACTGGACCCGATACAGAACTGTTTCTTTATTACATTGTGAGGTCGCAAAACCACACCGTGTAATAAACCACTTACCACACACTGGGTGTTCCCCAATGGGACTCCGAGACACACAAAAGTTTTTTTGTTTTTTTTTTAGAAAAAGTATTAGCATTAAGACATAATTCTGTTGAAAGGATGTGCGCTCTACATGGGACTGAACTCTACAATATCATGTTTTGTCTATTAATATTGGAATATTACTTCATAATGCACCATGGTATCATGAACCCCATTTTGCAATAATGTCTTTTAGGACCACCCCATACATAGCCATCTCCCCAACATATACAAACACACAATCAAGCTTACCATAGATTGCTTTCCTTCTGCGTTTGTTCATTCAGTAACGCCATGATTTTTAAAACATTCTTATACTTTTCATACGCCATTGCAACTTTCCTGCACCCTTACTCAGAAAATTGTGCCAGCACCACTGGATGATGCTAAGGTCCCAAGCATAAGGCAGCCCTGCCCCACCCTGCAGGCTAGACTAAGACATTCTGTTAGTATTACTGTAAGGATATGTTGTTTTCATGCAGGTCCTCATTCTGTGTGTGTGTATATATATTCCTGTCTCGTGCTTTTGTCACTGGAGCAGCAGGGACATAAGTTCTCTGACCCATGCAGTACAGAGGGCAGAGAGACTAGTCATGCCACAGAAAAGGCTTAATTTGAGCCAGTGGTTTCCGGTGCTCTGCACCGGCACTTAATTGTCAACATCAGCACTTATGACAGTGTGCCACATGGTTGCGCTTTTTGTTTAATTTAGAGGTCAGCAATACAACAGTTGTTTATTCATTCAATATACATTAAAAATTACTAATACCTGCCTCCCAAGCTGTTCTGGTAGCTTTGGGGGTCTGAAATAGTCTAAAATTACACATTTATAGGTGTATGATGGTTAGTAGTTGTTTTGGTACTGTCATTGGCATCATTGGTAGGTGCAATGGGTGGTGCCAGGTGTTATGGTCTCCTGGTGAAGGCCATGGCACTTATTTACAAATTAAGCACTGCTCACAGGGCTTCTGCGGTACAGACTCTCTGAAATCCCACCTGAGACGAAGGCTGCACTGGTCCCCTCAAGTTTCTCTTGCACTGAATGGATACCCTCCATCCTCACGACATGCACTCATCAGGCTGATTCACAAGAGAATTGTTTCACCAACCAGCATAGAGGACCTGGAGACTACGAACCCTGCTACCCAATTCATCCAGTAACAGACCTAGAACATTGGGAGCTGTTGTGGCCGTACCAACCAGTAACCTGCACAATTTACAGTAGGAAACAAGTTATCGGGAGGGTCTCACACATCTTAGATGAGCACATATACTGCACCAGTTTCCGAGCATCCCCATGGAGTTGGCACCCTTCCTCCCCACAGGGCAACCATTACATGTTGTGAGCCACTCTCTCCCTCTGTTGGGTGGCCCTGTGCCTCCCACCAGAATCCGAGCCTGTCCCTTTGCTGAGGCAGCTCTACTTCAACAGCATCGTAAGTATAGAATCACCACGGTGCAGTGCCCAAGAGCCTGTGGTGTACGCTCCCAGAGTTGTATCCCTGAGTGAGGAAACAAAATAAGCCAGCTCCGGATTACCAAATAGGCAAAGTACAACCTTCGCCGGTGCCAGTCCGGATGCTCTGAGTGCCAATTGGCGCCGTCCCCATTCTCATCCCCGACTCCGACACAGAGCCAGAAGGGGGTCGTCGACTCCGGTGCGAACTGGAGCCATGCCTTCCAGGCTGGAGCCCTATTCTTGTGGGCTGGGACTTGGGGAGGATTGGAAGGGGTCACTGGACCCTCAAGAATACCAGCCCCTAGACTTCAACATGGACTGGTGTGAGGAATTGGCGGATGCCAGTGGACTGGACACCTTTCCAGATACTGGCATGATCTCTCCTCCTACCATGGCTATGAAGGAGGGGGCTTCTTTTGCTATGGTGGTGAGAATGGAGGGCGAGGTCCCGGACCTTAACCTACCCTCCGTGGCAGTCAAGACTAACATCTTGACAAAGGTGCTTCAGCTGGTAGTGACCCCCTTAAAACAGCTTCTCCTATTGAATGAAGCTCTCGTGGACGTCCTGCTTTTGAATTGGTCTAAACACTGCACAGGAGCTCCTGTTAATAGGACAATTGCCCGCCACCACCGCCCCACCCCAGGGAACCCCAACTTCCTCACGAAACACCCTACCCTGAAGAGCTTGGTGGTCTAAGCCCCCGCCTCCCATGTAAATCCTGGTGCATTTCATACCCCTCCACCAGACAGGGAATCCAAGAGGCTGGAATCCTTAGGAAAGAAAATGTTTTCTTCCACGAGCCTGGCACTGCGGTCCATGAACACCATGTGCCTTTTGGGCAGTTACTTCCATGCCCTTAGGGATTCTGTTGGGAAGGTGCTGCCCATGGTCCCAGAGCAGGCCCGGGACATACTCTCCCAAGCTATATCTGACAGGAGAGATGCCACAAAGTTCATAATTTGATATGGGCTGGAAATCACAGACTCGTTGGGCAGAGCGGTTTCTTCCTTGATGGCCTTACGGCCCCACACCTGGCTGAGAACAACTGGCTTTTCCGGGGAGGTCCAAGCGTCACTTATGGACATGCCCTTTGATGGCTCCCATCTCTTTGGAAACAAGGTGGACTCAATGCTGGAGCGCTTCAATGATAGCAGAGCTACGGCTGGGTCCTCGGGCCTTTCCATGGCCCCTCACCAACCCCAGTCCGCCTTCTGCTCCTTTGTGGCCACGGAAGGGGTTTCCAGGCCTTGTCTTTACCAGCCAAACCACCAGGCACACAAGCTTCCTGGCCTCTGTGTGGCCGAGGATGGGGTACCCACAGACCCTGTGGTTCAGGCAGCAAGAGGTCAGGCCAATTCACCACTCCCCCTGCAGCTGTAGCCTCCAAACCCCATTAGTTTGCCCTCTTTTGATCAAGGGCATGCAGTGGGAGGCAGGATATGTCATGACCTGCCCCACTGGAGGTCTATAACATCAGACCGCTGGGTTCTTCACATTGTCCAAAGGGGCCCACATTGCAGCCAAGACCTGTAACAGCCTCCTCACCCACCTCTGGACCATCACCTACGTTTCGGAATTCCGAATGGTCCTCAAGACCTGGCTGTTTGAATAAGCCTCCGGGCCTGCAAGCTCCTAGATACCCCCTATTGGGTGATGAGCCGCTCTTTATAAATCCTGATTGATTGATACCGATGTTTCAGCCTCTATCCTGAATTTCGGTGAGACCGACTTTGAGGCTGCTGGGCCTCATGGCCTCCTGCATGTCACACATGCCTACTGGCAAATGCGGGCTCTGCAGTGGGACTTGGAGTTCCAGTAGGCGCAGCATCAGGGGAGTCTCTATGACATGGTCTAGATCTCTGAGGTAATTGCAAAAGCTCTGCAGTGGTGGCTAATGAACTACGATTGGGCCAGCAGCAGACCCCTCTCTCTTCTCCAACCAGTTCTGACAGTGGTGACAGATGCGTTATTCTTGGGATGGGATGGCCATCTGGGAGAGGTGGAGATCAGAGGCCTCTGATCTCTGGAGGAATCTGGATCTACTGGAGCTCTGTGAGATCCAGCTGGCTTTAAAAGCCTTTCTACTCTCCATCAAAGAAAAGCTAGTGCAGTTGTTCACGAACAACATCACTGCTATGTGGTACTGCAGCAGACAAGGCGGGTGGGGTCATAGACCCTTTGTCAAGAAGCCCTGCTTCTCCGGACATGGCTGGAACATCAGGGTATATCCGTGATGGTTCAACACCTGGTTGTTCTCTGAACGCCAGGGCGGACGAAGTAAGCTGAAGATGCCTAGTGGCTCACAACTAATGTCTCCATCTAGTGGTGGTGCAAGGTCTCTTTCAGCAGTGGGGAGAACCTTGGTTATATCTGTTCACCATCACCTAGAATGCCCAATGTGGAGTTTCCAAGGTGACTCTCGCTTAGAGATGGTTTTTGTCTCAGGTGGATCTCCAGCCTCCTGTATGTCTTACGGCCCATACCACTTCTGCTCAGTGTTTTCAAGAAGATCAAAACAACCAGGCCCAAGTCATCCTTGTGGCTCTGGACTGGGCCCAGAGAATTTGGTATCCCGAGCTGTTGAGCATATCCATCGGTCCTCCAATCAGTATGCCCCTTTGGGAGGATTTTCTGTCACAGCAGCAGGGGAGGGTTCTCCACCGAACCTGTCAACGCTCTGACTTAATGCGTAGGGACTGAGTGGCGACAGTCGACAGCTTTTGACCTTCGGTCCAAAGTCTGCAATCTTATTCTGGCAACTAGGCATCCCTCTACTAAGACAGTATATGCCTGGCGTTGAGGCAAGTATTTGGCATGATGTCCAGAGAAACAGGTTGACCCTCTTTCTGCTCCCCTCTCTCAGGTCATTCTCTTTATCCTTTCTCTTGCCCAGCAGGGCTCTGAACTGAGCACTCTAAAAGGCAATCTTTCTGCCATCTCAGCCTTTCTGCGATTGGCAGATCAGCCGATCCCTCTTCAAATCCCCTGTTGTAAATAGGTTCTTGAAAGGTTTGCTACACAAGTTCCCACCTTCTTCCTTCATCATGCCTCAGTGGGACCTTAATCTAGTCCTAACTTTTCTGATGTGCCCTCCCTTCGAGCCTTTGCTCAATTGTGCTCTCAGGCTCCTTACTATCAAGACAATGTTCATGGTGGCACTAACATCTGCCTGGAGGGCCAGTGAGCTTCAGGCTTTGTCATCCAAGCCTCTGTACCTAAACATCTACCTAGACAAGCACTAGTGATTCCTTTCGGCCAAAAGTTGTCACTCCTTTTTATATAGGCCATTCCATCACCTTGCCTACTTTTTACCTTCTGCCACATCCCTCCAAATAAGGAGTGACTTCACCACCTGAACCCAAAAAGAGTGTTGTCGTTCTACCTTGACCACACAAAAGAGTTCCGGGTGGATGACCAATTCTTTGTGGGGTAAGTTGCAGCGAAGAGCATGGCCGTGCAATAGTGAACCATCTCCCAATGGGTCACGCTCTACATTAAAATCTGCTAAGCATTGACCAAGAAGCAACCCCCAGAGGGTTTGTGTGCACATTTTACCAGAGCCAAGGCTTTGACCACTGCATTAGCAACTGGAGTTCCTGTCCTGGACATCTGCCAGGCAGCTGAATATGTTTATGAAGCACTACTGCCTAGACATTCAGGTCCGTAGGAATGGGCTTTTTGCCCATTCGGTCCTGCAGGACATCTTAGTGTGAAATTGTTTCACAGACCCACCTCTGGGGAGGTATTGTTTGGGTATCTATTCTAAGGTAAAGAATCTGCGGCTAGAAGTCCCTATCAGATGAACAAGTTACTTACCTTCGGTAGCGCCTTATCTATTAGAGGCTCTATTTAGCTGCAGATTCCTTACTGACCCACTCATCCTCCCTGCTCTGAGAATGGATTTCTAGGGACAGGACTTTCCCCTTTCAGGGCCCTAGTTTTACACACCAGTGGTTAATGTTCTTTATGGCCCCGCCCTTCTGGCATGGAAAGTAGCTTAAAGAAACTGACAGCGCCTTGGGTGGCGCCTATATAGGCAGTGCACACGTCACTTCCAGTGTGCATGCCGATGCCATGCGGAGATGAACGACACCACCTACTAGCACGCAGCGGTACTGCTCATGAAAAATTTCCAGCTCCAGTCTGACGTCTGGGGATAATTCTAAGGTAAGGAATCTGCGGCTAGATAGAGTCTCTACCATATAAGGCGCTACCAAAGGTAAGTAACTTGTTTGTCAACACTTTAAAAGCTGGAATAAATAAATAAACAGTAATAAAAAGACTTACTCAAAAGCTTTTTCTTAAAAATGCTCAGAATTACTTAGAGAAGGGCATGAGTTTGTGGCCTGATCTTCCTGTAGACAGGGAGAGACTAGTGCCAACCAAGAAAGGTTTTGTGCCCTCACACATACTCTAACGCAGAAATCTTAAAAGTGGAGGATGGGGACAGGAGGCACTGGCCAAGCAGAGCATCCTGTTGAAAACTCTTCATGGAACCCCTCACATTTGTCCTGCCCCAAGCGGGTGTTAAATGCCACCTATATGCCTATGACACACTACTTCACTGCAAAATAACATCTCACAGAGACATCTACCACCTGAATATCACACTAAACAAGATACAAGCCTTGGTAAGCACCATTCACTTAAAACTGAACCCCAATAAGACTGAACTTTTACTCTTTCCGCAAAGTGCAAGACTCTACCAATCCAAGAATAGCTCGAGAACCTGGATGCATCAAACTGTTCTCTCTCTAACTCTGTGAAGTCCCTGGGAATCATCCTGGACAAAAACATGTCAATGAAAGAGCACGTCAACAACTCAGCCAAAGGAGTGCTCTTCACCCTAAAACATCTCAAGAAAATCAAACCGTTTAATTCCCTGATGATCTAAAGAGTAGTGCAATCACTTGTCCTATCAAAACTCGACTACGACCCCGAAAAGACACCTTGCACCTCTAAGAACAACTCTTAATGCAGCCGCCAGACTCCTTACAGGAATCAAGCAGTTCAACCACATCACACCTGCTCTCAAGAGTCTCAATTGGCTTCCCATTGGAGGAAGATGCATCTTCAAGACAGCTCCTATCACCCCAAAAGCCCTCCACACTGCAAACCCTAAGTATCTGGAAAGCAAACTATCGAGAGCAGGAAGAAGTCGGGCCCTGAGAAGCTCCAACTCACGTCTTCTTATCCCTCCCAAACTGAAAAAAAACCCTTCCCAGGTGTGCTGTTTTTCAGGAAACGCTCCAAGGATTTGGAACTCACTTCAGAATGTCTGTTGCAACCCCTCCTATACTTTTTTCAGACAGTACCTCAAATCTCTATTGCTTAACCCCTTTGGTGCGTCAGAAGGAGGGGAGCCGTCTGATGCACCAGTGCTCATGTGCGTCGGACGGCTCCCGGCCGTCCGCGCACATGGCACAGGAAATCCCTCTGGTGCGGGCACCAGAGGGATTTCCTTTCTGTCAAAACACCCTTGGGAGAGCTTTCCCAGCTCCCGAGGGTGTTCTGATAATTTCTCCGAAATGACGATCGGCGCGCACGTCGCGCTGATCTCATTTCGAAGAAACTGAAATTCAGTTTCAGTTTTACTGCCTCGGTGCTCAGGGGGCTATCTCAGCCTCCTGAGCACCAAGGCAGACGGGAGAGGTATCATTGGAAAGGGGAGAATCTCCCCTTTCCAATGGTACCCCTCCCTAGTGGGTCCCTGCTTGGGGAGCGCCTCAGGAGGGCGATCTCCAAGTGGGTATCATCACACTAGGCACCAGGGAGGGAGGAGCAGCCCCTTGCTCCCCCCATTATTTGGGGCACATTCAGTCTTTCTGCCTCCTGGAGGCAGATGGGGCAATAGCCCCCAGTCTGCCCTCCAGGGGGCAGAAAGCACACTAGGCACCAGGGATATTTGCTTTTACGTCTATAGTGGTGTGGGCTGCCCAAAACGGGCATGCCAATGCCCCCATCCCCCCAAATTCCGCAGTCTTTATGCCCCCCCCCGGGAGGCAGGTGGGTGCAATAGCCCCCGAACTGCCCCCCGGGGGGGGCAGAAATCATACTAGGCACCAGGAATTTTTTATTTTCATGTATATAAGTGGGGGCTGCTCAAAATGGGCATGCTAATGCCCCCCCCCCAATTCCACAGTCTTTCTGCCCCCCTGGGAGCTAAATGGGGGCAATAGCCCCTGATCTTCCTCCCCGGGAGGCAGAAAGCACACTAGGCACCAGGGATTTAAAAAAAAATATATATAGGGGTGGGGGCTGCCCAAAATGGGCATGCCAATGCCCCCACCCCCAAAAAAATTCCACTGTATTTCTGCCCCCCGAGGAGGCAGATGTGGGCAATAGCCCCTGATCTGCCCCCCCCCCGGGGGTAGAAAGCCCACTAGGCACCGGGGATTGTTTTTTTTATATGTAGGGGTGGCGTTTTCCCGAAATGGGCATGCCAATGTCCCCATCCCCCAAAAACAATTGACACAGTCTTCCTGCCTCCCCCGGGAGGCAGAGTGGGCAATAGCCCCTGATCTGCCCCGGGGGGGGGCATAAAGCCCACTAGGCACCAGGGATTATGTTTTTTTTTTTATACGTAGGGGTGGGGACTGCCCAGAATGGGCATGCTAATGCCCCCACACCTACAAAAGTCTTTCTACTACTCCGGAAGGCAGATTGGGGCAATAGCCCCTTATCTGCCTCTATGGTGGGGGGCAGAAAGCCCCCTAGGAACCAGGGATATGTTTATGGGCATGTCAGGGAGAAGCCCCATAGGCACGGGTCTCTCCCATTTTTTTTTAGGCACACATTTTGGCTGTTTTAGTGATATTTTTAGTCTCATCTACCCCCAAGCGGGGTCCTGAAAACCACTAGAAACCAGGGAGAGGTTGTGTGTGTGCGAACTGGAGTATGGCTGACGATCTGCGTGTACTGACCTTTGGCTGGCATTTTGCTGGCAGTGTGTGTGGGCGTGCACTTGGCTAATGGTGTGTGTGGACTCGCGCTTGATGACGGTGTGTGTAGATTGGCGCTTGCCTGGTGGTGTGTGTGGAGTGGCACTTGGCTGGCAGTGTACGTGGACTGGCGCTTGGCTGACGGTGTGCATGGATGGTGCTTGGCTGGTGGTGTGCGGGGATGGTGGTGTGCGTGTACTGACTCTTGGTTGGCGGTGTGGCTTGCATGGATCCCCCAGCGTTTTCTTACCCAGAATCCCCGCAAACCTCCAATTTACTTACAAAGTCACATTTTCCTCACATTTCTATGTGGGTAAGTTGTAAGATCACAGCGCAGGCACAAATTTCCTACCACCCAGCGTTCCTCTTAGACTGTTGAGAAAAATGATACCTCACTTGTGTGGGTGCCCAAAGTAGCGTCAGCCTAAGAACGTTAAACAAACTGCCATTTTGGACCCGCCTTAGGCCCCCCTCAATCTCCACACGTTTTTGGCCCTTCCATGTCATAAGCAATTGGCCCATCCACACAAGTAAGGTATCATTTTTATTGGGAGACTGAGGGGAACATAGGAAATTTGTGCCATGCAGTGACCCACAACTTTCCCACACAGATATTAGAAGAAAATGTGACTTTTTAGTTAAATTTGAGGTTTGCAGTGGAATCTGGGAAGGAAAATGTTGAGGGATCAATGCAAGCCACACCTCCTCGGACTCCCACAGGTGTCTAGTTTTCAGAAATGTCTGTTTTTTTTTAGGTTCCCCCCCATGATGTCTGCAAGCCTGAGACCAAAAATACAGGTGTCCACACATCCAATGTGATGTCTTTCAGCTAAATTTGAGGTTTACAGGGGATTCTGGTAGGAAAATGTTGGGGGATCCACGCAAGCCATACCTCCCTAGACTGCCCGGGTATCTAGTTTTCAGAAATGTCTGGATTTGGTAGGTTTTCCTAGATGGCCGCCGAGCCCGGGGCCAAAAACCCAGGTGACCCCCCCCCCCTTGCAAAACCAGGTCGTTTTGTGATAGGTAATTTTAATGTCTCCACAATACGTTTTGGGCCCTTCCCTGCCGCGGGCACTTGGCCCACCCACACAAGTGAGGTTTCATTTTTATTGGGAGACTTTGGGGAATGCTGGGTGGGTGTAAGTTTGCGGATCCACGCAGATTCCAGAACTTTCCATCACAGAAATGTGAGGAAAATGTTTTTTTAAATCTTTTACAAAGTTTGAGGTTTTCAAGGGATTCTGGGTATCAGAACCTGGTGAGAGCCACACAACTCACCCCTCCTGGATTCCCTTGGGTGTCTAGTTTTAAAAAATGTATAGGTTTGCTAGGTTTCCCTAGGTGCCGGCTGAGCTAGGGTTCAAAATCCACAGCTAGGCACATTGCAAAAAAGGGTCAGTTTTCACTGGAAAAATGTGATGTGTCCACGTTGCGTTTTGGGCCGTTTCCTGTCGCGGGCACTAGGCCTACCCACACAAGTGAGGTGCCATTTTGATTGGGAGACTTTGGGGAATGCGGGGTTGGGTGGAAGCTTGTGGATCCACGCAGATTCCAGAACTTTCCATCACAGAAATGTGAGAAAATGTGATTTTTTCTTTTTACATAGTTTGAGGTTTGCAAGGGATTCTGGCTAACAGAACCTGGTGAGAGCCACACAACTCACCTTATCCTGGACTCCCCTGGGTGTCTAGTTTTAAAAAATATATAGGTTTGCTAGGTTGCCCTAGGTGCAGGTTGAGCTAGGGTTCAAAATACAGCTAGGCACATTGCAAAAAATGGGTCAGTTTTCACTGGAAAAATGTGATGTGTCTACGTTGCTTTTTGGGCCGTTTCCTGTTGCGGGCACTAGACATACCCACATAAGTGAGATACCATTTTTATCGAGAGACTTTGGGAAATGTGGGATGCATGGAAGTTTGTGAATCCATGCAGATTCCAGAACTTTCCATCACAGAAATATGAGGAAAATGTGTTTTCTTTTTACAAAGTTTGAGGTTTGCAAGGGATTCTGGGTAACAGAACCTGGTGAGAGCCACACAACTCACCTTATCCTGGATTCCCCTGCGTGTCTAGTTTTTAAAAATAAATAGGTTTGCTAGGTTGCCCTAGGTGCCGGCTGAGCTAGGGTTCAAAATCCACAGCTAGGCACATTGCAAAAAAGGGTCAGTTTTCACTGGAAAAATGTGATGTGTCCACGTTGCGTTTTGGGCCGTTTCCTGTCGCGGGCACTAGGCCTACCCACACAAGTGAGGTGCCATTTTGATTGGGAGACTTTGGGGAATGCGAGGTTGGGTGGAAGCTTGTGGATCCACGCAGATTCCAGAACTTTCCATCACAGAAATGTGAGAAAATGTGATTTTTTCTTTTTACATAGTTTGAGGTTTGCAAGGGATTCTGGGTAACAGAACCTGGTGAGAGCCACACAACTCACCTTATCCTGGACTCCCCTGGGTGTCTAGTTTTAAAAAATATATAGGTTTGCTAGGTTGCCCTAGGTGCAGGTTGAGCTAGGGTTCAAAATCCACAGCTAGGCACATTGCAAAAAATGGGTCAGTTTTCACTGGAAAAATGTGATGTGTCTACGTTGCTTTTTGGGCCGTTTCCTGTTGCGGGCACTAGACATACCCACACAAGTGAGATACCATTTTTATCGAGAGACTTTGGGAAATGTGGGATGCATGGAAGTTTGTGAATCCATGCAGATTCCAGAACTTTCCATCACAGAAATATGAGGAAAATGTGTTTTCTTTTTACAAAGTTTGAGGTTTGCAAGGGATTCTGGGTAACAGAACCTGGTGAGAGCCACACAACTCACCTTATCCTGGATTCCCCTGGGTGTCTAGTTTTTAAAAATATATAGGTTTGCTAGGTTGCCCTAGGTGCCGACTGAGCTAGGGTTCAAAATCCACAGCTAGGCACATTGCAAAAAAGGGTCAGTTTTCACTGGAAAAATGTGATGTGTCCACGTTGCGTTTTGGGCCATTTCCTGTCGCGGGCACTAGGCCTACCCACACAAGTGAGGTGCCATTTTGATTGGGAGACTTTGGGGAATGCAAGGTTGGGTGGAAGCTTGTGGATCCACGCAGATTCCAGAACTTTCCATCACAGAAATGTGAGAAAATTTCTTTTTTTCTTTTTACATAGTTTGAGGATTGCAAGGGATTCTGGGTAACAAAACCTGGTGAGAGCCATACAAGTCACCCCATCCTGGATTCCCCTGGGTTTTTACATAGTTTGAGGTTTGCAAGGGATTCTGGGTAACAGAACCTGGTGAGAGCCATACAAGTCACCCCATCCTGGATTCCCCTGGGTGTCTAGTTTTCAAAAATGTACAGGTTTGCTAGGTTTCTTCAGGTGCCTGCTGAGCTAAGGTCCCAAATCCACAGCTAGGCACTTTGCGAAAAAGAGTCAGTTTTCACTAGAAAAATGTGATGTGTCCATGTTGCGTTTCGGGCCATTTCCTGTCGCAGGCACTAGGCCTACCCACACAAGTGAGGTACCATTTTTATTGGGAGACTTAGGGGAACACAGAATTGTAGAACAACTGATATTGTCTATTGACCTTCTATGCATTTCTGCCTTCCAAATGTAGGACAATGTGTAAAAAATAAGTCACTTTGAAAAATGTCCTATAATTCACATGCTAGTATGGGTACCCTCAATTTCGGGGATGTGCAAATAACTTCTGCTTCTAAACTGTATGTTTTGTTCCGATTTCGGAAATACATAGGTGTTCTTGATACCTATTTTTCACTCTTTATATTTTACCAAATTAACTTCTATATACCCGGTACATAGTGAAAAACCATTACAAAACGCAGCTCAGTTATTGGCTCTGGGTTCCTCGGGTTTTTGGTGAACCTACAAGTCCTATATATCCCCATAGCCAGAAGGGTACAGCAGATGTAACGGTGTATTGCTTTAAAAAATCTGGCATACTTAGAAGAAGTTACAGGTGAAAACGTTGGCACAAATGGTTGTTTTTTTCAACTCATTTTCAATATTTCTTATTTTCAACTGTTCTTCTATAAAAAAACTTGAAGGATCTACACAAATGACCCCTTGCTGAATTCAGAATTTTGTCTACTTCTCAGAAATGTATAGCTTTTCGGGATCTATTATGGCTTTCACACCCATTTCTACCACTAACTGAAAGGAGGTTTAAAGCACAAAAAGTAGCAAAAATAGGCTATGTCCCAGTAAAGTGCCAAAACTGTGTAGAAAATTTTGTTTTCTGACAAACGTCTGCCTGTCCCTGAAAGCTGGGAAGATGGTGATTTCAGCACCACAAACCCTTTGTGATGCCATTTGCAGGGAAAAAGCCAGATGCTCTCTTCTGCAGCACTTTTTCTCCATTCCCCCCCCCCCCAAAATATATTTCGCTGTATTTTGGCAAATTTCTGGGTCCCCTCTAGGGGAATCCACAAACCCTGGAAACCTTTAAAATCCCAATGATGTTGGAAGAAAATGATGCAAATTTGGCATGGATACCTTATGTGGACAAAAAGTTACACAGGCCTAAGTGCGAACTACCCCAAATAGCCAAAAAAAGGCTTAGCACGGGGAGGCCTAGCAGCGAAAGGGTTAACAAATGCTTCAACTTGCTTCCATCCTAATTTACTTTTTACCCATGATTTTACACACCGGCAGGTTCCTTTGATCCGGTTGCTTGACCCACTCCGCGTTCCAAACTGTCGCTAACGCCACTTGTTAGAAATGGAGGTCTCTAGTTGGCAGAGGTATGCACCTTTGTCCAAGTATGGACCTTTGTTTCTAGTCACGGTAAGGGAGTTACGCACTTTAGATAACCCCTGCTCATCCCCTTGGTAGCTTGGCATGAGCAGACAGGCTTATCCCAAAGGTAATGTGCGAAGTATTTGTACTCAAAACACACTGTAACACAGTGAGAACACCACAAATGAACACCACACCAGTTTAGAAAAACAAAGTATCTTTATCTAAACCAAAGAAGAACAAAATGACAAAAATCCCAAAACAGGTATCAAATTATGACTTTAGAACAGTTATTTCAAAAATAGAACTCGTAGAAGCAAAATAGCTCAAACTGGGGCTATTATGATGTCGTGACAGGCATAAATCCAAAGTAAGGCACTGACTGCGAAGTGTGCGGCTTTCGGAACGGAGTCACACGGACCCCTAAACAACAGTACCTTTGAAAATGAAGTCTATATACGATGCACGGCGTCGTGGAGGTTTGGTGTCAGTGCTGAGATCGAGGCCGGTTCCCTGGTTGTCACAAGGAGGCGAGGCTTTGAATCCAGGACAGAGGAAGTTAGGTGGCGGCGGTGAGGCATCAGTTACGGTGAGGTGATGCAAAGTCGAAGAGTTTGTGAAGTCCCCCTCGCCAGTTATCGGCTCCTCAAAAAACGGGATGCAGGTGGTGACGGCATTGGTGTGAGCGCTGGTGTCGGGAAGGCTGATAACTGCAGGCATCGGCAGGCGTCGAATGGCATTGGAGCTGCGGTGCAGGCAGGGCGGTGCGTCGTGCACTTCACAAGCAGTGCCTCTGGCTACTGTGAAGGTCACGGAATCGCTGATGGCGTCGGAGATGGTTTTCCTGCGTTGCAGCACCAACCACACAATTCTCTGGGCCCAGGAACTGGTATTGCCATCCTTTTGAAAGCAGGAGTCCACAGAGGAGTCCAGGTGCTGGTCAGTGGGTTTCAGGTGAAGTCTTTGTGTCCCTGAGACTTCAGAACCGGAGGCCAGCACACACAAGCCCTTGGAGATTCCTCTTCAAGCAGGTTCACAGCAAAGTTCCAGTATTTGTCCTATCCTTGGCAAAAGCAGCAACTGCAGGCCAGCCCAGCAAAGCACACACAGCGATGGGGCAGTACTCCTTCTTAAAGCTCTTCAGCTCTTCTCCTTGGCAGAGGTTCCTCTTGAGTCCAGAAGTGATCTAACTCTCTGGGGTTTAAGGTCCAATACTTATACCCCATTTTCTCTTTGTTGTCTTTGTGGCAAGGGTCTCTGAGCTCAGTCCAAACCAGGTCTGTCCTTTCTGGCCCAGCTTCACTACAGGAGGTGAAGACAGCATTGTGCAGAGGAGAAACTGCCCATTCAGGTGCTAGTGAAAACTCCTCCCACCACTCTAAATGCAGACCAGGCCTATTCAGCCCAACTATAAGTCACCCAGGAAAGGCAGGACACACCTCAACTCCACTTGTGGCTGTCTACAGTAAATGCACACCCCCAGCCCCCCTCACTCCAAAATCTGACAGTCAATACACAAACTAGCAGAGGCACACAGAATGGTTAAACAAGAAAATGCCTACTTTCTAAAAGTGGCATTTTCAAACACACAATTTAAAAACCATTTTCCTACAAAGATGTGTTATTGCTTTCTGAGTTCAGAGAGCCTAAACGTTATTTCTCCATCTGGTCCCAATGGAAAGTTATACTTGTAAGATGTTTCAAAGTAACTCCCATGTTAGCCTATGGGACAGATAGTCTCAATAGTGAAAAATGAAATTGGCAGTATTTCATTATCAGGACATGTCCAATACACCAGCACATGTCCTACCTTTTACATACACTGCACCCTGCCCATGGGGGTACCTTGGGCCTACCTGAGAGGTGACTTACATGCAAGAAAAGGGAAGGTTAGGGCCTGGCAAGTGGGTGCACTTGCCAGGTCGACATGGCAGTTACAACCTGCGCATGCAGACAGTGCAGTGACAGGTCTGAGATACTTTTACAGGGCTACTCATGTGGGTGGCACAACCAGTGCTGCAAGCCCACTAGTAGCATTTGATTTACAAGCCCAGGCACACTCAGTGCACTTTGCCAGGGACTTACCAGTAATCAAATGTGCCAATCATGGATAACCAATCATGATACCAATTTCCCTAGGGAGCACTTGCACTTTGACACCGATCAGCAGTGGCAAAGTGCCCAAAGCATCTTAACCAGCAAAAACGAAATCCAGCATAACATCAAAAATACAGGAGGTGGAGGCAAAAAGTCAGGGGAAACCACACCAAGGATGCCAGTTCTAACACCACTGATCTATATTGTTGTATTACTCTATGCCGTCTGGATATAAGTATATAATGTTGTATTGTTTTCATTCCCTCTGTATATACTCTGTTAACCCTCACAAAGCCTTGTATTAGTTCTATTGAATCTGTTAACAAGACCTGTAAAGCACTCTGATACCTTCAGGTCTAGCTATTGCTATATAAAACTAATAACTGAATGAATAAATAAATGAAAGCAATTCTTTGGTTTTACTGTAAAATCGAAGAAGCGGTGAGACGCTCTCTAATGGACCATCAGCGACATCCTTTGTGACTCATATTATGGCTGTGGCAGCGGCAATGCTGAAGGCACAGAAACCTTGGACTGCCTGGGTGCAAAAACTGAAGGGCACAAATTGCTCTGACACACTTAACGTTTTTCACAGTGTATGGGGGTCATTAACATTATTTCCTGTTCAAGACAGTCAGGCTTTATCTGGTGGTCCAGATCAGGAAAAGATTACATAAAAACCTCTCCCCTCATTAACGGCGAATGGTCTGATGTCCATTGACTGACAGACCAATGTCTGTGCAGCATTTGGTCAAAGGTTGCTGTCAGCATAGGTGCCACCGTCAGAAACATGGTGGCTCCCCTGACTGGGGGAACCGTGAGTTTAGCAGACAGGGGGGCATATTTGGAAGGGCACTGAGCCACACCAATGTCACTTTTAACAATGTTCTTGTTGTGCAATGTCCTGCTCCATATTTACAAAGTGGCGTTAAGCTACGTTTTGTGGCTTAACGCTGCTTTGTAAATATGGTGCACTTTCACGCAGGTATCTGCATGAAAGAGGCATTCAATTGGTGTTGCTGTGAGGTGTAAATCTGAGGCAGCGCCAAAAACTAACGACATGCAATAGCAGGTGTTAGAATGGCGCAACGAGGAGAAATACTTTTATTTCTCCTCTTTTTTGCAAAACACCATGAATAATTGTTTATGTGTAGGAAAGTGTCCCTTCGTGCACATAAACAATCACTAAATAATGACGATTTGCTACTTCTATTGCCATTATTGATACAATAATTCCCTATAATGCAGGCACCCTTGTACTATGGTGCAAGGGTGCCTGCATTGGCGCTAGGCAGCTAAATTTAGGGCCAGCGCTAGGGAAAACATGGGTGCGCCGTATTGTTGTAAAGACGGCGCATCCCTGTGTTTTGGAAATGAAGTGCGGCGCTGCCAAATGTGGCGCAGATCCACGCTCCGACATTTCATTGTACATATGCCCCAGGGTTTTCTGCCACATTTGTGGCAGAGAGCCCTGTGCTAGAAATTCTAAATAAGCCCCAGAGTTCACAAACTTGAGACATTGTGGTTTACTGTGCACTAGTGATATACGATAGACCTATATATTTAAAGAGTATATACTTGCAGAAGGATACACAAGCCGATTTTGGCTGTTCTTAGAACTGTTGAGCATTTTCTCAGTGTAACATAACTATGGAAATACAGCCAACAGATGTTACGCGAAAGTTCATGAATCAGAATATATATCCCTAGAGGCCTAGGGAGTACAAACAGTGAATCCCTTTTGAAATGTTCGTTCTGTGGTGCCTGGCCGGCTGACATGGTTTCAAATAAGCCTGTTGGATAGATTCATCCATTTCAAGGTTGCCAGCAATCATTCATTACCAGATTGAAGTCATAAAACAGAGTATTCATCAAAATATTCTGTTGTCACTGCTTAATGGATGCAATTCTCAATGGTACAAATGGATTTCTAGCCAGTTCTTCAAGTTCCACCTAAAAATTGTTCGGACACCCTAAATAGTGTACATTTATGTTATGATTGGGTTTCCTAGTAGAAACAACAGACCGAGCTTAGTGCCAGAACACTTTACATGGATGCAGCAAGCAACCTCGCCCTCTACATTTTCAGATCAATCACCATGAATGTATAAGTGACATAGATGCTAGAGTAAGGCAGGGTGGAGGGGTTTATGGGGAAGGCCATTTGGGAGTCGACCCTTTAGGATGGTAAGAGATGTTCTTAAAGGTGTTTCAAAACCTCTTTCAACGATATCTAATTTGTAAGTACTTATACCCTCATTATGAGTGTACTGGTAAATTATGATCCTTGCGCGAACACAGAATCACAACTATCGGTATTGCAATGTCAATTGCACCTGGTAATTACCGGGTATGGAAAACATAGTACCCCACATAAATGCAGGCAGTTCAAGCCTGTTGGATCTTAAAGAGGGGAAATGACCAGGAGATATCAAGATATGCAGATTGTGGTGCATCAGGCGCCAAGGTTCGCATGTTAAGCCCAGGGCTTTAAGTGGGATGAAAAAACTGGGGGGGTCTCCCAAAGGGGCGTGGCCAATGTAATTAAGGGCGTGGCTTAAAACAAGCAAGCTAAAAATCTGTGCTTAGCCTAGTGCGCCGCCCAACTTGTATTTTGCTGTTTCTGTCACTGCATCCAGATATATGATACAACAAGTAACATTACACCTACAACAAGTCAGGACTGTTGGCTTTGTCAATGGTCGTTAGTTGCATCAGATAAATAAGCAGCAACTATGGCTTGTATATAAGATTGAAAAAGCTTCCACTTAAAGCCCTGGTGACACCACGACAATGTTGCTGCTCCTGAGTTTCAAAAAGAAAAGGGAAATCCAGAGAGAAAATGACTCTCTTTAAAGGATTTCCCTTCCCCTACCACGCTCACCTGGCATGACGTCATGCCGTAACTTCTCCACTAGTGAGAAGTGAGCAGTGTGAGCAGCGTACATCGATGTGCCTGCTGTCACTGAAGTTAGGAAAAATCGGACCACCTGTGCCAGGGCACAAAACAGAGCCCGATAGCGACCCGTTTCGAAGCCACCTTTAAAAAACTGCCGGTGCTCAGCACCGGTGAGACCCGGCCCACTTAAAGCCCTGGTTAAGCCCCATTTTAAGGGGAAAATTTGTAATAGGCGATAATGATCGCACTGGTTGTATTCTGAACACATCAGTGTTGGGTTTTATCCTGTGCGATTACTGTACCAAATACTGGGCCTCTGGTAATGTGGGCCTATTTATAGTCTAATTTTGGAATGCCTGACTGCTGTGAAGATTAGATGATCACAAAAGCATGTTTTCAGAAAATGATATTTTGATGAATGTGTACAATGGTATATTTTTACAATATTATATGGAGATAGATGTACGTGTACAAAATAAGTTTACCGACGTAAAATAAAAAGCTTGTCTTTGGGGACAAACTATAAATAATAAAGTGACAAGGGTAATATTTGAGGACAAAAGTATTTTTTTTTATTACTAAAAACATCAATTTGATATATGGGGAAAAAAGTGTATTTTAGCGAGCTGATTTTGAGAATAGAAAATATTTCTTTCTGAGAACACTATGAGGCATATTCTCAAGGACTCCTCGCCGATTTAGCGGCACTTTTCTGCCACGAAAGTGGCGATAGATTTATCGCCCAATTCACAAGCCTGCGCTAACAACCGACATCGTCAGTTTACCTGCGATAGCTGCCGCTAAAAACATTGCCAAGGCTGACAGCGACAACTAACGCTAATCATATGCAGAGTAGGCGTTCCCATGCAAAAACTCACGATAACACCACTACGCGATATTCTCAACGACCAGCCAGATCGGCGATGCGGTCCAAAAACAGGCGATAAGGCACGTTAGCAGCAGGGACTTAAGACCTGCTTTTTTCTGGTCTTAAGTAGGACGAAAACCTGCAGTATAAAGGGAGCCAAGCCCAGAGCCATATCTGAAGACCAACAGATGCCATGGAGCCACTAATCATGCAGCTTGGAGACCCAAGAGGGCCACAACACCCACCCCCAGGACCACCCGCACCCCCAGGACCACCCCCCCGAACTACCACCAAGGCAGCACAGAACAAGACAGCTGGTCCTCCGGGGGGTTTGTGGGGTTCTGGTTGGCCTCTGTAGTTGCTCCAGCTTCCTTCATGGTGCTTCTCAGTTGTTTGGGTTTTGTTTTTCTTTCTTTCTTTTTTTTTTTGCAGCTTTTATGGTGATTTTTCTCGCCTGACGTGGGAATAACAAGCCTGGCGCTGCTTATCGCTGTTATTTTTATCGCTGTTGGGCCCATCGCCACTTTTTTCACGTTCGGGTTTTCTTTTTTTATCGGCGTCCCGGTAATTTTAACGCGGATATTTGACGCATTATCGGGAAACTATCGCCTGTTGCCGGCGTGTTGAGAATACGCCGTTAACACGGCGTTAGTTTCCCGCGATAGACGGCGTTATGTAAAATTGCGTTAAACTAGGTTGGCGATAATTATCGCCCGTTCTTGAGAATATCCCTGTATATGTTGATGTTATGAGAGCATTTCCTTGTTGCCAGAGTACTGCTGTTGTGATTATATAGTGACTCTGAAGAACCCGACTATTTTATAAGAAACCCTTTCTAACGTGTGGAAAACTGTAATTGTTGTATCTAATTTCTTTAGACAATTGTGCTTTAAATGCACCTTTAGAGTTTGGGCGCTAGTCCATTGCTATTTCTGCTTTTCAGCTCAGTCCAGTTCAGAGTGCGATCCCTTTGCCACATACAGTAGTGCATTTGAACTTCTGTAGTTTAGGTTCAATGCTTGTTTCAAAGGAAAACAATTTTTTGCATTATCATTGTTTGCCCATGCATGACGAAATCACACCACGCTTGGTTTGGCAAACCATTTGAGAGTATAATAGTGTGCTAATTCGGTGCAGAACAGTCCAATAGTTCAAACGTTTTATAGGGGATCTCAAATCATTTTTACTTACCAATACAATGAGATTTCACACAGGCGATTTTTCTCTGCCTCAAAATTGTGGAACAAATGGTCACCAAATGCGTATTTCATTGCTGTCTTCATCATTCTGTGCCTTTTTTGTTTGGTGTAAAGATTTTCAGATTTTTGAGAGACAAGGTAAAATATGAGCATCCAGGGCGTCTGCCAAATAATTATATATTTTTTTTAAAGTTTGCGAACACCGGACTATGAATTCACTGACAATGGTACCACAGATCGCATGTACCCACTTCTGCACCTGATTCCCAATTGGGAAAAGGGTGGACTAGCTTTTGCCAGCTGACCCACTCCTCTGTTGCCTGAAGCATTTTGTGGGCAATGCAGGTGCAGTTTACCTGACAACCATCATGCACCCACAATGCCACACAGCCACCATTTACCAATGCTCTCCAGTGTCACTCCAAGAATTTAGTCATACAATTATACATTATTTACAAATGTATAAACCTGATCAATGATTTTCTCAAGCATGTCTCATTTTCAAATCTCCGCGCAAACGAAGAACACGGCCATTTATTGCCGATCTTCAAGAGAGATTCCAACCGGACAGTGGAATTTTTCACAAATAAGCAATTAAAGCCCACCACTAAAACCAAGAATCTATCTATGAATATTACCTATGATTCACGAATTTTGGTCATCAATCTCGGTGCTTCCATTCAAGAGCGATCTAATTTGAAATTGGCTTGATGACGTTTAACAAATGAATTGATTGAGAGACGATACACGAGTTTTCTCTTTTGCACGTACTTAGACTCCCTCCAGGATTGGAAGAGTCTTTCAGAATTGGCTGCCCACAGTCCTTACACCAATCCTGAGGAAGACCCGCAGTGATGTTCATTTATTCACGCATACCTTTGGGTCGAAACGTCGACGCTTCATTCATCTGTCCATTTCCCGAGTCTCCTCACCCTTTTACTAAGAGGAAGGCGGTTCAAAGGGTGTTGTTAGAACCTATGTACTTGAAAAGGGACAGACCTACACCTTGTATATATATCTGTGCATCCGAATTTATGTCTATTTTTTGTTTAAATCTCAGAAGCACTTTGTCACATTCCTTCACCAAAGTCACTCTTTTTTTTTGTTTGCTCTAGCATTTGTGTATGTGACAGCCATTTACAAATGTAGCCATTATAAGTAAAATGTATTTTTTCAAAAATCGATCTTTAGTTTGTGGTGCGTTTTGACTCTTGTCACCGTCTAAAATAATTAAGAGACTATTCCTTGACATTGTGTGTCATTTAGGTTAGATACACTTTATTATTAATTAAGTTTTGCTAAACAATTGTCTTACCCAACTGAACTTACTGTAGATTATATTGTTCATACCCACGTTCTGAGGGACACAGGGTTTACCCCATTATCTTTAATGGTAATTTTCAACTTTGTCAATTAATAATAAGGGTGGGTGTTATGGTTGGCTTACTAGGATGAGGTTGTGATTTGAGGTAAAAGTTGGTTCTTAACTTGTGAATCTCATGACTTATTGTTTTTCATGCTTAAACCACTGTTAACATATTAGTCAACCTTACCTCCATTTATACTTATTTCTTTTAGGAAAAGAAAGTTATGCAATGACATTGCCCACCACATGCATGATAAATACAGACCTGCCTAATGGAAAAAAAATCCCAGTGCGAGGAGGGCGAGGGGCTTCATACAGGGAACTGTTTGACAGGTAGTTCTGACACCCCCAATACCCCCTCTCGCCAAACAAACACAGCTTGCTTACACTTCTACCGATATCCTGGTGTGTTTTTACACCCTTAATGGACATCAGCTGCTTAGAGCGGCCAAAAACGAGCTGGAAACTCTCTTACAGCCGTAGTTTCCAGCTCACTTTTTCTGCCACCATATGATATCAGCTGTTCACCAGTGACCACGTGAAGGGAGGCGATGTTGTGTGATACACTGTGGCACCCTCGTGTGAATTGGCTGGTCTGTAAATACACCGATAACCGTGATATTTGTTATTTTCTCCTCCAAAGCAGACTTTTCTAAGGAAGTGTCACTTATTAATTTCTGGGTAACTTTATTACACTTCCTTTTTTTTAACTATGGAGTTTAAAGGTTGGGGTTCTTAAATCTACTACATTGATTAGAGGTGTATGTCTCCAGTATTTTGTTCTGATGACATTTATGTCTTTTCATTACTGAGGTCAACCAACATGCTCTCTTTAGGGCCTTGATGGCCATTCTCATATGCATAATTTTAAACGTTTTCAAACCGGAAGTATAGGTTAAAAAGTTTGAGGAAATACTTTCTCTGGTTCTCATTGACAAAGGTTTGATAGAAGTCAGAAATCTGTGCCTCATAAATGTCTGCCTTTCTGACTTTTCACTGATTGGCAGGATTATATTGATAACTTTGACTTCTGTCTCTTTCAGGAGACATGGGCGAGGGAGCCATTATATAAAGTGGGCTATAGAACTTTCAGCATAGAAGCACGGCAGCTAGGCAAAGGCAGACCGTCATGCGGGCTACTAATTTGGGTAAGAAATCACATAAATGCAGCTATAGAATTGGTACTAACTAACTCGAATGATATCCTGGGCCTAAAATTGAGTTTTCCAAATAGGTCGCAGATGCTCATTTTTAATATATATATAAGACCAAGGGAGCGTTCGAAAGAATCATCAATAATCCAACAATTGGAAGAAATCCTCGATTCTATTGTACTAAATGGGCCCATTATAGTTGGGGGAGATTTTAATTGTTGCTACGAACCGTTATCAGGATTTGATACTATCCTTGAGGAAGAAGATCTCACAATGGGGATCCCGCCACTTCGAGTGGAAAAAATGGTGGGGTGCTCTGTTTTTGCAATGCAAATATTTCACTTCACCATAGAGAAAGGCCTAAGATCTTGTAATGGCAGATCTCCTTCGGATCTCGAATGTGCAAATACTTTCTCAAGAGGTAACTCTGTGTCCCGAATAGATTACATCATGATAAGTGTAGCTCACTGGGCTTATGTAAAGGATTTCAAAGTCGATGACAGAAGAGAAAGTGACCACTTCCCACTGTGCCTAGACTTGGTGGGAAAATGGTTTCTGACACACTCGTCTCCACAATTCGAAATGTGTGATGAGGTCATAGCGCCCTTAGTAAGTAATAACAGAAGGACAGTAAAATGGCCAGTCCTAGTTGACCAAGTTGAACCCCTAACTAAAATATATAATATTTTTAGTGATCTTCTAGTTTCTTTTTTAAATTCAAGTACTGAAAATTTTTACTATAACCCAGATTCATCAAAAGCTGATAGAAGATATAAGACCTTATTTAACTAAACCACAATCAGGGAAAACCAATTGCAAGGTTGAAATTAGATCATCTAATTCCTGGTTCAATAAAGAATGTGTAGTGGCCAAACAACGCCTCATTAAGGCGATCCAATCTAAAGAGATAGCTGTGATCAGACATGAAAGAAATGTATATAATAAAATACTGAAAGTAGCCCGAAGAAATTGGGAAGATGCTAGCTGGGAGGACCTGATAGTAGCAGCAAAGGCTGGTGATCAGGCCATGTTTTGGCGGATTATAGCCCATGGTAGTAAAATAAACACTCCGGCCCATGACTACCATTTAGATCCCTCCACATGGGAAAGTCACTTTGCAAATTTGTATGCACTTCCAAAATTGGTAGATAAAGCTCCTGTAGTAAGTGCCGAGGGACTGTTGACCCTAAAGGAAGTTGGGCATTTACACTTTAGTATAGAAGATACCACACTAGCGATAGCGGCTATCAAGCCATCTAAAGCTCCAGGACCCGACAAGATACCCGGGGATCTTTTAAACACGAACCTGAGGTGTGGGCGCCATATATAAATAATCTATGTAACGCAATTGCCAGGGGTCAACCAATTCCAGACTCTTGGAAGGGTGCGGAAATCGTTCCGATTTATAAGAAGGGCAGCAGAGACGATCCCGCTAATTATAGACCCATAAGTCTGATAGACATACTACAAAAGTCTATGCCAAGCAAATTTTGGATAAGCTGAACGATTGGATGAATGATAATGAGGTTCTTTCACCTTGCCAGGCGGGCTTTAGAAAGAAAACTAGTATGATAGATCAAGTGTTTAGATTTGTAACTATAGCCTGGAAATACACAAAGTTGAGACCTGGTCATCTATACGTCACCTTTGTCGACCTAAAGGCCGCATTTGATTCAATTCCTAGGGACCTATTATGGTCAAATTTGTTGCAGCAGGGAGTACCTAAGGAGATTTTGACTCAATTGATTAGGCTCCATGAGGGTAATTTTGCAAAAGTCCGTTGGGGTAAAAGGGGGAACTCACGGAGGAGATACCAGTCAAGAGAGGGGTGCGCCAAGGATGTGTCCTGGCGCCAACCTTGTTTCTTATATACGTTAACGACATGGTCCAGTTCCTCCAAAAATCACAACATGATTCCCCAAAATTGGGAGGGGTTCACATTTGCGCACTTACTTTCGCAGATGATACTATTCTCCTATCCCAAACCCCAAAGGGCCTGCAAAACCTTTTAAATTCACTAAATGAATATTGTATATTAAAAGGTCTGGAAATCAACCCCGTTAAAACAAAATATATGGCTATAAAACCTCATAAATGTTTTAAAAACAACATAGTATTGAATGGAGTGGTCATAGAGCGTGTCTCTAATTTCATTTATCTAGGGGTAACTATTGATTCAAAACTTTCATGGAACCCTCAGATAATGAAATCAAAATCAATTTTATTGCAAAACTCTGCTCCAATTATAAAGAAACAGTATGCGACCATGACAAAGGCAATATCACCAGCCCTGGAAGTTTACAAGTCCAGAGCGCAAACCGCAGCCCTATATGGTTCAGAGTTGTGGGGTGGGGAAAATCTTTCCGCTCTAACTGTGGGGGAAAATAAGGTTTTAAGAAGATTTGTGGCACTTTCCCAAAATACTCCTCTGATTCCATTAATATATGACCTGGGTATAAAACGGCTTGAACATAAGGCAATTTGGATGACTTTCTCATACTGGATTAGAATCTGGACCACCGATGAACTAGTAACATATAGACAAGCATTGAGTGAGTTACTGGCACTTGACACTCATACTACTTTTCCATGGTTGGCACACATTCGCAAGTGGCTCTTTAACCTAGGTCTGAGCAGATTTTGGGAAAGCCCAGGCCTGCTGAGACCTGATTCAAAGCGGGAAATTAAAACCATTTATTGGAATTTCATTTGGCATAGAGTCACTTTAAATAGTACATCAGGAATACTTACAACTCAATTCCTGATGTTTAAAGCAAATCCTCACTTTGAACCATTTTTGGATGACATCGAACCCCAATTAGCAAAAATTTTATACCTGAAATTCAGGTATGGTACGTTGCAGATAAAAACTTTTACATCAAAATGGGGGCAATACAAGAATGGAGATGAAGATTCTAAATGTACGTTGTGCCATTTGGGTGCCAGGGAGGATATTGCCCATGTTTTATTCTTCTATCCTAAATACACAAACCCTAGAAGAAAATGGATAAAACCCATAGGCAGAAGCTTGAATGTTAGAAAATGTAATGATATGCTGCGCATACTAAAAACTGATTCCTCAAAACTTTTTGTCTTCGGCGTTAGCAGATTTTTACTGACTACAAATTTTATAAGAAGGAAAGAAGGTCTAAAATTCTAAAGACATTTTATACTATTTTTAAATAGGGGTCTCCTTAGGTACTATGACCTTGGTATTATGATGTGTATTTTAAATTGTGGATTGTTGAATGTATATTTTATTGAGCCTTAATTATAATTAATTGCTCAGCATTATTGAAGTTTTGCCTATATTTTTAATCCCGTACTTATTAATATGTAGTACACGCAAATTTGCACATTGCACATGATACATTGCGAAACATTTTAAAGGTTAACCAAAGTTTTTTAATTGTGTAAAGGCAGTATATGTTATAAAATCGTACTAGCATATAATGTATATAATGTAAATAATATGATGAAAAATCTTTAATAGCTGTTTTTAATAAGGTCGAACAAATTTGCACTTGACACTTTATAGAATTAAATACTAAATACTATATATAATGAATTAAACAAAAATCTTTGTGACTAAAATAACTAAAAATCTCCAAATATATGAAGCACATTGATACATGGTTTTGCTGCTGCTAACTGTAAATATTATTAGGATCAATGCATTTTATGTGTTTGATTTACTAATGTTTTTGTGTTTTAACTATGCTTTAATGATTCTGTGAATCGAATAAAGTTTTTGATGATGATGATGATGACTTTTCAGAGAGACTTAAAAATATCCTCGTTTTTGCTTGGAAATCTGCACAAGTCATAGATCCCCATGCATACCGTTATTTCTCCATACAGCTTATCCCGGTTGTATGTCTGGCACGGCTTGGCATGATAAACAGTCTGCTTGAGTGTACCTGGCAGAACTCTGCACTTGCAAATTGTTTTGCTTTACTTTGTTCCCACATGGAAACTTTTTTGACTCTCTCTCTTTTACCTTTCTTACCCCCATTAGATATACAATCCTAACTTTTAGGTTGAGCCTGAGCCAGCTTGCAAGCGCTGCTCTGGCGATGATCTGTTGTAGTTCAGTATGGGAAAGAAGCCCCGCCCACTCCCCCGCCCTTATTTTTCACTGGCTTGTGTCTTTGTCCTTTGTAAATGCTGGTGTCTGATTCCTTAATAGGCTTCTTAGTCCCTCCTTAGTGCCGTCAATGTCGTCATTTGTAACCTCCCATGGCCACTGGCCCCTTTACTTGGTTGTAGCACGGTACATGTACTATTTCCTTTATACAGTTTTTCCTATGTTAGGCACGACGACGTGCTTCCGACGTCACCGCCGTTCGTCAGTGCTTGTTTGCTTAACCTACTGAATTCCGGGAGTTATTGTCCTGGTTGCTTCCCTTGAATTAACACACCTATACACGGTAATTTGTAAAAAGAAAAGGCCAGTCCCGGAGCTTTGTGTCCATGGTTACAATGAGGCATCAGGTCACCTTACATTTACAGAGATAAGAGACACAGAGTTCAGACAGACATGCTTTGCATCGAGGTCAGACAAGCTTCCCTCGTCTCTGGGCTAATCTCTCCATCTCTCCAAAACTCCTGCACATCCGCCCTCCCTCTTGAAATTTCGAGCAGCGTCTTCAAAGGGCCCTCCGCGGTCCACCGGCAGTAGAGACCCTGTGAAGCCAGCCATGCTCCCGGCCGACGCGCCTGAAGAGCAGCCGGTCAGCCCGGCCTTTGTTCCTTCACTCTGCCTGGCGGCTCGGCCAGGGTCTGATGACGACGGGCACTGAAGAAGAAAGCCAAAAATTAACATTTCTTTCTAGCCAGGCAGTAACTGATATGGTAAAAAGAACGTTTTTTTTAAAACTGGAATATGCAGGAGTTCTGAGGCGCGCGGCCTATATGCGCAGTTGTCTCTTTGTCAAGCCTGCTTCAGAACCGAGGTCTCCACAGGTTCCCAAACCAGGACAAGGCGCCATGAGGACGGGCACTCAGAGCTGTCCTCTTGTCAGTCAAACTGAATAACCTTTCTAATAGGCACGCCCCTCTCCCTCATTCCTTTTTAGATCGAGCCTAGCGGCAGTGCCTTCTGTGGACACAGTGCATACAGGGACCGCCGAGATTCCTGTGTTTGCCCTCGTGAACATGGGGTATGGATTCTGGACAAAAAAGGTGTGCTCTTTCTAGACCTGTGGAGACTAGAAGCAATTTTACTGGCGCTGCAGAAGCTTAGGCACCTGTGGGCATCAGATGCTGAGACACCACCCGTGCCTCTTTCTTCCTCCAGAGCGGCACTCTGTGCTTGGTACTAATATACAGAACATAGCACCTCCAGCCCACCAGATGTGACCAGCGAGGCTTTGGCATTTTCTTGTACACCCCTCGTCAAAAGAAAACAACGCCTTGCTTCACTAATTTGCTTACGTTTTGGGACATTCTCTTCACTCCAACATCTCCGGCCACGAGGTGCTGGCCAATGCCTGCGTATTCACCAGTAAAGTACTTAACTCAGCCCACCTGGAGGGCATTGGTCTCTCTGAAATACACCTGAAGCTGTGGCCACTGGACCGTGCATCCACGGGAGCATTTCACTAGCCCAATCACACCGCATTACATTCAGTTTTAAGGGTTCCATTTTGTCTGTTTGGTTATCAAACCTGGAACGAAAAAGCACGCTAGATACCACTCAGCGAGAACTACGAAGAAAGGCCCAGCGTTATAAAAGGAATGCAAATCTATTCTGCTTGGCATTGATTTTATGTGGCTAGCCTAAGGCACTGCAATACTGTGTAACATCCAGATCAAATTTGCACAGGTGTCACGTGACACATTCAGCTGGCATGGCCTTTTAGTTCCTAGACAGTAGATAGTACTTTTCGTTCTGAAGCCCTTACATACTATACGTACCAGAATGGAACAAAAACATAGGACTGGCCGAGGGTGACGCGCATGGCATTAATGAATTCAGTCGGGAATGGCTGGGGCAGTCTTCTTGTTCCAAGCTAAACAAAAACAAAGGTTTCCAAGTAATCAAGGAGCGGTTCCAATTAATGGAAACTCCAACCTCCTTCCACTGCAGGTTGCATTCTGGGACTTGCAGTTCACAGTTTAGGCATTCGAATCCTGGCCTGCAAATTGCTGATGGTTAAAATGCCATGACAGGCTGAAGGTGTCACACATGTGACACTGGACCACTAGGCGGTACACAGATTTTGTTGCTGACCTTTTTAATTTACACCTCATAATCTTGCCAATGTTTGTTCCGTTCCTTATTAAACAAGCAGCATAAATGTGGGCAAATCTGTTTCATTCCCTTTTTCACAAGTTATGCATGGATCGAAATTTGTCTGTGCTAAAATGCATATTACACACCAGAGTCGTTTTATAAACAGCTGTGTCATATGTTTATTGCATTACTTTCTCCATTTTGCCCTAATGGCCGGCAGCAAAGTCTGATTGCAAAAAATCACCAATGAGCTATTGTACAAGATACAAAAGTGGGCAGATAAACCTGACAATGCTTCAATCCATGGCGGCACAGCACCCAGGAAAATGTGCTGCATAACTAACCACTTATAAGGTCCCAAAGGCGAGACCTATTGGCTATGCCAATGCTTGTTATTTATATGTCGCACGTTGGCCGAAGTTTTACCTGACAGGGTAGATTTTTTATTTAAGATCGAATAGACACTTTTTAAGTACTTTCCTAAAACTCAGATGGGCAGATTTACAAGCCCCTTGCGACACTTCTGCGCCGCCGTTGGATCACTTTTGTGACGCAGCAGCGGCATAAAAATGCGGCCAATTTACAACGTGACTCATCTAGGGAGATGCATCAAGCTGTAAAGCCCTGCATCACATTATACCTGTGTCAGGTATAATGTATGCAAGGTGGGCGTTCCCACTCAGGAAAGACTCGTAAAAGTGACGCAGTGAAATCTACAAGATTTCACTGCGTCACTTCTAGGACGCCACTGCGTCAAAACCTTACGCCTGCTTGAAGCAGGCGTAAGGAGTGACGCAGTGTAGGTGGAATAGGCCTCAAAATGCATTGCTGGAGTTGCGTCGTGCTTGCGACACGACTCCAGCAATGCGTGACTTTTGCCCCAACAGATGCGTCAGAATTTCTGACGCATCTGTCAATCCTTGTGCCATGGTGCGCCATATTGTAAATACGGCGCATCCATGGTGGCGCACGGGTTTCTCAGGGTGGCGCAGGGAAAGTGACGCATCTCTACAGATGCGTCACTTTCTTGTAAATCTGCCCCAGAATGTCTTGGATCTGAGCTTCCGAGGGAAGGCATGCCACCCTGAAAGCTCTATCGCGTACCCTGGCTTTTTTTTTTGTTGGGACCTGCAGTGCAAACCGGAATCTTGAATACAGCAGGTGAGAGGCACGGGCCAGGGTAAATGTATGCACTGATAAAAAGGCTACGAAAACATGAACGATTCATACATGCCAACATTTTGAAGCTGGTAAGTGGGCGATTTTGAAAAACAAATCGAGGGGAATTTATTTTCCTCATTGACTTACATTGAAGCAGAGGAGATTTTAGGTGGGAGTCACTTCAAATAATAATAATTATGGGCTTAAAAATTGAGTCTCCGCCGTATTCGGGTCCGTTGGCATGTATATATTATACGTAGAGATTTAAACACTCATTTAGCCAAAAGGAGCTAGGGTAACTTATTTATGACTGATTAAATATGGTAATATTTTCCAAAGCCTGTGGAAATTCTGAACCTGCTGCCATCTTCCCATCAAATAACAGGCAGTGTTCCTTCTCTTTTCTCAGTCTGGAAAAGTAGGGCCGGCATTAGCTCTGGTGGAGTGCAGTGTGACAATCTTTTTTGGTGCCTCCCTCCCCATGACCTCCTTCTCCACGGATTTCCTCGCTACCATCCTTCAACAGTGCCCCTCATCTCTTCATAGCCCCTCTCTCACATGCATTTAATTTGCTTTATAGCACTACTCTTATCAGTGTAGGGTTTCTGAGCACTCTACATCATACTCACATTATACAGAGACAATGACACATAAGTGTGTAAATCAGTCTATAGGAAATGTTACATAAAACAATGAGGATTACAAGGTGTAGCAATCACATGTCATCCATACTAGTAGGCACTATATTTTAAGAGGGTTTGGTCTGGAGAAGAACAAAAGCAGGATTTAAAACACACCACAGTGGTAGGGATTGGCTTTACTAATAAGAATGTATTTCTACCCAAATTAACCCATTTCAGCAACATTAGGATAACGAAAGACTGGGGAAAAAAACATAATATTCTAAACTATACCATGCAGTATGCGTTCATCTCTTTGATGACAGTTCATAGGTCATTGTGCTATAGTAGGATTGTAACTTATTTAACTGCAAGCAACAAAAGGATCTATGTAACAAAAGCAGTAACCCACTGAGCTATCCACATAAAATACAGCTCTGTGATTTTTATGGTACACGTTCTTTGAAGCAGGCATTTTAACCCTCTGCGCTACCATATGATGAGTCAAAACTACCACTAGACAAAACTCTAATGTGTCTGGTGCTAGCAGAAAGCTTTGTTCCGCTTTTGTTGCTGGGGGCCGATATTGCAGCTATGCTGCAAAACTGGCCCCCGGTAACAAAAAATGCCCCGATCCTGGAAGCCACTATGGCCAGTCTGGCCCTGAATGTGGGTCATTTCAATGCTAAACATTTTTTCGATTTTGCCACTATGTCTTTATCCAGGGAAAGCAGCTTCGGAAATTCACTATCTGGGAAAAAACATTTAAAACACCTCCGGGGCATAATACAGGGAGGGGGGAGGCAAGACTCTGGAGGAATTGCAATTTTTCCAGAACAAGAAACTTAAAATCTTATTTTGTCACCTGGCTCTGAGCCACTTTTAAGGCAGAGTTCACAAAATTAAGATACTGCATTTTAAAGTTCAGATGCAGCATCTTAATGTGATTTAGAGATAATCGTCAGATGAACATATGTCAAGTGTGTGCTAGCTGGAGAATACACATGTTATTTTGGGTTATTCTCAGAAATGCTGAGAATTCTGGAAGTGTAATGTAAACAGAGAAATACAGCCAGCAAATGTTTCAAGAATGTTGATAATTTAGGATATTTATCCCCAGTGGCATAGGAAGTACAAACTGTAAATCCCTTTTGAAATGTTAGATCTGTGATGCCTGGCAGAGCAACATTTCGTAATCATGTCTATTGGATGGATTCATACTTTCCAAGGCTGCCAACAATTACTCATCTCAAGAATGAATACACAACATTGCTTCTTTATTAGGTGTCATGTTCTGCTGTTGTTTTCTTAATGTTTATAGCGATCAACAGGGCAAATCGGTTTCTAGACACTTCTTCCACTCAAAAATGTTCAGCGTTTGCTCTCCCCAATGCCAATGCATTATGCGTTTTGTATAGATGGGTTTCCTGGTAAAACTAAATTCTCAATTAGAGGTCATAATAAGAATCAGTCAATAAAACTTTATTCGACCAAAAAAATGAGCATAAAATAATACAAAGATTTGTAAAACATTCAGTTAAAACAAGTTAAAATACAGTCGTTATTTAAGCATGCAATTCAAAATCAGGTATGATACCCAGTTCTAAGAAAAGATAAGCATATCAAGGTAGGTCTATATTTATTACAGGACCACAACAATATACAATCAAGGGATGCAGATTAAGAACAAATATGGCCAATTCAAGATTTGGTAATTACCAGAACCCTAAACTCTTTCCTAATCCTTAAAGAGTGGTGAATGAAGCCAATAATAGCGTGACAGATGGGTTCAGATTTTAAAAATTGTAGCAGTTTATGGCTCTGTCGAGCCGATCTACAATTAGTAGATCATAAAATAGGACGTAGGAATTGGACTCTCTTGACTGTAAAAAAAACTGCAAATAAACATAAAATGGTGGGGGGGCGTGGCCAACCGCCGAGAGGAATGGCCGCATTCGGAAGTTTCTCTCGCCATCCACCGACATATCCCTCGTAAATCTGATCCCTAGGGCAGGCAAGCGTGGTATTTAAAGGCTGCGCCCTGGGGGCTACCAAAAAAGCTGCCTACACTGGCCCTGACAGATTCTGCACCGGAGGTCGAGGCATGGCCTGCGAGGTGGGGTGGAGCCGCGGCCTCAGTTTGAACGCCGACGGCTGCTGTGGCATGGGCGGAGGGACGGGTCCAGAAGAAGCGCCTGCTCTCCCCACCACCATAGAAGTGTGCTACGCTGTGAGGCGCCCCCTCTAACTCACCGCTTTCAAGGTAGGGGCGCAAGGCATCTTGTGTGAGGCAGCCTCGGAAGCTGTGACGGCTGCTGTACTGCCAGGGGTTAAAGCTGCTTGGAACCAGTACCCTAGTGGTGGTGCGTTTTGGCCGCATTGGGGGCCCCTTGGTAAGGACAGCGCTTCCCCTGCATCACCCTCCAAGTTGTGGCCCACCGGGTCCAAAGGAGGCCCTGTTGGATAGTGGGGTTAGACGGTCCCTACATCTAAGCACCAGCACACGGTGAGGTACGCTGTTCCAATTGTCGGACGTTTAAGCCTGTGGAGTTTGGGGAGGCCAGGGGCGGGAAAACCGGCAGGCCACAGGGTGGGCATTGATTATCCCTTGGCAGGCGGTGGCGATTACCGAGGTGACCTCTCCTCCCTGGCCCCCGCCTCTGTCATACCCCGCAGCTGGTCGCTACCCTCACTTCCCTGGCTATATAACTGGAGGTAGAGGGCCCACAGCACTCATCAAACTAAACTTGAAAAATATGCACTACCCAAAGACCCCGTCTCTCTGACAGGTGCCCAAGAAACACAAACTCCTGCAGATCAGTTACCCCCGGAGGAAGAGTCCCTCACACTACACAACATAATGGCAGCAATTCAGGTGATCAGTACCTCTATGGAGCACAAAATTGACTCAGTGTCTACAGAGGTCACGCTAATCAGGGCAGACCTCTGCAATATGGGGAGGGCAGAATGACGAAAGTGGAGGACTCTATTGCCCCCCTCAAGGCAGATAATAAAACCTTGAAAACCCAGGTCAGTGAGATGCGTGCTGTTGCAAGGGCTCTGGAGGATCGAGTGGAAGACTTGGAGGGCCGCTCAAGGTGCAACAGTGTTTGTATTATTGGGGTCTCTGAGCACTCAGAAGGTCCGGCAGTGGACCTCTTTGTAGAAGACCTCATACTCAAGGTATTGCAACCCAGGGGCCTCTCCAACTATTTTTCAGTGGAACATGCCCATCGAATCCTGGGTATCCCACCCAAATTGAGTGCTCCTCCTCGCCCCATAATAGCTTGTATCTTTAACTACCGGGACTGTGATGTCCTATTGCAGGTGACTCGTAGTGCCCCACCAACAACCTATGAAAATGCCACCATTACCTTCTTTCCAGACTTCACACTAAAAGTCCAAAAAATTGAGACGCAGCTTTCTGGAAGTCAAAAGGGTCTTGAGAGAATGAGAGATAAAATACTCAATGATTTTTCTGGCGAAGCTCTGAATAGCGGCAGACGGTAAGACCTGGTACTTCACAAATCCTGGTGAAGCTTGGGATTGGCTTGCTGGCTGGAGGACTGTTGGAGGCTCTAAAGCAAGACCTAAATCGGGACATAGATGGCGAGAAACCTATGCATCCTAAAAACCAAAGGGACCATGAAGTTCTACCACACTGCTCTAACACCCACCAAGAACAAGCAACTTTATTTGTAGTGTCTCATGTTCCCGTTGACCGCAGCCCTGGAAGAACCATTCCTGAACGATGGTCAGATCTTCAACATCACTAGATTTCAATTCAACGAATGTACAGTTGGCTCTCCATTTACCCAATGCTGCTCTGTGGACAGTATGAGTGCAGAGAAGTAACTATGCACTGAGATGCAATTTTGGTACAATGTCTCCTTTTTTATGGGGTAGGGTGGTGGTGATCACTTGGCGGTCAAAGTCTCCTGTAGTTTGTATGATGTTATGGGGCGGCAGGCGCTATGCAAAGTTGGGGGGTGGGCAGTTCAAGGTCCATCATGGAGGGAGGCAGGGCGGGGGTACAACTTGAGGTTGTTGTTATGTCAGCATTTTTATTGTATGCTGCTGTTGATACATGATCCACTCCCCTTATGTAAGTGCTCCACCCTACATCTGTTCCCGCTTACAACTAGACAGCAAGACACATTACTCCAATCTCACATGCTTCCATGGCCAATCCAGTAGCACCATCAGTTATTAAATTGCTTTCCTGGAATGTCAATGGATTGGGAGATAAAATTAAATGCAGGGTTGTCCTACAATTCATTAAGAGACATTCCCCTGAAGTAGTCCTCCTCCAGGAGAAGCATCTTAAAGGGAACACATGTCATGCCTTAGACCAGTGGGGATATAAAATGGTGGCTCATGTGGGGTACACCATGGGCTCAAGAGGAGTGGGCATCCTAGTGTGCAAAACACTACCACTTACAGTCCAACACGTCCCACCAGATACTCAGGGTCACTATGTGGCGATCACTGGACTATGGGAGGGTACACCAATTAACATAATTTCTGTATATGCTCCTCCACAATTACATGATGTGTTTTCTGAATGAAGTGCCCTGCTTCTCTGCTTTTCAGAGGGTATATTATTGATCAGTGGTGTTCTTAATAATGCACTCAATGATGAAACTGATCGCTTGCCCCCCAGACTGACGGGGACTTCCCGTCAACCATTGGGTGACTTTCTATCGACTCTTGGTCTTATGGACCCATGGCACTCCCATAATCCGGCAGCACAACAAGGCACGTTCCATTCAGGGGTACATGGCAGTCTTTCCCGCATTGACTATATCCTTACATTGGCACAATACACCCCCCACTTTAATGAGGTCCGCCCTTTACCTAGGGGCATCTCGGATCATTCCCCAATATGGACGGTATATGGCCTCCCACAACAACAGGATTGCCGTGGAATAACACTCCATCCTTTGTAGATATTGTATTCGGTGGACTAGACGCAGACCCTCTAGGAGGCATATAAAATTGTTATAAAGGGACAGGGACTTTCATTGATTGCAGAACATAAGCAGGATAAGAGAGCACAAATGGATTCACCAGACTGTGAAATCGCAGAGTTAGAAGCCAACATTACTACTCAAATGGAACAGGACATCCATCACACACACTAAGCCTGAAGCAAAGGGAGTACAGGGACGTGGCATCTAATGCGGGAAATGCTAGACACCAGAGAACCCAGCATCACCTTTATGAAGTCGGAGACAGAGCGGGGAAACTCCTGGCATGGCTTGACAAAGGGGAGAGGGCAAACTGCTGGGTCCTAGAAATACACACCAACGACTACGAATGATTGCGAGGAAGACAGGAGGTGGCAAATTCTTTCGCCGCTTAATATGCCCAATTGTATTCCCTGGCTGCTACTACCATGGCAGGCAAATCTCGTGATTTGCTGGCTGATCTATGACTCCAGATCCTATCAAGCATAGACAAGGCACTTTTAGAGGAAGAGCTCACGGAAGAAGAAATAGTGCGGCAAACTGTGAGTTGAACCCAGGCAAAATAGCAGGCCCCAATTGGATCCCCATCGAACTTTATAAGGTAATGGCCTTAAAGATTGCCCTCTATCTGCTTAAAATGTACAAGGAAAGTGGCAACTCGGGCTCCCTCCCCACAGATCAATGGCTGGCCAATATAGTGGTCATCCATAAAAATGGAAAAACAGCTGAGAAGTGTGCCTCCTATAGGTCAATCTCATTGCTAAATGCCGAAGTCAAAATATTAGCTAAAATTCTGGCTTCCCACCTAATACAGGTAATTATGGCTCTTGTTCACCCTGATCAATCCGGCTTCATGCCAGGAAGGAACACCGCTGTAATCTGAGGCAGCTCCACAATGTCTTGGACCAAACTCCAGACTTGCAGGAAGATGCCCTTGTGGTTTCGCTTGATGCTAGGATGGCCTTTGACTCGGTTGAGTGGCCTTACATGCTTGAGGTGTTGAAAAAAATGGTACTTAGCCCGCGCTATGTGTGTGTTGGATAAAACTCCTATATACTGAACCATTGGCCCAAATAACAGTCAACAGAGGAGTGTTCCCTGCATTTAGACTCCATCGTGGCACCCGACAGGGTTGTCCACTCATGCCCTTTATATTGGCTCTTATTTTGGAGCCCCTTGCTGCCTGGATCAGACAAGATCCCCTGGTTCAAGGGCTCCACTGGGTGAATGACTGGGAAGATAGAATCTCACTTTATGCAGACGACATTCTGTTCTATGTTTCCAATCCAACATTCACACTAGATAGGATTATGCAAAGAATTGCCCAATCTGGTAACTATTCTGGCTACACTGGAGGAAGTCCCTAATATTTATCCTCCATGGAGATGTGCCGCATTTGCCCCGTGATTGTGAGGCTAGAATGGTCCGTAAAGGATTCCGATATTTGGCCATTTATGTGACCTCTGACTCTAACAGTTTCTGTGTTAACAATTTATTGCCACCGCTTGCATGCCTCAGGCAGGATGTTCAACACTGGATGGCGCTGCCCCTATCCTTACTTGTAGGGCTGCTCTATTCCAAATGATGGTTTTGCCTCGCTTTCTTTATGTGCTCCACAATACTCCCAATCCAGTTCCAATTTCGTAATTTAAAGAAATTGATACTGAGATCCGGGCACTGCTCTGGAATGGAGCCCCTCCACGA
The DNA here is from genome assembly GCA_963921515.1 of Calotriton arnoldi. Classification (NCBI taxonomy): domain Eukaryota; kingdom Metazoa; phylum Chordata; class Amphibia; order Caudata; family Salamandridae; genus Calotriton; species Calotriton arnoldi. The sequence goes on from CAWUFW010009144.1 coordinate 454,348, forward strand.
ATTGCCATTAAAAAATGGATGCAAGGTTAGTATGATGGTGGCATTGACATACCAGACATTCAAAAGTACTATTGGGCAGTGCAATTAACAGCAGTCAACTATTGGGTGCATCTTCCAACAACTGAACCTGCATTACGCATGGACAGGTTAGCAATGCACCCAGTGGTCCATCTTAGGGCTATATACGGGGGAATTCGCTACATAGCTTTTAAAGGCCCAACAGCAGTTACACTGAACAGTTGGCACACAACTCCCCAAGCACTTTGGTGGAGGGACAAACTAACCTAAGCCACCCCCTGTGGGACACAGCCAGTATCGGTACTCTAGGGACGCAGCCTGGTTTTGACAAGTGGGATCTTATTGGCCTCTCAAGGGTGGGGGACCTCTGGGTGCGGGGGGGAGTCATCTCTTTCTCGGGCTTGAAAGGTGAATATAAGTTACAATACACTGAAACCTACCAGCAGCCCTCATCCTCCTGGACCTATCAGCCGCCTTCGACACGGTCTGCCACCACACACTACGAACACGCCTTCACGATGCCGGGATCCAAGAGAAGGCCCTGGACTGGACCACATCCTTCCTTTCCGGCAGAACACAAAGCGTCCGCCTCGCCCCCTTCCGATCCAAGGCCACCAAGATCATCTGCGGCGTACCCCAAGGCTCCTCCCTCAGCCCAACGCTGTTCAACATCTACATGGCACCCCTCGCCCACGTAGCCCGACAGCACAACCTCAACATCATCTCCTACGCCGACGACACCCAGCTGATCCTCTCCCTCACCAAAGACCCTCACACCGCCAAAGCCCACCTCCACGAAGGAATGAAGGCCGTCGCCGAATGGATGAGGACCAGCCGCCTGAAGCTGAACTCGGACAAGACGGAGGTCCTCATCCTTGGTTCCAACCCTTCAGCCTGGGACGACTCCTGGTGGCCAACATCACTGGGAACAGCCCCGCCACCCACCGACCACGTACGCAACCTAGGGGTCATCCTCGACCCCACCCTCTCCATGACTAAGCAGGTCAACGCCGTTTCCTCATCCTGCTTCAACATCCTCCGAATGCTCCGCAGGATCTTCAAGTGGATCCCCACCGAAACAAGAAAAACAGTCACCCAGGCCCTCGTCACCAGCAGGCTGGACTACGGAAACGCCCTCTACGCAGGAACGATGGCTAAGCTCCTGAGACGGCTGCAACGCATCCAGAACGCCTCTGCACGTCTTATCCTCGACATCCCCCGACGCAGCCACATCACACCCCACCTGAGAGACCTGCACTGGCTCCCTGTCAACAAGAGGATAACCTTCAAGCTCCTCACCCACGCACACAAAGCACTCCACAACTCCGGACCAGCCTACCTCAACAGACGACTCAGCTTCTACACCCCCACCCGCCAGCTCCGCTCGACCAGCCTCGCCCTCGCCACAGTCCCCCGCATCCGGAAAACGACCGCCGGCGGCAGATCCTTCTCCCACCTCGCCGCCAAGACCTGGAACACCCTCCCCACCAACCTCCGACAGACCCAAGACCTACTGGTCTTCAGAAGACTCCTCAAGACCTGGCTCTTCGATCAGTAGCAGCACCACCCCCGTCTTCCCCCAGCGCCTTGAGACCCTCGCGGGTATGTAGTGCGCTTTATAAGTGACATGATTGATTGATTGATTGACCAGTATTTGCAGATAAGAAATGCATTACAGAAGGCACTGCCAGCTGATGAGGTACTTCCCGAGGCCTCCCCACTGGAACACAGGCTACTTGATACCTATATGCCTCGTAAAGCTATTTCATTCACTTATCAAAAAATTATTAACAATTCATCTGACACCCTGGTAAACCAACGGTCACAATGGGAGCGGGACCTGGAAGGTCTCGAAGAAGATGACTGGCCGGAGGCCTTGGCATCCCCGCGGAAGGTGGCCATACAGTCCAGATTCCGTTTAGTACAACTGAAAAAATTACATAGGTCCTATTATTCGTGCACTACCGTAGCCAAAATGGGCGGCGCCATGGATGCACAATGTCACAGAAACTGTGATCAAGTAGGTAACATTTTTCATATTCTACGAGTTACCCTGTGCTGGAACACTCTGGACAGCTGTAATCAACTGTACAAATAATGTGTGTGGTTGTAACGTGGAGCCTACTTCCAAGTAGTGCCTCCTTAATATTTGGGACACATCGTATTTAACCCACATGGAACTAATCTTGATAACTCTGGGACCCATGATAGTCAAGCGTAATATTGCACGCCTTTGGGGGCGGAGCTACCGCCACAATTGAGGGACTGGGCAAAGGATATGGACTGGTGCATGATCGCAGAAAAGGTGGTGTATGAAGGGAGGGGATGTCCCCAAAAATGAGTTAAGATATGGGCCAAATGTAACGAGTACAGAGGTAACCCCTACACATCTATTACAGGGACTGATGTGAATTTATCGCTCGCTAGTTAATCTGTCTCACTAGTAACCATTGGCTGGACGAGGGAGGGCGAAGAGGGGGACCAGAGACGCTTGTGCGATAATAGATCACTGTTTCTATCTGTATAAGGCATTACATGGCAGTGGACTGTTTTCTTTCATATTCATGTTTCTAACAATAAGCTAAACTGTAAAAAAAAAAAACCATAAAATGCAATGTGGATTACAAGCTGATGTTATCACAGGGACATCGGGGCAAAAACAGGAACCACCTGCCCTGCTGTCGGATGCGGCCAAAAAAATTAACAGAACACAGCCTGAGGCAAGTTAAATAAAATCTATGTTCCTGATTGGGAATCCATATTAAATAAGGTTCAACCCGCTCTACTGTGGTGATCTCCTTATGGTAACATACAGGGGCCGATTCCGATCTCGGTCGGAGGCGCACCCAATACCATTTGGTCGGGAAAAAAGCCATGCGAAAGCCTGTTTCCCGACCGATCCGTACAGCACACCGAACGAGTAAGTACGATGCGCACTACAGCACAGAATCCGGCCGAGCCGTACTCACCCAAACCAGGTCCTGTTCCCCGACTGAGGCGAATCCGGAAACGCCGAATCGAGTCGCACGGAAGGGAAAATGCAGCTCCGTCCGGCCGAACGAGTACGATGCGCTTTCCGTACGCGCCGAACCCGTCGCTACGCACGGCACGTCAAAGCATCCGGGAGAGGCGCACATAAGCTCCGATTCGCGCCACAACACGATCCACGGCTACGAGACGAACACGCCAGCGACGAGGACGAGGCGAAGCGACGAGGACGACGCGAGCGACGAGGACGACGCGAAGCAACGAGAAGGACGAACGACACGAACCAACCATGAATCCCTTCGTCCCGATCATACCAATATTCTACATTTACTACCGGAACAGGCACGGACGCGTACGGCGCAGAAGGTAACTCAGACACCAACCACAAAACACATACAACACGTACACGACACATCACACACACACAGAGGGATGCAGAATATACTTACACCAGCAACAGCAGCACCATAGGGGCGGGATGCCCAGCACCAATGCCACATATGCACACAGGGGCCTGAATGCGCACCACCACCCCTACCCATGGGGGGCAGGATGCCTACCACCACCCTGAGCCAGGGGGGGCTGGATGCCCACCACTACTACCACCCTCACCCAGGGGGGGCTGGATGCCTACCACCACCCTTAGCCAGGGGGGCTGGATGCCTACCACTACTACCACCCTCAGCCAGGGGGGCTGGATGCCTACCACTACTACCACCCTCAGCCAGGGGGCTGGATGCCTACCACCACCCTTAGCCAGGGGGCTGGATGCCTACCACTACTACCACCCTCAGCCAGGGGGGCTGGATGCCTACCACTACTACCACCCACACCCAGGGGGCTGGATGCCTACCACTACTACCACCCTTAGCCAGGGGGCTGGATGCCTACCACTACTACCACCCTGAGCCAGGGGGCTGGATGCCTACCACTACTACCACCCTTAGCCAGGGGGCTGGATGCCTACCACTACTACCACCCTCACCCAGGGGGCTGGATGCCTACTACTACTACCACCCTCAGCCAGGGGGGCTGGATGCCTACCACCACCCTTAGCCAGGGGGCTGGATGCCTACCACTACTACCACCCTCACCCAGGGGGCTGGATGCCTACCACTACTACCACCCTCACCCAGGGGGCTGGATGCCTACCACCACTACCACCCTCACCCAGGGGGCTGGATGCCTACCACCACCCTTAGCCAGGGGGCTGTCTGCCTACCACTACTACCACCCTCAGCCAGGGGTGGCTGGATGCCCACCACTACTACCACCCTCACCCAGGGGGGGCTGGATGCCTACCACCACCCTTAGCCAGGGGGGGCTGGATGCCTACCACTACTACTACCCTCAGCCAGGGGGGGCTGGATGCCTACCACTACTACCACCCTCAGCCAGGGGGGGCTGGATGCCTACCACCACCCTTAGCCAGGGGGGGCTGGATGCCTACCACCACCACCACCCTCAGCCAGGGGGCTGGATGCCTACCACTACTACCACCCACACCCGGGGGGCTGGATGCCTACCACTACTACCACCCTTAGCCAGGGGGCTGGATGCCTACCACTACTACCACCCTGAGCCAGGGGGGCTGGATGCCTACCACTACTACCACCCTTAGCCAGGGGGGCTGGATGCCTACCACTACTACCACCCTCACCCAGGGGGTGGATGCCTACCACTACTACCACCTTCAGCCAGGGGGGGCTGGATGCCTACCACCACCCTTAGCCAGGGGGGGCTGGATGCCTACCACTACTACCACCCTCACCCAGGGGGGACTGGATGCCTACCACTACTACCACCCTCACCCAGGGGGGCTGGATGCCTACCACCACCCTTAGCCAGGGGGGGCTGGATGCCTACCACTACTACCACCCTCAGCCAGGGGTGGCTGGATGCCTACCACTACTACCACCCTCAGCCAGGGGGGGCTGGATGCCAACCACTACTACCACCCCCACTCATAGGATGGACAATGCATGATACAACTAGCACACCACAACCTAGGGAATGCAAGAAGAAGACATCCCCCCAACACCATGAGAAGCGTGTGTAGACTGTGTCAAATGCCTACAACACCGAACATGACTTTGAACATACAATGTGACTCCCTAGCACATGTGCCACACATATATGTGTGTGGCACCCACAATGCAAGCAGGCCATGACCATTGTGGCAATGGGGTCCAAACCCCATCATCACAGTGACCAAAATGTAAGTGTGGGGTCCATAGCTGAAGCACATTTTGAACATTGTGGCAATGGGGTCTAAACCCCCATCACCACAGTGACCAAAATGTAAGTGTGGGGTCCATAGCTGAAGCACATTTTGAACATTGTGGCAATGGGGTCCAAACCCCCATCATCACAGTGACCAAAATGTAAGTGTGGGGTCCATAGCTGAAGCACATTTTGAACATTGTGGCAATGGGGTCTAAACCCCCGTCACCACAGTGACCAAAAGGTAAGTGTGGGGTCCATAGCTGAAGCACATTTTGAACATTGTGGCAATGGGGTCCAAACCCCCATCATCACAGTGACCAAAATGTAAGTGTGGGGTCCATAGCTGAAGCACATTTTGAACATTGTGGCAATGGGGTCTAAACCCCCATCACCACAGTGACCAAAATGTAAGTGTGGGGTCCATAGCTGAAGCACATTTTGAACATTGTGGCAATGGGGTCTAAACCCCCATCACCACAGTGACCAAAATGTAAGTGTGGGGTCCATAGCTGAAGCACATTTTGAACATTGTGGCAATGGGGTCTAAACCCCCATCACCACAGTGACCAAAAGGTAAGTGTTGACAAAGAAAGAGGTGCAACTGCCAAACTGCATGGATGATTCCTGGTCACAGAACAAAAAACACATCAGTGGCAAAGTAGTGTATGTGTCCCATTGCAACATAAATTGGGGGAGCCAAATACTGCAGTGCAAATAAGACATACCTTTGGCCATGTGCAGACAAACAACACCCATGGGGGCTGACACCGTCAACAATCATCAATGACACAATGACAGAAGTGACCATCCGAATGCAGACCCACATATTTGCACCAATGGGCACACAAATGCAGATACCCTGTGGAGACTGCAGATGTGAGGTGAACAGATACCATACCATGGCAGCAATGGGACACACAAACCATGATCATTGTGCTGACCGATGACCTAGGAGTCCCAGGGACAGCAGGGGAAACCCACAAAACTACATACAGCCAATGGCACACCCAAGATATGCCAATGCAGTGGTGCAGATGCACAAACACAAACAGGCAGACCCACACTGCACATCATACACAACAGGTGAGGGGGGGTGCCAGTGTCCCCAGGCAACCACACAACACATGAGGAGACCTGAATACCAATCATACAGATGTGCATACAGTGCCACACAAAGGTAACTCAGGAATCCAAATCCCCTATGTGGGCAAGCAGGCATTGTCAGATGAGAGGGAGCACAAATCACACATGTCACACAGGCACGTAGGGACAGCAACTGACACAGCAAGACACAGACACACCACAGCACCACCCCCAGGGCCCCCACAATGTGGTGACCCTGGGCTGCATTACAATCCCACTGTGATGACAAAGCTAAATGTGGTTCACACTGTGAACCACAGTCATGTGTCCTGAGCAACTAACTACCATCACACCTACACAAGCACAAATCAATCAGCATGGCCAGTAAGCCAAGGCCAACATGGAGGCAGGGGCCTAGCCGGGCAACAACTCTCATCTGCACACACTCAACACCACACACCTCGACCTCCAACAATGTGCAGCAGTGAAGTACACATGCACTGGTGACATTGCACATGCACCCATGACTATTCCAGGGTGGTGGGTGGGAACCAAGGTGCAGAAACACATCACACATGGCCACTCAACAAGACTCCTGAATGTCTGACACACTGCACACTACGCTGTACATGGACATGACGGCAATACCACACCAACCAATGGGATCCCATCCACAGTCACACACCAATGAAGAAGCCAAGGTCACCCACAAAGAACACACATAGACAACAACCAACATTGCAGCCCGGACCCTGAGGAGTGCCAGCAGTCACACACACAACGTGTCACAATCACTGAAAGATAACACAAACTGGAAATCACATGACAGGGGCAAACAACAAGTGCCAAGGGGAAACCTGACTGTGACCCATCTGCGTCTGCACACAAACTCAGCCCTGACAGCAAACACACCTATGGGTGACACCCTGATGACCAGTAATGTGCCATGCACCCACATCACAGAGAACCCAGGGAGAAGACTTTGGGGGAACATAGGTCAACTCAGCTAGCATCACAAACAGGTACAACACTAGGGATCACAGCATGCACAGCTAAACGGAAGTGAACACACAGACATGCACATACAACACACACCTTGGGCGCAGGCAATGTCACAGGAGTACACACTGCCATGAGGGGACTCCACTCCTGTGTGAGGAAAGCTGTGCCATATGTTGCCTCAGTAGGGCCCCATCATGTCAGCTGAGCACTTGGTCACACAATCAACAATTAGCACCAAATGAGGGCTCCCGTAACATCAGCCTGGTCATGGAAGTGCCAACGGAATCATCAGCACAGATCCAACACACTTGTATAGCAATGTTGCACTGACAACACAGATGAGTCCTTCCCCATTGATGCCCAAACCTGCATGTCCACTGGAGATGGCCACACGGTCAGGGAAGTAGACGAATTGAACAATGGCAGGCACAACAGATGTGCAGGGGTGGAAGCCACAGATGAGAAATAGCCAATCTAAGTAGGAAATCCCATTGCCAAATACTGAACACATGACACCCTCAGATGCTGCTATGGATGACATGGATACACCACAGGATAGGACACATTCCCCCTGGACCACATGGGTTCCTGCACAGTAACACTTCATTATCATGAGACCAAATATCACCATCACTGCAGCAAGGGCATGGTTAGCATCATCAACATCATGTACATCAGAAGCAAAAGCACTAGAGAACAGAAAGTTGCTTTATTCAGCATATGTGGCATTAAAAGTAGAAGTCCGGTAGAAAATTAACAAAGGCCAATGGCCAGTCCATCAACAAAGTCACAAGTGGGTGACAGTGGCAGATGCCACCCTACACATGCCTGCACAAAACCAGGGACAATCCACTAGGAGGGGCAACCGGGGGGTAGGCCAGGCACCGCAGGGACAGGATCAGGGCTCACCAGGAGGAAGCAGGGAAGGGGTGGTGGGTGCTGGAGAGCCACTGACAACTGCAGTGGAGGTGTCTGACATGGTGTGTGCCGGCACAACTGGGGGGCATGACTCAGATGTTGTGGGTGCCGGCACGACTGCAGTGGACCCTGCAGATGGAGTGGACAGGTCCGCCACTGCAGTGCCCAAGTCAGACAGGGTGGTAGTGGACTCCACTGCAGTGCCTACCACCAGGGGAGGAGAATGGGGAACAGGCAAGGTGGGCTGGACAGAGGGGGAGGACACCCTCACCACATCAGTGGCACAGACAAGCGCAGCGGGGGTGTGGTGCCGGGAGAGCAAGTGCCAGGGGAGAAGGCCGGATCCTCTTGGGGATGGTATATCTGTGGGTGGGGGAACCTGGGGCAGGGTGTGGTGGGGGCACCTGTGGAGTGGGGGCCTGAGGGATGGAGGAAGGAGACCTGGTGCTTGAGCTGCAGGGCGGCGGCGGGGTCTTGCTCTTACCACTCCGGGGGGACTTGCGGGTGTGGGCCTCAGTCTGTCTGCGCCTGGGGAGGGTGTCCGGGGGCGAGGGGCACTCTGCTCCGTGTGGGGGGCTTCCTCTTCCCCCTGGATGCTGGAGCAGCTGGATCGGAGGGGAAGAGGCCGAGGTCACTGAGGAAGAGGCGCTGGGTCTTTGGGGTTGCAGGTGAGGCAAGGGAGGGTGTTTTGGAGGGAGAGGCAACTGAGGACTGCGCAGTGCCCGTGGATGCGTGTGTGTGTGACCAGGGCCCCATCCCCTGTGAGTCTGGTTTCAGTCCCCTGACTGTGCGTGCGTGTGCGTTTTGTTTGTGGCGTGTGTGTCTGTGTGCTGGACGTGTGTGTGCTGGTGTGTGCCTGTGCCGGTGTGTGTGTGCTTGGGACGGGTAAGGTGCTGGGGAGTGTGGATGGAGCAGAGGCAGGAGGGGTGAGGGACTGTCTGAGGAGGGACACTGCTGCCGTCAGGGAGGAGTCCATGGACCTATTGCCCCTCTGTAGGTCAGACATGCCCGATGAGATGCCCTCCATGAACGACACCAGCTGAGTCAACAGAGCGGTGTGCGCATGGAGGACACTCAGCATGGCTGTCTGCCCTACATGGAGCTGGCGAAGGAGGTACACAGACTCCTCACTCAGGGCAGCAGGGGACACAGGGGCAGGGGGTGCGGTGCCTGGCCCAAAGGAGACACGCTCCCGAACATGGGAGCCTCCACGGACCTGGGGAATGGGAGCCGATGGGAGGGCGGTGGTGGTGCTGGTGGTGGCGGGGACAGCAACACTAGCTGGGGTGTGGTGGCTGCTGACACCCGCCTCCATAAGGGAGTCATCCTCCGAGTTGCTCTGGTCCTCAGCTGAGGTGGATGGTGCTGAGGACTCCTCGGTGTGGCTCCCCTCGCCCTCCGTGCCACTGGGTCCCTCCGACCACTCCTCGGCTGCTGACCCAGTCTGGCTCTCTGGCTCCTCCTGGTCCGTGGAGCTGTCCCCTTCCGTGGCCGTGGATGTATCTGCAAACAATGGGGAAACAGACAGACATCAGTCACCTGCACCAAACGCACACACCACTGTGAGCACAGCACATTACAGAGCAAGCCCTGGCATCATTAGTTGTACATTGCTAAAAGTGCCCTGACTGAACAGGAGAAGCCAATTGTCAGTCTGATGCCAAGCATGGCACTCACATCCCACATGGCCTTGCACCCATCTGTCTGGTGTCTGTTGGATTGCAACACCCCAGTGTTGACACATGCACCAAGTACACAGTAGTTGGACAGTGCAGAGGACACGGTGTGGCATGTGGACATGCACACATCACAGCTCTTGCCACTGAGTCAGTACAGGTTTCCGGATGAAAGGGATGCCCAGAGTCAAATAGGAAATGCATGTGATGCATACCAGCGACAGACACCATGATGCACCCATGTCCTGATAGCCATCGCCACAATGGTGTGCATGTAGCACATGTCACTCCCCTGCAGGATCACCAATAAGTAGACACATGCCATGGCAGAGGCATGACTGCTAAGTCATACATCACTGTCTCAGTGATGTATGACTTGGCAGCCAGACAACAACACTATGCACTGTGTCACAATAGTAGGTCATGGGGAATGCAAGTCCTGGAGCTGCACAAGTGCACATGTACATCCCCCACACAACACATCATCTTAACCCTCATCTGTCCAGGTCATACCTATTGGACATATGGGAGACCTGTGACACTACCCTCTGAACCTGAGCCCCTCACAATCTGCTGTGAATCGGGAACAGCTGCCTGAACTTCACATTCGCATACCCCAGTCTGCACGGGCAGCTGATCAAACACCTATGTGACACACAAGTATCGTCTCCTATGGTCACATCTCCAGGGGCATGCTGAGCCCCTACCAAGAAACACCCCAGCAGTCCTGGCAACTAATCCACAGCACACTGACACAGAGGCAGACACCTGAGGGGTCAAATCACTGCGCACAATGTGTCAGCTGATACACGGGAGTGGGAGTACAGAGTGCATTGCATGGCCTGGAGTAGGCATGACTGTCCTGCTCCACATGAATGAGGGATGAGCCCTGGACAGTGGATAGCTGGCTATGTATGTGTGACACACGTAATCTGCACACTCCTGGGGCCCAAACATTGTTCCCACCCGCTGCATGGGCGTGTGCCACATACCCCAGGCACATGTGGTGGCTCAGCACAGCAAGTGGACCGCATATCAAAGCAACACGCAGATTACATGTCAGAACACAGGCGTAGTGTGAACAATGGACCCACCCATGATGCCCACAACAGAGTTAGGGAAACAGATGCTGTCCCCCACCTTTAGTGAAGCAAACTGCAAGGACACAGTCCCAAGTGACACAATTCCCTGAATGTAAGGGCCACACCTGGGTATCAGATGAGCAGTGGGCAGTGCACAATAGAGGGACATGGCTCCTGGACAACATGACTGCTGCACTGTGGCAGTTGAACCAGGCCAGAGGAGGGCACACAGCATGTAATACAGAGTTCACAGTGCAGTCTTTGACTCACCCCTCCTTGCTGCTGTCTGGCCTTCAGCTGCCCATCCAGGTCTGGAAACACCACCGCCAGGATCTGGAGCATGTGGGGGTCAGGGTCCGTGTTCCGCCCCTCCTGCGAGGAGGTGACAGCTTCAGCTGGACCCGTGCAATCCTCCGGGTCCAGCCCCGAAGGTCCTGCCACCTCTTCTGGCAGTTGCGGATCCGGCGCTTGTAGACCCCCACGGACCGGACAGCCCGGACGATGTCCTTCCAGATCTCCTGCTTCCGATGGGCATTAACCTGTCAGGATGACAAAGTGAAAAGGCCATTACTACACATGCAACATATCCGTGCATGACACAGTTGTATATACATGTCTCAATCACAGGGGCACATGATGTACACAGGCAGTGCAAAGCTGCCCATGGACAGTTTGCCAGACGTCACTACATGGGATCATTGCATGGGAAGTAAAACCTTGTTCAAATGCACTGTCACTGCACCATACCTGTCCAGTGCATGTCACTACACACTATGGGGGGTGACAACTACTCAGTGAGCCTGCTAGCCAGTGGCATGCAGACCTTCTGCCTTGCTAGTCAGACAATATGCACATTCAGAAAGGCAGTGCACAGAACACTCACCTGCTCTCCTGGTGTCCCATACAGCTTGCTGAACTGTGGAAGTAGGCTGTCCAGCAGGGCCTGGTTCTCCTCAAGGCTGAAGGCTGGGGCTCTCTCCACAGTACGTGCCATTGCAGGGTCCAGAGGGGCAGAGACAGCAGCAGTGCAGTGGCAGATGTCGTCCTGGAGCATGTAGTGCAGGCAAGTGAGCTCTCAGGGGAACAGCCAGCAATATATATGTGCTGGAGAGGCAGATACTGTCCCTTGTGTCCAAAGTGATAGGTCCAAGTCGTTTGCATCTTCTGAATCTGGCCAATCCATGGAATAGCAGCACCAAAACACGCCCACAGCATCCTTCAAATCTTCAACTTCATGACATACATGATTTTGCAACATTGTTGTGGGTGACCAACTGAATTTCCAGCAGCCGACTCGTTCGAAATTCGAAAACGCGTCCGTTGCCAGGCAAGCCCATTGTCAATGGGTGCGCACCGATCGGCCATTGCGGTACAACGCGTACAGGGGTACAACGCGTACCCGCACACATTGCATGCAATGGGCCGGCCGGGGGCACCGATCGGTCCATTGCGGTACAACGCGTACAGGGGTACAACGCGTACCCGCACACATTGCATGCAATGGGCCGGCCGGGGGCACCGATCGGTCCATTGCGGTACAACGCGTACAGGGGTACAACGCGTACCCGCACACATTGCATGCAATGGGCCGGCCGGGGGCACCGATCGGTCCATTGCAGTACAACGCGTACAGGGGTACAACGCGTACAGGGGTACAACGCGTACCCGCACACATTGAATGCAATGGGCCGGCCGGGGGCACCGATCGGTCCATTGCGGTACAACGCGTACAGGGGTACAACGCGTACAGGGGTACAACGCGTACCCGCACACATTGCATGCAATGGGCCGGCCGGGCGCACCGATTGGTCCATTGCGGTACAACGCGTACAGGGGTACAACGCGTACCCGCACACATTGCATGCAATGGGCCGGCCGGGGGCACCGATCGGTCCATTGCAGTACAACGCGTACAGGGGTACAACGCGTACCCGCACACATTGCATGCAATGGGCCGGCCGGGGGCACCGATCGGTCCATTGCAGTACAACGCGTACAGGGGTACAACGCGTACAGGGTACAACGCGTACCCGCACACATTGAATGCAATGGGCCGGCCGGGGGCACCGATCGGTCCATTGCGGTACAACGCGTACAGGGGTACAACGCGTACAGGGGTACAACGCGTACCCGCACACATTGCATGCAATGGGCCGGCCGGGGGCACCGATCGGTCCATTGCGGTACAACGCGTACAGGGGTACAACGCGTACCCGCACACATTGATTGCAATGGGCCGGCCGGGGGCACCGATCGGTCCATTGCGGTACAACGCATCACTGTACATGTGACTGGCATACGTCAGCATGCCTGTCTCAGATGGACATATGCCAGCCACAGATAGCTCCCAGGGAGTGAGGGGCACACCTACATCACGACAGCCTGCCCAAACTTTATCATAAGGCATGTAAGGCTGCATTTCCTATTGTGTGTATGTTGGTGTACATGTTGTCCTCTGGGTGTCACCTGTGGGCAGCCACCCCCAGGCTGTGCACGTGTTCATGGGGACAGGATCCTGGGTGTTACGTGTACATGACCACTGTGATGTGCAACTGTTCATATCTGTGCATGTGCCATGGTCACATTTCACGGTGGTGTATGTGTATGTCATGTCACATACCCCGTGAGTCCCATGTGGGACGGTATGTTTGAGCCAGGGTGTCCCAGTGGCACAATTGTGATGGTCCTCCACAGTCTTTGTGCATGTAGTGTTTACAATGTCTCTGATTTCATGTGCACAATGGGAGACAGTCTCCACATCCACGGTGTGTGTGCATGGACTTTGATGTTGTGCGTGTGTGTGTCACAGACGTCCATGTCTGTCCTGCCGTGGCAAGTGGGACCACTACCTGTGGGGGTCATGGTTGTTTTGCTGTGGTGTATACATGATACTCCATGTAATGCCAGTGTCCATGTGGCAATACAGGGTCCCTGGGAATGTACCTGTCGTTGAGCTGTGGTGCCTGAGGCACATCTGTCCTCACATGTCACTGTGGGGGGTGATTGTGACACGGCAGCAGGAGATGGGAACTGTGACATGGCCTCATGATATCCAATGGGCCAACCTGGGACTAATTGATGCCACCTGTTGGACCGTGTTGACAGATGTTGGCCATGTATGTACCATACATGTCCTTACGGAACTGCACACTTCATGTAGTTGTGCCTCATAATGATGTATGTTGGGATATTGAGTGTGTTCAATGCCGCATATGTGGGGTGACTGTCAATCTTGCTTACTTCTCCTCTGCACTGCAGGGCTCCTGCTGTCCATCGACCATTCCCAGACCTGGCAACGATGGTGGAACGGGACAGCATCCGACGGTACCGCTTCACCAGGCAGCTGATTGAGGATTTGGCAGTGCAGTTGTCCCCACATTTGCAGCCTGGCCGGCCGTATCCTACAGCGCTGACCCCCAAGGTGAAGGTGATGGCAGCCCTACACTTCTTTGCCACCGGTACCTTCCAACATACTGTTGCGACTGCTGGTGGGAGGTCACAGACCATGTTGAGCCGTGTGCTCCGTGATGTTTTGGCGGCAATGTTGCTATTCCTGAACCGGTACATCTATTTCCCTAGACTGCGATGACTCACTGACGTGAAGAGTGACTTTTATGCCCTGGGGAGGATGCCGCATGTCATTGGATCCATTGATGGGACACATGTGGCTTTGGTACCACCACAGGCCCAGGAGCAGGCCTACAGGAACCGCAAGCACTACCACTCGGTCAATGCACTGGTGGTGTGTCTTGCAGACATGACCATCACACACGTGTGTGCCCGTTTCCCTGGTTCAGCACACAATACCTTTGTGATGAGGAGTAGTCGTATCCCCAGGATGATGGCACAGATGCAGAACCAGCGTGCCTGGCTTGTCGGTGTGTACTGACTTTGTGCCATTGTGTGTGATCTGATCTGTAGTATTCCGCCCACTTTTCCAAGTCAGCTAATGTGCACTTGTCTGTCCGTAGGTGACTCGGGATACCCCAACATGCTGTGGTTGCTGACACCCCTCAGGAACCCTGTGACACCAGCCCAGATGCGCTACAATGAGGCACATGGTCGGACCAGGAGAGTGATTGAGCGGACATTTGGTCTCCTGAAGAGCCGCTTCCGCTGCCTGGACAAGACCGGAGGGTCTCTCCCATATGCCCCTGCGAAAGTGTGCAAGATTATCATCGTCTGCTGCATGCTCCACAACCTGGCAGTGCGGAAGGAGTTGCCTCTCATCCAGGATGACAATGACCAACATCCGCCACCTGTGGAGGATCCTGGCCTGGACCACGATGCCAGTGACGATGATGATGATGAGGGTGATGTCCGCACACAGCTCATCACCAACTTCTTTAGCTGAATGTGAGTATCCTGAGGTGTCATGTCAATGATGTGAGTTGGCATGATATGTGTAGGTGGTGCTCTGGTGCTGTTGGAGTGTGTCCATGGGCTACTTGACTGGATGTGTGTTGCGATGTGTGCTTACAGGTGGGCTGTACTCCCCAACAGTGTTGACATGCTAACTTGGTTCTGGGTGGGTATCTTGTAACATGTATTGTGCATGAGTTTTGCTGTTCTGTCCTGTACTCCATTGCTTTTGACTGTGTGTCATTTCTGTCCTTCACAGGGTACTTCCAGATTCGTTTGGTCAACTGTGTCCACCGACGACGTGATTGCACTTCCAGGCTGGTAGCTGTTGTGTCCCTACAGGTGATGTGCGCCACACCCATGGACTCCCTTCCGTCTACAGTTGTTGACTGTGTGCCCGCTGCCAGGTGGGATTACCTTGCATCTGTAGTGGTTACGACATGTTGCAACTGTGTAATAAACCTGTGCTTCACTTTGTGATGTGCGTTGTCTGTGGTCACACATTTGACTGCCATTTGCTTACTGCACCTGTGGGCTACTTGACTACAACTGGGAATGGGTGTGGTGTCTGTGCATTGCACCATCTTCCCTGGCAACATCAGTGTAGGCAATGAGTCAGATGGCCTAGGTGTGTATGTGTTGTGTAGCCCTGGTGGTGTGTCTCCCTCATATGTGTCACGTTGCCTTTACTCACATGCCTGTGTTGTACTTGCTGTTGCAGTTCGCATACACAGTGTAATTTTGCAGTTCATCATCCCCATAACAGCACCCACGTTGGAATCACAACAGAGGCAAGTATGGTGTATTAGTGTGTTTATTGTGATACATTTGTGTGAATAGTGCATAGGATGGGTAGTGCTGTACATAAATCTTGCAATCAGAAGTTCCTAGGTGAATTGAAAGTCCTGGTAGACAGAATCCCCAGTATCGGGGCCACAGTTGTCTGACACATTGGTCCAACTTGTACTCCCCATGCAATGTGTGGGAGTAGTGTTGCCGTCAACAGGGTGAACAGTCTGTGCACAAAGGTGAACATCCAGAACAGGTTCAGGCTTCCTGGGAGTTGCGCTTGGCCATCGGCCTCTCACTTGTCCCTCTTCGGACGAACCCTCTTCTTGGGGGGCCCCTCAAGTACAGGCTGCTGCGGTGCAGGGGACTCTCCGCCAGAGTCATCCTCCCTCCCTGTGGCAGTTGCAGTTTGTTCAGCACCAGATGTTGTTGGCACACAGGGAGGTGTGGACTGGTTGCTGTTCATCTGGCGGAGGCATTGTAAAATGTCCCTGTGCACCGCCGTCATCTCATGCAGTGCATCCCACTTGGACTCCACGCGGGACATGTGTGAGTCCACGCGGGACATGTGTGACTCCACGTGGGACATGTGAGAGTCCAAGCGGGCATGATGGGCAGCCTGCTGCTGTTTCATGTCTCTGAGGATCCCCACTACCTGGCTGAGGTCTCCGGTGCTGGACTGGTACGCATCAGCTATGCGTACCAGTTGTGGGTCATCATGCACACCAGCAACCTCTGAAAGCAGCGACCTCTGTCTCCCACCCCTCCCACCACCCCTGCTGACATGTGCAGTGCGTGCAGTGGCACGCACAGATGACCCTGGTCCACTTTGGGGGTTGGTGGTGGTGGTGGTGTCCATGGCCCCAGGTTGGTCCAGGGTCCCTGTGCTGGTGTTGCTCCTTGTTCTGTCCATGTCGGCAGGGATGGTATTTGTGGTGACAGTCGTTGGAGGGGTGGGTGCAGGGGGTGCAGCTGGTGGTCCTGCTGGTGCTGCAGCTGGTGGTCCTGCTGGTGCTGCATGTAGACTTGCACCGGATGTGCCAGGTTGGTCTTCTTCGTCCGAGGAGGGCAGAGGCTGTACGACGCCAGTGAGCTCCGCATCCTCTTGAGCCTGGGACTGGGACTCCTCAGCGTCTGCTGCTGTGTCCCCATCATCACCTGTTTTTGGGAGACACACACAATGTATGTTATGTTTCTGCAGGCATCAATGGTTGAGACACATGACAGTTGTGACTGTGCCTCTGGGTGCGGGCCTGTACATTGCATTGTCCTAAGTCGTCACAGTCAGGGGTTGATATTGGTGTGGCACATTGTCCTGCATTATTTGGGCATTTCTATGTATTTGTTGGGATGTGAACATGGTCTGCATTGGTTGTATTTGGTTGACAGCCGGCCCTCCTTCCCACCCAGCCAGTCAGTTATCCCACCATGGACTGTGCTTGCATTGCAGGGAGTGGAAGTTGTCTCTCAGGATGTCAGTCAGTGGTGTCCTGCTGTTTGTTGGTGCACAGTTGCCAGCAGGGCCTTGTGCTCCCCACAGCAGTAGCCAGTGTCAGCCATCTTGTGAGTCCTTCTCCACTTCCTGTGATGTGAGCATGGTTCAGGGTGGTGTTGATGGGACAGTTGTGGGGGTGACCAATATCAGTGACTACGACTCCCATCATGCTATTGCCTCCACCCCCTTCCCAGCATGCCCATGCTTCCTTCCTTTTGACTCTGCTTCCCTGTGGGGTGGGCTGGCTGTGCTGACAGGATGGCTGGGAGTGTTGTCCTGGCAGTTGTTTGGCTAACAGTCCCAAGAGTGTCCCTGTGCTTCACACAACATAACCCAGGGTGGTGGTTCTTTGTGGGATCTTGTGTTAGGATGTGAGGCATTGCATTCTACCAGGTGGGTTCTGTGGAGTTTGTGTTGAGGGGGTGTGAGGGGAGGTGCTTGTGACTATGGTCAGTGCTGCAAGTCCTCCTTCCCACCCAGCCAGCCAGATATCCCACCATGGTACGTGCTTGCATTGCAGGGAGTGGAAGTTGTCTCTCAGGATGTCAGTCAGTGGTGCCCTGCTGTTTGTTGGTGCACAGTTGCCAGCAGGGCCTTGTGCTCCCCACAGCAGTAGCCAGTGTCAGCCATCTTGTGAGTCCTTCTCCACTTCCTGTGATGTGAGCATGGTTCAGGGTGGTGTTGATGGGACAGTTGTGGGGGTGACCAATATCAGTGACTACGACTCCCATCATGCTATTGCCTCCACCCCCTTCCCAGCATGCCCATGCTTCCTTCCTTTTGACTCTGCTTCCCTGTGGGGTGGGCTGGCTGTGCTGACAGGATGGCTGGGAGTGTTGTCCTGGCAGTTGTTTGGCTAACAGTCCCAAGAGTGTCCCTGTGCTTCACACAACATAACCCAGGGTGGTGGTTCTTTGTGGGATCTTGAGTTAGGATGTGAGGCATTGCATTCTACCAGGTGGGTTCTGTGAAGTTTGTGTTGAGGGGGTGTGAGGGGAGGTGCTTGTGACTATGGTCAGTGCTGCAAGTCCTCCTTCCCACCCAGCCAGCCAGATATCCCACCATGGTACGTGCTTGCATTGCAGGGAGTGGAAGTTGTCTCTCAGGATGTCAGTCAGTGGTGTCCTGCTGTTTGTTGGTGCACAGTTGCCAGCAGGGCCTTGTGCTCCCCACAGCAGTAGCCAGTGTCAGCCATCTTGTGAGTCCTTCTCCACTTCCTGTGATGTGAGCATGGTTCAGGGTGGTGTTGATGGGACAGTTGTGGGGGTGACCAATATCAGTGACTACGACTCCCATCATGCTATTGCCTCCACCCCCTTCCCAGCATGCCCATGCTTCCTTCCTTTTGACTCTGCTTCCCTGTGGGGTGGGCTGGCTGTGCTGACAGGATGGCTGGGAGTGTTGTCCTGGCAGTTGTTTGGCTAACAGTCCCAAGAGTGTCCCTGTGCTTCACACAACATAACCCAGGGTGGTGGTTCTTTGTGGGATCTTGAGTTAGGATGTGAGGCATTGCATTCTACCAGGTGGGTTCTGTGGAGTTTGTGTTGAGGGGGTGTGAGGGGAGGTGCTTGTGACTATGGTCAGTGCTGCAAGTCCTCCTTCCCACCCAGCCAGCCAGATATCCCACCATGGAACGTGCTTGCATTGCAGGGAGTGGAAGTTGTCTCTCAGGATGTCAGTCAGTGGTGTCCTGCTGTTTGTTGGTGCACAGTTGCCAGCAGGGCCTTGTGCTCCCCACAGCAGTAGCCAGTGTCAGCCATCTTGTGTGTCCTTCTCCACTCCCTGTGATGTGCGCATGGTTCATGGTGGTGTTGATGGGACAGTTGTGGGGGGGCAATATGTGTGACTGCGACTCCCATGATGCTATTGGCTACACTGACTTGGCCAGCATACACAGAATTCCTTCCTTTGAGTGGTCTTCACTGTGTGTTGGTGTTGTTGTGGTGGCTACATGTCTGGATGTGTTTGTTAGTTCTATTTGTGCCACTGCCTAGCTGTAGTTGTAGTTGTGTTTGTACATGTGATGGCACAGTTGGATGTGACTTTTTTGATGGCATGTGTTGTGTTTATCTGACTGACATACTCATTTGGGATGATTCTGTTCTGGTTGCTGTGTAATTGCTATGAGTGCATGGTTTGACTCTCCCCTTGACAGTGATGTGTGTGTGTTTTGTGGCAGTATATTGTGTACATTTGTTGTGTACTCACCAGGCTCTGGGATGTCCTCTAGTCCATATACGCTCACTGGCGGAAGGATGGCCCGCACCTTCTCCTCCCAGGGCCTGAGGTATATTGGCTTGGCAGGAGGGCCACTGCCGGTGTATTGGCTGTTGATGTAGTCTTTCTTGAGCAGGTCCTGTACCCTCCTGCGCACGTCATACCACCTGTTCTGGATGTCGCTCTTTGTGCGCCGACATGGTGATTGTGCGTTCACCCTGTTGATGATCCTCTCCCACATCTTGGTTTTCTGGGAGATGGGGGTCTGTTGGACCAGTGTGCCAAACAGCTGTGGCTCTACCCTGAGGATCTTGTCTACCATGACTTCCAATTCACAATCTAGGAACTTGGGATTCTTCTTGGGGGGCATGGTGATGGGTGGTGATGGTGAGTGATGTGTGTGTTGGTGTGCAGGTGAGGGTGTGTGAGTGTGTGTTTTGCTGGGTGTATGTGAGGTAGGTATTTGTTGGTGTGCTGATGGTGTGTGGCTTGTGTGAGGGATGAGCTGTGGGTGTGTGGTTGCTTTCTCTTGGGTGCTGGCAGTGGAATGGCATTTGCAAAGGATTATGGTTGTGATTTGTGTCCTTTATATGGGTGGAGTTGTGGGTGTGTCTTTGTTCTCTGTCCCCACCCCCCAGTATTTATTGGCTTAGTAATTGCTTGTTTGGCCTTTTTTTGTGTGATTTTTCCTTTGTACTGTCTGTGCATGTTGGAAACGTTCTTGTGACCGAGTCGGACCCTGCATTTGTCTCGTACGGTATTCTCCGTTTCGTTCACGCTGTGTTTGTGCAGTTTTCTATGCTGCGTACGCGTCGGTCGCGGTGTTTTGTGTTACTTCGGCTCGGTTTTGTATGCGTGTCGGTCGTACGGCTTGTCCTCCGTCCGACTCGGTCGTGGTTTTCACGCCTTGCATCGTACTTTGCGGTTTGGAGTTCGCGTGTACGTTTCGGTCGGATTTGTTCCGGGTGCGTGTCGGTCGGTTGGATTCGCGTGTTTTTCCGACCGGATTGCTGTTTTCCGTGCGGCTCGGTCGTTCGACTTGGGTTCGGTACGTGTCGGTCGGATTTTGCACGCTTTGCATCGTACTTGGCGTGTCGGGCGCCACAGGTACGTGTCGGTCGGTATAATTTCCGGATCCGAGTCGGTCGGTGCTTTTTCCGGCCCGAATCGGAATCAACCCCACAGTGTCCATAGCCTGGGACTTGCTATACCTTTTCAGATTTCTATGTTACTGGAGAAGCAAGCTGGTATACAGCTTTGAATTCCCATTAATCGCGCTAGGAGAATAAACAAGCTAGGGGGCTCCCACATCTAACAAGCATTGGCATAGCCAATAGTTCTCGCCTTTGGGACCTTATAAGTGTTTAGCCATGCAACAGTTGGTGTTGTTGCACCAAGGATATTGTGCTGCATAACTAAATACTTATAAGGCCCCAAAGGCGAGACCTATTGGCTATGCCAATGCTTGTTTCTTTTGACTGAGACACTCTTAGAAAGACATTAAAAAGGCATCCCTTCAAATCTGCTAGCCTAGTAGCTGCTGCCTGTGCAGATGACGTGCTATTCTTTATAGAGGAGGCATAAACAGGTATCCCTGCGATCTTAGAAGTCATCAAGGAAGTATACCACAGTATCAGAAGTCTCATTGAACAAAGAGAAAAAGGAAGTTTTCCCGGTAAACATTCTCTGCTCCACATCTATGTTAGGATTTACAAGATTAAAATGGCAACGAAAATCCATAAAATATTTACACATTTGGTAATGTACAGAAAAATGATTCAATTGCCCTGAACGAATCAAAGAGCCTCGCTAAAGTTAGAGAATTATGTCACTTTGGTACACAAAATTCACAACGTGGTGAGGTAGGGCAGAATTTATTATAATAATGATCACACCCCTGATTCATTTCATAACAAACATGCTCCCTATATCTTTACGTAAAACAGTAGATAATTACATATAAGAATTCATAGAGAAAATAAAGAGCCTAGATTTTGTTTTTTCATAATTTAAGACTATCCATGAAGCTAAGGGGCATAACAAATCCCTCCAACTGCAAAAGATATCAGGTAGCATTCCTAATTAAACAAGGTGCATGGTGGCTCAAAGAGGTCAAAGAGCGCGAGAACTCAATTTAAAAGGCAACACTCTGTTATCAAAATGTATTTATGAAATTGTAATATCTTTGCTTATATGTTTCATAAAACAAACACACTTTTGCCAAAGCAGTGGTGCCAAGTGCCCGTAAATCAATGCGAGTTAGAAATCCTTAGGGTTACAGTAATGTCGGCACAAATGCGAAGGCTCTTTCCCAAGCAAAAATAATGGTGAAAGCCATGAAAACTGAGCAGGAGAATTCCCTAAGAAAGAAAGGCTCTTGGCAGATCAGGAATTAGGCTTCAATCCAGAAAGAGAAAAAGGCTGATAAATGAGAAACAAGACTGGTAGAGATGCTTAAATGATCAGCCACCTTCCACATTATTTATATTTCCATTTTGATTCACAGACTTAAATAGATACTGGTCTCCTCAAGCCGGACTTCGGTCTGTGGTCTGAAAAACTGTGAATCAAAATTGACACATTTGTGCTTGTGGGGATTCAGCAGATAGCACAGGAGGAAGAGAGTTGAGGCTACAGGCAGGGCACAAGTCCTAAACAAGCGCTGAAACACAAGCGCGGCCCCATGGCCGCGAAAGTTAATTGTTGTGAGAGAGAGGGGGAGCAGGAGGTGAGCCCGCGAGTGGTGCGCGCGCGCTTGGGAGAGTCTTCACTTTTCAAGCACTGCACTCGTGCTTGTGGCGCGCCCCTGCTCGCTCCCGCAAGGTGGATGCCGCCACAAGCACGAGTGCAGTGCTTGAAAATGAGCAGAGCGACGGCTAAAGGCCCTCCTATGCAGCGCATGCGCGCTGCGTAGGCGAGACCTAAAAAGGATTTCCTGACTAATGCTAGCCATGCAATATTTTTGCTATGATCAAGATTGATGCAATCTGCCAATACACGGCGGGAGAAGTTGGTAAATGGAGAACTCCAATTTTAGCCCATAATAATAATGGGACTAATTTGATAGTGTCTTCGATACACGGGAGGCCATCCTCAGTATGTGTAATGACAGAGGCAGTGCTATTAGGAACCGCCAACACTCTGGAAAGAAATGTGTTTTCAGATATTTGTAATCGTTTACAATTGGTGACTGCTGGGAACTTGAATTTAATATGTATACAGACATTTTAATCTGAGATATGGTATTCGGAAAGAGAAGAGGTTTTGATCAGGTGCTGACGCTATAAAATAAAATGGAATGCGACCACGTCTGGTTGCATTAAGGACAAGCATTAGCAAAGCCAATTGGTCTGGCATTGGCTGCCATCATTTGGGGTTTGTCAATGCTTGTTTCATCGTGGTTTTTCAAAAACTTTATTGTTGGGGGTGCTGCCGGGTCCTCACAAACATGAAAAAAAAGTTGCTGAAAGCAAAAATATTTTTGGGGTCTCAAAAAGCAGATATTGTGATGGTAAGCTTGACATGGAATGGAACTACTTTGTATGCAGATGTTAAAGTGCAGAATGCTGTCACTCATAGTGAAAGTAGCCTATGGCTGAAGTGGGCTTACTCCCTGACATTTTTCTTCCGCCCTCTACAGCACGTAGAGGGCGGAGAAAAATGTGATTAATACTACAACAGACCAATTGATGAAAGGGGGTGGTTGAAAGCCCCTATTAGTAAGTATATTATATATATAGAATTTTATTAAAATCAAAAGGGCTCAGCTAAAGCCAAAACTGAGAAGTGGCAGTCAGGTGAAAGGCCAAAAAAATGGCTCTTCTGAATGTTATTATGTTCCAACGTGGAGGTCTTAGCCAGAGAATTAAATTACAACATCCACACGTTGTGTACCAAGGAACAGCATGTGAAAAGGCTCGCCTGGAATACTTGGCGACATGCCAAAGAGCGGTCTGCCTCCTGGGGTAAGCGAAAGGCTTTCTAAACAGAGGGAGCGTGAGCACAGCCGTAAAACATGATCCGGAACTGTCACACACCCGTGATGAGAACACCATAGACTATGGGAACAACGTGTATGTGTTTCAAGGAGAGACCAAATGACGTCACCCAAGGAAGTGACTGAGAGACAGTGGGAAGAACTAGGCTGTATTTACGATTTACTTGGAGCATGGACTCCCTTCTGAAGGCCTTGAGGCAGGGCTACTCTGTGATGGTTGCCCTTTGTGACCTTGAGTTATATTTTCCTAAGCCTCTGAATTTCGGATAATTGTACTTTGACCTCTTGGTTTACCCTTAATATGCAAACATTCAATGGTACAAACCTGTTCTTGATTTCCGGTATTTTGTACACAGTGAATATATATTATAGACTTATTGTGTGTAGAGCACAGTTATCAAACGAAGCATCAGCTAACTTTCTCTTGGTCCGTCGGGAGTTGCCAACTGTGGTTGACGGACCTTCAGTGGTGTTGGAACAATTTTTGCAGGGGGTGCTAGCCAATCACGTCATCTCACTAAAGTCGTAAGGATATTTTACAGCACTTCTTTGAAAACACAACAAATGCTGCCAGAAGAAGAAACATTTGAATGGCCCTTTATTGTTCACTGCCCTTCTAAACTATTCCTAGTATTCTGGGGTTGCTTCAGCACCTCCTACACCCCCAGTTCCAGTGCCACTGCAGACCACGGTGGCAATTTGCATGTGTAGCATGGATGCTAGTAGCATCTGTGGTTACATAGTTGTCCGCGGCATGCCTTGTCACCAGTGCTGTGTGTTGTATTGTAGCCGTCAGTGGGGTTAGGACCTGCCAGGGAAAGAGGACTGACTACTCGTTCTGAGTTAAGATGCAGTTTGGTCTCACCCAGAATGAGGTAACTGAATTGTTTAACGACTGAGGGCAGGAGCACGTGCGTTCCCAGAGCACTCCCGTTTCCTCTTTCTAATGTCACTGAGGTTCCTTCAGGCAGGGACAGCCTTTACTAAGATGGCACTCCAGTAAAACCAAATTTGTCCTCCCCTCCGCACTCCTCTATCGCAGAGATTCACCCTTTAACCTTTTCTAAGCGCTATAAATAACATGAGTTAGCCTTACACATATTAATAGAGCTGCACTATACTTTTTCTGTGTGAATAAGAATTGCTTGGTTGGCTGTCTGACACTGTGGTGCCCATTATGTCTGCATGAGGAAAATAATCACTGTTGCCATCCTAGCAGTAGATAAATCTGATTTGGAGTGGCGGGCAGGGTGTTCTGTCACACATGCAACAATGTACCTGTCCAGCAAAGCCTTAGTCTGCCCACTTTATTTCGAGAAGGGTGGACCTTAAGTATTCTGTCGACAGAGCCTTGTTTTGGGAGTTTGTTTCTGATGAGCAAAGAATGTAAAACATTTTGTGAAGAGCTGTCAAAACCGATGGCAGCAGTCCACCAAGTGTTTAGTACATTGAAAGGTACTGCTATGATGGCAGTTCCCTTCAATGCACAGAGACGACCACTGGGCTGGCGGTCGTCTCAAAATTTTGCAGGCAGAGTACCCTCGAGATGACAGAGGTAATATCACCCTCCAGCATGATGGACACTACTTCATCCACCAAACTCTAAACCAGGCCCTTTCAGTTACTTGCTTGAGAAGGTACACCGCTCATCTTACTGTCAATGAGTGGGTGCTGTGTTGGTGGTGGGGAATCTGGGGGTGTAAGAAACCATATATTAGATTGGTAACCATGACAAAGAGTTATTGAGAATCTGCCCCTGACCTTATCTGCGTCCTCCTCCTCCTCCCTGCTTGTGCTGGTAAGTGGGAAGGGGGGCTTTTGTGTTCAGAAGTCAGGTCCCCTCCTGCCTGTCCGCACCTAAATCACTTATTCATGTGCTAAATTAGAGGCGTGGGACCAGGCGAGGGAGCGAGGTTGAGAGGGAGAAAAAAAGGAGGGAACAGAAGGAGACTAAGGGAAGGAGACTGATGAAAGGGAACAAGACCATCAAGTGATGGCTGAAGTGATGGCAAGTTCGGCTCTTGTATTAGAAGTTCTGTTTACCCAATCTTTGCTGCCATAGCATTTTTACATGGTTTCAGTTAGGATTTCAGGCATTCTACTTTGCATGTGTATCATCTGCATAGCACATGTATAAGTTGGGAAACACCCTTTACCATGCAGTCATTACCACGATCTACCTTTACAATTCAGTTACTTCCACGACTGCAATGTTGACATGCATTTTTTTATGATGCAAGTTGTTGCAACTACTTGCTTAAGGGGGCGCGTTGTTGGACTGGTGTTGGATTTTAAGTCAAACAACTTCCCTACTGTTGCGTAGACTGGAGTTGCAATAGTTAGTTATACTATTCCAAAGTCCAGCGCCCCCCTAAGGCCAGTCATTGTAACGAATTGTGTAGTAAAGGAGCAAATGGTAACGCTGCAGTCAGGGTAAAGACTGCGTTGTAAAGGCATGGTTGGTAAATGCATCCTGGGTTCTGTCATATATCCGTATAAGTTGCATAAAATCAGAATTTTACACACAAGCATCGTCAAAACAATATTTCTGACCTGCATTTTGAGTCTTAAAACAGCAAAATAATACTGCTTCAGTGGGAAAGAAGCAAAAAAATGAATTCTGTATATAACGCAACTGTAAGATAAGGTATTTAATGCGTGGCAATGCAGTTTACTTTTGAGATGTAATAGAGTCCCTCAGGTATTGTATTATAA
Source organism: Calotriton arnoldi (assembly GCA_963921515.1). Lineage (NCBI taxonomy): Eukaryota > Metazoa > Chordata > Amphibia > Caudata > Salamandridae > Calotriton > Calotriton arnoldi. The sequence continues at coordinate 480,916 of CAWUFW010009144.1, forward strand.
GTCTTCTATATGAGGTGGAATGATACAGCAGATAAGTAAAGGCTTTAGGTGAGAAAAAATTCTCCTTTGGGAGGAGCCAAAATCCACTTTATAATTGAAAGAATTGGTAACACTAGGTTTGAAAACAGCAGTGCTGTCAAGCCAGGCCTAATTAGTTTAACTAGCATTGTATATTCATGGAGGTCATGAGACGAAGTGTGAGGAAATACAATGCGGACACATTAGTGAGCAAACACACAAATGTTTAAGTATATGTTTGCACTGGCAACTGACACTAATGATATAGGAGTCCAGACTTTGCTGGACTCTGTGGAGAAGAACAATGGGTGAGTTCAGGGGTAGGTGGGATGCTGGCATCACATGACTACTATGTAGTGTGCTCGATGTTTATTGGGTGTTTCTACCTATCACTGTTCTGCCCTATGTCCACGCTGATGGCTCTGTAGTGACTTGTGAGTGTTGTAGCGTGCAGTGACAAGCTGCCAATGGTGCCTCAGGAAGTCATAGCTGACCAAGCAGCAAAAGCTTTTTCTCATTATTGACACAGAATTGGTAGATGTCATTGTCACACCCTGGAGCTGGGGAACTCAAAAGGGAAAGGATGCCGCAAAAGAATTCCTCACACCCATTAGCTGTTTGGTTCCCGAACATTGGCAGCAAGTCTTAAATGTTGGCAAAGCCCAGTATGTGTGGCCTTTCACAGCGTTAATATTTTGAAAACACAGCAAGGTAAAACACAACCTTACATGCTATAGCTGGGAAGTATGCGAAACATATACCAGCGTAATACATGCATATGAAACAAACTTTCATGAGTCTGAATGTACAAGTGATGGGTGGGTATATGTGCATTGTTAGACCAATGTTGAAGACGTGTAGCTGTCATCCAAAAGTGTGTCTGGAGTGATGGTTAGGCACTGTCACCATGTATGGAAAGGTTTGCAGCATCCTTACTCCAACATGAATCTGGACTGTCAGCCTTTCTGTACATCTCGAGAATCTATAGCATTTGCACTTTAACTTTTGCACTTTGAGAGCTACATGTTTTTCGGGAGTCAAACGTTGTCGCCAGATTTTGTGTAAATTGCAGATTCCATAGTTAGAGAGTCATATTTTTTGTGTGATTTCTTTTTCTTCAAAATTCCCCTCTTACTAATTTTAAAATGTTGGCATGTGTGGTTGAAATATGCTTCCTCACTGTCGCCGGTGGGCAGCTTTCCCGAGCCGCAGGGATTTGAAGGTCTTTTTTTGCTGTTCATTTTTTTATTTTTATAAATATCTTTTATTATTTTTTGATAAAACATCAAACAACTCAGCATGTACATCTCGGTCAGTGTCCATCTGTTACAAGTGACAAGATTTACAAATGGTAAGGATACAAAATTAACGACATCATGATTTCCCTTCACGGCCCCGGTGGTTCTTTACCCCCCCGTACTAGATATCTCTCAAATCCCTCAGCTAAGTATGGGCCTAGAATAACGAACCTCTCACCTATGCACTGTTTCATATGTTGTCCAGTGCATCTTCCTCGTCCTCTTCCATCTCTAAATTGTAATAGCTCAGCCATGGCTGCCAGATTTTCCTAAACTTTCGCGGGCATCCCCTCGCTTTATATACTGTCTTTTCGGCTCCCATATACATATCCATGCCAGTCCGCCACTCCTTCAGTGTGGGAAGCTCTGGTCTCCCCCAGTGCTTGGCTATATCATGTTTAGCCACTACGAGGCCTAGGTTACTGAGTAGAAGTTGGTATCTAGAAATGTCGACGTCCGTGTGGATGCCCAACAGAACATATTTAGGGTCCATCGGGATTTGCACCTGCAATATATTGTTTAGTTCTTGCACAATCTGTATCCAGTAACTATGTATTTGTTGACAGTCCCATAAAGTATGGATGAAGGAACCTCATTCTGTGCTGCATCGCAGACACTCCGGCGTCTCCGCCCTGCCCATTGCATGCAGTTTTGCCCGGTCATAGTATACCCTGTGTAAGATTTTGAACTGAACCAGTCGCAGTCTGAGCTTAATCGCCACCTCTCTAGGGTGCATCAGGGCTGTCTCCCAATCTATATCTTCTAATGTGCCTACAAGGTCCTTCCACTTGCCCCTGAGTGTTATTAGCCTGTCAGGCATATTATTTATTAGGGTTTTGTAAGTCCAGGAGACCGCTTTTTCTGGTATCTCTTCCTGTAATAACCGGCCCTCTAACGGGGCATACTCCGGGAGATCCGCAATATCAGGTTTTTGCGCCTGCCAAGCGTGTCGGAGTTGAATGTATTTATAATGCTGCGTATCTGTCAAGCTTTATTCCGTTTGTAGGTCTACAAACGCCATCAGTATACCCTGTCGTGAAATGTCCCCCAAAGTGGTGATTCCAATAGCGTCCCATCCTTTAAAACCCTGTAATTTTGCAAGTTCAGGCAGCCGTCTACCCTCCCATAGGGGTGTGGATTTCGTTAGTCTTTTTTCCCATTGCATCCCCCTGTTCGGCCTCCCTCCATGCCTCAATCACCCTCTGCGTTGCTGGCAGCAGGCTTCTCGCCCCCTGGCCCCCATAGATGGAGTGGAAGTGTGAGCGTTTGTGGAATTGGAGTCTCTCTAGGGCGTATGTGGGGTGGTCCTGTGGCGCATGTCCCCATTCGTTGATGACCACAAGGTGTGCCGCCCTATAGTATGCCCTGACATCTGGTAGAGCGATTCCCCCGTTATATTGGCTACGTTGCAACATTTGCAGCGCCACTCGGGGGTGGCCTCCGTCCCATAACAAAGTGCGCAATTCGGTATTTATTGTCCTGAAGATTGCCTCCGGTATTTTACAGTACGTATTTTGGAGAATGTATAGTAGCTTGGGTAAAGTGATCATTTTAAACATAGCAGCCCTACCGAGTAGTGTCAGGGGGAGGCGCCGCCATCGAGCCACATCATCCCGGAAGTCCGCTAGGACGCGTTGAATGTTGTGGGTGAGGCAGTGTGCCACATTTTCGGAAATGTAGAGTCCCAGATATTTGAAGCCTCCCTCAGCCACAGGGAGACGCACCGGTATAGACCGCATGTCAATGTGGCCCCCTATTGGGTATAGGACTGACTTTCCCCAGTTGATCTTGTATCCCGCCTGTCTACCATATTCTTCGGCTACATGCAAAATGATTAGGAGTGTCTTATCCGGGTTAGTTATATACAATAGGATGTCGTCAGCGTAGAGTGAGATTCGTTCATCTAGCAGCTGACCCTTGGGGTCCCGGAACCGTGTTGTAGTAGTGAGCCTCAGCAAGGCCTACCAGTGCTTAGGGGTTCACCCTTCTCTGCACAGAGTCCTCAGACACTTAGGAAGAAGTTGGCATAGAAACTGGAATAAGAAAGACAGAGTTTATTAAACCTCATGAGGTGGAGCTAAATTCGCACATCACCCTTCAGTAATGCATGAAGTAGCACACTGAATGGAAGGACCATGGTCCTTTTATACCCACACAGGGGCTCAAATGAAGGCGGTACAAACACAAATGCTGGTTTTAGATACATATAAGGTCATACAGAAAATGCACAGTCGACAAGTGGGTGGAGCTAACAGTTTCTACTTCTAGTAGACACATCCTGACATTTATAAACTCTGAACAGCTGCAAGCTCAACTGAGCATGTGCAAAGCAAAAGAGAACTAAATATAACTTGTCTCTAGGCAGATTTCAAGAGCAGTTAACAGGAAGGTAGGACAGAGCACATGGTGAGCATATGGCAGCACATGGCAACCAAAATGGCTGCCAGAAATACAAAATGGATTCCACAAAGCGGACAATTTAGCCTCTAAATACAGGCTGTCTTTAGCCAATGCTTAACTTAAGTGCTGCCAAATTACAACACTGTTAGATCTGGGTGTGTTCTAATCAGACATGCTAGGGGTTCCAGAACAAGCGCAAAGAGCAAGGGGGACAGCGGGCAGCCCTGTCTAGTCCCCCGCTGGATAGGAAACTCAGCCGATTTAACGCCATTTACTCGCACTCTAGCCCTGGGATTTGTGTATAGGATATCGACCCACGTCCGGAAGTTGTGCCCGAAGCCCAATTTTAAGAGGACCCGTCTCATGAAAGGCCAGTGTACTGTATCAAATGCCTTTTCGGCATCAAGTGATAAAAGCAGATGGGGAATCTCGCTTCCTTTGGCCGTATCTAGCCAGTTTGCCAGTCTACGGAGGTTGAGGCGTGTAGCACATTTAGGCATGAAGCCCGACTGGTCTTTGTGCACCAGGGATGCGATGACCATCAAGAGGCGTGAGGCTAGTATGGAGGCCAATATCTTGGTTTCGACATTAAGGAGCGAAATTGGGCGATAAGAACCACAGCATTCCGGGGGCTTACCCGGTTTTGGTATGACTACAACTGTGGCCTGACAGAGGTCTGGGGGGAGCACTCCCTCTTCTTTTGCCGCTAGAAACATGTTTAGTAGGCGCGGAGCCAGGATATCATTATTTTGTTTGAAGAATTCCCATGGGAGTCCGTTCGGCCCCGGGGTTTTCCCCGACTTCTGCTTAGCAATGGCAGCATTGACTTCTTCTAGAGTGATTTCCTTGTCTAAGGCCGCTGTGTCTTCAGTTTGCAAGGTGGGCATGTCTATTACTGTGAGATAGTCGTCTATGTTGTTCTCGTCCGTCGTCAGTCAGGCCGCGTATAGATTAGTGTAATAATTCGCGAACGCTGTCGCAATCGCGGGTGCCGTCGTATGTCGTGTCCCCGCCTCCTCAATTTGATCCACCCAGTTCGTTTCTCGTTCCTTCCGGCTCAGCCAGGCTAGTAGCTTCCCTGCTCTGTCCCCGGACTCATATAACCTGTGGTGAGTGGTCAGAATTTGGGTGCGGGCTTCCCCCTCTGCTAAGGCCCGGAGTTCCCTCCGTGTGACCTCCAACTGTCTAAGCATCTCTGCCTCGTTATCCGGAGATATTTCCTTTTCCAATTCTAACAGTTTACCTTCTAAGTCTTGTATTTGCAACTTTTCCTCTCTATGCTTACGGACAATTACGTCTTGTAGTCTCCCCCTGAGAACTGCCTTGTACGCCTCCCAGAGGGTGGCCTCCGAGGATACGGATCCTTCATTATCTTGGAAGAATAATTTAGTCTCTATGACGACGGTCTCTGCTACCGTTTTATCGCGTAGCTCCCAAGCGTTCAATCTCCAGTCCGATTTGGGCCTATGTTCCCTACCCCCTACCTGTAACTGTAATGGGGAGTGATCGGAGATGCCTCTTGCTAGATATTCTGCGTCTATGATGACTTGGATCTCCTCCGCCGGGGCAAAAAGGTAGTCAAGTCGGGAAAAGGTCTTATGTGCCCCTGAAAAATACGAGTAACTACGGTCAAGTGGGTGGTGGCGGCGCCAGAGATCAGTCAGGCCTAAGGAGTTCACGAAGTCTGCTAGTGGGATAGGTGCCTGAGTGCCCGCCACTGCATGGGACCTATCTGCACGCGGGTTCATCACATCATTGAAGTCGCCCCCTATTATATGGGTTGAGGAATCTGAGTCCAACAGTATCTTAGCCACGGCCTGTAACGTCTGGGGCTGCAGTCGTGGCGGGGCGTAAACACTGACCAGTGTGAACTCCCTCAGTCCCCACGTGCCCCGAACCGCTGCATATGTGCCCCCAGGGTCTACCCAGGTCTTAACTACCTGAAAGGGTCGGGTTTTCCTAATAAGGACGGCCACTCCACGGGCTCCGGGAGAAAATCCCGCGTGTGCAAGTGTAACATATGCCCCTCTTCCAAGAAATGCGCATCTGGTACCTCGGAGATGGGTCTCTTGTAGGAAGACTACGTCTGGCTTGAGCCGTTTAATATATCTGTTCACTAAGCCCCTCTTAATCTTACTACCCAATCCGTTAACATTCCATGTCAGCACGGTATATGGTGCATCATGCATCACGTTTGTGGTTCATGTGTTTCGCACAAGGAGTGTACCTAGGCTGTCCGGAAATCGATTTAACCCGATTGTGCCCGACAGTACCCTACCGACTGAAAATCAGCTGACCCGGTTTAAATCGAGTGTTACTGATTTTTCACATTTGTTGCACTGCTTGGCCACTTGAGGAGCCAAAGCAGTACAAACATACTGAAACTGTACTGAAAACTGCAATTTAGAAACTAGACGCAATGTGAGTCACCCTCATTAAATTAGGGGAGACACATTGGCTTGGCAAGGTTGGTGGGCAGGGTCAGGTCCTCTTTAAATTACTGTCCGGACTATGGCCCCACACACCTCGCCACTCCCAAGAAGACGACGACCGCCAGCGCTCCAAGACACAGCAGGTAAGATCTGAAAGGGAGCTGAATTATTCCACTTTTCACCACTCTCCCTCTGCGCGTCCCTGCAAATCTGCAGAGCGCCCCGCAGGCTGCCAGTGCCAGATAGTGAGCCAGTGCATTCGACTCGACTTTAAAAAGGGTCTAGCATGGTCAAACGCCAGATATTTTGTGTAGATTTATATAACGTGATCTCGGCCCAAAGGCATTGGAGTGATTTACGTGTGTGCCAATTATATTACATAAAATCAAATGTATTTTTTATATAAGGCCTTGGGAAGTGAGCAGTGAAATGCATACTCCAGGAGTGAGCAGAAGGTATGGAGGTGGAATACAGAAGAGACAGTAATCAGACACGAAAGGGCTACACCTTTTAAAAAGGATGGAATATGGAATGCATTTATCTACGTCAGGGGATGCTCGGGGATTGAAGTAAAATGCAAAGAAAACATGAAAGCCTTAGCACCTCTGGTGGAGTCGTGACCCTAGATCTTAAACGTGTTTATCGCCGTTATGAAGAAAGGCCCTATAGTAGAGTGCACAATGGAGCGCACAGGCAAGGTTTTCCGTTGGGGTGTTGGTCACCAGTCTTGTTCAATGAAACCTGGGTCCCAGGTGTATCTCGCAAGCTATGACCTGTCTGCCTTTGTCCTAATCCGGTCTAGGTAGGGGGCTCTGTCTAAGCTAACAGGGTGGGCCCAAGGATGCTGCAGCACCCATACACAACTCAAGTACACCACCTAAAAGTTTACCTGCGATCCAAAACTAAAGGAGGGTTGTTACTGAACGCAAGAGGAAACAGTCCTCTCTATTTTTCTCTCTAGGAAAAGTGGCGTCACAGCGAGGCCTTAGCAAAGGCACACCCCTCCACCAAGGTCTAAAAGGCACTGGGGCCGAGGTGACAATGCCTGGCCCCCAGGGAGGCCCATGCATATTTCTTCCTCCTCACCCACTATGGCCTGAATATGCTGGCCTGCCAGGGAGGCGTCAGGAGGAAAACACTGCTGATGGGCCCGTCCGACACATGGGGGCCGAGGTGACAATACCTGGCCCCCAGCGAGGCTCATGCATATTTCTTCCTCCTCACCCACTATGGCCTAATGTGGTGGCCTGCCAGGGAGGCGTCAGGGGGAAAACACTGCTAATGGGCCCGTCCGACACATGGGGGCCGAGGTGACAATACCTGGCCCCCAGCGAGGCTCATGCATATTTCTTCCTCCTCACCCACTAAGGCCTAATGTGGTGGCCTGCCAGGGAGGCGTCAGGGGGAAAACACTGCTGATGGGCCCGTCCGACACATGGGGGCCGAGGTGACAATACCTGGCCCCCAGCGAGGCTCATGCATATTTCTTCCTCCTCACCCACTATGGCCTAATGTGGTGGCCTGCCAGGGAGGCGTCGGGGGGGAAAACACTGCTGATGGGCCCGTCCGACACATGGGGGCCGAGGTGACAATACCTGGCCCCCAGCGAGGCTCATGCATATTTCTTCCTCCTCACCCACTATGGCCTAATGTGGTGGCCTGCCAGGGAGGCGCGGGGGAGAAAACACTGCTGATGGGCCCGTCCGACACATGGGGGCCGAGGTGACAATACCTGGCCCCCAGCGAGGCTCATGCATATTTCTTCCTCCTCACCCACTATGGCCTAATGTGGTGGCCTGCCAGGGAGGCGTCAGGGGGAAAACACTGCTGATGGGCCGGTCCGACACATGGGGGCCGAGGTGACAATACCTGGCCCCCAGCGAGGCTCATGCATATTTCTTCCTCCTCACCTACTATGGCCTAATGTGGTGGCCTGCCAGGGAGGCGTCAGGGGGAAAACACTGCTAATGGGCCCGTTTGACACATGGGGGCCGAGGTGACAATACCTGGCCCCCAGCGAGGCTCATGCATATTTCTTCCTCCTCACCCACTATGGTCTAATGTGGTGGCCTGCCAGGGAGGCGTCAGGGGGAAAACACTGCTGATGGGCCGGTCCGACACATGGGGGCCGAGGTGACAATACCTGGCCCCCAGCGAGGCTCATGCATATTTCTTCCTCCTCACCCACTATGGCCTAATGTGTTGGCCTGCCAGGGAGGCGTCAGGGGGAAAACACTGCTAATGGGCCCGTCCGACACATGGGGGCCGAGGTGACAATACCTGGCCCCCAGCGAGGCTCATGCATATTTCTTCCTCCTCACCCACTATGGCCTAATGTGGTGGCCTGCCAGGGAGGCGTCAGGGGGAAAACACTGCTGATGGGCCCGTCCGACACATGGGGGCCGATGTGACAATACCTGGCCCTCAGCGAGGCTCATGCATATTTCTTCCTCCTCACCCACTATGGCCTAATGTGGTGGCCTGCCAGGGAGGCGTCAGGGGAAAACACTGCTGATGGGCCCGTCCGACACATGGGGGCCGAGGTGACAATACCTGGCCCCCAGCGAGGCTCATGCATATTTCTTCCTCCTCACCCACTATGGCCTAATGTGGTGCCCTGCCAGGAGGCGTCAGGGGAAAACACTGCTGATGGGCCCGTCCGACACATGGGGGCCGAGGTGACAATACCTGGCCCCCAGCGAGGCTCATGCATATTTCTTCCTCCTCACCCACTATGGCCTAATGTGGTGGCCTGCCAGGGAGGCGTCAGGGGAAAACACTGCTGATGGGCCCGTCCGACACATGGGGGCCGAGGTGACAATACCTGGCCCCCAGCGAGGCTCATGCATATTTCTTCCTCCTCACCCACTATGGCCTAATGTGGTGGCCTGCCAGGGAGGCGTCAAGGGGAAAACACTGCTAATGGGCCCGTCCGACACATGGGGGCCGAGGTGACAATACCTGGCCCCCAGCGAGGCTCATGCATATTTCTTCCTCCTCACTCACTATGGCCTAATGTGGTGGCCTGCCAGGGATGCGTCGGGGGGAAAACACTGCTGATGGGCTGGTCTGACACATGGGGGGAGAGGTGACAATACCTGGCCCCCAGCGAGGCTCATGCATATTTCTTCCTCCTCACCCACTATGGCTTAATGTGGTGGCCTGCCAGGGAGGCGTCAGGGGGAAAACACTGCTGATGGGCCCGTCCGACACATGGGGGCCGAGGTGACAATACCTGGCCCCCAGCGAGGCTCATGCATATTTCTTCCTCCTCACCCACTATGGCTTAATGTGGTGGCCTGCCAGGGAGGCGTCAGGGGGAAAACACTGCTGATGGGCCCTTCCGACACATGGGGGCCGAGGTGACAATACCTGGCCCCCAGCGAGGCTCATGCATATTTCTTCCTCCTCACTCACTATGGCCTAATGTGGTGGCCTGCCAGGGATGCGTCGGGGGGAAAACACTGCTGATGGGCTGGTCTGACACATGGGGGCCGAGGTGACAATACCTGGCCCCCAGCGAGGCTCATGCATATTTCTTCCTCCTCACCCACTATGGCTTAATGTGGTGGCCTGCCAGGGAGGCGTCAGGGGGAAAACACTGCTGATGGGCCCGTCCGACACATGGGGGCCGAGGTGACAATACCTGGCCCCCAGCGAGGCTCATGCATATTTCTTCCTCCTCACCCACTATGGCCTAATGTGGTGGCCTGCCAGGGAGGCGTCAGGGGGAAAACACTGCTGATGGGCCCGTCCGACACATGGGGCCGAGGTGTGAATGACCCAAGGGCTACAGCAACACCTGGCCCCCACAGCCTGGTTCAGGTGGGGGAGGGTGTGACTGAAGTGAAGATGGCTGAACACACACCTCATCTGCCCCCTCCCCTCGCCCCCCAGGGATGCTGCAGTGCTCTCCCTGTCCCCCCCCCCTCAGTTTGACAGCACTGTGCAAAGTAAAAAAGGTGATTCTTTTTGATAGCAGGTAGATTAACAATGGATTAAAGTGTTTTAACAGATCCTTTATTCATTCTGCAAGTTTCCTTTCCATCCTTTGTGCAGTGGGAGTCTCGTTTTGTCCTCAACTTCACTTATAAATCCATAAAACTTTGCTAATTCCTGTTTAAGACCCTGGGTAAATTGCTCGATAAACAGTGCAGCCTGGGCTGGGGTGCACGGGTTGTTTGTTACCCCCGCAGCTGCCCACGTGTGCATATTTCATTCAGATTCCTAATGACAACGTATCCAGTTCTGTGATTTTTATGGTAAATTAGAGCCAGCCCTCGTTCTGGCTAAAAATGTGCACATTTTTAACTTTAAACTGTGCAGTGCGTGCTGCACTGGAGTCACGGCGGTGACCAGGGGGCTGACGCTGCGAAAGACCTCGTGGGTAACTGAATGTGATTGTGACCCATGATACCAGGGGACATTTCGTGGAAGTCTATGGGGAAGTGAAGGGGATTCGTCACTGCGGAGGGAGGGGAATATTGAAATGTGCTTCAAAACCGGTGGGAAAGACTTGCCACACCACCGCTCAGTAACTGTTTTCCAGTTACAACTGGGTCGAGGGTATATTGAAAATAATTCACCACAGCAAGGGCACCTGTCACATTGTGTTGTAGTCAGTTACTGGAGACGTAATTGCTTATAAACCTGAAATTCAACCAGCATGTTATTTCACCTGATGCAAAAATAATCTATAGTATGTTAGTATAGAGACTATGCCTCTTCTGATGATCAAATCCTGACCCCCACCCCCTCAGGCTAAACCCCACAATGTCCGATAACACGTGTTCTCTTTTGAGGCACTTTCTTGTCAGTTTAACCACAGCCAGTGCCGTTCGTTTAATTTTTGTCAGTTTTCATGTTATATATAGCCTGACAATCACAGGGTATATAACAGATTCGTTTAAGTCACCTCTTCCTTTGTTTTTAGTATACCACAATTTTTTCTGTCATCCAGATTTTACGATGAGTATGTGTTCTTAAATATTGACAAAAAATGGAGGTGATGATTGTTAGGTTGTTACCTGAATGTTTTATTTAACCTCGATCCTTTTAATATTCACTTCTCCATGTAGAGGAATGTGGAATGATTAGCCACCTATATTGTCTGTGTTTCCAAATCAAAATCTTATTCTTCCTAGATTGTCCCTACATGCTTTATTGATGTTAACAGAAGCAAAACGTATCTTGCCTTAGAGCATTGCTTGTAGGGCATTTCTTAGTACAAGAGTGTCCAACGATCAGATTCATAGCACATTTTCAGGACTACTATTCAGTAGGTGAATACGTTTAATTTATTTTATACATCTTTATGTGTATGTCCTGAAGATCTGACTTTGATTTGGGCCTTCTCAACCTATGGTGGGCACTCCTGTTTTAGCAGATGCTGACTGTCAATCATTATCGCATCTGCAGCATTAGTTAATCTTTGCTTCCATACTTGGTACTGGGTTGGCATTGCTGCTCGCAGTGGGAGACATTTTGACCCCAGTAACTGGCTGATTTTCTGCAAAGACAGTGCTACACCCACTCTAATTATCTAATTTCTAATAGTACACTTAATCTTGTAGCCCCAGCCTCTCTGTGCCCTACAGAGCCCAGTGAACAAATGACAGAGAAGATATATATATATCTATATCTAATATTAGAAATTAGATAATTAGAGTGGGTGTAGCACTGTCTGTGCAGAAAATCAGCCAGTTACTGGGGTCAAAATGTCTCCCACTGCGAGCAGATAAGCACTCGCAGGCAGGTAATCGCTCCATAGGCACAAGCAGATTGCATAAACACAGTCCCTTCCTTATTCTGCTGTCAACGCGTTTCGGGCCAACCGCCCTTCCTCATGGGCAGCCTATACTTGATTAACGGCAGACAACCATAGCCAGTACATTCCCTCTTTTATTTCAATGAATGCGCCAGTGAGTAATCTCATTGAATTATGGGACTGGTGGTACAAACAATCACACCCCAGTGAGGCGCCGCCGTAATCAAAATAACACATGCAGTACCATAATGCAATGAGGGGTAACTCTATCTTTACATTTAAGTGGCTGGCTGGCGTGTTTAATTATTCAACCAAGCAGCAATTGCTGTTTCACAAGTGTGCACCAGTGTGCAAAACATTGCCAAAAGCTACACAAATGTACGACAAATACCTATGTTCCCGCATGTTCCCGCATATATTTAACATATTTCAGAGTTATATTTCAGAGTTACTCCAACGTGATGTAAGGATCTCTGTTACCATTGATGAAACTCCAGAGATGCGTGGCGACCCAGCAGTGGCAGTGCTAATCACATTGTGCAATGCAAAAAATGGGTGGTTCCGACACACCATCATGGCAGATCTTGATGTAGTGGAAGCAAGCTGCAAAATGTTCTTACCAAGTTCAACAAAGATTGGAGTGATATTGTTTGTATTTGCAGTGATTCGGCTACGTATATGAAAAAGTTGTGTGATGACCTGTCAAAATCGATACCTGAGCTGAAGTGCTTCCCTGTAAGAGATCCTTGCCACTTGCTAGATGGTATGCTGAAAGCATCTTTGCATTCTTCAAAGTTAATGAAGAATGCTATTAACTTTGTGGTCCATTATGGTGCACTGTTTTGTCATGTGTGGGAACTAAAATGCAAATATTTCTCCTTTTGTGCTTTGTGTGGCATCAAAGAAAGAGTCATCCCAACTGTGTCATTTAGCCGGTGGTTCTCAGTCCTAAAGTTCGTGAATGCTATATTATCTATGTGGCAACCATTTACAGAAATTTTGCTAAGTGATGATGCCAAAGGCAAGACATGTGAGGATCTTCGGTAACATATTGATAGTGATATGAAAAAAAGTACACTCTACTGCATTGTTTTTAGATTTTTACAGGAAAACATAACTGCTGCTTACCAAGTGTTCAGAGTAATTGGTGTGGACGTGAAACATCTCCATGAGAGTAGGATGGGTGACACTTTTAGTGACTTTGGCACTGCAACATGTTCCATGCTAGACTGCTTGCCACTTGGTAAGCAAAGAAATGCTGAAGAGCAATTCAGGAAATGTTATTTTACAATGCATGAGAAATGACTTGCAATGATGCATAGAATTCTCCCTTTACTAACCATGGCATTTGAAGTCAATGAAGCCTCACTGTGGTAGTCTGCAGAAGTTCTAGATCTAGCTAAAGGGGAATTTTCTCCGGACTTTGAAAAGTACTGCCTCATTTTTGACCGAGTCGATAACTCTGAGGACATATGCACCCAGTTCAACGCATATGTTGCAGAACCTGTCCCAGAGAATTGCAGTATTCAGGAACACCAGTATTGGCATGGAAAGCTATGTTAGTGGCCAGAGTTAGCAAAATGTGTATTGGCTGTTTTGGAGTTGCCTGTCTCAAGTGCCAATGTTGAAAGGGCCTTTTCACAGATAAAAGTTTACATGGGAAGGAAAGAGTGAGCGTGCATGACCAAGGACTCACTAAAGAAGTAGTGTATGCTGGACTACAATAAGTTTGATTTTTGAAAATGTATTTGGACCACATATACACTGAACAATCACTGTGTATATACCACGCACTATCAGTGCAGAAAGCAAGCAATAATAAAAGCAAAACATTCCATAAACACCGGAAAAACACTGTTTCTGTTGTTTTTAATGGCGCGAAAATGTGTAACCACTGATAACCACTGTTTTCTTAAAGTATTTAAGTCACTGGAAAACACTGAAAAACCCCACCAGAATTTACCAAAAATAGAAACTGAAAACAGGAAAGCCTAAGTGTACCCTAACCGGACTGTCCTCGTCCAGGTGTGGCTGACTCTGCAATATAAGATTTCCTGCTGTGAATAACAATGAAAACTCTTCGGATCGGAAAACCCCGAACTCCCCTCCCTTCCCCACCCTGAGCCCCCCACCCCACATCCTCACGTACCCCATGTCTAACCCTTCAACCGTCAACATGAAAACAGACATAAGTGTCTATTGAGGAGTCTGTCGAACCCTCCCTTCACCCCCCCTAATCTCTAAATAGTAAACAACAAAACAAAGGATATGGTCCTGGTCCAGGAAAGTCTTTCCTGAATGCAAATAGGTCCAGGAGGGGGAGCCTCCTTGCAGTTGGTGTATTGCCGGTATGTTCCTCCTCCACGCCCTTGGTTCACATTTCTTCGCCACTTTTGTTTGGGTGCAATTGACCTTCAGTTGCCATTTCTGGGGCTGTCGCCCCTGCTCCTTCCGCATGTGAATGGCCTTAAGCAGGGGGTGGTCTCCGTCGGTGTCCACCAGGGATTCTTGGTCGGACTGATCAGCATGGGTACTGTCCCCTTGGGTCGGACTTCTATTGGGGGCTCGGGTCCCCCCCGCCTCCTCTTCCGAGGGTCCCCCTCTACGTCGATATGGAGTCCCAGGCTGCGTAGTCCCCGAGCGCTTTGAATTTCTCGCAGTTAGTCGCCGCCTTGGTTTCGTTCTCTGCGGTCTAGGCTCCCATCTTGGTTGCGAGGCCCCAGGCCGTGTCATATTGCTACTGATCTCCGGTCTAGGCCTCGGGCGCTCTTCGAACCATGCCCAGGCGTCCTTGGGTGTTTGAAAGAACTGGGTCGAGTCTTGGAAGATGACCTTGAGCTTGGCAGGGAAGAGAAGCATATATTGGATGCGCAGAGCTCGGAGTTTAACTTTTACGGAGTCAAATGATCTCCGCATCTTTTGCACCTCTCTCGAGTAGTTGGGGAATATCATGACTCTAGTGTTGGCCAACTTGAGTTCCCCCACTCTCCGCGCTTCCCTCAGGATTATGTCTCGATCTTGATAGTTCAGGAATTGCGCGATTAGTGGGCGTGGAGGGACCCCAGGTGGGGGTCTCACAGCCGGCATCCTGTGCGCCCGTTCAATGAGGAAACAGGTGGAAAACGTAGCTCCTGGTAGGACTTCTCTCAGCCAAGTCATCAGAAAGGCAATCGGATCTTTATTCTCTTGTCCTTCCGGTATCCCGATAAAACAGAGATTATTTCTCCGGGCTCTGTTCTCCGCGTCGTCAACCTTCCACAGCACCTCTCTCATAGTGGTCTGGAGCTCCTTGATGTCGCCTGTGGATTTATGTGTCATGTCTTCTACCTCCGATATACGAGCCTCTGTTTGAGTGACGTGGTCCGCGATGTTGCGCAAGTCCTGCCGAAGAAGGGACACCTCCGTTCGTATCTCGCTCATTTTACCTTCGATGGCCTCTCTCGAGGCATGGATCGCCTGGAGGATGGCTGCATTGTCCGGGGCACTCACATTCTCTCCCTCAGATTCTGTGTGCGCAGGGAGTACCTTCGTATACTTGTCCCTTTTCCCTTGCTTCTGCGTCTTGGGTTCTTTGTCTTTGGCCATTGTCTGGTGCGGCAGGTGCTTGCCGCCAATCGCATGTCCTAAGGCCGGAGGCGCCAATGGGAGAGCAACCAACTCGCTGCGGGGAGTAGATTACGATAGATAATGAATGGGAGTTAGGCTCCTCGTACCCCCACTGTACGTAGCGTGAAGTGAAAGTCTGCTGGCAAACGTCTTCTCCCCTTGTTATGCAGCGGAAGTGTCTCTCCGGTGGCTAGGGCAATGTTCAACAGGACCGCCTGGCGTGCATGGTGTTCCCTTATCAGCAAGGGGCAGTCAGCAGCGTATATCGGGATTTTAGTCCCTAAGGGGTGCTTCCGCTGGGACCCGTCCGTGTTTCCAGGCGGAGTTTCCAACCCCATGCCACCCCGCCGGACCAGTCCGCCCTGGAGGACCCACCCCGGCTGTGTCCTAACAATGCTCCTGCTCTTGATGCCGTCTGGCGTGGCGAGGCCCCAGGGTATTTTCCCAGTTAAGGAGGAAGAGACCAGACACACGCAGCTATGACCGGCCCGTTCCCCTTGAAGAATCCACAGGCAGCCAATCCGGGACCACCAGTGGAGCAGACTTGGAGTGCTACTGTGCAACGCTATCGGGTGTATTGCCGCCGGGGTTACTTACTTCCCCACTATGTCCATGGGGGTGCCTCTGCCATCCGCCGAACTCCCAGCTGGGCCCCGCAGAAGCAAGTTTAATAAGTCAAGGCAAGTGGGTTACTGCAAGGCCATCCCGGCCCATCCCCCGCATCTAGCACCACTCCTTCCCCGGCTCTCAGGCATTTGTCGCTGCGATGTATCTGCGCCGATCAGCCCAGCAAATGGCCGTGTGTCGCCCCCTTATGCAGCCGTCGCGCGACTGCTAGTGTGGCCCGGCCGTGCCGCTGAGAACAAAGGGAAGCTACCACCTTCAAATGGGCCTCTTTGAGTCACAGAGTTCCTCCGGGCCGCGGCGGGGTGTCCCCCAGCACCGCACTCCAAGGGGGAGGCAAGGAGAAGTCCCGTACAACCAGTGCAACCGGCAGGCACTCCCACCACTTCTCCAGGCGGGGAGGCAACCACACCAGTGCCTGTGCCTGCTCTCCGTTGGCTCCCACGGCCGGCAGCCACGCTCCACCATCTGGCGCGCCCGCAGCCCGGACCCAGCGCCCCCGGCGATCTGATCAGGGGGCCGAGTCTGCACGGCGACGCCCCGTCTAGGCGGGCCCGTCTATGGCTCCCATCTCCCCAGGACCACGGGGCGGGCCCCGGGACCACAGCAAAGTGAGGGATATGGAAAGGGGAGCTTCTCTCCCGCCGCCGGCGGTACCTCCGTATCACATCCACCGGTGGGAGCGGTCACCTCGATGTCGCAGGGGCCGGCAGGGCACTCCTGCAGCGTCGCTCATCCTCCGTCGGCCACCAGAATCAGGGGGTCATCAGCGGGCAGGCACCACAGCTGTCTTGATTAGGTGCGTGGGCAGCCCCCCTACGGCCTCCGCAGGGGCACCTCTGATTGGCGCTACGTTATGATCGGGTCCAGGCAGCCATCTTGGTGACCGGGACCCGTCTCCACGTTGATCTTGGTTCCTGCAGCAAAGGACGTCGCAGCAGTTGTGGAGGCAGCTTCTCCTGCAGGGCTGGGGGTTAAGGCACCCTCGGCTGGCAGAGTGACATGTCGTGCATGGCTAGAAGACAGGATTAAGTGCAGGATCGGTGTCGGGCGATCGGAGCCCAGGCAAATGCGGCTAGTCAGCCATGCCGCTGGCCACCCCCTTCCTTTGCTGTTCATTTTTGACAGGGAAGGAGCTTCAAAAGGTTGGTACTCTAGGTAGATGTGATGCCATCTGACTCCTACTTGGAGCAGGCGCTGCTTGATCCACCATTACCAATATAATACCTGCTGTGAAGCCCTAATCGTTGCTGTTTGTCTCAGTTTTTAAACTTTTAATCGCTCTTTAAAATTCATCATAATTTGTATTTTCATAGAGTATTTATAGTATTTACACTTTGTGAGCTAAGTGTTTTTCCGGAGCCAAATGTTGTTACCAGATTTTAGATAAATTGCATATTATCTAGTTAACAATTCATTAAATTTTGTGTGCTGACATTTACTTCCTCGCTGTGCCGGGCCACCACCAAAGGTAAGGCCGTCTGCATCCGGCCGCCACCGGCTGCCAGTCATGCTGCCGGTTCAGCTAATGATGTGCCTCACATTTCTCACTTGCCTCCAGGTAAATATAAGAGATGTAAACATGGTTTTAAAAAATGTTTTTAGTTTAGATGAATTAGTGCCTCCAAATGAAGCCATTAATAGGAAAGATCAGACCCGCCGTACAGGAGGCCCACTAGTGAGAGAGTGTTTTCAATAATTAGAAATAATATTTATTTAGCTGTGTTTAGGTTAACATCACTAGGCCACAAATTGAGATTACTAGGCCTGAGCCTTCTTGCACAGAGATCCATTTTAAAGCTTCTGAAGAAAAAGTGGTACTTTTATTTTTCTTGAATAAGCTTTCACGTTTTTTGCTGGTGTTTTTCCTCTTTCAGAACAAAAATGAAAAAGGGTTTCTTTTCATGCTCCTGTAGAAGTTGCAAATAAAATGTTAGATTTGTTTCCTCGAGAAGGAAACTTTGTGCTAAATGTAACTGCATTTAACATATTCAAGGCCTACAGTGTGTATTGTCTTCACTCCTCCATAAATGGCACATTATTTTCCCTCATTTCCTATGCAAAGTAGGTGTTCCTTAAGTTGTTTCATATTTGTTGTATTGTATTTTCTTGTTTTATTATTGATTCGTGTAAGGTATCCTTATTGGTAAAGACCTATGATGCTGAATCTCACCATGTTGAGTGTGTTGTTTTTCACTGTCTGAAACCTATAAAATGTGCCCTCTCTGGGATGTGTGACATACTTTGGGTTTTAAATCGAGTAGACTGTTATCTGACTCTATACATAGACTTTTTGCTTTCACTATTGAAGGCAGTCTCCACTTTATACTGTCTGCTGATTTATACTTACACCTTGTGGTTTTTTCTCCTGAGGGAGACTTCATGTCAGTCCTCTTGCTGATTTATATTTGTATTTTATTTGACGTATGAACTGAGTTGATTTATGCTAGTTCTTTGCTGAACTATATTTTGGTTCTGGCTCTTTATTTGCTTTTGGAGGACGACTAAGCCCTCCACTCCACCCCACCTCCTATCTTTTGGAACACGCATGGGCCTGATCCTGCACATCAACCTTTTTAATCTTTGAGAGCCTTGACAGTAGAAGTGTAGTGTTAAAAGTTGACTAAGGTTAAACCACCTACATTATCTGAGACTTACACTGGGGAATCCCTAACATATATGGTTGGCATTGGTTCCTATACTCTTAATATCTGTATAGCCTACCAGCCTTCTAACACCTTAGCTGAACACACTGAGGCATTATTACAGGATATTTGTAATTTTTGTGCTAAATGATCACAATACCATTGTTCTAGGCGATTTTAATTATTGAATAGACTCTACTCAAGGAAGTGCTTTTGATTTCCTTAAGAGACTATCCACTTTCAACTTACTACTCCTAAATCAGTTTCGCACTCATAAGTCAGGGCATTTGCTCAAATGCATTTTTATTCCCTACCTTGTTTAGTTGTATTATTTTTTTTAACAACAGATTTTATTTGGTTATTTTGCGATATGTAGGGGTCACAGCCCCACCATGACATGGGAGGCAAAAGGATAGTTTGCTCCATCAACCATATTTCTGACTTATAACAACACCTACTAAATATACAGGTGTAATAAAGATTAACATACAGTTTCCGATCTCCACATTTGAGCAAATGGTGCGTCAGTCGTAGCGTGCATTATAAAACAGGGCAATACAACCTTTTAAAACATACAGTGGGAATAATGAGGCTCAATAAAAACAGGGCCATTCTCAGGGGTCCACCTCGGGCAAAGGGGAAAGGTCGATTCCACGATAATCCGCCCATCGAGTCCATATTTTGCGGTGTTTCGCAGGGCACCCTCGGGTCTCAAAAACAGCAATCTCAGCCCCCATGCATTGTTTAGTTGTATTATTGAAGAATGCATACATTTATCATTGTCTGATCACATAGCCATTCTTTTTAATCTGAATGTCAAATCCCCACTTTGCTAAAACATGTAAAACATTTGGCAAACACTCGTGACTGGGATCAGTTGCCAACTGAGGTCATCTTTCCCAGCGAATCATCCAAATCAACATCAGATAAAGGAGTGGACACCTCTGATGATCTAACTAATTTAATGGCTAACCTGAACAACAAGCTCGCTTTGTTCCTGGATTTAGTAGAAGTCACCAAAAGAGTATATGGCTCACTTAACCCTAAACAAAAAGTCACTCTATGATTTAATTCAGAGTTGGCCTCTCTTAAACATATGGTGCAGAGTGATGATGGAGAAGACATTTTGACGTGTCTCTGAAGCAACATTATATTCTTGCAGTACATAAATAATAATTAAGCATTTGCATTGCAAAGACTAACTACTACTCCTCACATATTCTTATTGCCCCTAACTTGTCTAAAGACGACTTTGTGTTTATTAAAGCCCTATCCTCCCCACTACCAAGTCAAGGTGCTTTTGAATATCTATCATTCCTCTGCAAACCGTTAGCCGCAGACTTTGTTTCTAGATTTTTTTCTATTAGTTCAGATTTGAAACAATTAAAGATCACCATATGTGGGAGGGCAGGCCGGATAAACAGACGCGGAGGCTGGATATATTTCCTAATGGTGGTATTTTATTTGGTCTCTCAAATTTCACAGCCTGGTTATAAGGGACTTCTCGGTGTATCTCGGTTCTTCCTCTTCCTTCCAGTATCCTTGTTCCTTCTTCTCACCGTCTCCTGGTTGGATGCTTTCCCCGGAGGCTCAGAAATGAGAAAAACAAAGGAGCAGTCAGTAAATGGGAAAAAAGGAGAGACGCAATCCCTTCACCTCACCCATTCGGTGCACCAAGGAAAGAAGGGGGGGGGGGTTTAACAAGAAAACAATAGAAAGAACAAATAATTGTGGAATGCTTCTTCCACGGTTTTCTCCAACGTAGTTTGCAAGTTCTCTTCACAGTTCGGGGTGAACACCAACTACATTTAACAGCTTATCGACAGTTTCGTCCAATGCCCCGTTTTTAATTGCCCACTATGTGTCCTGGATCAGTGGTGTGAGGGTTTTCTCGGGATGTGTCTAGTGAGGACAGACGAAAACAGTGCCAGGTGCTAGTCTTTTCGTGCTCCCCACCTTCCCAACGTGCTCATTTCCTAAACAGCTACCCACCCGTCCCGTCAGCACTCACCCGCTCTGCCGCAACTCTCCTGAGTTGCGGCCGCACTTCTGCATCCTCCGGTGGACACCACCACTCCTCGCTCCAGCTCTCGGATTCTTCCTCTGCTCCGCCTCCCTCTCATGTTTCCTCCTCTGGATTTCTCGGGACTTCAGCTTCTGTCGAGTTGTCTCCATCTCCTTTCCACGATTCCGGGTCTCTCCTCGTTATCTCCGGATCGTCCATTTTCTCTCTCTCAACGAGAGTCTTTCCGGGGTTAGCTCTGACTCCAGGTGTAGGGTTCAACTAACCCGTCTTGTCCTGTGATGACACATGACATGGAGGGGTTATTTCCCGGAAGTGGATGGGATACTTGTTTTGATTCTGGGTCATGTCCTGCCTCCGGTCGTCAGAGCGCAGACTCTCGTCTGGTTGTGCAGGTATGTTTTGGGGGCCGGGATGGATTTCCTCACACCATATTATTACCATCCATCCATAATCTGACAAACCATACTGTACTACAAATTTATCTTTTAGTCTTGTTACAGAAGAGGTTGTCACCTCCCCATTGTGGTCATCTGAAGTGTCAGGTCTCCCATGGATTGTTGCCAAACTACTATAATGAAACATTTAACAGGTTAGCTTATTCCCAATATAACATTTTTTTAAATCAAACTTTCTCACAATGCAGTGTTCTTGACTACTCGAAAAGAACTACAATGAGACCACTTTCGAAAAAGCCTACTCTACCAACTGACGATCCAGGAAACTATCTGTCCAATTCCTTGTTGCCATACTTAGCAAAATTAACTGAAAAACTTCCCTTCAGACAACTTCAAGCCTACTTTGAGTCTAATAACCTGCTTAATTCTTTACAGGCAGGCTCCAGACCAGAGTACTGTGTTGGTGGTCACCCCAGTATTCAATTAACTTTTTAGGCTGGTGAACTGTGGAGATGTTGGTGCGCTTATTCTGCTGGACCTCCCCATAGAAATGGATTAAACTGATCACACCATCCAGCATTCAAGAACAAAATTGTTAGGTCTGAAATAATGTGCAAATAAATGGATTGAGTCTTTTCTGACAGTTTGCTACTAGAATCCTCTCCTAGTAGAGTTAATTGATGTCTTCCTCAAGGCTCTGTACTATCACTCCTACTGTTTAATAGACATGCTCCCAGCTTTCTCTTTACAAAAAATGTGAGTCCAGTTTTATATGTACGCCGATGACACACAAATTCTGTTCAATCTTTCGTTGGTGATAATTTAGGCATTGTAATTGGCGTACAAGAAACATTGCATCTGGTTTTCAACTGGATGACTGCTAATGTCTTACAACTAAATCCTGCAGAGCAGAGGTTCTAATCACCAAGCATGCTGTTGATAAATGGGATTTAACTCTTTGGCCCAATATTATGGGCACTCTACTTTCTCCTGTGAATTTAGTAAAAGATCTAAAGTTAAACTAGACGCTAAGCTATCCCTCAAATTCCAGATTTCCAAAGTTACTTCCACCTGTTTTTGGCAATTTTATTTTATTGTATTATTATAGTCTTGTAGAGTGCACAGCACCCCTAGGGGTTTCCCGGCGCTTGGTTTGATGAAACAAATGAACTGTATACTTAAATTAACCATGTCTTCAAACTATTGCGGAACGCAGGAAAGGAGGTACTGTCCCTAAGGGATTTGGGAAGAGAGATACACAATTTCAGACCTAGCACTGCAAAAGAACAGCCTCCCATCCGGGCCAGATGGAACCTGGGTACAGTGCAAAAGGCCAGTTTGGAGGATCTCAGGGGACGAGAAGGGATGTAGGATGTTACTAGGTCCTGGATGTATTGTGGCCCTATTCTAGCTTTGGCCTTAAACATATAGCAAGGAGCCTTAAATTGGATCCGTTTAGGGACTGTCAGCCAATGCAGTTCAAGAAAGAGATGTGAGACTGAATGTATTTGGGAAGTCAGTACAGCAGTCTGGTCGCCGAGTTGTGAACCATCTGCAGGCGCCTCATAGATGCCTGGTCTATTCCCAAGTATAAGACATTACCATAATCCAGTCTAGATAGAACTAAGGCCTGAATCACAGTCCTCTGGGCAGATTGAGGGATCATCCAAATGATCTTCCTCACCCATTTCAGCACAGCGAAACAGTTAGAGGTAACTTTAGACACCTGAGGTTTTATTGATAGTTTGTCATCAAGGACAAAATCAATATTCTTAACCTTGGAAGACGGAGTGGGGAGAGGTCCTAGGGAATGGGGCAAATGTTGAAGGCCCCAAAGCTGGACATGTTTACACAGGATCAAGACCTCCATCTTATCACCATACAGCTTTGGCGAGTTACCCTCATCCAGTTAGCCACTCGACTCAGGCCCAGATTAAGGTCAGAGTGTCCACGATCCTAGATAGATGACAAGGAAAATATAATTTGTGTGTCATCTTCATACGAAAAAATGGTCAGACCGCAGCTCTCCACAATGTCTGCCAATGGGTGGACATAGATATTAAATAGCAGAGGGCTTAGCACAGAGCCTTAGGGGACATCAGAAGTTAAGGCTCGGATTTCAGATCTAGCACTGGCTGAACTTACTTGAAATGTGCGTCCTTAAGAAATGTAGTTAGCCAGGCGAGGGCCATTCCTTCCAAACCCAGGGAAGATAGGCATTCGATCAAGATGGAATGAGACACAGTATCAAAAGTTGCGCTAAGGTCTAATAAAATAAGCGCAGCTGTGGCCCCCTCATCCAGGAGTTGTCTAACGTCTTCGGTGACTCCAAGGATGGCGGTTACAGTACTGTGTCTTGCCTTGAAGCCCGACTCAGAAGAATGAAAAAACTCTCGAGCCTCTACATAGGATGTGAGAAGACCATTAACATGCTTCTCTAATATTTTGGAGAGCACGGGTATTCGAGAGATCGGTCTGAAATTCGACCAGATCAATGCCTCCAGATTAGGTTTTTTAAGAGTGGAAGCACCATAGCATGCTTCCAACTCTGAGGGACGAGGCCCTCACACAATTGAAACTACTAAAAAAAATGACTCCTTTAATTCCTTCCGAGCTTTACAAAGTGGTGGCCACATCATTAATTTTCTTCCAAAGTAGCCTTCAGGCATTAGATAATTGCCCTACCCTCCTTTCTGTTTTTATCCATCGTCCTGTGCCCTGAAGAAAGTGTGTGGTCGGCTGACCACTTTACACCGAAATGCGCTGCAGCACCTATGCTACAGCTGTACAGACACCAAATGAATATACTGTGTACCTATATGATGCAGTCCTCTTCTTTTGGCCAATATCCGAGATTGATGAATTATGTCTAAATAGACTATATACACAGGAACATATGTCCTCGTATCTATGAAAATCTTCGAGTTTGGTTAATATATTCATATGTTCTCTTTTGACTTTGTATGGATTTAAGTATCTAAATAAGTTGTCCACAGGATCTAATATGGTGTTGTACTATGCTCACTACATGTGTTTTAATTATTGCTTTATTATGATGTGTAAGGTATGAATGGTATGTATGCAGTGTGATAGTATGATATCTTTTTACTTATTGATTGGGGGTATGGCAGTTAGTGTATGGAATTTGTATGATTAAATCATTTATTTTGATATTGCTATATATACATTAAAAAAAATTATGATTATGTTACAGTAATAAGTTGGGCTGTTCTGTTGTTTGACTCCTTGCTGAGCGGTGAGTGGAGGTTGGTTGCTCTTGTTCCTTTTCACGTCTTTAATTGAATCTCAGCGGGACTATGCAAATGCTTGTTATCTGGTTCTTTGAAAGGTAAAATTAAGACATTTTCAATTCATTAAAATGCAGCTGCACATCTTATCACCAAACTCAGCAAGAAAGACCGTATTACTCCATTCTCTTTCAGCTCCACTGGCTTCCAGTAGCTCAGTGAATTCATTGTAAAACTTTTCCTATTACAGATAAGGTGGTAAGTGACCAGGCTCCATCTGTTCTTAGAAGGAAACTCAAGGTACATAGCCCAACGCGCACTTCACATTCAGGTCTAAAGAATTGTCTTGAGGGTCCCAAAATATGTTTATCTCCTCATACGGGAAGAACAGTTTCCTATGCTGCTACTAAATGATGTAATTCTGTCCCCTTCTTTAAGTTTAAGAGAGATCTTACAACATTTTTATTCAGACCTGTTTACAACCTGTCACAATTGCTTCCAATGTTATGTTGGTTTAACTCTGCTTAGCGCCAAGAAGCATCAGAGGTCATGCGCTCTAGAAATAAATATACCACAATTCAAAACACAACATTTGTCAATAGGGTCACGCACAATCCACATGCCTACAAAGCAAAAAACTAGGAAAATTCTAATATTACACGTAGCGGTATCTGGATCAAGCTATTCCACCCCAACTATATGCAAATCAGACAAAGATTGACGCAGTATTGAGGAGGAATCAATCATTTTCTGATGCTATCACAACATCATTCTATATTCACAAATACATTTGTTTATTTGCTATATTTCACTTTAAAATTGGAAATATTATTAAATGATTGTATACACACAGCAGATATTTTCAATTAAATCTCGACCAAAAGAAAGCTATAAAGCTCCAATTCTAGCAATTAGCCACCAGTTCATTTGTTAAACTAACTTAAATATTTGAATCTAAACATCAGCCCCAACAACGTGTGTTGCCCAGGAGGAAAATTATATTTGTAACTCATGATCATATGAATAAACTGAATAACAGAAAAAATAAATGTTGATACAGTGTTTTGGTGGTGCTTCTAGAAGGAAGCCCTTGTATGTGCCAACTCTTTGACTCTCTAAAACGTCTGCTGCTGGTTATCAGGAGCTGTTTCTCATCATGTGGCCTGTGTGAATCCTACAAACATGTAAAATTAACTAGAAAAAACTTTCAGAAACCAAAAGGATATAGGCTTGTCCCCTCCCTCCCCGCCATTCTTGGTGTGTAGCAAAAGCATAGGTGTAGTATTACTGACACTATGGCATTTCTCTAGGCTAGAATTTCAGAACACTTTTCAGAAATTCAGATGCTGACTGCATTCGTTGTAGATTGTTACATTATTTTTGTAAGTGAACATTTCTTTAATAGAAGTCATATTTCTTTTCTACAAGAGCTGGCACTGACTGGCCAATATGGTTATTGTGTGTTATTTAAGTATGTTCTATACCCAAGCCCCTCTAAACCTCGATCACGCACCAAGAGTAAGCCTTAACTGGTCACCCTTGCTATGAAAGCTAAAACCTAAAAAGGTGGTTCATGGCGTTCCTGCGAGGTGTGCCTAACCTCCTGGGATCCAGTGATAACAGGCAATACGTGGGCTGCTAAAGACTTCGGAGTTACCCAGGTCCTGGAGAACTTGCCTGACCCCTGGTAATGCAGATGACTAGCAAACTGTTGGATTACTGGGTGCGGTGAGATTAAAAACAGATGTTTACTGTAGCCTTATAGCCAGCTATAATGGGCTATACTGGCCATTAATGGTCCGCTCCAGCGTTAGGCGGGGGCCTTTAACAAGGGAGCGGGAATGCTGGTATAGCCCAGCTACGGAGGGCTATAAGGCTATTAGAACATTCTTCCACTAGAGGGCAGAATGTTCTCACAAATAAAACAAAGGACTCACAGAGCCTGAAGTTATTGAAATCCCCTCGGGCTCCGTGAGGCCTTTGTTCAAAGCAACAGCTGTGAAGGACAACACTGGAATGCTGGAGCTCTGGGCTTCTACCAGCCATTAAAAGCCCAGAACACTCCATTGAATGAATTTTTATTAATGTTTAGACACCGTCTTTAAAACATACAGTCCTTAAAAACAATAAAATTTTTATATAATTACACCATATAAATACCAATTCATCATAATACACTAAAAGCTCTGCACTCCTACTATTTAAACTATAAGACACTAATCCAAACAATTTTTAAGAAACTTAGCCAGTGCACGTCACATCAAAAATTCCATCCTTAAGAGAAGTTCTAGTGCATCATTCCGACAATTGATGTTATATTTTTTAAAAAGGGGTTTTAAAATCAAGCAGTGTGGCCTATAAAAATGACGACAATCAATTAAAACATGAACGTTAAGGTTATGATACGGCAGCCCACATGTGCAGTTATTTTCTTGATCTAAAATGGCTTCGAATTTTTCAGCCCTTACATAACGCATATTTAAACCTGCACGGAACTTTAATAGTAATAATCGTAACCGGGCATCCGATAATGCCGATAAATACGGGAATACATTCATATTTTCCCATGAATCTAACATGTATTGTGCGGAGGGTTTGTTCCTTACATATTTCAGGTCTGCCAATCTAGATTCTTTTTTACAGGCTAATTTTAATTCTGCTTTAGGGATAGGGGCTTCAGCTCTTTTTAAGTCTAGTTTTAAGGTTCCTGCAATGTCTTCCAATCTATTCTTTACCTTCTTTGCCCACTGTAGTTCACTTCTTTCTATTTCAGTGGCACAGCAGGCTGATATCTTCTGGGTATTTGGGACCAATAATTTATCCCAAAACGCAGAGTTGATTTATAGGCTAGGAAGTTCCAGGCTTGCAATTTTGCTTCTAATCTTATTGCCTAGGACATTGCACCTTTAGGGAGGGCCAACAATTTTTTCAGATATTTATTTTCACACCTGTCCCAGCTTCCCTCCGTACTAATGGCTAACAGCTCGGCCCCATAGAGACATTGCGTAGGGACCATTGCGTTATAAGCGGTTAAGAGGGGGGACCAGAGCACTCCATTGTTTTCAATGGAGATTCCAACATCCCAATGCTCTAATATAGCCATAGAGACCACCGTAGCGGGCTCTACCGGCCATGAAAGGCCCTCTCCAGCGTTAAAGGCCCAAGGGAGCAGGCCTTTAATGGCCAGTAGAGTCTGCTATGGAAGACTCTAAGGCTATTCGAACATTCCGCCCCTAGAAGGCAGAATGTTCTAATTTGAAACAAAAAAGCCCCACGGAGCCCGAGGGGGTTGAAATCCCCTCGGGCTCCGTGAGGCCTTGGTTAAACATTGGAATGTTGATGCTCCGGGCTTCTACCGACCATTAGAAGCTCGGAGCACTCCATTGTTTTCAATGGAGCGCTCAACATTCCAATGTTCTAATTGTTCTTAGAAGCACCAATGTAAATGTGCTGTCCAGTGCACCAAGCACTTGTGGGAAATGGCCCACAGTGAAAAACCGCTGCACCACACCATGCCTATCCTTTGCAGATTGTAGTTTGGTGGCTTACTGCTGCATGTTATTGTTGATACACATCAGCACTTGGTGCATGCAGGGATTGAGACAGGCCAGCCCGCAAAATACCCATTGTGATATCACCGATCTCTGAAGAAGAGTCAGTTGCAGGAAGTAGAGTAAAGTAAGTGCATTTCCATTGGCAAAGGTGGCATGGGAATGGGCAGTAAGTGACAGGATCATTAGTATGATCAAGATAGGATTGCAAATACCCATGGCCCTCTGTTCCAAATACTGTAACAGTAATTATTTGAAGAAAATTCATGTTAATAGAAATATTGGGCTCAACAGAGGAATTTTCCGCAACAGAACGCCTGGGATGTGTATTTAGAACAGTTGGCAGCCAAGTCAGATAACAGGCCCCGTTGAGGGAGACGCTCTGTCCTCCAGGGCAATTATACCATAGGCTACAGGCTTGCACCCTCCGACACATAACACGTACATGAGGTACATGCCTCTTGGTCCCCGGCACTCCTTACCAACTGCCCCCCAACCCATTTACCCCCTGGGCCCAGTGCCTGAGGTTGCGATATCATTATTCTAATATTAATTCCCATAACTCACCCCCAGCTTATCTGACAGACCCGAGGTACGGCGATGATTTATCACCCATGCTATAGTAGTAGATGTCAGGTAGTCTCCATAGAAGCATGGTTTAAAAATCCATGCCACGAATGGGCATGTTATAAAAACGAACAGTATAAGGTTATTGAAGATGGACATATACGGTCTCCAGCAGTGACGGCTTCTTCGCTATGGCGGAGGAGCGTTGCCCCACTGCCCGCAGAGGCAAACGAAAAATAAAATGATCTAAAGGCAGATCATTTTATTTTTTGTCCTGTGGCTGAATCGTGGGAGGCGGGGCCACAGCACTGCAGCAGGGGGAGGAGGAGTGGTGAGCACTACTGTCAGTCGCATGAAGGTTTGACCGGCCGTCTTAGGACGGCAAAACCGCCATGCGCACAGACATCTCTCCAACGCAGCTGTGTTGTTGGGTGGCGAGACCAGCAGGCACAGGCTCCCAGCTCCCGATGGAGTGCAAGACAAGCCCGCTCTGCCCAATCCCGACACTGCTCTCATGGGTATAAGAGCAGCATCTGGATTGGCCGCAGGGGAGGCTGGGAGCTTCAGCCTGTGCCCAAAGGAGCAGAAGACCAGCGAGCAGAGTGGCGAGCAGAACTTTTTTTTATTGTTTTGTTTGTTACAGCCCTTCCCTCATGCTAAACCCCACCTCCCCCCGCACTGCACCACCACATTTCCCTGACACCAGCCGCTACTGGTGTCCAGTCCCTCCATAGGCAATGTACAAGCACCACATGGCAAAGGGATTCAAACGGTATAAACCCATTATAAGGATTATCGTTATTGAACCCAGTAATGTTACCACTAGTTGGTGTGCGGTTTATACCATCTGTGCAACCAAGACACTATGTATTGCTTACCTACCACACCTATAAAGTATGTCTGCATAAAATGCCAATAACGAGCCACGTGTGGAAAAACCCAACAAAATGTTGCGCTTTACCGAAAGATGGACAGGGACCACTAGTTGCTAAACAGTACAGTAACTGAATTAGTTAACAAGCTCTGTTATCTGCATTGGACTTTTAATAAAACGCATAGGTTGGATATGGATTAAATAAGGCCACCATGGGCACGTGACATTACTTGTCCACATAAGTTTGAAAGATTCACCTCTTTCTTTCCCACCCACATCGGGTATAACGGGATTTTAAAATTCATTTTATGATGTGTATTTTATGATGTGTTGCTCAACATTATTGACACTTACCATATGACATTCTAGAGACTTTGATGAGAAATCCATGTTTCTGCTGAAACTGCAGTTATTAAAAAAAATATACATATATATATAATTGCAGCGCTAGAGATACTGCTAAGTTTGAGAATGCTAAATGCTCCCAAGTGTATTTTCTGCATGTCTCCAATGCTGCAGTGTGCCCAGCTCCACTGCAGCAAGCCACACTATGGGGCTCATTATGATGGCAGAAGGACTGCCACCGCCGGGCCGGCGGTGGCGGTCCTTCCGCCATCACAATGAAAATTCCCACCGCCAAATTAGGATGGTGGTGGGAGTCATGAAGGTACCGCGGCGGACGGAAAGTCCATCCGCCATGGTCCCGCAAGGCGGTCCTTTTCCGCCCGCCTTGCGGAACCCGGCACCAGGGCAACATTGCGGCGGTGCCGTGCAGGCACCGCCGTCTTGATTATGATGTGCCCTTCCGCCTGTCTTTTTGCGGCGGATATGCGGCTGCAGAAAGACAGGCGGAGACTGGCCTTGGGGGCCCGTTGCGGGCCCCCTCTGTGTGTGTGGTGGTGCAGTGGGGGGGGTACCCATGGTACCCCCCTGCATTACCATGCACAAGGTGGCAGGCACCGCGTGGTGGCTGCCACGTTGTGCATGGGAATGCACATCGTGGCATTTTGGCATTGCGAACGGTGCTGCAGCCAGCAGCACCACCAGTAATGTTAAAAGGCCAGGATGCAGGCGCATCCTAATTGGGCTGGTGGGACCGCCGCACGTCTGGCGGGCGGTCCCATCACCGTTATGATGGTGGGCGGACTGATGTCCGCCCGCCCGTCATCATAATGAGCTCCTTAATGTCATTTTCACTCAGGCTCTCAATACCCATCTTTTCTACTTAACAAAGATTCGCAAAATTCAGTGCTGAATTTCTCGACAAATGTTTAGCCTCCCTTCAGCAATCTAGTGAATGAACTCGTTAAAGTGGAACATACAGTATTAAATCACAAACTTCGGTCCTCCTTCCCACCCGCCCCCTCCTGATCGTCGGAATTCACCATCGGACATAAACCATGAGATCACCAATCATATACTAATGATCATTCCAATATCTGGCATAATTCTCAGAGCCCTTCATCTGGATGGACATATGACCTTGTTCTGGTCACCCTACATACAGCTCTACCCCATTAGTGAAGTAGTCAGAAAGTCGTTCCAAATTTTACTCATATGAGTAGATAGTGTCTCCACCACCATTGGTGCCCAAATTCTTCAGTGCTATGTCTGCCAGGTCATTCTCTCTCTCAATATATTTCAACAGCAGTGTACGTTCTTCATGCACTTCATGATAGAATCATAATTACAACTGGCACTTGTGACCATTGCTCGGTGCACTCTGCAAAGAGGGAAAGGTTTGGATGACCATGTATTCTAAAGAATTTTATGACCCTTTGACAAGCACTGTGAGAAATTCGTCCTGCCTTCATCCTCAGCTCCAGAGCTTTCAATCGTGCCCATCATAAAGAGCCACCCACAACCAGAATTCACCCTGACACATACAGGGGACTAAGGTCACAGTAAGCACTGTACAAGAGCAATATGCTGCACAAAAAACCTTCGGAAACACAACATTGTGATAAAAACCAAACGCTCTTAGGGAATCCAAGATTAAGTAAAACAAGTGAAATGTACACAGGGACTGCATTGCCGACATGAATTGCCTTTAAAGTTTTTACAATGGATGTATGTGGATGGGTGTGGCTTAACAGCCAGAGCGGCCGTATTTGAAGCTGGGGAACCAGGTTCGAGTCTGGTCAGGGACGCTCAAACATACTGTGATTCTGGGCAAATCACTTAATCTCCCTGTGCCTAAAAAATGAATGTGTCCTTGTGTAATGCAACTGGTGCTCATGTAAAGCGCTCTGATACCTTCGAGTCGAGTTTGCGCTATATAGAACTGCAAAAAAACAATTGTTCAGAAATCGGTCAGTGTTTTGGCCTTTAAGTAAAGAACATCAGCATAGCACCTAATAGGGTCACATTTTAATGCCCTTTTTTAATTATTACTGAATTTGCTCACTGTACTGAGAGACACTTCGTGTTTGCATGTTGCTGCTATTCCATACTGAATCTTCTTCTCAAGTTCAAAAGCCAAATGTCATTGTGCGATCTTATGACCACCAAGTATAAAATAAAGAGAGCTCCATTTCAGATTAGGCTCAAGGCTGCCAGTAACAACACCTCACAGATCCTATTACCTGTTGGTTATCAAAAACTAGTACTAAATCCACAAACACCAAGCCTTGATGGTCAATCTGGAAACCTTCATCAGTAACCATAGTTTCAGACTACGTACATAAAAATTCACTCTTCATAGACAGAAATGTGAGCTACATACCACGATGTCTGAAAATGGCAAAGTCATAATCCAATCCTCAGGTATCATCCTCTTTATCTTCACCATATTGTTCACCATTTACCATGGTGGTCGTAGTAGCTTCTACGATGCTGAAGAACGTTAACACTGATACCATGCCAACCATCTCCCTGGACAGACAAAAGCAATTCATCTTCATCCACTCATCCATCTCCCCATTATCACCTGCAAACCTCACAGATTGAAACTAGACAGCATAATGCCAGCATAAATTAAGTTAGTGTGGTGCATATCCTGGATCAAAGTTATACCTGCCAAATACAGATTGAAAGTGTCAAGTCCAAACCCACAGCCATTCCGCTAACCATCACTACCCCACCATACAGCCACCTTTTGTCAACCAGTATTCTGATCCAGTCCAGCTGCACCAAAACTACACCACACAAGGGATCCCCAATGCCCTACACCAACAGTAATGACATCAATACTTACAAAACAAAGAGCTTCTTCTGAGCTTTGAACTTTATCAGATCCATGAATAAGTAGCTCAACCAGCCGAGGTTTTTACTTTGCATTCTGGGGCTTTTAATGTTCTTTATCTAAAAATGCATTCAGGTCTTCAGGTACCAAATTGCAACTTAAATATTGGATTGGAAGTGCTACCATACCTGGGAAGCTTGCAAACTAAATTATATGTTATCTTAAGAATGTAGACCTACTTTTCAAAGGGTTTGGAAGGATTTATTTTTAATTTAGAAACAGTGCACTATGTTAGTAGTCCCCCCTCGGGTGATCCTGCTTGGACCAGAGCTAAACAAGGATTCCCATTTCCTTAGTTCAGGATGTGGCTCCTTGTGATCAGACAGAAAGTCTCCTCACTTTTGACAATATTTTAAGCCTGCAAACTCAAAAAACAAAGGACATAAATCATATATCATACATCAAATTAATAGCAAAACACTGTACTATAAACACATTTACATTATACCACTCATTAATTAAAAAAATGAATGGAGTTGTCCTATTCTGCCCTATTTTTAAGCAAACTCCATATTTGTGTGCATTTAGAGGGTTTGTACCACCATTTTGTTTGGATAGAGCAAGGTATCCAATTGTGTCGAAAGTGCAGTGTTTGTCTTAAGAATATGGAAAGTGTTTAAATGTGTTGTTTAAAATAACTATAGGATTTACTAAATAACTATGAGGTCAAGAAAATTAAAACCTAATCACTTTCAAAAAATGTGTGGAAAAAAGAATTATCAGCAAAGGTATCTATTGTTGTTTGACTTTCAGAAAGGTGACATTTTCTTGTCCTAACCATTTGGTGCCTGCAACCTGTTTCTTGGGCCACATGACTATTTGTAGTTAGCAGCTGGCTTGAATATATGTCGATACAACGTAAAGCAAAACAATGCATGCTTTTACAATGATGTTTTTAGTTCGCAAGTACCATTACAACGCAATTTATTAGTATACATACCATTAGTTCGCAAGTGTATTGAAATGCATTTAAAATGACATTACAACGGATCCAAATACCCCGCATACTTTTACTACGCATTTTTTTAATTAAACCCCCCCCAACACTGCGCTAAATCCTAAATCCAAATACACTACCCTACACAAGACAAACTCCACAACACTACCCTAAACCCTCAAACACTACCCCCAGCACGACCCTCCCCCTTCCCCCAGTCCGGTCCGTACACTCTAACACTACCATGCACGACCCCCGACACTACCCTAAATCCTAAAACACTACCCTACACTACACAAACACAACAACACTACCCTAAACCCTAAAACACTAACCCCAGCACAACCCTCCCCCTACCCCCAGTCCGGTCCCTACACTCAAACACTACCCTGCACGACCCCCGACACTACCCTAAATCCTAAAACACTACCTTACACTACACAAACACCACAACACTACTCTAAACCCTAAAACACTACCCCCAGCACGACCCTCCCCCTACCCCCAGTCCGGTCCCTACACTCAAACACTACCCCGCACGACCCCCCTACACTACCCTAAACCCTAAAACACTACCCTACACTACACAAACACCACAACACTACCCTAAACCCTAAAACACTACCCCCAGCACGACCCTCCCCCTACCCCCAGTCCGGTCCCTACACTCAAACACTACCCTGCACGACCCCCAACACTACCATAAACCCTAAAACACTACCCTACACTACACAAAAACCACAACACTACCCTAAACCCTAAAACACTACCCCCAGCACGACCCCCAGTCCGGCCCCTACACTCTAAAACTACCCTGCATGACCACCTCGACACTACCCTAAACCCAAATACACTACCCTACACTACACAAACACCAAAACACTACCCTAAACCCTAAAACACTACCCCCAGCACGACCCTCCCCTACCCCCAGTCCAGTCCCTACACTCTAACACTACCCTGCACGACCCTCCCAACACTACCCCAAAATCCTAAAAAAACAACCCTACACTACACAAACATTACAACACTACTTCCACACTACCCTAAACCCTAAAAAAGTAACCCCCACCCCATGCCCAATCCCCCTTACCTCTCTCTCCTCGTGGTTCCTCTCTCCTGGATCCAGCGTCGACTGAGGGGCGGTGCACGTCGTTGTGAGGAAACGGAACAGCCTCAGTTTCCTCACAACGATGTGGATAGCCATTACATCGCATGCGTTGTAAAAGCGCATGCGATGTAATGGTATGCTTAGGAAATGGCTACGCGTTGTTACATCGCATGCTTTGTAACGCATGCAATGTAATGACTTGCGTAGTAACAGCCTCGTTGTAATGGCTGTTTACCGCTGGCTTTTGTGTATTTCTCCCAGACAGACACACAAAAGGGGGACTACATGTTGGCAGGATGGGCCATCCTCCCAGGATGGGAGGGGCAGAACTGTGCACAGCCCCACTTGTACTTCACAGAAGCTGCCTCAGCCCACACACAACGAAGTTCACACTAGCCTTTTGTGCCCCCAGATATCCTGGGACCAGCACAGGAAGGAAGGAAATTCCAACATCACCAGCAGTGGGAAGGGGGGGGACAGTAGAAGTTTCTTTCACTTCAAAGCTGATACTAGGTATAATATTAGGCCCCTCAGACCCACCCTTTAGATCACTTCTGGACCTGCAAAGAACTCTCAGATTTAAACACAGTAGAGAGGCAATATTGCACAAGAACATAAATAAGATCAATGTACTATATGTACAACAAGAACAGATGAGTAGAGAGGTCTTTTCGGTCATTATTTTGAATCTTTATTCAGCGTCTTCTAATTGAGTTCGTGATTTTCTGGCCCTGAAAAAGCCCATAACTGGGCGAAACGCTTTGGCTGCGCACAACTGTTTTTCTCAATCGGAAGACTCCGAATAAAGATTCAAAATAATCAACTAAAATACCTTGCCACTCATCTGTTCTTGTTGTATATATAGTACATTGATCTTATTTATGTTCTTGTGCAATGTTGCCTCTCTACTGTGTTTAAATATGATTAATTAATGGCATATTTAGTAGCTAGCCATTTGAGGTGGGCAACAACTATTCCATACCTATAAGATATAACACATGTGGTGGTGCGGAAAACGGTCCCCTGGCTGCCAATATTTATTCATGCCCTCCTGATCAGAGACTCAGAGACAGAAATGCTTCTAACCATCTTGAACCTCTACTTGACCCAGCCTGACTGAGTCCTGGGCCTCCAAGTGGTGCCCCTCAGTCCTGGACACTTGGAAGTGGTGCTGTAGGTGCCAAGATACCCCAAGTCCAAAACTTTGGACATAGAACATTTTCCGCCAAAAAGTGCTCTGAGATTGGAGAGGAGACTGGGACCTACCTTCTCGCCAATCTGCCCAAGTTGCATCACCGGTAGGCCTGACTTCGTGGTAGCTACCACTATGCTCTTGTATGCAGCAGCAAATCCTGTTCAGTGGCTCTTCGTTGGGAGGGTATCCAGCTTCCTGGAGCCCTTGTCGGCTATTGCCTGCAGCTTCATCTCACAGGAGGTTTTCAACTTCCAAAAAAGAGATTAAGTCCGAATGTAGAATTCTTCACTGCAAATTTATTCAGTGGCTCCTGAAGGATGGCGCTTTCTCCTCAGACACTGCCGGCTGCCTTGCCCTGTTGAACTCTACCTTCTCAGACATTTTTCTACACAAATTCTTCTACGCCTGAAGGTAAGCAGATACTGGGCCCAATCCACTTTCTGTATCCGAACCTTGCTCCTTCGCATTCAGCCTTAACTTTCGACTTTGCCCCAGTCCTGCGCTACTAGATGTCCGCAGATGCAGTGTTGATCTTTTAGGCACTATTTTTCACTTTAAACTTTGAAAATTCATAACTTCAGTTCTACCGATTGGATTTTTCTCATTTTGTTGTAAAATAAGTTATTAAAATGTACTCTATTTTTCTAAATTTGTATGGGATTTTTCTTGTGTTGGGTTTTCACGTTATTGCTGTTTGAGTGTTGCATAAATACTTTACCCATTGCCTCTAAGTTAAGCCTGACTGCCTTTGTGCCAAGCTACCAGAGGATTAAGCACAGGTCAATTTAGCTACTTTGTGGAAATGTAAAATCTGATTCTTTCGTTTTTTAATTAAGCTGTGCCTCATCCATTTTCACCCCTACCCTGTTTTCAGCCTGGCTCTATCCTTGACACCGCACCTGCATAAACATTGGTAGAGAATCTAAATTGGGACATTGTAGGCTGCGTAAACATGCAAAGTCAGCACAAAAGAGCAGCTGATGTCTGCACTGGGTTTTTTAAACAATGGTAAAGCCTTAGATAAAGTTTGTTCAGATAGCCTATCTTGTTGTGCAGCCTCAGGACGCAACAGTTACACAAGGCACCAAGGCTGTTGATTCTTACCGATTGTCTCATTTGTGTGTTCTTCCCAAAGCTCTATTTACCTCTGGGCGTCCCTTGTCTGTGATCTTTGCTATAAAAACCCATGTAACCATCGTTCAGTGTGCTCTCCTTCCTTGAGTATCTCTATGGTGCTTGTCGGACGGAGCCCCATTCATGAATGCTTAATAAATGACCTATGGTTTGAACTTCGCTCCAGTGTCGATTCCTCCTTACTTGTTAAGAACCGGTGGCGAAGTGGTGTGTCAGGCCCAGCTCCGCAGGGTCCAGTTGCAGCAAAAAAGGGTCCACCTCCAGATCTCACCAACACCCTGGTACGAATAGTCTACAGGGTGTTCGAATGATCAGGCGAGGGAAAAGGAGAGGGAAAAGGAACGGCAGTGGAATAGAACCTGTAAGGACAAAAAAAACACAGGTTTAAATACATGTAGGACAGTGGCTACTCTCAGTAATGTCTCACTAGGGGACGTATGTACCTGAGCATATATGCTGCTGTTTGTACAACCCTCGGGACTCATCAAATGTCGTCATGTAGCGCACTCCTCCACCCTAGAACAAAGAACACTAGAAACATTAACCAGTGTATGGACCACCACACTTCTCCAGTTACTTAGGACTCACACAGGTGTCATACATACCCACATATAGGCATAAGCGTAGGGGATGGAAAAGCAGTGCTAGCATTCAGCCTATCCCTATCAAGTACGAAGGTCACAGTACAGAATACAGCTCGGCAGTTCCACGAGGTTACGTCACCTCTGCATCCAAATATCAATAGCAATAAAGTTTTGTTGAGAACTGCATCTCAAAACATGTCCCGTCTCCTTAAATGAAAAAGGACAAAGTCTCCAGCACACAAACGGAGCTACGCAGTTCCCTCACCGCTGTAACCCGCTGTGTAGCTCGTTTATTCACAATGGCCAAACAAACGCTTATGGCACACAAACGGCAATACGTGGCAGCACCGCTGTATTCCGCTTGCGTCTCCCAGAAATCCGCCCTCAGTATAAGGGCTAGGAAAAAACACAAACAAACGGCAATACGCGGAGTCCCGCTGTATTCCGTCTTGCACAATGAAGAAAATCAGGTTTCCATGAGAACTTTCTCGGTACTCACTGTTTCTCATAAGGGAGTTAAGAAACCCCTCAGTCTCTCTCAAGTGGCAGGACTCTTCCCTTTGGTCCTACTCCTCCGGCGCTTCAGCAGGCAGCTCTCTCTCGTCCGAGAGAGAGAGAAAGAACAGAACAGTATTACGCGCAACTTCCTGTGCGCCCTCTCCGGCTATATTTCCTTCCGTGGCCGGGCATCATGGGAGTTGTAGTCCCGGGAACTTGGCAGGCGCTGTAACGCTCGTTTCCCTGACAGTAGGTCCCCCTCCCTAGCGCCTCCTAGGCCCTGGCTTCATCGGATGTCTTCTATGGAATGAACGAACAGCCGCCGGGGCATGAACGTTTCTCCACGGTTCCCAGGAATCATCTTCTGCTGAATGCCCCTTCCATGATATCAGGTACCAGAGCATCCCTCTTCGTATTTTGGAATCTCGAATGCTCTTAACCTCGTATTCCCTTACCCCCGTCACAGATCACAGGGGGCGGAGCACGCCTGCGCGCCCCCAAGGCAGGCTTCAAGAGGTTACAATGGAATACAGGGTGGATCCGAAGGGTTCCAGGCAATTTCAGTTTATAGGTGACGGGGTTGAGTTGTTTGACTATGACGTATGGACCGATGTATCTAGGATGAAAAATGCTACGCAACTTGAACCGGATGTTCTTGGTGGACAGCCACACCTTGTCTCCCACCTAATACTGCGGTCCCTCCGTTCTGTGTAGGTCTTCCCACTTCTTGTAGGTCTGTTTTGCCTGCAGCAGATGGCGTCTGACTTTACGATGTAGCGCGTGGAGCTTTCGTACCTGAATCAGCACCATAGGTTGATTTGCCACCTCCTCTGGAATGTCAATGGGCAATATGCGAGCATCGTACCCGAAATTTGCATGAAAGGGAGAAAGACCGACAGAACTGTGCCAGGCATTGTTATACGCCAGTTCTGCCATCCATAGCATATCCACCCAAGACTCCTGGGCCTCCTTGGCATAACATCTGAGGTATTTCTTGAGCGTTTGGTTCAGACGCTCCGTCTGTCCATCAGTCTGTGGATGGAAACTAGTTGACAGAGAGGAATCTATGTGCAGGGCCTTGCACCATAACTTCCAGAATCTTGCTATAAACTGAGGCCCCCTATCAGACACAATGATTTCAGGCAGTCCATGTATCCTGACGATGTTATTCAACAACAGCTGTGCTGTTTGGGAGGCCGTAGGGAGGTTCACACAAGGGATGAAATGTCCCATCTTCGTGAGTCCATCCACCACCACCAGGATGGCTGAATACCCCTTCTCCAAAGGTAACCCAGTGATAAAATCCAGGCTGATGTTTCGCCATGGACGGTGTGGAGTGGGCATAGGGATGAGTTTTCCCTTCGTCTTGACTTGTTCGTTCTTTGCTCTGGCGCATTCCTCACACCTAGCCACCCAAGAAGCAACATCTGTGTTTAAGGAACCCCACCAGAAGTGACGTTGTGTCAATTGCGCGGTTTTCCGCACTCCCGGATGTCCCGCCAAGGGCGACATGTGACACCACTGGAAAGCCTTCTTTTGTAGCACTGGAGTGGGAATATACAATTTGTCTTTATGGAACAGTAAACCATGCTTCACTGAGCGCTCGGCCCCCATTGTCGCCCATGCCTCC
This sequence comes from Calotriton arnoldi, assembly GCA_963921515.1. Lineage (NCBI taxonomy): Eukaryota > Metazoa > Chordata > Amphibia > Caudata > Salamandridae > Calotriton > Calotriton arnoldi. The sequence goes on from CAWUFW010009144.1 coordinate 520,700, forward strand.
CATTCAGCTAGGGGTTTATGTTGCCTCACTTCATCCAAAAAGGCTTCCGCTCGAATGACGCATAGCACCTTAGAGGGTTCAATAATAGCCCCTGTGTTGTGGTCATGTGCGGCAGGTTCCATCGTTTCTAGTCGAGACAAAGAGTCTGCTTTTCGGTTCTCCACCCCTGGTCGAAAAGTGACTACGAAGTCGTATTCGGCAAAAAACAACATCCATCTCATCTGGCGCTGAGAAAGGTGACGCGCAGACTTCATGTATTGCAGATTCCGATGATCAGTATACACAGCAATGGGATGGCTAGCCCCCCACAGATAATGCCTCCATTCTTGAAACGCCCTTTTTTATTGCCAACAGCTCTTTCTCAGCGACGGTGTAGTTTCGTTCCGCAGGGTTCAATTTCTTGGATAAATAAGCCACAGGATGCAGCTGTCCTGTGCTCTGATTCCTTTGGGACAGGATGGCCCCAATGGCCTCATCTGAGGCATCAGCCTCTACCACAAAAGGATGTTCAGGTCGGGGATGTGCAAGTACTGGAGCCGTGGTAAATGCCCTCTTTAGAAAGGTGAAGGCTTCCTCCGCCTCTCTAGACCATTGAAAAGGAAGGCCCTTCCTAAGGAGCCTGGTAATGGGAACTGCCACCTGAGAGAAATGGATGATGAATCTGCGGTAATAGTTTGCGAAGCCCAGGAAGCACTGCACATCACGTACTGTTTTTGGGATAGGCCATTCCTGCACTGCCAACACCTTTCTCTCAGCCATGTGTAAACCCTCTGGGCACAGCATAACGCCCAGAAATTCCACCTCGCGTACCCCGAACTCGCATTTGCTCAGTTTACAGAATAACCTGTGGGCCCGCAACGCGGTCAGTACCTCAATTACATGATTGGCATGCCCCTCCACTGTGTCAGAATAGATAAGGATGTCGTCTATGTACACAACAACAAACAGGTCCACAAAGTCTTTCAACACGTCATTAAGAAAATACTGAAATGCCGCCGGGGCGTTGCAAAGGCCAAACGGCATGACAGTATACTCAAATAAACCGTAACGTGTTTTAAACGCAGTCTTCCATTCATCCCCAGCCCTGACACGCACTAAATGATACGCTCCCCTTAGGTCTAATCTTGTGTAAATCTTGGCATCTCTCACCTGATCAAGCAACACAGAAATAAGGGGTAATGGGTATCTGTTCTGAACGGTGTTCTTGTTCAGAACGCGATAATCCACACAAGCCCTAAGATCACCATTGGCCTTGGATATAAAAAAAAGCGGGGAGGCAGCCGGTGATCGTGAAGGTCTAATAAACCCAATTTCTAGGTAATGGTCCAGGTATTCGCGCAAGTGTTTTGTCTCTGGCACAGATAATGCATACACCCTACAGGCCGGGACCGTGGCCCCCTCCACCAGATCAATCTGACAATCATACTCTCGATGAGGGGGCAACTTTTCAGCCTGGACCTCACTGAACACATCCGTGAACTGAGAGTACGCCATGGGTAACATGGTCTCCTTCTCAACCGCTGTTGCCACCACATATGGATGCAGTAGCGCGGCTGCTTGTGAGGGACCGTTTGGACTTAAATGGCCTCGACATTCATCTGACTGAAACAGAAGCGTTTTAGCCTTCCAATCGATGATGGGATTATGGTGGCACAGCCAAGGCATACCCAGGATAACCTCATACTGGGGGGCATCGATGATGTTCAAGGATAACTCCTCCTTATGTCTTTCCTCTGCCATAACCAAGGACAAGAAAAGTACCTCTGTTTGTTCTATAATCAAACCAGATTTCAAAGGCTTTCCGTCCACAGCGAACACCTCTTCCGGTTTTAACCTAGGTACCCTCAATAATGCAAGGCGATTTACCAGTCCACTGTCTATGAAGTTCCCTGTGGCGCCGGAATCCACCATGGCCTTCACCTGATGGAACTGATCATGGCTCCCAAGAATCATAGGGAGTACGATATGCGACTCTGTGTCCAGCAAACCAGAGGTAGCCAAGGAGGGGAGTTGCCAGCCCTTGATGGCTTCACCAACACCAGGGGAATCCCCTAAAGCTATTGCAGGTACGGAAGTGGATACAGCCACCTTTTTATTACGGGACCACGCCTCTGAGGACTTGGGTTTAGAAGGGCATTCCCTAACATAATGGCCCTTCTTTCCACAGTACATACACAACCCATGTACTCTTCGGCTTTCTCTTTCTTCTCTGGACAGAGGGGATCGAACCGCCCCAATTTCCATGGGTTCAGGTGCCATCTCAGGGGTAGACAACGGTCGTCGTGAGGGTCTCTCTGGTCTATAGAAACCCTTATCCCACTTCTTCCTCTCGCCCCCTCTCTCGGACAATCTCCCATCCAACCGCAATGTTAAATTAATCATGTCCGTACAGGTAGTGGGTTGCGGATCTATTTGGGCCAGTATATCTTTTAACTCCTCCCGCAGCCCCTGATAGAACAAAGACATTCTCTTCTCCTCTGGCCAAGCAGTTTCGGCCACTAATCTGTTAAACGTGGTTAGATACGTTACTAAATCGTTTCTCCCTTGTTTAAGGTCCAGTAATTCTTTATCAGCACTAAAAGTGGTGGTCCTACGATCAAACACCCTCTCGAACTCCGTCCTAAATGCTGACCAATCCGATAATACTGCATCGTTATTTCTAACTAACGGAATGGCCCAATTGGCTGCATCCCCTACCAAATATGAAATAGCAAACGCCACCCGTGAATGGTTATTGGGGAAAGAGGCTGGTTTACAAGAGAAATGCAGCATTATCTGCGTCAGAAACACCTGTATTTTTGCCGGGTCCCCGGCATATCTTTCAGGACTTGCTAACTGGATGGGTGGTGGTACAGTCACCTGTATCTGTGGAGCGGCGGGAGATACATCAAAAGGGTTCCTAGACAGTCTTTCCACTTTGTCTCTCAAGGCGGCTGTTTCAGCCTTGGAAGAGGCCAATTCCTGCTGAACCAGGACTAACGCCTGAAGCACGTCCTCCATGGTGGCCATTCCCTACCACAACTGAACCGGGCGAAGCTAATTTCGTGGGCGCGTAATTCTGTCAGGCCCAGCTCCGCAGGGTCCAGTTGCAGCAAAAAAGGGTCCACCTCCAGATCTCACCAACACCCTGGTACGAATAGTCTACAGGGTGTTCGAATGATCAGGCGAGGGAAAAGGAGAGGGAAAAGGAACGGCAGTGGAATAGAACCTGTAAGAACAAAAAAAACACAGGTTTAAATACATGTAGGACAGTGGCTACTCTCAGTAATGTCTCACTAGGGGGACGTATGTACCTGAGCATATATGCTGCTGTTTGTACAACCCTCGGGACTCATCAAATGTCGTCATGTAGCGCACTCCTCCACCCTAGAACAAAGAACACTAGAAACATTAACCAGTGTATGGACCACCACACTTCTCCAGTTACTTAGGACTCACACAGGTGTCATACATACCCACATATAGGCATAAGCGTAGGGGATGGAAAAGCAGTGCTAGCATTCAGCCTATCCCTATCAAGTACGAAGGTCACAGTACAGAATACAGCTCGGCAGTTCCACGAGGTTACGTCACCTCTGCATCCAAATATCAATAGCAATAAAGTTTTGTTGAGAACTGCATCTCAAAACATGTCCCGTCTCCTTAAATGAAAAAGGACAAAGTCTCCAGCAAACAAACGGACCTACGCGGTTCCCTCACCGCTGTAACCCGCTGTGTAGCTCGTTTATTCACAATGGCCAAACAAAAACGCTTATGGCACACAAACGGCAATACGCGGCAGCACCGCTGTATTCCGCTTGCGTCTCCCAGAAATCCGCCCTCAGTATAAGGGCAAGGAAAAAGCACCAACAAACGGCAATACGCGGTAGCACCGCCGTATTCCGCTTGCGTCACCCAGAAATCCGCCCTCAGTATAAGGGCTAGGAAAAAACACAAACAAACGGCAATACGCGGAGTCCCGCTGTATTCCGTCTTGCACAATGAAGAAAATCAGGTTTCCATGAGAACTTTCTCGGTACTCACTGTTTCTCATAAGGGAGTTAAGAAACCCCTCAGTCTCTCTCAAGCGGCAGGACTCTTCCCTTTGGTCCTACTCCTCCGGCGCTTCAGCAGGCAGCTCTCTCTCGTCCGAGAGAGAGAGAAAGAACAGAACAGTATTACGCGCAACTTCCTGTGCGCCCTCTCCGGCTATATTTCCTTCCGTGGCCGGGCATCATGGGAGTTGTAGTCCCGGGAACTTGGCAGGCGCTGTAACGCTCGTTTCCCTGACAGTGTGACCCTGCACCAGCAGATTATTAATAATTTGCTCCACAAATTGGCGCCCGAACGCGGGGCCCCATCAAAGGCTTGCAGCAGGACCGGGGGAGGAGATCATGTCGGTGAGACGAACTTTGCTGAGGGGCGCCCCACCTGAAGAGACTAGTGTTGCTTGTGGTTCAAGGTGATTTTTCAGCTCTCTGACTCTGATCTTCCTGGCGGCTACTGGCCTTGACTGGGGCCTTCAGACGGTCATTTTTTTTGATCGGGGAGGATCGACAGGTGGGAGTTGAATTCTACACGTAAGGTAAATCTGTATTGAACCGGTTCATTTGGTTAGGATTTATTTTGTATCTGCCTTGGCATTTGTCTTGTATCTGTTCGGAAATCTGCTTGGAATTTTGAAACTTAGACTCTGTTTTGGAACTTGCTATTTGTTTTGACTAACATTTTTTCTTACAGGTAATGTGAGAATATTTTTTATTTCTCTCTGTTTATAAGTTTTTTATCTTATATAACATGCCTGTGATTAGCACTCTTTGGAAGTTTTGTTGTTGCTGCTGCGATAAGCAGAGCATTTTGGAAGCAAGTCAGCCGGCGCCACCAGAAGGTACGCCGAATTTTGAGATGTACATCAAATATGGTATTCGTCCCATCATGTATAATGCATTGTGGAACAAATATACAAAAGGGGATCCCCAGTTGCAATGGCCACTAGAGGGAACCATGGACCCTCACAAACTCAAGTATTTATAGAAACGATTGTTTTTAAAGACAGTTAGGCCAGCTATGTTTGACAGTTTGCGTATGTGGAGGAAAGAAGTGAAGGAGCGGCAGCTCAAGGCAGAGAAGGTACAAAGGAAACAGGAAAGGAAGACGGAGTATCAGAAGTATAAGGAATTGAAGGATAAGGAAGTTCAGGAGAAAAAGGAATGTTTAGATAGAGAGCATAGATTATTAACATCTAAGGAATATATAGTTAGACCAACAGTAGCAGTTCAGGTCCACCAAGAAGATGTGGATTCAGATATTGATGGATTACTGATCGAATGACCCCCGCCCCCATATGTACCCTTAACACCCCTTCCCCATGGACCACCAAATGTTGTTCCCCCTGTACCCCTGGCTCCCCCTCCTTTGCCCGCGGTTGCCCAGCTTCCTATTTTCCAACGAGTACCGGTACATTCCTTACCCCCTCCAACCCAGGCCTCTGCGCCTCCACCTCAGGCCACTGCCCCTGAAATGACTGATGATCCCGTACTTCCTGTATCTGTCTCCACCACTCAGTTTCGTCAGGATGCGATAAGATTGATGGTATTGGTTGAGTGATCTAGAAATGGAGGTAGGAGAAATGATAGATTAGATACAGGATTTCTCTGAGGGCGAGCTTCTTTGTCTCATAAATAAGCTTTCTCATCAACTTATGGTGCAATGGGAGATGACTACAGGACAAAATGGCCCAGATGATGTTAGAGCTATTAATCGTCAGTGTCAGATAGGGGCCTTCCCTGTAAATAGAATTAATACTGCCATAGCAACGATAATTGGATACCGTAATGAACTCTCTTCCTTTTCCCGAATAAGACCTATGAGGGAAGCTGCGCCACAGTTCATTCTTGGAAGAGGGAATGCAGACAATGATGACCCAAATAGCGCTGATGCTAGAGCCCATTTTTTGTATAATTGGATATATACGTCCTGGAAAAGGACGGATGTACTCACTCTAAAAGCCTCCTTACCAGACATACGGAAAAATCCTAGAGGATTTTATGATGATGTACAGGCAGCCATTGATTCTTGTATCATGACCTTAGCAGATATTGATATGTTTTTTGGTATGATCCTGCCACTAGATATGTGGCGACTTACCCGGAAACAGGATCATGCTGTTGATTTGGGAGGAGATTGGGCTGCCATAATAGTAGCCGATAGGGATAGGAAACCTGGTCAGAAACCTAGTCAGCTTATATTGGATCTGCCTGATAACATACTTACTTACATAAAAACGATGGTTACAGCCAGGAAAATAGATTGGGCACTTCTCACTGCTTGTAAACAAAAACAGGGAGAGGCCGTCCCTGATTTCTTTACTCGCTTTGAGGAAGTGTTCCATGATTTTAGTGGGCAAGATACATCTACACCTACGGGTGCACATTTATTTGTAGATCGATTTGTGGGAAATTTACTTCCTGAGATATTGGTTTGTTTAAAGAATTCTGAGAGTACATGGGCTTCAGTGACTCCGAAAGCTATATTAGATATGGCTCAGTATTATCAGAATCAGGTGACTCCTGAGCAAGAACGAAAAGAAGGAAAACTGAAGGAATTAAAAACCAAGGTAATGATGGTCCAGGCCTATGGACCTCAAGGTCGAGGCTGTGGTCAAAATTATGGGCCGAATTATAGACCAGCACCTCCAGTAGGGCCACTGCGTAGACAAACTCCACTAGGGCTGGATGAATGTGCTTATTGCAAGGAGAAAGGACATTGGCGTTCTGAATGTCCCGTTTTAGCTGCTGGTGGGAGAGGAAGGGGTCAAGTGAACAGTAATCAAGGGATTTCAGCTCCCCGACAGCAGCCACAGCAGGTTCAAGCTCCAGAGAGGAATAGGTCAGGAAATTATTTTGATCAACGAAATAATCAATATTCTATGGAGGATTGGGAATCAGAGGAAACTGTGGGAACACATTTTGCCTAGGTCAGCGTAGGACAAGGAGGACCACTTGAGATACCTGTAGATCAGTCAGGGCCCTATATAACAGCCACTATACTTGGGCAGGACCAGAAATGTTTAGTGGATACAGGGGCGACACGTAGTGTGATATCTCAGAAACTGGTCCCTGGGACACCCTTGTCTGGCCAAGTGATCACATCGATAGGGTTTGATGGAACACCAACTCCTAGCCCTGTGTCCCAAAAACTACCTTTGCAGGTTGAGAATTTCATCACTACAGCCCCCTTTTTACTTCCCCCACATGCTCCAGATAATCTGATGGGACTTGATCTTTTGAAATATTTCCATGCTCTATACATTGTTCCCCATCTGGAGTACGTGTCATTTTTGGGAAAAAGACATTGCCTAAACAATATAATTTTTCTTCATATTCGGATCTTGATTCTGTCCCTGCATGTGTTTGGGCTACTGCTGACACAGATTTGGGAAGAATGGACATTTCCCCAGTACACATACAGGTTCGAGAGGATGCTTCCTTACCAAGGGTCCCACAATATAAAATATCAAAAGAAGGTGAGGATGCATTGATATCTATCATTGATGACATGATATGTACAGGAGTTGTTGAGGAAGTTTCCTCTAATGTATGCAGTAGCCCCATTCTCCCCATTCTAAAATGGGGCGATGGAACAGGGGATAAGATTTACAGATTTGTGATTGATTTAAGAGAAGTTAACAAAATAGTGATTTCTCAATATCCTGTCGTCTCTGATATCACGACTTTGTTGACATTAATCCCACCTACAGCCACTGTATTTTCCATTATCGACCTCAAGAACGCCTTTTTCTCGATTCCTATACATGAAAACAGTAGATATCTTTTTGGGTTTTCATTACGGGGCCGCTCATTTAGATTTTGTAGGGCTCCACAAGGCTATACAGAAAGCCCTAGCATTTACAGTCAGACACTTAAGCGACAGCTGGATGAACTTCTTTTGCCACCAGGAGTTACACTTGTGCAATATGTCGATTACATTTTGCTAGCCGCAGACACAGTTGAGCATTGTAAAGAGGCCACTCTCTCTCTATTACATCACCTTGCTGTTAAGGGACATAAAGTCTCTAAGAATAAGCTGCAATATTGTCAGTCTGAGGTCACTTATTTAGGTCACCTCTTGTCTAAGGAAGGCCGCACTTTGACTAAAGACAGGAATCAAACTATCCTAAAAATTCCTATTCCAAGTACTCAAAAAGAAGTCAGGGCACTTATTGGTATTACTTCCTACTGTAGACAGTGGACCCCGAACTTCTCACTTATTATCAAACCTCTTTTGTCCCTTGTTACTAAAGACACTCCCTCTCCTCTACCATGGACATCTGAATGTCAGGAAGCATATCAGCAGCTTTGTGCATCCCTTTGTTCTGCTCCAGTGTTAGGCACTCCAGACTATGCAAAACCTTTCATACTATATGTACACGAGAGAGAAGGATGTGCATTATCAGTTTTGACACAGCCATATGGTAATAAGCATCGTCCCTGTGCCTATTTCTCAGCTGTATTAGACCCAGTGGCCAGGGGACTTCCAGGTTGTCTCAGAGCGGTTGCCGCCACAGCGATTTCTATACGACAATCTGAGGGAATAGTGTTGAGTAACAAGCTTATGGTCATGGTACCACATTCTGTGGATGCACTCCTGAATCAGACTAAGACACAACACTTGACTAGCGCTAGACTCACAGGATACAAACTTACGCTTTTGGCACCTCATATCACACTTAAGAGATGCTTGACATTGAACCCAGCTACATTGTTACCTTTGCCAGCTGAACAAGCTCATGAGTTGCATGACTGTATTTTCCTCACAGAAGAACAGACTAAGGGAAGAATAGATCTAAAGGATACCCCTTTATTAGACCCTGAGGGAGAACTATGGGTGGATGGCTCTTGTTTAAGACTACCTGATGGCACCACCTCTGCATCCTATGCCATTACCACATTACAAACAGTGGTAGAAACAGCCCGTATTCCGCAAAAATCTGCCCAAGCAGCTGAACTCATTGCGCTTTTGAGGGCTTGCGAACTCAGTCAGGGATTAAGAGTGAACATTTATACGGACAGCCAGTATGCATTTGGTGTGGCACACAACTTTGGCAAACTCTGGAAGGAACGGGGATTCCTAACCTCCCATGGTTCTGAAATACAACATGGCGAATTGCTAGATAGTCTTCTTACTGCCTTGACATTGCCAAAGAGTGTAGCCATTATCAAATGTAGGGCCCACAAGAAAGTTACAGACAAGGTGGGACAAGGAAATGCTTTCGCTGACAAAGTTGCACGAGAGACTGCAAATGCACTCATGAGTAAAATGTATGTGTTACGATCCCAAGCTGAAAGATGGGAAAACATGTATACAGAGATTTAGGAAATACAGCAGTCAGCCACTGAACAAGAAAGGGCAGTATGGCAAAAGGAAGGAGAGTTGGATGATGAGGGATGTTGGAGGTCAAAAGATATGTCAAAATGGAAGTTGCCCTATGCCTATGTATTGCCTTTTGTGACTATGGCTCATGGACCTGCTCATGTTAGTGCCAAAAACACCATCTCCCAATTAGAACAGGTTTGGGATAATAAGCACATTCGGAAAACGGCTGAGCATTTGGTCAAAAATTGTATGATATGTTTACAGCACAATCCTGGGAAGGGAGTATTGACTCCTACTGGTGGATTTTCTCCACCTCAGGTTCCTTTGAAGCACTCAAAATGGACTATATCCAATTAGAGCGCTGTAACAACTTAAAGTATGTACTAGGTGTGGTTTGCTCCTTCAGTAAGTGGGTAGAAGCCTATCCCACCAAAGACAACACAGCCTTGGCAACAGCCAAAATCTTGTTAAAGGAGTTCTTCCCCCGTTTTGGGGTTTGTAGAGTCCTATGGAGCGACAATGGCCCCCACTTTACTGGCCAGATAATAGAGTACCTAATGAAGGGTTTAGGGGTAAAGCAGAAGTTTCATGCTGCTAATTATCCTCAAAGCGATACAAAAGGGGATGACTGGGGGTGAGTGTTTGATTGGCTCAAACGTTCCGTCCATCATCCCCTTTTGTATCGCTTTGTTCGCCCTAAGTTGGCGGGGGTATGCCCAGACGTGGGTCCCTTGCTCACTTTGCCACTGGATTCAAGCAAGCCTGGCTGATGACGGCTGAAATGCCAGAAACCGGTCCTAGGATGCTTGTTTCCGGTCCAGGGAAGACATGGCTTGGCAGTTCGGGCTGGACTGTTCCCATGAGGCACAGGGTCAGACTGATTTGCATATGGCCATGTCTGAACTGGGGTGGTGGAGTGAGCTAAAGAATGATGATGGATTAAACCCAGATCAGTTGACTGGGGGTGAGTGTTTGATTGGCTCAAACGTTCCGTCCATCATCCCCTTTTGTATCGCTAATTATCCTCAGGCAGCGGGTTTGGTAGAAAGGTACAATGCCACGTTAAAGTTAAAACTAGCAAAAATACAGGCAACAACGGGCCTTAATTGGCCAGATGCCTTGCCTTTAGCATTATTATCTGTTCATTCCATCCCACATAGTAAGATTGGACTTTCTCCCTATGAGATAGTCTTTGGTAGACCTATGAATGTATGGGGACCCCCAAGGCCAAATATGATAAAAGAAATACAGTACCCTGTTTTGAGTGATTATCTTAAAAACTTGACTGAAAAACTGTCTCTGATTCATCAGCAGGTGCATGAAGCTATTCCAGACAAGTCAGAGGGTCCTGCCCATGGTCTTCAACCTGGAGAATATGTCCTTATAAAAAAATTTCCAGCGTTCTAAAAACTTGGAGCCTCGCTGGAAGAATCCGGAACAGATCCTGCTTGCGACTCGAACTGCTGTCCGTGTCACCAACAGACGCCACTGGATTAATGCAGGGCACTGCAAGCGAATCCCAGCAACTGTTCTCCAGCCAAAAGGCAGAAGCGATCTGAAAGATATCTTAGAGACTCAGAAAAGTGTTGCTCCTCTGAATGAAGATACTTTGTTTCCTGATCAAACTGCGCTTTCAGCAACAAGGTACGATTTACGACCAAGGAAGGGAAGGAGCAGATAGAGATACCGGAGGACCGATTTCAATTAGTGGAACGGTTCGGCTGTGACACGGTAGGATCACAGAATCGGCTGAACTAGGTTCAGAGGGGGTTGTGATACGTGTTCAGTGTTTCCTGGATCTCTCTCCGACCTGTGGTTGTATCGATACGAGAAGGAGAGATGCAGAAATTGGTATCTAAGTTGCAGTTGCGAAACAAAGACAAGACTCTGTGTATGGTAACTCTGATCATACTATTGATAATATTGGCAGCAGTTTTTGGACAATGGAGAAAGTGATTCCGGCTCGAACCCTATTGCCCGCTACTACTCCTGTCCCCACGGAACATTTTTACTATACTCTTCCCTACCATGAACAAAAACACCGAATGTCCTACCTCAATAACACTTTCATACAAATGCTACATCATACCCACAATGCTACGAACACTACCAACTGCTGGATATGTGGAATGATGCCAGCCCATCAGAAGAAGGGAAGACACCTTTTATCCCCTTGCCATTTTCACATAATGGCTCCTGTAGAGCCTGGTTTGCATTGTTATGGGCCTCTGAAATTAGTCAAAAGGTTTTTGCTGATGTAGGAAGACTCAATGCCCAGTTAAATAGGGTATGTTACCCCGATGAGGAAGGAGATCCCCAAGCCAAAGGGACTGTATGGGAAATGGAGGAGTATCGCAGAGGGAATTCCTCCACCAGATATGTCTTCCCCAACACCCGAACAGCCAAGGGTAATGGGCCTCCTGTTATCGCTGTAACCAGAGCCCGAGCAGAACTTTGTGTGAGCAGTATTGGAAGTATTCCCGTGGGAAGAAGTGACTGTACCACTGTTTTAAATATCACTGGAACGAACAATAGCACTTTTTATCTTCCCATAACACTTACTTCATTTGTGGAAACAAGGGTTATTATCATCTACCAGTCAGTTGGTCTGGCATCTGTTATGTGTCCTTCCTGCTTCCCCCTGTGTTCTTAGCACCTGCCTCCTATCATAAAGACCAGAAATTGTTTAATGACATCTCTTTAAACAGATACAAAAGGACCATAAATAGTGATGAAGTAGATCAGACTGATACAGCCTTGCAGCAATACGTTGATTTTAATTAGGGACTCTTTTTCTTTGTTGGTGCAGCCCTAAACAGTAGAAAGATTAGACGCCTGACCCGAGTGGTAGAAGCAGTGACTAATCAGACAGCAATGGCTCTAGGAAATATTACAGAAGAACTCCAAATTACAAGGATTGTAACTCTTCAAAATAGAATGGTACTTGATGTAGTGCTCGCCGATCGTGGTGGAGCATGTCGCATCATCGGTAGTAGCTGTTGTGTGTTCATACCTGACCACGCCCCTTCTGTCTATAACGCCATTTCCAAATTACATAAAATAGCTGCGGAAATACATCAAGACCAAGGAACGTGGTCCTGGTCTGAGTGGTTACAGGGACTTATCTCCACTTGGGGTTGGAAATTATTAATGGGAATAGTAATTAGAGGAGCCATCTTTCTAACTTGCTGCTGCTGCATTCAATGTGCCCATATGATATGCACCACCTGCATAAATATTTGTAGTAGTATTAAACCTTCCCCAGTCAATGTTCATGAATTGAATAGAGAAATGATGATGCATACTGAAATTCACGAACTTATGAATATTAATGTACACGATTAATACATGTACCTCTTAGAATGGATTCAGCACCGCTGAAAAGGAAGGACTGTGGAAATGTAAAATCAGATTCTTTCGTTTTTTAATTAAGCTGTGCCTCATCCATTTTCACCCCTGCCCTGTTTTCAGCCTGGCTCTATCCTTGACACCGCACCTGCATAAACATTGGTAGAGAATCTAAATTGGGACATTGTAGGCTGCGTAAACATGCAAAGTCAGCACAAAAGAACAGCTGATGTCTGCACTGTGTTTTTTAAACAATGGTAAAGCCTTAGATAAAGTTTGTTCAGATAGCCTATCTTGTTGTGCAGCCTCAGGACGCGACAGTTACACAAGGCACCAAGGCTGTTGATTCTTACCGATTGTCTCATTTGTGTGTTCTTCCCAAAGCTCTATTTACCTCTGGGCGTCCCTTGTCTGTGATCTTTGCTATAAAAACCCATGTAACCATCGTTCAGTGTGCTCTCCCTCCTTGAGTATCTCTATGGTGCTTGTCGGACGGAGCCCCATTCATGAATGCTTAATAAATGACCTATGGTTTGAACTTCGCTCCAGTGTCGATTCCTCCTTACTTGTTAAGAACCCGTGGCGAAGTGGTGACCCTGCACCAGCAGATTATTAATAATTTGCTCCACAACTTTTTGCCATTCACCCTGACAAGGATTCTTGCTGTTGCTTGAGAAGGGCTCCCACCCTGCTCAACCAACAACCCTGTTTCTCACTGCTACCAAATTTATGGGGGTGGCAGTTAACTTTGAGAGAATAAATCTTAAATGTATAAAAGGATGGTAGCCAGGTTGCAGTCTTGTTTTACTATCAATGTGAATGGTTATCACATGGTTAACTCACATCCATGAAAAATTAGAACCTGGACACAGGTAGAGCCATACAGTTTTTAAATAAAGTATGATAGAGTCAGGCTATATGTATGGCCTGCATTTGGACCATGCTCTTGTCCTGTCCACCTTCTCAAAGGCTAAAGTTGATGAAAAAATGGTAAACAGTGCCCTTATTCTGATTTTCCCCTCTGTCGAGAATCACATTCAAGGTCATAAGGTAGTCACAGGTGTTGTGTTAGGCTCAAAATCCTACCTGCACCAAGACAATGATCTGTTCTCTAGACAGCCAATCTCAAAGAATGTCTAGTAAGAATTTGGCAAAAGTTTTCCATCGATGTCGAATATATTGATGCAGCAATACTTTTTGCCATTATTAAGGAGCTGTTTTTAGAGAGCGAAATTCAAATGGAACCTACAACAATGCTGGTTTGAAAAGCATGATTAAACAGTGACTTAAGCAAATTTGACCAGAACGAAATATTAGTATTTAGGACAGCCAATGACCAGTCAAGCCAAGGGTGCAGGAAATATTTAGGAAACTGGACAAGCTCTTGGGCTCGGATATAGTAAAAGGCACGCAGAAGAACAAAAGGAGTGAAGACGAAATACTGCCCCATATATTTCAGAGATGTTTTTGCCATTCAGCATCACCAATGTCAATCTAGGAACTTTTTTATTTTATTTTAAATAAATCACTCCCAGACACCTCACTCAAAAATGCTTTAGCATCCGTGCTTTTACAAATAGCTCATACGCTTGCCATTTGCATTCCAGGTTATTTATTTTTGTAGTCCTCGGGATGGCTTTCTAGGCTCTTTTGGCTGCCAGCAAAGTAACCTTAAAAATAATTAAAGGATTTATTTAGAGCTTGAAGAGCTTGAGATATTAAACCAAAATGTATCTAAATTGTTGTCACTGTAGGTAGTGAAATGATCTAACAAAGGTTTCCTAGCTGACCTCAACTAGAGTGGATAGTAGGAAAACATGTTACAATCAGACTGTATTTCCTCACTCCAGCCCTGCCAATAGTTTTAGACCAGCATTCTATAAGATTAGCCGGATACCGTCTGATCACTGAATTATTACCAATGTTGCAGATAGAGCCTGTTCCATCAATTACTTCAGCTGGATTTTTGGACAAAACTTGTGCTCGATGGAAAATGTGCAGAATTGGTTTAAAAAACGTCAGTTCACTCAACTGTATTGTAGGACAGCATTAGAGCCGGAGGGGGAAATATGTACGATATCAGCAGCTTCATCAATAAGCATCCTGCTTTTTTTTGGGGGAGTTTAATATAGCGCAAAGTAGAGCTGAAGATATCAGAGGCTTTACATGAGCACCAGTTGCCTTACAGACGGACGCATTCATTTTTGTTAGGCACGGGAGATTAAGTTATTTGACCAGAATCACAGGATGTTGAGCATCACTGCCGAGACGCGAACCCGTTTCCCCAGCTTCGAGGTCGACCGCTCTAGCCGTTAGGCCACATCCTCTCCACAGCTCTTTTGTTCTTTACTAAGCTGTTTCCTTCTTGTGCTCCTTCTAGACTCCTGGTGTAAGCTTGGGGAAAGTCCCCATAGATATTTACAATTACAGAAGTCTACATCATGTTCTTAGTTATCAAACAAATGCAGTTGAAGTCACTAATTAGAATTGGAATTTCAGAATAAGTATCCAGTAAATGTTCAAGTAATTCTAACAGTTTGAAGGGTAACAGCTCTTGTGCTCCTATGACTTGGATCAGGACTAAGACAATAAGAAAAGAAATGGGATTGGATCCAGAATGAGGTTCGATAAGTGCAACGAGAAACAATTGTTATCTTGGTTAATAACGGAGACTGCGCATCTGTTAGGTGTCTTTCTTAATGTTATGAGCCTTCCCTTTACTCATCCATTCAAAGAGATCTAGACATTAGCTCCACAAAAACCATACCTATCAAACGTCCATCAGTTCAAGTGCGAAGTTTCTTGGAGACAAATGTGATCATAATTCAATAAGCAATCTTCAGTGTCACCTCTGGCCATGTCTAGGCGAGGATGCTACATCCCATGAACAAACTTTCAAATCAGCTGTTATGAAAGGACTTGGATTATCAGTTCAGACTCTCTATGATCTTAATTCCTTGGTTCGCCGATTCAAAAAGCTCCCAACCCAACTCCAGCTATCACTTTGCTTGGTACAGGGAAGCCACCTTCTGAAAGGATGAACTGGCCTAGTTTTACTGATATCTGCAAGCTATGTCCAGAAAGGAAGCCAAACATTTTTCACTGGGGAGAGAGCTAAAATAGGCATGTAAAGTGCCACAATTATTCTCTCCTACAGGGTTACAAAGTGCTGAAGGCCTAGTCAGCACAAACGTTTTGGGTATGGGGCATCAAACTCTGGTTCTATTGTTATATCCATTGCTCCAAAAATAGCAGTGTGCCCGAATACTTGAGTTGAGTCATTAGGCTGCGTGAAAGTGACACTGGTACTTTCATCCTACTCTCCTGTCATCCTGTCATCCATAAAATAATTCTGTTCGACTCATCTAGAGCACAGATCACTCAACTCTGGAATATTATTAAAGAGTTTTAAGATGCTCCCATGATTTAGACAGTCGTAGGTCCATTAAAAAAATAACCAGGGTGTGAAAATCAGCTTATGAAACCTACCAATCGAACTGTCTGTCCTGAGACTAGCTGTGGAAGTTTTGGACCAAGATCCCTGTCCCAAAGAGTCCGGTAATTGGAAAACTGGCAGCTTTAGGATTGAGCTGACCTCCACCCAGGTTCCTTCAAAACACTCCCTTCTTGTATGGTTTCAAACTGTTGAGCACCTATTGGAACTAGTGGCGGGCAGTGACCCTCAACAGTGGAGGGTCATCGAGCCTAGTGCCAAACCCAGTGGCAGGCACTGTAATAAATCACAATGCCTTTGGGATCACATTCCAAAGCTCTCAATCATGGCTCGATAACAGATTTTATAATGGGCCGTGACTGGGAGCTCTGCAATTAAGACTTAAGACAATGTGAGTTTCATACAGTGCCTGTCAGTGGGCCAAAAAATGTAAAATAAAGTGTAAAATGTACTTACTCACGTTTCCTCATCTTGAGTGCAGTCAGCTCGAATCCTTCTGGAGCCTCAGCCAACCCTCTCCGAAACCCGACACTGCTCTCATGCTGAAGATGAGCAGCATGAGAACAGCACCAGGACTGGCTGGTGTGGGCTGCCTCGACGCTCCAGCAAGCACAGGGTCCTGTGCCTGATCTCCACCCAGCTAAGACAGTGAAGTGGAGAGGAGTCACAGGACAGCCAGCCAAAGTGACATGCGCAGTGTAAACTGGTGGAATGAGCACCACTCTCCTGCTGCCAGTCAACAGCCCGGCTCAGGCTGGGAGCAGTGAAACATAAAACGGTAATTCATTTTAATGCCATTTTATTTTTCCCTTTTGCTGCACTGGCAGCAGAGGGGCAACACTCCTCTGCCATAATGGGAGGCCGCCGCTGATTGGAACTTGAGTACTCCCCCTCAGATTTATATTCGTTTTCCTCTTTGGCAATGATAGTGAACTCATTTGACGTTTGCTGAAGAACAAGGCATCTTTAAGGATTGTTGCTTTTTGTGCTGCATTAATTGCACTGGCTCTTTTTGATGCCCTTGTTAAGTGTGGGATTTGGGGGTAAATGACTGCATGTTCCTGTGTGCTTCTCAAAAGGGTTTATGGCTCCTTGAAACAATAGAGGGTCAGGACCAATGTTGAACTGGCATTTTAGGCAATTTGGCAGTCTTGCACTGCCAGATGGGCCATTAGTGTGTGGGTTGTGGTTTTTTGGTCCTGTTACGGCCCACTGGACAAAAAACCAGTCCACACACTGGCTCTTTCAAGCTGGCCCATCTGGCAGCGTCAGACTGCCCAAAAGCCCAGTACATCATAGTGGTCTCTGCTTTTAAAGTTAGAGACGTCACAGAATTAATCGTTTGACATTTTTCTAGCGTGTTTCTGCATTTCTTCCCCTGAGTGAAAATGTCTACACATTTCCTGGAAAGACCCTGACCTCTCAAGTATTGGCCCTCCTGTTCTAGGGTTGATTTTGTTACAGGTGACCCATGATCTCCTACCACTAACTCTAATTCACTTTCTGTAGCAGAATGGCAGAATGTTTTCCTGTTGAGGACTTACGGATGCCAGTTGCTTCTTTGCGGTTGATTAATTGATTCATTGATTCATTGGGACCGCAACATTGCCCCTTCACCCTCGGATCTCTCTAAGTAGCAAACATAATGCTCATAGTCACCATTTTCTGTTCCCTGCTTGGACAGAGACTAATTGACTCATATTTGGGGGTTCTCGCCTGGATACGAGATATTTACCTTTGCATGTTCTCCTTTTGGGAAGTAATGTGCCCAGTATGCTGGGTAATGTCATGTGGTACCGAAATTTGAGTATCTAATTTGTTGAAGTGTCATACTAAAACTGTTACTATAGTCAGGAGAGAGGACACGATAGTTCCAGTCCAAATCCTGTACTAGGCAGTCAGTGGCATAGCAAGGTCAGGTGGTACCCGGTGCGGAAAATTTCTTGTCACCCCTGGCTTGACAAAATGATGTTTAAAACACATATTTTTGCCATTTTGTCACCCCCCCTCAGTGATGACACCGGGGGCGGCCCGCACCCACCGCACCCCCCTTCCTACGCCACTGTAGGCAGCACACTCTCACTATGGTGACACGTTTTATGAGTGGCACTGGGCATGCTCAAAGAGTGCCAGTGCTGGTGAACAGAGCAGCAGTGAAATATTTTTGTATTTATTTATTTATGCGTTTTTATAGAGCCCAAACATTACCTGAAGGTGTCAGAGCGCTTTAAAATAGAACCAGTTACGTTACATAAGGACCTTAGAGTACATGAATAACATAAAAGATACAAAAAGATAAACTCTAAAATCACATGTAGTAAGTACATAAGTCTACTATAGATACTAGTGGTTAGAGTTGCATATATGCAAGTTGCAAATTCACTCAAGATTACATTTTACGAAGACTTGAAGCGATTATGGTTGGACAATAATATAGTACATATTTACAGAGCATGATCTTCTCGCCATTGCTGGGGTTCTTGCTGTACTCGTTCAGCCAGCTCTCACAGGTGGTGATCTTGGGCCTGGAGGGATCCACGAGCTGGTGATGGCTGAAGGGGCAGGCAGATCCGTGCCACAAATTCAGGCCTCCCACCCGGCTCAAGCACCCACAACTGCCACTGGGCCTGACCTCCCTGCCGCAGGGTCTGTCCTCGAGGCACCCCTGGTGGGGTGGGGGTTCTCTCACGGCTCCATCGCTTCTGCAGTCGCGGCCTTTCCCCTGCCAAAGTGGCGGGGCGGGCCAGAGGAGGGAGCTGAGGAGGCGGGGGGACTCAAGGGAGAAAATAAATAAACTTACCTGATCGCCGCCGCCATCCGCTCCATACTGCTCTTCCTGCTTCTGGTACAGGCTCCCAGGCTGCACTGTGGCCAATCATGACGCTGCAGGAAAGCAGCGTCAGGATTGGCCTGAGCGCTACAACTTTGCGCTCCCAGACAGACTGGAAGCCTGTGCCTGCTCTCTCCAGCCCCAGCAATGCAGCTCTGACTGGAGAAAGCTTCACTGCGCATGAGGTTTTTGGCCGGTCTGAAACATACATCTCTGCGATGCTGTCCCCCCTAGCGCAGCGCTGCAGTGCATAACTTTAAATCTGCCCCTTGGTTGATGCATGCTGAATTGTGCATCTGTGGTAAGAATTCCACGTGGAGCGATTTCAAACATATGAGTATTTTAGTGGCCCGACAAGTTTCCGATTTTTCAGCCCTGCTTTTAAGTAACTGTTTTTAACTTTAAATCTGAATTACTTTTTGTTAAGAATGACATCAAGTAAAAAAATCACTCGCCACCACTGTATCGTGGCAGCAGGATGGACAGACGGTGCAATTGAGGCAACTGATAAATGCATGTGAGTTTTTAAGTAGATTAATGGTGCTGCTCTGTCTTAAGAGGGACCCTGCGCAGTGTTGCATTTGTGTGGTCCAGCTGTGTGTATGCAGTTTGTCACTCTGCATGCTTCCGCAGCTTCCGCTAGCTAACCTCTGTTCTTTCAGGAAGAGGTCGTCTGGTTTTATTTGTGTTGTAACAGCCACAGCTGATCTCTGTTTACTCTTCCAGAGCACGCATAACTCGTTTGAGAGAGGGTCATAGCTGTATACATAAAGCATTTAATGGCAAAGAAAGGACTGATGGATTCCTTCTCAATCTGCGGGTCACTCAGCCTTCTAAAACAGCATTGAGAACGTCAATAGGCTTGGCTTTTGTATACAACATGCACAGAGAGACACACAACATGCATGCATACCTTCACTTATACCACAGAGCAACACATCTAAAGACCCCCAGCACACAGACTAACCTCACTACAGACACTGTAGCCCAGCAGAGGGTGACCCGCATACACAGACCAACAGACATAAAGGCACAGACCAGCAAACATAGAGATATTGCATATTAAGACCAACATATATACATGCTTCTACGTACACAGCCTGTGTGTACATAGGTATCTGTGTAATCTGTACATATGGTGGTCTAACACACACACACCCGATTCACATACCGACCTCACAAATGACAAACGAGCAAGCACACATGGGTGGAATAGGAGAAAGAACGAGAGATGAAATGATGGACAGAAGATTGGACAGAAAGTCTGTAACATCTACAGTTACCCGTGCACTCAGAGAAACACTGGGACATATGTACAAGGCAGTGGCGGCTCGCCGAGGGAGTGCTGCGGGGCGGTGCGCCGGGGCGGGGGAGGCGCAGGGTGGGGGGTAGTAGACTCCGGCATACGGCGGTACGGAGTTAGGTAAATAAATAAATAAATAAATAAAACAATTTACATTGCGCGCGCTGCATCGCCGAGTTGGATGTTCAGCTACCACTGCACAACGACCAAAAAGACACAGGGGCAAGGTACACAAATGAATAAAAGTACAGGTCCCCTCACCACATCTGACAAAGCGGATGGGGGCATACATTTGTATTATGCTACTGAGGGTTAGTTGGTTAAAAGTATGAACGCAAACATAATAGACGTTGCTATTCGACCATCCAACATTTAAAAATGTTAAAAGATTTTGTGGGGGCATTATCTAGTAATTTCTTGACCTTTAGCTTAATATGAAAAAAGTAGGGTTTTGGTGGAATAAAGAAACAAACTACATGAGATAAGGACCTCCCGTCGAATATTAGGATTGCCATCAGCTGGTACTACTATGCGTGAGAGCTTTTTACTTTTAATACCTCTATTGATGAAATTGTCCATAACACATCCTGTCTTGTCTGCATTACCACTCATCAGACGTTCTGCTCTGGTTACCAAGTGCTTCGTTGAGCAAAAATCCACATATATAAACACCTTTCTGAGATAAATTAACATCCTTTTCACCTGCATATCCAACTAGATTCTCTAGATAACATTGCATTCATTTTTACATACCTTGTAAGATACGAACTGAAAAGATGTTTACCTAAGATGAAATGCTTACCTATTTTTTTCCTGTTTCCTACATAACTCTAGTCTTATCATGAAACGGTATGCTTCAACCCCAATGAATATTCCACCCGAGCTTTCAACAAAACTGACATCTATTTTTCTCACAATAGACTAACTTTTTTATTATTTTTTTGTTCCGGTATAATAAGCTAAACTTTTTGGCAGCGTGATGTAGTAACGTACAAACAATCTCTGTATTGCCATCTCACACACTACTTTCGATTTCCAATATAATACACGAAACATGCCTGCTATTGACGGTTTGGGTTTGGAACACAATGGGGGATATTCACAATGAAGTGGCGGTGAGAGGCGTTAGCCCCCTTGGCTTAACGCCTCTCACAACTTAGTGCAAGGGTGTCTGTGTGCAGGGGAGGGTTGTTTATGTACAGGAAGGTGCCCCTTCCTGCACATAAACAATCGCAAAATACCATTTTGTAACTTTCATGTGTGCTGCTTCGTGCAGCACACATGAAAGTTACAAAATGGCATTTTTAAAAGGTTTGTTCATGTACAGGAAGGGACACCTTCCTGTACATGAACAAACCATGGCATTTGCTTTTTTCCATGTGTGCTGCACAAGGCAGCACACATGGAAAAAGCAAAAACCAGGAGAAATAAAGCATTTCTCCTCGTTTCGCCACTTTAAGACTAGGATTTTTCTGGTCTTAAGTTCGGCGCTGCCACCTATTATCGCCGCCCTTGATAATAGGTGGCAGCGTCGATCACAATGGGTGTTGCGGTGGAACGCCCACCGCAACACCCACTGCACGCCCCTTTCACGCTAATTTTAGCGTGAAAGGGGCCTTATTCTCAAGGCAGCGTTAAGCCACTTAACGTGGCTTAAAGCCACGTTAAGAGGGTTAATGCTGCCTTGAGACTAAGGCGCTGACCCTATCGCAACGGAAACGTCAGAAAAAGTGACGTTCCCGTGGCGATAGGGGCTTGAGAATATGCCCCAATATGTGCTAAAGGGCTCTTTAGATGAGGTCACAACACTTCTATTAGCTGGTTTAGTTTACTTTTGTGCTACTTGCAGAAAATAATATTTCAATGTTTTGTTGGTCCAAGACAAAACAGATTGGATCAATGTAAGTAGAATCAATATATTACAGAAAAAATATACGTCTATATGTGTGTATGTATTCAAATATAATCAGTAGCCAAACAGAGAGGGCCTGATTCACAAACACATTTGGAAATGTACTCTCCTAGAAGGTTTGCTGTTATGTTTGGAGTAAATTTCTGATTTTATGGAATCCACAAGGTTTCCAAAAGTGCACCCAAGAAGCTTTAACAGATGCAGAGACAGAATATCGAGTACAAAATATCGAGTTGCACAAATATCGAGTCATTATTATCGTGGGTCAGAAATATCGACAGCAAGAATATCGTGGTCAAGAATATCGACTTAAGGTAAGTAATATCGATTTAAAAAATATCGAAGTGTTTAATATCGTTTGCAAAAATATAGTTGTTAAAAATATCTTTTTTAGTATTATGTATTTTAGTATATCTTTTATATGTATGTGAAGTATGTTTTTTTGTATAAGAATTGTTTGTATTTTTAATATATGTGTTACATTTTTAGTAGTTATTAATTTTTTTTATTTGAATTTTGCGCTTTTAGTTTCGTAGCGGGTTGTGGGTTTATAGGGGAGTAGGGTGTGAAGTAATTACATTTTTTTTTTTTTGTAAACAGATTTTATTAATTTTTTAGAAGACATAGCAAACATCCCACAGAGCTTGTTGGAAGTACATGAGTTCCATCATGCAATTCAATGCAGTTAAACATAAGCATTTCAGGGTAGATATTCACTATCAGTTGTCAGTCCACCTATGGGCAAGCAAGGGACTATTCATCCTAGCCCTGTGACAGCCCTCAGCTCTTTGTCCTGTAGTGCGTCTCGATGCACTCTATTAGTCGTAATTCTCCTCAGGGTTCCCCATCACAACTAATACCCAACAAAAGTCCCCCCCCCAATCCCCTTCCAAACAACCACCCTTCCCTCCCCCCAGGCATGCCGCTGATTTGTCAAAACCTCCGTATATGGGTGTTGGTCAGTTCAACAGTGCACCGGGGACGCTACACCCTTGAACTCGCTTTATTGATGACATTGTGCGGGATGCGTACCATACCGGTCAGTCCCAGTATGTGGTCAGCACTCATGGTCAACAGAGTAATCCTGGGATCAATCTCCTGCAGTAGGGTCCGCCCCATCAGGGTTGTCATCGTCGTCAACATTCGGGTGCTTCAATAGGGCTACTAATGCCACCCTTGCCCTTGCTGTCTCCATCGTCTTTTCGTTCCCAGTCCGTTGGGCCATCTGCAGTCGGAAGGTCACTTCACAGTCCGCCCACTTCACTAGTTCCCTCGTCCATCTTAACACACTAGGGCCATTCTTCGCCTTCCAATGGCTAGTGAGTTCCCTCTTAGCCAACACCAACCCCAGATCTATGAACTTGCTATTTATTTCTGGCAGTGTGAGGGAACCAATGTAGCAAACAATATCCTGGTGTCAGTGCTATTTCTCTCTCCGTCATGGTCGCCAATCCAGTGGCCACCCCTCTCCAGAATTCTCCCAGATGCGGACAATCCCAGAACATGTGGAGAAACCCGCCCCCTCTAAATTACACCTCGGGCATGCGGTCAGGGCTCCAAAGTATTCATTAATATTGCTCGGGGTAAGGTACGCCCTGTGTAGGACATAGAAGTGAATCAACTGGAAGCGCGCAATTCCTAGTGATCTTCCAGGCCCTTTCCACAAGTTCTCCCCACGGTTTCTCATCTATGGCCTCACCCAGGTCCTCCTCCCATTTGAGACGTAAGGATGTTAGGGGTCGGCGTATCTCCTGCGTAAGGCGTCTATAGAGGCAAGTGACCGCCTTAAAAGTTCCAGCAGCTATCACTATATATTGACAAACCAGGGAGGTCTGGGGTTCCACCATCCCCTCTCGCCAATGCTTTCGGATGGCTGCTGTCAGAGCGGCATGCAGAAGGAAATCCCCTCTTTGGAGGTCGTAGCGCTCCAGAAGATCATTAAAAGGGAGCAAGGTATTTTCCTCAAATAAATCCCCTACAGTGGAGATCCATGCCTCCTTCCATAACTGCAGCCTATGCCAATCCCCCCCATGGGGTAGTGCCTCACAAACGACTAGCGGGATCTCTGGCGCATAGGGGGTTCGTACCTGCGCTCGCCTAGCTGATCGGTTCCAGCATTTGCGCACCGTTTGTAGATCCAAGGGGATCGTCCGATCTCTCATAGGCAGACGTAGTAGCACCCGGGACAGGAGCCGCATACTTGGATCCGGACCTTCAAGGTCCTCTGCATTTTTGAAACGCCCTGCCATCCATTTCGTGAACCACTGTAGCTGTGTTGCATGATAATAGGCCTCGAAATCTGGCACTGCAAATCCCCCCTCCGCCCTGGGTCTCATCATAGTGGTGAGTGCCACTCTCCGCCTCCCGGTGCCCCACAGGAACCCCATAATCAGTGTGTTGAGTTGAGCAAATATCCTGTGCGGGATCCAGATTGGGAGCAACCCGAAGAAATAGAGAAGTCTGAAGCAGCGTAACCATTTTTAATAATGCCACCCTGCCCGCTACAGATAGCGGGAGGGTCCCCCAGAACTCAAAATTGCTTTTGGTGCTGTGTATTGCGCGCCCTATGTTACCCTCTTAGAGATCCGCAGGGTCATGGTATATCCGAGTACCCAGATAGGGCAAACATCTGTTTTCCCAAGGCACGCCCTCCGTTTCCGGTGGTCCAACCCTGTCCGAGCATGCAGGAAAAAGGCAGGACTTGGCCCAATTTACCCTGAGCCCTGCGACTCTCCCCAATACACCCAGTAGCTCCTTGGCTCCACGCAGGGCTTCTCCCGAATTAGCCAGGAACAGTAATAGGTCATCCGCATACAACGCTATATGTTGTAGCTGTCCCACCACCTCCAACCCCTGGTAATAGCGGCCTGACCTAGCATGCGCAGCCATAGGTTCCATCGCTAGCACAAACAACAGGGGCGACAGCGGACAGCCCTGCCTCGTTCCCCTGCCCACCATGCAGGCATCTGAAATCAGCCCTTCCGTTCTAACTCTGGCAGTAGAGTTTTTTTATAAGATCGCCATCCATTCTACAAAGCGTTCCCCCAGGCCAAACGCTCTCAGAACTCTAAAAAGATACGGCCACTCAAGGCTATCAAAAGCCTTCTCGATGTCGACCGTAAAAATGCATGCCTCCTCCTTGCGGTAAATGTCCGCTCCCAAGATGCGCAGGAGCCTATGTATATTCATCGCTGTGTTCCTGGTTGGTATAAATCCTGCCTGATCTAGGTGGATTAGCGTCGGCATGTGGACTAACAGCCGGCTGGCCAATATGCGGCTTAATATTTTATAGTCCAAATTAAGCATGGCGAGGTGCCGATACGCAGTCCGGTCCCAGGCCGGTTTACCAGGTTTTAAGAGCGGAACGATTACCGCCTCCCTCGTTGAGGCAGGTAGATAGCCCTCTCGCTTCGCTCTGTTATACAGCGCCACTAGCTGTGGGGCCAAGATATCTATATACGCTGAGTAAAACTCCACCGGGAGCCCATCTGTCCCTGGGGTCTTATTCCTAGCCATATGCTTGATGGCGCCACGTACCTCCCCAATCTCAACTCCTCTACCTAGAGCCTCCGCTGCCTCAGCATCAACCGTAGGAAGTTCCACGTCTGTCAAGAAACCCATCTTTTCCTAGGCTCCAGGGTCAAGCCTGCTCTGGTACAGGGAGGCGTAATACTCCAAAAACTGGACGTTGATGTCTTGTTGACCATAGTAGACCTCGTCCTCCCGCCCCCTCAGCTCGAGGATCGCCGTCCCTCTGCGCGCTGGGTTGGCCAACCAGACCAACAGTGCCCCAGATTTATCCCATTCAGCATGGGCCTGGGTAATGTAGGCCTTATAAGCGAAACAGCGCAGCTTTTCTACTTGCATTGCCAGTACCTCACGAGCTGCGAGAAGGTCGACCTGCCTATCTATCTACTCCGGCCTCTCTTTCTCTATCTCCCGGAGCCGGTGCTCCGCGTTCTGTATGTCCCGCATAAGCACCTTCCGCACTCCTACCACTTCCCCAATGCATCGGCCCCTGATAACAGTTTTAAAGGCGTCCCATTCAATGAGTGGGCTCGTCGCAGCATTATCTAAAAAGTAATCCTCAATAGCGAAACCTATTGTGGTCCGAAACCCTGGATCCTCTAATGCTTCCGGTCGCAGACGCCAGCTAGGTATGCTAGGCCTAATCCGTATCCAATCCAATGACACCAGCAGCCGGTTATGATCGGAGATCGTTCTAGCCAAGCATTCACTCAGTTTGACCCCTCCGTGCACATCTTGGGAGCATAGAATCGAGTCTAATCGAACGTGTAATTCGTGTAATGCAGAATAATAGGAATAGTCCCTTTCTTCTGGGTGGTGGGCTCTCCAAGTATCCGTCAACCCCCAATGGTGCTGCCAGTCACGTCTGGTCTCTGCAAGTCTATGTGTGGGAGCATCTGGGAGTGGCGGGTGGGAACGGTCCAGGTCAACATCAGTAATACAGTTAAAGTCACCCCCTAGTTGTACTGATCCTGTTAATACTGATGCTAGTGTCCATGAAAGTTGTGCAAAGAATGCAGGTTGGTCAATGTTAGGGGCATAAAGACTCCCTATCACTATGTCCCTTCCATCTAAGTGCCCTGAGATCACCACAAACCTGCCTTCCGGATCTATTAGTTGTCTAGCACACTGACAAGGGACTCCCGCTCTCACCCAGACCAAAGTTCCCCTGGCAAAAGCCGAGTATGTAGTGTAAAACATCTGCCCCCTCCATCTTCGCTGCAATGCAACCCCTTCCTTCTGTGATAAGTGAGTTTCCTGTAACAGGGCGATCTGCACCCCTCTTCTAACCAGATATGCGTGTATTTTATGACGACGTGTCATAGTGTGCATCCCCCTAACGTTCCATGGTATACATTTAAGACCTATGGCGGGTCCCATTGCATTAACCGTGCCATTCTGTCTTCGAACCCCCCCACAGCAACATGCCTGGCCCCAAACAAAATCCCCTCAACAATAAGAATCCCCCAACTCCCCCCCCCCAAGGACAGGTACAAACCAACAAGTTCCCAACCAAACTAGAGCGTGTGAACAACTATTCACGGAATGTGGCAGACGCAGACTGACCCTGTTGGACCCAGAACCCCCAGGTCACCCCCCCTACCCCGTAAGTCAGGTGGTAGCCCCAACATTTGTCTGCTCCAGTGCCAACAGATTGCCGCCCCCAAACGGCAGCCACCTCAGAAGTCAACTCCCAGTGCCACGACACCCATTCTCATACGACCTTGTGTGCGAACTTCAGATTATGCTGTCCGCTGTTTGAGGTGTAACGTCCGGGAATTCGGTCTCAGAGTCTCCGTTCGTGCTACCCGGATGCGAGCTTTCAGATCTGTCCATGCCATGGTCGCTGGCAGTCGAATTTGGGCTAGTTCCTCCGTGACTAATCTCTGCAACTGCCTGCAATGCTCTGTGCCGCTCCAGTTGACGCCCCGCTGGGGAGGGAGCCCGTGAAGACTGCGGAGGAGTGGTCGACGTCCGCTGCGTGAGGTTCGATGGTGAAGCACATGTTCCATTCCTCTGCCGTGTCTCCAGCCACTGCCATGGTTCCTGTGGGGCAGTAAAGAAATGTGTCTCTGATTTATCGATCACCCGGAGGCGTGCCGGGAATAACATGGCATAAGGAATTTGCAATTGGCGCAGTTTCCGCTTGAAGGTCAAGAAGGAAGCACGTTGGCGTTGTACTTCCCTGGTGAAGTCTGGGAAGATCATCACTCTAGCATTTCCAATCTGCAAATTCTGTTTCTCTCGGGCTTGCTGCAGTAGGTGGTCTCGGTCCCGGTAGTGAAGCAGCCTCACCACCAGCGGTCGAGGAGGAGCTCCAGGTTTGGGTGGTCTAGTTGGGACCCTGTGGGCTTGTTCAAGCGCATAGAAGGAGGAGAGACCTTCCGGGGCTACCTCCGTTTTAAGCCAGTTCTCCAGGAAACGTACTGCATCAGCCCCTTCCTCTCGTTCCTGGACCCCCACGATGCGTAGGTTATTTCTGTGGGAGCGCCCTTCGCTGTCCTCGGCTCTCATTTCTAGTACCTTGATCTTGGCTTCTACAGTTTCCAGAGTGCACTGTAAAGTAGAAACTGCTTCCGGGACCTCCTCCAAAGTTTTCTCGTTAAGTTTCACCCTTTCTTTGAGCTTGCGGTGGTCGTCTTTCACCAAGTTGAGATCTGCCCCTATCCAGAGCTTCTCTTGAGGAGGTGATGGCCTGCATTATGTCCACCAGGGTAGGACCCTCCGGGGCGCCATCTTTTCACCTCACTGTCAGCTCGTCGTCATCATCAGTGTGCGGCCCTGCTTCTTCCATGTTTAAGACAGCATACCCCTTCTTTTTGGACACTCTCCCCTTTGTTAGTGGCCTGCGAGGCTCGCAGGGGTGCCTCGGAGCGGCGGCAACAATGTGCGCCGTGCGCTGGTGACGGGTTCGGCAGTAGAGTAGACCAGGGCCCAACTGTTGGCTGCAGGGGAACGACTGTTCTGTCCTCCGGGCCCACTGCAGTATACTCAGGCCGCCGGGGTTCTATCTATTTATGGAGGTCAGCAACCAGTTCTTAGTGGCGACTTGAGTGGCGTCCCCTCAGTTCCACGTTCCTGCCACGCACACTCAGGAGGAAAGTCAGGGCCCCGTTGTGGGCAGCGTGGGTACCCCCTCTCTTCCACGTGCTCCTATCTAGCCCACCGGCATGGGGACACCCCCCCTTTTTTTAGTGTATTACCACAGGTGCCGGTCAGCCGCAGGGGGACTCCCAAGCGCAACAGTACACTCTGGTTAGCCTTGGGTCTTTCATGAACTGTTCGGTCAGCTCCTGATTGAATTCGGTGGGCACTCACCCTCGCGCCACCAGCCGCTCTCTGTCCCTCAGTGCTCCTGCTCAGGTTCCCTCGCGTAGCAGGACTGACTCAGTTCCGCCTTCCAACTTCCCAGCACCGCCTCACAGCACACGAGGTGCGCGCCCCAGCGCACTTCAAACTGGCAGTCTAAAACGGGCCCATCAGCAGCTGACACCCCCGCGCCACTCCTCCGTAGGCTGTCTCTCACCTCCACAGTCGTCAGGGCGCAGCACCGCCGCCGCCATTTTGGGAGTGGGATGCGGCGTATCCAAACTCAGGGGATTGCGCTCGACCTCCTTCAATTGCCGGGCCGCCGTTCTTCCTGTGCTCCGCCACAAACCGGTGTTCGTCTCATCCGCCGGGCTGCATGTGCAGACAGCCCAGATCCGCCGTCTCAGAGCTCGGTGATGGCCGCCGCCTCAGAACCCAGCCGCCATCTTGGGCGCTCCGCACCCGGGACACCGTCAGGAGACTAACAGCGTTTTCCCCGCTGCCGAGGCACCGCTGCCCCTCGTTAGCTGTCCAGCCCGGGCACCAGTACTTCCGCCACTGGAATCGTGGTAAGGGGCCACTCTATAATATCAGGATCTTTGCTGGTAGGGGGAAGCCGCGGACGGAGCTCCGGAGTCCGCTTCCCCTCACATCGGCGCCTAGCCACGCCCCCTCTGGGAAGTAATTTAATTATATTACATTTTTTTATTTGAATTTTGCGTTTTTAGTTCCGTAACGGGTTATGGGTTTAAGGGGGAATAGGGTGGGAAGTAATTTAATTATATTGAATTTATTGATACATTTTTATTTATTAATATTTGTTTAATTTATTAATTAATTAATACTTGGTTGTTAATTAATTTTAATTAATTAATTGGTAATTAATTATAGTAATTGTGTAATTAATTAGGTGTGTGTTATGGTGTTTATAGGTGTAAAGGGTGGGAAGTAATTTATTTTTAATTTATGAATTAATAATTGGTTGTTAAGTAATAATAATTAATTAATTTGGAATTAATTTTGGTAATTGTGTAATTAATTGTAGGTGTGTGTTGTGGTTTTTATAGGTGTAAAGGGTGGGAAGGGTGGGAATTAATTTGTGTTTAATTAATTAATGTATAGTTGTTAATTAATGTTAATTATTTGATATTTATTGTGGGTAATTGTTTATTTTAGTGTGTGCTGTTTTTACCTTTAAAGGGGTAAAGGGTGGGTATTAAATACATTTATTTATTTAATTATTAGTTGTTAATAGTAATAGTTTTTAATTTTAAAATAAGTTTTAATTGTGTTTTATTATTTTATAGTTTAATTTAGGTGTGTGTTGTGGATATTATAGTGTTAAAGTGTGTGTAGTCAATTAATGTTTGTTAGTTTTTTTATAAATAATATTTTTTTAATTGATTATTAATTATGTTAATCATGTAAATAAATGTAATTAAAAATGTTGACGTGTTTTGTTATTGGTGTGGTGTTATAGGGTAGGAAATAAAATTAATACAATTATGTTTTAATTAATTTTTTTGTTTGTAAATATTTTCTAGTTTAAAAGAATTAGTTTATTGTAAATGTATTTATTATTTTATTTTATATAATATTTGTAGGTTTTTGTTATATGTAGTTAATATTGTAATATGTGTTCTTTTTATATGTTTAATATATATATATATATTTTAAATATTGTATATTAATGTGTTTTTTTAATTTGTAATTTTTTTTAAAAAAGTGTTTGAGTGTTAATAGTAATTTTTTTTTCTCCGGTATCCAACACTTTCCCTACTGTTGCACTCACTGGAGTTGGAATAGTAATTTTTACCTCTCCGCTATCCAACACTTTCCCTACTGTTGCACTCTCTGGAGTGGGAATAGTAATTTTTACCGGTCCGCTATCCAACACTTTCCCTACTGTTGCACTCACTGGAGTTGGAATAGTAATTTTTACCCCTCCGCTATCCAGCACGTTCGCTACTGTTGCACTCACCGGAGTGGGAGTAGTAATTTTTATTTCTCCTCTATCCTGCACTTTCCCTACTCTTGCACTCACTGGAGTTGGAATAGTAATTTTTACCTCTCCGCTATCGAACACTTTCCCTACTGTTGCACTCTCTGGAGTGGGAATAGTAATTTTTACCCCTCCGCTATCCAGCACATTCCCTACTGTTGCACTCACTGGAGTTGGAATAGTAATTTTTACCCCTCCGCTATCCAGCACTTTCCCTACTGTTGTACTCACCGGAGTGGGAATAGTAATTTCTATCTCTCTGCTATCCTGCACTTTCCCTACTGTTGCACTCACTGGAGTTGGAATAGTAATGTTTACCTCTCCGCTATCAAACACTTTCCCTACTGTTGCACTCACTGGAGTGGGAATACATTTTTTTACCCCTTCGCTATCCAACACTTATCCCAAAGTTGCATTCAGTGGAGTGGGAATACTAAATTTTACCCCTCCGATATCCAACATTTTCCCGGCTGTTGCACTCTTTGGAGTGGGAATAGTAATTTTTGCCCCTCCGCTATCCAACACTTTCCCTACTGTTGCTCTCACTGGAGTGGGAATAGTACATTTTACCCCTCCGCTATCCAACACTTTCCCTACAGTTGCACTCACTGGAGTTGGAATAGTAATTGTTACCCCTCCGCTATCCAGCACTTTCCCTACTGTTGCACTCACTGGAGTGGGAATAGTGATTTTTACCTCTCCGCTAATCTACACTTACCATACTGTTGCACTCAGTGGAGTGGGAATAGTAATTTTTACCCCTCCGCTATCCAACACTTTCCCTACTGTTGCACTCACTGGAGTGGGAATAGTAATTTTTTCCCCTCTGCTATCCAACACTTTCCCTACTGTTGCTCTCACTGGAGTGGGAATAGTCATTTTTACCCCTCCGCTATCCAGCACTTTCCCTACTGTTGCACTCACTGGAGTTGGAATAGTAAATTTAATTATTTTGCTATCCAACACTTTTCCTACTGTTGCACTGATTGTATTGGGCAATTTAAGTTTAAATATTTTTTCATAGATTGTTTTAATTTATTCTAGAATGTTTTTTTATATTTTAAATTATTTATATATATATATTTCATTTTTATATAATTTTAAAGTTTTAAAATAAATTAAAGATAATAGTTTATCAATTATTTTAAAGTAAATATATATATATATATATATATATATATATATGTATGTATATATATATATGTATAAATTATTATGCTTGTGTTAATTTTTAAAAAATTAGGTTTATTTGTAACATTTTGTAAAAATGTATATTAAATTTAATTAATTTTGTTAAAATTAATAATATTTAATATATAATATTTTATTTTATATATATATATATTTACATCGATATTTTTTACATCTATATTTTTTACATCAATATTTTTGATTCAATATTTTTGTACTTACCTGTGTAGGTATGGGAGTCAATATTTTTGTAGTCTATATATTTTTTCGATATTTTGAACGTCGATATTTTTAACATCGATATTCTATCAGTGAACCGCTTTAACAGTCACTGGATTCAATAAGTACTCTTGGAAAACCTTTCGAATTTCCCATGCACATGAAAAGTAATACATATCTATAAGCAAAAATCTCTCGTATGGGTGTAATTTCACTTTCAATTTTTTTCTTGTGCAGAACCCGATTCCACTACACCCCCACCAGTTTTGGGTTTCTTTCCCATTCTCGCGCAGTGTATCCTGCCCTTGAAAGGAGACCTTTTCCAAGGTGGATTGGGTCTACATCATGATATTCCCAGCCTGTATCCCACTCTCTGTCTCTGGTAGCTTTACTTACCATAGAGTTTGTTTAAGGAAATCTTTATAGAGTAAAAAACCATATTATCAGATTAACAAAAGTGGCTTTTATACTCCTGAAAAAAGCTACAAATGTTGTTAGTTGTGCAGGAAGTTTGCATCATTAAGAGGCAAAGTGGTGTAAGTGGGATTTACAATACATTAGGGCAGTCAACAGCAATTTGCGAAACCTATCAACAAAGCAGGTCATAACACTACATGGCAAAAACACGACGTAAGATATTGGCACACACTTGCTGGAACTGACGTAAGTGCTGTGTTGAGGTTTTGTCATAAGATGATCAGAAAATACGTGCCGACCCACGGTAGTGTTGCCCTTAAATCACTGGATCCAAAGTTTGCAAAAAGTGCAGGATTCTGTTTACATAGAGTTTGATCAGAACAAAGTTTTGACCCCACACAACAGATGTGATTTATTTGGCCCCCCTGGCATGCTCCTGGGAGCATATCCATTCCAGGAAGGTTTCTTCATCTCAAAGCCCCAGAAGCCAGATCTGTGGCAGTGGGAATTTCACCTTAATAACGACTGCAAAATATCATGCTACCAAATATTGTGGCCAAAATATCAAGAACCAACATATCAAGAAGGCTAATATATAGTATTAAGATGAGAAAGTATTCCATCAAAGACACGCTGCATTTTAATTATTATCTTGTATACATTAAATCCGTGACTAACTAACAGTGACAGTAAGATACCCTAGGCGCAATGGAATTAAACCATGGGCAACAAAGCTTATGAATGCAAAAAATGTAGATTGTTGCCCTTATAATGAGCCTTGGCGTATGAGCGATTGCACTAATTAGGTTGGTTTTATCCGTGATTATTATTTAGCATCAGGATGACAGAGGATCCTATCAAGGCATGTTGCACTTTATTGACTATTTTGCACAAATTGAACCAACAACAGTGTAAATAGGAAGTCTTAGGCATAATGGGTCTAAATAAGTGCAAGAAGATCTATGAAATGTAATAACTGTGGATTGGTACCTTTCTAACTAGTTCCTACCTTGAAGCTTTGAATACATCATGAAGGTTTTAACTGTTTTAAGATGGTTTTTTAAAAATGCTTTTTATTCACGATGTGTTATATGGTGATTTAATTGTGTCATATTATAAGTTTTAATTAACTGAACAATACATAAAGTATTCTTCTTCTTCTTGAAGAAGGTAAGTGCATATAAGTAAGTATAGATTTACTATTCCTAGCTCCACATCTAAAGTACAAGTAGAATTAATAATTACAACACCTTCACTGCACAATGCAAGCTCTCCAAGCTCTCCAAGTAAAAGAACTGGAATTTGAACTTGTGTGGCCCTCTGTCAATCCTTAGCAGACACCTATCCACTTTGAAAAATGATTTAAAATGTTTGGAAGATGGATATCTTGCCTGATACTAACTACAAATAAGCCCAGTCCTGGAATCAAATCAACTAAAAACAATGATATCAGTGCCACAGAAACAGAGCTGAATAACAGAAACATATCTAACGTATTTACATACCATGCTACAATTGGCCTTCCTGAAGCTCCTCTGAAGAGGACAGATGAAGTGTACAAAAAAGAATTATCTAAACAATATGGACTTATCTGGCAAATAACATTCAAAACGTTCCAAAACATTAGTTCATGCATATCCTGTTGACTTGAACATGAATCCCTGTGGAGTACTGCTGCAGATCCAATTCCACACTTATATGTACACACTATTTAAATATACAGGATAAAATGAAATTCCTTTACATTAATCTTCATGACACGGTAGCGAAAAACAGAATAAATAGTGTATTTCCAAATGTAGAGATCTCATTGCATTCCTCTAACATTGATAACTGCGCTGCAGAACGCTCCCTTTCTCTGCCAAAAATAATAAAAATAACCCAGAAAGCAACGTGTCAGGGCAGACTTTATTCAATTTCTCTACTTTGGGGCCGATTCCGATCCAGGTCGGAGGCGCACCCAATACCATTCGGTCGGGAAAAAAGCCATGCGAATGCCTGTTTCCCGACCGATCCGTACAGCACACCGAACGAGTAAGTACGATGCGCACAACAGCAAAGAATCCGGCCGACCCGTACTCACCCAAACCAGGTCCTGTTCTCCGACCGAGGCGAATCCGGAAACGCTCGAATCGAGTCGCACGGAAGGAAAAATGCAGCCCCGTCCGGCCGGACAAGTACGATGCGCTTTCCGTACGCGCCGAACCCGTCGCTACGCACGGCACGTCAAAGCATCCGGGAGAGGCGCACATAAGCTCCGATTCGCGCCACAACACGATCCACGGCTCCGAGACGAACACGGCAGCGACGAGGACGACGCGAAGCGACGAGGACGATGCGAAGCGACGAGGACGAGGCGAAGCGACGAGGACGACGCGAAGCAACGAGAAGAACGAACAACACGAACCAACCATAAATCCCTTCGTCCCGATCATACCAATATTCTACATATACTACCGGAACAGGCACGGACGCGTACGGCGCAGAAGGTAAGCCAGACACCAACCACAAAACACATACAACACGTACACGACACATCACACACACACACACAGGGATGCAGAATATACTTACACCAGCAACAGCAGCACCATAGGGGCGGGATGCCCATCACCAATGCCACATATGCACACAGGGGCCTGAATGCGCACCACCACCCCTACCCAGGGGGGGCAGGATGCCTACCACCACTACCACCCTTACCCAGGGGGGGCTGGATGCCTACCACTACTACCACCCTCATCCAGGGTGGGCTGGATGCCTACCACTACTCCCACCCTCACCCAGGGGGGGCAGGATGCCTACCACTACTACCACCCCTACCCAGGGGGGGCAGGATGCCTACCACCACTACCACCCTTACCCAGGGGGGGCTGGATGCCTACCACTACTACCACCCTCACCCAGGGTGGGCTGGATGCCTACCACTACTACCACCCTTAGCCAGGGGGGCAGGATGCCTACCACTACTACCACCCTCACCCAGGGGGCAGGATGCCTACCACTACTACCACCCTCACCCAGGGGGCAGGATGCCTACCACTACCACCACCCTTAGCCAGGGGGGCTGGATGCCTACCACCCTTAGCCAGGGGGGCAGGATGCCTACCACTACTACCACCCTCACCCAGGGGGGCTGGATGCCTACCACTACTACCACCCTTAGCCAGGGGGCAGGATGCCTACCACTACTACCACCCTCACCCAGGGGGGCAGGATGCCTACCACCCTCACCCAGGGGGGCAGGATGCCTACCACTACTACCACCCTTAGCCAGGGGGCAGGATGCCTACCACTACTACCACCCTCACCCAGGGGGCAGGATGCCTACCACTACTACCACCCTCACCCAGGGGGCTGGATGCCTACCACTACTACCACCCTTAGCCAGGGGGCAGGATGCCTACCACTACTACCACCCTCACCCAGGGGGGCAGGATGCCTACCACTACTACCTCCCTCACCCAGGGGGGCAGGATGCCTACCACTACTACCACCCTTAGCCAGGGGGCAGGATGCCTACCACTACTACCACCCTTAGCCAGGGGGCAGGATGCCTACCACTACTACCACCCTTAGCCAGGGGGCAGGATGCCTACCAATACTACCACCCTCACCCAGGGGGGCAGGATGCCTACCACTACTACCACCCTTAGCCAGGGGGCAGGATGCCTACCACTACTACCACCCTCACCCAGGGGGGCAGGATGCCTACCACTACTACCACCCTCACCCAGGGGGCAGGATGCCTACCACCACTACCACCCCCACCCATAGGATGGACAATGCATGACACAACCAGCACACCACAACCTAGGGAATGCAAGAAGAAGACATCCCCCAACACCATGACAAGCGTGTGTAGTCTCTGTCAAATGCCTACAACACCGAACATGACTTCGAACATACAATGTGACCCCTTAGCACATGTGCCACACAAATATGTGTGTGGCACACACAACGCAAGCAGGCCATGACCATTGTGGCAATGGGGTCCAAACCCCCATCATCACAGTGACCAAAAGGTAAGTGTTGACAAAGTAAGAGGTGCAACTGCCAAACTGCATGGATGATTCCTGGTCACAGAACAACAAACACATCAGTGGTAAAGTAGTGTATGTGTCCCATTGCAACATAAATTGGGGGAGCCAAATCCTGCAGTGCAAATAAGACATAAATTTGGCCATGTGCAGACAAACAACACCCATGGGGGCTGACACCGTCAACAATCATCAATGACACAATGACAGAAGTGACCATCCGAATGCAGACCCACATATTTGCACCAATGGGCACACACATGCAGATACCCTGTGGAGACTGCAGATGTGAGGCGAACAGATACCATACCATGGCAGCAATGGGACACACAATCAACAATTAGCACCAAATGAGGGCTCCCGTCCCATCAGCCTGGTCATGGAAGTGCCAACGGAATCATCAGCACAGATCCAACACAC
The DNA here is from genome assembly GCA_963921515.1 of Calotriton arnoldi. Lineage (NCBI taxonomy): Eukaryota > Metazoa > Chordata > Amphibia > Caudata > Salamandridae > Calotriton > Calotriton arnoldi. Next base: position 558,027 of record CAWUFW010009144.1, read on the forward strand.
TTGTATAGCAATGTTGCACTGACAACACAGATGAGTCCTTCCCCATTGATGCCCAAACCTGCATGTTCACTGGAGATGGCCACACGGTCAGGGAAGTAGACGAATAGAACAATGGCAGGCACAACAGATGTGCAGGGGTGGAAACCACAGATGTGAAATTGCCAATCTAAGTAGGAAATCCCATTGCCAAATACTGAACACATGACACCCTCAGATGCTGCTATGGATGACATGGATACACCACAGGATAGGACACATTCCCCTGGACCACATGGGTTCCTGCACAGTAACACTTCATTATCATGAGACCAAATATCACCATCACTGCAGCAAGGGCATGGTTAGCATCATCAACATCATGTACATCAGAAGCAAAAGCACTAGAGAACAGAAAGTTGCTTTATTCAGCATATGTGGCATTAAAAGTAGAAGTCCGGTAGAACATAAACAAAGGCCAATGGCCAGTCCATCAACAAAGTCACAAGTGGGTGACAGTGGCAGATGCCACCCTACACATGCCTGCACAAAACCAGGGACAATCCACTAGGAGGGGCAACTGGGGGTAGGCCAGGCACCGCAGGGACAGGATCAGGGCTCACCAGGAGGAAGCAGGGAAGCGGTGGTGGGTGCTGAAGAGCCACTGACAACTGCAGTGGAGGTGTCTGACATGGTGTGTGCCGGCACAACTGGGGGGCATGGCTCAGATGTTGTGGGTGCCGGCACGACTGCAGTGGACCCTGCAGATGGAGTGGACAGGTCCGCCACTGCAGTGCCCAAGTCAGACAGGGTGGTAGTGGACTCCACTGCAGTGCCTACCACCAGGGGAGGAGAATGGGGAACAGGCAAGGTGGGCTGGACAGAGGGGGAGGACACCCTCACCACATCAGTGGCACAGACAAGCGCAGCGGGGGTGTGGTGCCGGGAGAGCAAGTGGCAGGGGGAGAAGGCCGGAGCCTCTTGGGGATGGTATATCTGTGGGTGGGGGAACCTGGGGCAGGGTGTGGTGGGGGCACCTGTGGAGTGGGGGCCTGAGGGATGGAGGAAGGAGACCTGGTGCTTGAGCTGCAGGGCGGCGGCGGGGTCTTGCTCTTAGGACTCCGGAGGGACTTGCGGGTGGGGGCCTCAGTCTGTCTGCGCCTGGGGGAGGGTGTCCGGGGGCGAGGGGCACTCTGCTCCGTGTGGGGGCTTCCTCTTCCCCTGGATGCTGGGGCAGCTGGATCGGAGGGGAAGAGGCCGAGGTCACTGAGGAAGAGGCGCTGGGTCTTTGGGGTTGCAGGTGAGGCAAGGGAGGGTGCTTTGGAGGGAGAGGCAACTGAGGACTGTGCAGTGCCCGTGGATGCGTGTGTGTGTACCAGGGCCCCATCCCCTGTGAGTCTGGTTTCAGTCCCCTGACTGTGCGTGCGTGTGCGTTTAGTTTGTGGCGTGTGTGTCTGTGTGCTGGATGTGTGTGTGCTGGTGTGTGCCTGTGCCGGTGTGTGTGTGCTTGGGACGGGTAAGGTGCTGGGGAGTGTGGATGGAGCAGAGGCAGGAGGGGTGAGGGACTGTCTGAGGAGGGACACTGCTGCCGTCAGGGAGGAGTCCATGGACCTGTTGCCCCTCTGTAGGTCAGACATGCCCGATGAGATGCCCTCCATGAACGACACCAGCTGAGTCAACAGTGCGGTGTGCGCATGGAGGACACTCAGCATGGCTGTCTGCCCTACATGGAGCTGGCGAAGGAGGTACACAGACTCCTCACTCAGGGCAGCAGGGGACACAGGGGCAGGGGGTGCGGTGCCTGGGCCAAAGGAGACACGCTCCCGAACATGGGAGCCTCCACGGACCTGGGGAATGGGAGCCTATGGGAGGGCGGTGGTGGTGCTGGTGGTGGCGGGGACAGCAACACTAGCTGGGGTGTGTTGGCTGCTGACACCCGCCTCCACAAGGGAGTCATCCTCCGAGTTGCTCTGGTCCTCAGCTGAGGTGGATGGTGCTGAGGACTCCTCGGTGTGACTCCCCTCGCCCTCCGTGCCACTGGGTCCCTCCGACCACTCCTCGGCTGCTGACCCAGTCTGGCTCTCTGGCTCCTCCTGGTCCGTGGAGCTGTCCCCTTCCGTGGCCGTGGATGTATCTGCAAACAATGGGGAAACAGACAGACATCAGTCACCTGCACCAAACGCACACACCACTGTGAGCACAGCACATTACAGAGCAAGCCCTGGCATCATTAGTTGTACATTGCTAAAAGTGCCCTAACTGAACAGGAGAAGCCAATTGTCAGTCTGATGCCAAGCATGGCACTAACATCCCACATGGCCTTGCACCCATCTGTCTGGTGTCTGTTGGATTGCAACACCCCAGTGTGGACACATGCACCAAGTACACAGTAGTTGGACAGTGCAGAGGACACGGTGTGGACACATCACAGCTCTTGCCACTGAGTCAGTACAGGTTTCCGGATGAAAGGGATGCCCAGAGTCAAATAGGAAATGCATGTGATGCATACCAGCGACAGACACCATGATGCACCCATGTCCTGATAGCCAGCGCCACTATGGTGTGCATGTAGCACATGTCACTCCCCTGCAGGACCACCAATAAGTTGACACATGCCATGGCAGAGGCATGACTGCTAAGTCATACATCACTGTCTCAGTGATGTATGACTTGGCAGCCAGACAACAACACTATGCACTGTGTCACAATAGTAGGTCATGGGGAATGCAAGTCCTGGAGCTGCACAAGTGCACATGTACATCCCCCACACAACACATCATCTTAACCCTCATCTGTCCAGGTCACACCTATTGGACATATGGGAGACCTGTGACACTACCCTCGGAACCTGAGCCCCTCACAATTTGCTGTGAATGGGGAACAGCTGCCTGAACTTCACATTCGCATACCCCAGTCTGCACGGGCAGCTGATCAAACACCTATGTGACACACAAGTATCGTCTCCTATGGTCACATCTCCAGGGGCATGCTGAGCCCCTACCAAGAAACACCCCAGCAGTCCTGGCAACTAATCCACAGCACACTGACACAGAGGCAGACACCTGAGGGGTCAAATCACTGTGCACAATGTGTCAGCTGATACACGGGAGTGGGAGTACAGAGTGCATTGCATGGCCTGGAGTAGGCATGACTGTCCTGCTCCACATGAATGAGGGATGTGCCCTGGACAGTGGATAGCTGGCTATGTATGTGTGACACACGTAATCTGCACACTCCTGGGGCCCAAACATTGTTCCCACCCGCTGCATGGGCGTGTGCCACATACCCCAGGCACATGTGGTGGCTCAGCTCAGCAAGTGGACCGCATATCAAAGCAACACGCAGATCACATGTCCAAAACCAGGCGTTGTGTGAACAATGGACCCACCCATGATGCCCACAACAGAGTTAGGGAAACAGATGCTGTCCCCCACCTTTAGTGAAGCAAACTGCAAGGACACAGTCCCAAGTGACACAATTCCCTGAATGTAAGGGCCACACCTGGGTATCAGATGAGCAGTGGGCAGTGCACAATAGAGGGACATGGCTCCTGGACAACATGACTGCTGCACTGTGTCAGTTGAACCAGGCCAGAGGAGGGCACAAAGCATGTAATACAGAGTTCACAGTGCAGTCTTTGACTCACCCCCTCCTTGCTGCTGTCTGGCCTTCAGCTGCCCATCCAGGTCTGGAAACACCACCGCCAGGATCTGGAGCATGTGGGGGTCAGGGTCCGTGTTCCGCCCCTCCTGCGAGGAGGTGACAGCTTCAGCTGGACCCGTGCAATCCTCCGGGTCCAGCCCCGAAGGTCCTGCCACCTCTTCTGGCAGTTGCGGATCCGGCGCTTGTAGACCCCCACGGACCGGACAGCTCGGACGATGTCCTTCCAGATTTCCTGCTTCCGATGGGCATTAACCTGTCAGGATGACAAAGTGAAAAGGCCATTACCACACATGCAACATATCCGTGCTTGACACAGTAGTATATACATGTCTCAATCACAGGGGCACATGATGTACACAGGCAGTGCAAAGCTGACCATGGACAGTTTGCCAGACGTCACTACATGGTATCATTGCATGGGAAGTAAAACCATGTTCAAATGCACTGTCACTGCACCATACCTGTCCAGTGCAAGTCAGTACACACTATGGGGGTGACAACTACTCAGTGAGCCTGCTAGCCAGTGGCGTGCAGACTCTCAGCCTTGCTAGTCACACAAAATGCACATTCAGAAAGGCAGTGCACAGAACACTCACCTGCTCCCCTGGTGTCCCATACAGCTTGCTGTACTGTGGAAGTAGGCTGTCCAGCAGGGCCTGGTTCTCTTCAAGGCTGAAGGCTGGGGCTCTCTCCACAGTACGTGCCATTGCAGGGTCCAGAGGGGCAGAGACAGCAGCAGTGCAGTGGCAGATGTCGTCCTGGAGCATGTAGTGCAGGCAAGTGAGCTCTCAGGGGAACAGCCAGCAATATATATGTGCTGGAGAGGCAGATACTGTCCCTTGTGTCCAAAGTGATAGGTCCAAGTCGTTTGCATCTTCTGAATCTGGCCAATCCATGGAATAGCAGCACCAAAACACGCCCACAGCATCCTTCAAATCCTCAACTTCATGACATACATGATTTTGCAACATTGTTGTGGGTGACCATCTGAATTTCCAGCAACCGACTCGTTCGAAATTCGAAAACGCGTCCGTTGCCAGTCAAGCCCATTGTCAATGGGTGCGCACCGATCGGTCCATTGCGGTACAACGCGCACAGGGGTACAACGCGTACCCGACACATTGAATGCAATGGGCCGGCCGGAGGCACCGATCGGTCCATTGCGGTACAACGCGCACAGGGGTACAACGCGCACCCGCACACATTGAATGCAATGGGCCGGCCGGAGGCACCGATCGGTCCATTGCGGTACAACGCATCACTGTACATGTGACTGGCATATGTCAGCATGCCTGTCTCAGATGGACATATGCCAGCCACAGATAGCTCCCAGGGAGTGTGGGGCACACCTACATCACGACAGCCTGTCCAAACTTTATCATAAGGCATGTAAGGATGCATTTCCTATTGTGTGTATGTTGGTGTACATGTTGTCCTGTGGGTGTCACCTGTGGGCAGCCACCCCCAGGCTGTGCACGTGTTCATGGGGACAGGATCCTGGGTGTTACGTGTACATGACCACTGTGATGTGCAACTGTTCATATCTGTGCATGTGCCATGGTCACATTTCACAGTGGTGTATGTGTATGTCATGTCACATACCCCGTGAGTCCCATGTGGGACGGTATGTTTGAGCCAGGGTGTCCCAGTGGCACAATAGTGATGGTCCTCCACAGTCTTTGTGCATGTAGTGTTTACAATGTCTCTGATTTCATGTGCACAATGGGAGACAGTCTCCACATCCACGTTGTGTGTGCATGGACTCTGATGTTGTGCGTGTGTGTCACAGACGTCCATGTCTGTCCTGCCGTGGCAAGTGGGGCCACTACCTGTGGGGGTCATGGTTGTTTTGCTGTGGTGTATACATGATACTCCATGTAATGCCAGTGTCCATGTGGCATTACAGGGTCCCTGGGAATGTACCTGTCATTGAGCTGTGGTGCCTGGGGCACATCTGTCCTCACATGTCACTGTGGGGGGTTATTGTGACACGGCAGCAGGAGATGGGAACTGTGACACGGCCTCATGATATCCAATGGGCCAACCTGGGACTAATTGATGCCACCTGTTGGACCGTGTTGACAGATGTTGGCCATGTATGTACCATACATGTCCTTCCGGTACTGCACACTTCATGTAGTTGTGCCTCATAATGATGTATGTTGGGATCTTGAGTGTGTTCAATGCCGCATATGTGGGGTGACTGACAATCTTGCTTACTTCTCCTCTGCACTGCAGGGCTCCTGCTGTCCATCGGCCATTCCCAGACCTGGCAACGATGGTGGAACGGGACAGCATCCGACGGTACCGCTTCACCAGGCAGCTGATTGAGGATTTGGCAGTGCAGTTGTCCCCACATTTGCAGCCTGGCCGGCCGTATCCTACAGCGCTGACCCCCAAGGTGAAGGTGATGGCAGCCCTACACTTCTTTGCCACTGGTACCTTCCAACATACTGTGGCGACTGCTGGTGGGATGTCACAGACCATGTTCAGCCATGTGCTCCGCGATGTTTTGGCGGCAATGTTGCTCTTCCTGAACCGGTACATCTATTTCCCTAGACTGCGACGACTCACTGACGTGAAGAGGACTTTTATGCCCTGGGGAGGATGCTGCATGTAATTGGCTCCATTGATGGGACACATGTGGCTTTGGTACCACCACAGGCCCAGGAGCAGGCCTACAGGAACCGCAAGCACTACCACTCGGTCAATGCACTGGTGGTGTGTCTTGCAGACATGACCATCACACACGTGTGTGCCCGTTTCCCTGGTTCAGCACACGATGCCTTTGTGATGAGGAGTAGTCGCATCCCCAGGATGATGGCACAGATGCAGAACCAGCGTGCCTGGCTTGTCGGTGTGTACTGACTTTGTGCCATTGTGTGTGATCTGATCTGTAGTATTCCGCCCACTTTTCCAAGTCAGCTAATGTGCACTTGTCTGTCCGTAGGTGACTCGGGATACCCCAACATGCCGTGGTTGCTGACACCCCTCAGGAACCCTGTGACACCAGCCCAGATGCGCTACAATGAGGCACATGGTCGGACCAGGAGAGTGATTGAGCGGACCTTTGGTCTCCTGAAGAGCCGCTTCCGCTGCCTGGACAAGACCGGAGGGTCCCTCCCATATGCCCCTGCGAAAGTGTGCAAGATTATCATCGTCTGCTGCATGCTCCACAACCTGGCAGTGCGGAAGGAGTTGCCTCTCATCCAGGATGACAATGACCAACATCCGCCACCTGTGGAGGATCCTGGCCTGGACCACAATGCCAGTGACGATGATGATGATGATGGTGATGGTGATGTCCGCACACAGCTCATCACCAACTTCTTTATCTGAATGTGAGTATCCTGAGGTGTCATGTCAATGATGTGAGTTGGCATGATGTGTGGGTGGTGCTCTGGTGCTGTTGGAGTGTGTCCATGGGCTACTTGACTGGATGTGTGTTGCGATGTGTGGTGACAGGTGGGCTGTACTCCCCAACAGTGTTGACATGCTAACTTGGTTCTGGGTGGGTATCTTGTAACATGTATTGTGCATGAGTTTTGCTGTTCTGTCCTGTACTCCATTGCTTTTGACTGTGTGTCATTTCTGTCCTTCACAGGGTACTTTCAGATTCGTTTGGTCAACTGTGTCCACCGACGACGTGATTGCACATCCAGGCTGGTAGCTGTTGTGTCCCTACAGGTGATGTGCGCCACACCCATGGACTTCCTTCCGTCTACAGTTGTTGACTGTGTGCCCGCTGCCAGGTGGGGTTACCTTGCATCTGTAGTGGTTACGGCATGTTGCAACTGTGTAATAAACCTGTGCTTCACTTTGTGATGTGCGTTGTCTGTGGTCACACATTTGACTGCCATTTGCTTACTGCACCTGTGGGCTACTTGACTACAACTGGGAATGGGTGTGGTGTCTGTGCATTGCACCGTCTTCCCTGGCAATATCAGTGTAGGCAATGAGTCAGATGGCCTAGGTGTGTATGTGTTGTGTAGCCCTGGTGGTGTGTCTCCCTCATGTGTGTCACGTTGCCTGTACTCACATGCCTGTGTTGTCCTTGCTGTTGCAGTTCGCATACACAGTGTAATTTTGCAGTTCATCATCCCCATGACAGCACCCACGTTGGAATCACGACAGAGGCAAGTATGGTGTATTAGTGTGTTTATTGTGATACATTTGTGTTAATAGTGCATAGGATGGGTTGTGCTGTACATAAATCTTGCAATCCCAAGTTCCTAGGTGAATTGAAAGTCCTGGTAGACAGGATCCCCAGTATCGGGGCCACAGTTGTCTGACACATTGGTCCAACTTGTACTCCCCATGCAATGTGTGGGAGTAGTGTTGCCGTCAACAGGGTGAACAGTCTGTGCACAAAGGAGAACATCCAGAACAGGTTCAGGCTTCCTGGGAGTTGCGCTTGGCCATCGGCCTCTCACTTTTCCCTCCTCGGACGACCCCTCTTCTTGGGGGGGCCCTCAAGTACAGGCTGCTGCGGTGCAGGGGACTCTCCGCCAGAGTCCTCCTCCCTCCCTGTGGCAGTTGCAGTTTGTTCGGCACCAGATGTTGTTGGCACACAGGGAGGTGTGGACTGGTTGCTGTTCATCTGGCGGAGGCATTGTAAAATGTCCCTGTGCACCGCCGTCATCTCATGCAGTGCATCCCACTTGGACTCCACGCGGGACATGTGTGAGTCCACACGGGACATGTGTGACTCCACGTGGGACATGTGGGAGTCCAAGCGGGCATGATGGGCAGCCTGCTGCTGTTTAATGTCTCTGAGGAGCCCCACTACCTGGCTGAGCTCTCCGGTGCTGGACTGGTACGCATCAGCTATGCGTACCAGTTGTGGGTCATCATGCACACCAGCAACGTCTGCAAGCAGCGACCTCTGTCTCCCACCCCTCCCACCACCCCTGCTGACATGTGCAGTGTGTGCAGTGGCACGCACAGATAACCCTGGTCCACCTTGGGGGTTGGTGGTGGTGTCCATGGCCCCAGGTTGGTCCAGGGTCACTGTGCTGGTGTTGCTCCTTGTTCTGTCCATGTCGGCAGGGATGGTATTCGTGGTGACAGTCGTTGGAGGGGTGGGTGCAGGGGGTGCAGCTGGTGGTCCTGCTGGTGCTGCAGCTGGTGGTCCTGCTGGTGCTGCATGTTGACTTGCACCGGATGTGCCAGGTTGTTCTTCATCGTCCGAGGAGGACAGAGGCTGTACGACGCCAGTGAGCTTGGCATCCTCTTGAGCCTGGGACTGGGACTCCTCAGTGTCTGCTGCTGTGTCCCCATCATCACCTGTTTTTGGGAGACACAAACAATGTATGTTCTGTTTCTGCAGGCATCAATGGTTGACACACATGACAGTTGTGACTGTGCCTCTGGGTGCGGGCCTGTACATTGCATTGTCCTAAGTCGTCACAGTCAGGGGTTGATATTGGTGTGGCACATTGTCCTGCATTATTTGGGCATTTCTATGTATTTTCTGGGGTGTGAACATGGTCTGCATTGGTTGTGTTTGGTTGACAGCCGGCCCTCCTTCCCACCCACCCAGCCAGTCAGTTATCCCACCATGGAACGTGCTTGCGTTGCAGGGAGTGTAAGTTGTCTCTCAGGATGTCAGTCAGTGGTGTCCTGCTGTTTGTTGGTGCACATTTGCCAGCAGGGCCTTGTGCTCCCCACAGCAGTAGCCAGTGTCAGCCATCTTGTGAGTCCTTCTCCACTCCCTGTGATGTGAGCATGGTTCAGGGTGGTGTTGATGGGACAGTTGTGGGGGTGAGCTATGTCTGTGACTACGACTCCCATCATGCCATTGCCTCCACCCCACTTCCCAGCATTCCCATACTTACTTGCATTTGTGTGGAGTTCAGTGGGTGTGGGTGTGAGAGCAATGGCAAGATGGCTGACAGTGGTGTCCTGCTGTTGGTTGGTGTGCAGTACCCAGCATGCCCTTGTGCTCCCCACGACACAGCAACAGTGTCAGACATCTTTGATGGGCCTTTCCACTCCCTGTGGGATGTGCATGCGTGAGTGTGAGCTTGCTGGGCCATGTGGTGGGGGATGTAGAGCTGTGACTACGACTCCCATCATGCTATTGCCTCCTCCCCCTTCCCAGCATGCCCATGCTTCCTTCCTTTTGACTCTGCTTCCCTGTGGGGTGGGCTGGCTGTGCTGACAGGATGACTGGGAGTGTTGTCCTGGCAGTTGTTTGGCTAGAGGTCCCAAGAGTGTCCCTGTGCTTCACACAACATAACCCAGGGTGGTGGTTCTTTGTGGTATCTTGTGTTAGGATGGGGGGCATTGCATTCTACCAGGTGGGTTCTGTGGAGTTTGTGTTGGGGGGTGTGAGGGGAGGTGCTTGTGACTATGGTCAGTGCTGCAAGTCCCCCTTCCCACCCAGCTAGCCAGATATCCCACCATGGAACGTGCTTGCATTGCAGGGAGTGTAAGTTGTCTCTCAGGATGTCAGTCAGTGGTGTCCTGCTGTTTGTTGGTGCACAGTTGACAGCAGGGCCTTGTGCTCCCCACAGCAGTAGCCAGTGTCAGCCATCTTGTGAGTCCTTCTCTACTCCCTGTGATGTGAGCATGGTTCAGGGTGGTGTTGATGGGACAGTTGTGGGGGTGAGCTATGTCTGTGACTACGACTCCCATCATGCCATTGCCTCCACCCCACTTCCCAGCATTCCCATACTTACTTGCATTTGTGTGGAGTTCAGTGGGTGTGGGTGTGAGAGCAATGGCAAGATGGCTGACAGTGGTGTCCTGCTGTTGGTTGGTGTGCAGTACCCAGCATGCCCTTGTGCTCCCCACGACACAGCAACAGTGTCAGACATCTTTGATGGGCCTTTCCACTCTCTGTGGGATGTGCATGCGTGAGTGTGAGCTTGCTGGGCCATGTGGTGGGGGATGTAGAGCTGTGACTACGACTCCCATCATGCTATTGCCTCCTCCCCCTTCCCAGCATGCCCATGCTTCCTTCCTTTTGACTCTGCTTCCCTGTGGGGTGGGCTGGCTGTGCTGACAGGATGGCTGGGAGTGTTGTCCTGGCAGTTGTTTGGCTAAGAGTCCCAAGAGTGGCCCTGTGCTTCACACAACATAACCCAAGGTGGTGGTTCTTTGTGGGATCTTGTGTTAGGATGGGGGGCATTGCATTCTACCAGGTGGGTACTGTGGAGTTTGTGTTGGGGGGGTGTGAGGGGAGGTGCTTGTGACTATGGTCAGTGCTGCAAGTCCCCCTTCCCACCCAGCTAGCCAGATATCCCACCATGGAACGTGCTTGCATTGCAGGGAGTGTAAGTTGTCTCTCAGGATGTCAGTCAGTGGTGTCCTGCTGTTTGTTGGTGCACAGTTGCCAGCAGGGCCTTGTGCTCCCCACAGCAGTAGCCAGTGTCAGCCATCTTGTGAGTCCTTCTCCACTCCCTGTGATGTGCGCATGGTTCATGGTGGTGTTGATGGGACAGTTGTGGGGGGGCAATATGTGTGACTGCGACTCCCATGATGCTATTGGCTACACTGACTTGGCCAGCATACACAGAATTCCTTCCTTTGAGTGGTCTTCACTGTGTGTTGGTGTTGTTGTGGTGGCTACATGTGTGGATGTGTTTGTTAGTTCTATTTGTGCCACTGCCTAGCTGTAGTTGTGTTTGTACATGTGTTGGCACAGTTGGATGTGACTTTTTTGATGGCATGTGTTGTGTTTATCTGACTGACATACACATTTTGGGATGATTCTGTTCTGGTTGCTGTGTAATTGCTATGAGTGCATGGTTTGACTCTCCCCTTGACAGTGATGTGTGTGTTTTGTGGCAGTATATTGTGTACATTTGTTGTGTACTCACCAGGCTCTGGGATGTCCTCTAGTCCATATACGCTCACTGGCGGAAGGATGGCCCGCACCTTCTCCTCCCAGGGCCTGAGGTATATTGGCTTGGCAGGAGGGCCACTGCCGGTGTGTTGGCTGTTGATGTAGTCTTTCGTCAGCATTTTCCGTACCCTCCTGCGCACGTCATACCACCTGTTCTGGATGTCGGTCTTTGTGCGCCGACATGGTGATTGGGCGTTCACCCTGTTGATGATCCTCTCCCACATCTTGGTTTTCTGCGACATGGGTGTCTGTTGGACCAGTGTGCCAAACAGCTGTGGCTCCACCCTGAGGATCTCGTCTACCATGACTTCCAATTCACTATCTAGGAACTTGGGATTCTTCTTGGGGGGCATGGTGATGGGTGGTGATGGTGGGTGATGTGTGTGTTGGTGTGCAGGTGAGGGTGTGTGAGTGTGTGTTTTGCTGGGTGTATGTGAGGTAGGTATTTGTTGGTGTGCTGATGGTGTGTGGCTTGTGTGAGGGATGAGCTGTGGGTGTGTGGTTGCTTTCTCTTGGGTGCTGGCAGTGGAATGGCATTTGCAAAGGCTCATGGTAGTGATTTGTGTCCTTTATATAGGTGGAGTTGTGGGTGTGTCTTTGTTCTCTGTCCCCACCCCCCAGTATTTATTGGCTTGGTAATTGCTTGTTTGGCCTTTTTTTGGGTGATTTTTCCTTTGTGCTGTTTGTGTATGTTGGAAACGTTCTTGTGACCGAGTCGGACCCTGCATTGGTCTCGTACGGTGTTCTCCGTTTCGTTCACGCTGTGTTTGTGCAGTTTTCTATGCTGCGTACGCGTCGGTCGCGGTGTATTGTGTTGCTTCGGCTCGGTTTTGTATGCGTGTCGGTCGTACGGCTTGTCCTCCGTCCGACTCGGTCGTGGTTTTCGCGCCTTGCATCGTACTTTGCGGTTTGGAGTTCGCGTGTACGTTTCGGTCGGATTTGTTCCGGGTGCGTGTCGGTCGGTTGGATTCGCGTGTTTTTCCGGCCGGATTGCTGTTTTCCGTGCGGCTCGGTCGGTCGACTTGGTTTCGGTACGTGTCGGTCGGTATTTTTTCCGGATCCGAGTCGGTCGGTGCTTTTTCCGGCCCGAATCGGAATCGACCCCTTTGTCTGGAAACAGACTTTTCATGGAGGTGGGTTTGATTAACCTATTTTAATTTTACGATACAAGTTTTGTGTCATTTAGAAAAAGAACATTTTATTGTATGATTTATTATTGATTTTATTTTGAACAACTTGTGCGGGGCACCACAATCTGCAAGTGTATAGGGCCTCCGGTGGTCTTAATTCAGCCTTTTTCACATCTTATGTGGTCTTTCCACTTCCTGCCCCTTCCTCTTTTCCTATAGTGGTTTAGATTGTGTGTTCTTTCTCCATCCACAACCAATGGAATTATCGGGCTAAAATTGTGGTGATATTGCTCTGGAGACAGACTATTCCCGCTCTGATAAAATATTTCAGTGGATTGGGGCCCGCTGCGAAACTCAACCCTTTCCACCATGTGGACAGTGGAGGCTGCCATGGAATAGTACGGGTGGGGCGGGGTGTGGGGTAGAAATAAATAAATGCCACTTACCAGTATGCCAGCCACCGCCTCTCCTCCGTCCTCTTCTGTTTCTCCCAGAAGCAGGAAGCACACAAGCTCCCTTAAGCCAATCACAACGCTGCTGTCACCAGCATGACAGAAGCGTTGTGATTTGTCTGAGTGCCCTGGTTCGGCGCTCAGACAGGAAATGGGAGCCTGTGCATATTCTCCACCCAGACTGTGCAATACAGCCAGGTGGAGAACATGCTAAGTGCGCATGACTGTTTGGCCAGCTCAAGATGGCCGGCCAAACCGTCATGCACACTTAGCCTTTCTCCATCTGGCTGTGTTGGACAGCTGGGTGGAGAAACCAACACAGGCTCTCAGTCCATGTCTGAAACCGAACCACGGAGCACAAACCAATCCCAGTGCTGCTCTCATGCTGGGACTACTACTCCCAGCATGAGAGCAGCGCTGGGATTGGCATCTGGGAGCCTGCGCAGTGTGCAGCAGTTCATGGACTTCTGGGAGGCGAGGATCGGGAGCAAGGCGGCGGACGTCAGAGCAGGTAAGTTCAATGTTTTTGTCTTTTGCCTCTGCTGGCTTTCAGCAGGTGGGGGGGGGGGTATCCTCCGCCATAATGATGGAGCTGCCCCTGATATCTACATGAGTAAATGTAGACACAATTAATCTAAATGGAAGTTATTTAAACAGTCAGCAGTTAGCCTGACATCTGGCATGTATCAAGCCCATTCAGACAGTGCTTGTTCTAGTAATGAGTGCTCCTTGGTGCATAGGGAAAGGTTCATTTGAGCCCTAAGAAAGCCTAATGTTAATTTCTCAACCAGTTGATTCAATGTCAAACGTTTGGTCGTTGTACTTTCACAAATGATTGGTATTACCGACTTCATTCATGCGTTGTCTTCTTCTGCCACACTACCAGTTTATTGTAAACCTTTAATGACCCACAGTTGATAAACAAACACTATCATAGTCACTGTCACTTTTTTTTTTTAATTAATTTTTTTTTTTTTAATTGGCATTTCAATCACCATACATTTGACATGAGTAAGGGTTAAGGGCATTAATGTAACACGCGGTACAAATTTTGCATTTTGAAGATAGTAGACACAAAAACAACAACATTTCGTATTCCATTCACTGGTTGCATCGACAGTAACCTTGAGATACAATCGCATTGGGCATCATCAGTACGAGTGCGAAAGGGCAGCCGTGCGACCAATGGAGGCGGTTATGCAGTAGTGGGTGATGCGGAAGAGTCTAGAGTACTCTGTTCAGATGCCCTCAACCATGTGAGGAAAGGGCCCCATATGTCTTTGGGCCTGGACGCGATGTGCATTGTATCCCAGAAGGCAGTGAGTTGTTCCTGACAGAATGTGACAATCGAGAATCCAATCTTAAAGCAGGGGGGGATTCGACCTACCCCACCGCATAGCAACTCTACGCTTGGCTAGCAGCAGCAACATAGCTAATAACCTACGGACCTCCACTGGGGCATCCCTGACATACCCTAGAAACCCCACTATAGCCCTGGGCTCTATACGTGTCATGAGTATTTCACTGGTTTTTGAAAGATCTCTTTCCAGTATGAAGCTATCTGAGGGCAGTCCCAGGCCAAATGTAAAAAGGTTGCTTGGTCTATGTGGCATCTCCAACACTCCGCATTGGGCCGAACGCCCATGCGAAATAACTGTATAGGTGTTCTGTAGTATTGATTTAAAAATTTGAAATGAATTAATCTGAGTTTGTAGTTTGGGGACAGTTGCTCGAGCTGCAAGCAACAGAATTGCCATTGCTCTTCTGTACTCGGTGGATGCATCTCGGTATTCCACTGTTCTCTGCGTTTTGGTGTATGCACTGCGCAATGAGTTTGCATAGATGCGTAGATTCTTGTAATGAGGTTGCGCGCCGAGGGAGTGGTGAGTATGTGTTCTAGAGCTTGCAAGACCGGGGGGGGGGATGGGAAATGTGCTGTGTATCTGGCGGCAAGTGGCACATATACGATGATACAATAATATGTCCGAAAAATTGGGGGGTGGCGTATCAGTGGGCGGTGGCAGTTCAATAAACCCTTCCTCCGGGTATAGATCTGCGTAGCTGGCAATACCGAGCCTTCGTGCTCTTTCTATGGCGCCTTCGTCGTTCAACGGGGGCATTTGTGGATTCCTAGCCAAGGGTATTGTGGGGGCGTACAATATTTCTGTGTGGTCTCTCCCCCGAAGGCCGTCCCAGGCCCATCTCAGCGTTTCTGTGGTGTCGATTGTATGACGGGGCCGTTTGTATGGTTGGTACAGTGCTACCTCCAAAGGTATAGGTGCAGCTATGTCTAGTTCGACCGCCACATGGGGCTGAAAGGGGATCGGGTGCACCCAGTAATGTAAAAATTGTGGTGGGGCGCAGTAAGCGTAGAGAGGGAAATCTGGCGCACCCAGTCCTCCCTGGCTTTGTGGAAGTGTGAGCATTTCCCAAGCAATTCTGGCCTGTACTTCAGCCCACACTAATGAAATCATCAGCGACCGCATAGTGCTGAAGAATGCTTGGATGAGTGTGAGAGGGCCATTCACAAAGATGTATAAGAACTTGGGGAGGACTATCATTTTGGCAATTGCTATTCTTCCCGCTAAGGACAGTGGCAGAGTGGACCAGATACGGATCTTGCCCTCAAGCCAAGTTATGGTGCAACCAATGTTCCAATTCCATAATTCTTGTGTGTCCCTGCTCAACCATATCCCCAAGTATTTGACAGGGCCCTCCGCCCATCGGAGCGGATAGTCAAGTTCAAAGGGGTTGGCGCTGTCTGTCAGTGGAAACAATGTAGATTTCTTCCAGTTGATCTGGATGCCTGATATACCGCCAAAGTGTGTAATTTCACGTAGTGTCTGGAGCAAATTTACCTGGGGGTTGTTAATGTACAGGGTAATGTCGTCCGCATATTGTGATATTATTATCCCTCGAGTAGAGAATCCCAAGCCCCTGCTGCGTGGTGCTGCCTCAGCTGCGCCGCTAGTGGTTCCATCGCAATCGCGAAGAGTAAGGGGGATAGGGGGCATCCCTGCCTGGTTCCGCGGGTAATGGCGAATGCGTCAGATATTTGACCGTTTACAGACAGCCGCCCGGTGGGGTCAGTATACAGCAATTTAATTTGTTGTATGAATAGCGGGCTGAAACCCAGTCTAGCCAACACTGCAAATAAAAATGGCCATTCTAAAGAGTCGAATGCCTTGGTGGTGTCAAGTAGTGCCGCCACCACGGGAAATTGAGGGTCTAGATAATGTAGGATCGTGAAGAATGTGCGTAGGTTATGTGCAGTTATAAATCCTGATTGGTCTGGTCTGGCAATGAGTGGCAATAACGGCTAGACTCTATTGGCCAGTAGTTTGGCATATATTTTATTATCCGTGTTGATTAGAGAAAGCGGATGATATGAGTCTCTAGATTTTGGATCTTTGTCCGGCTTGAGTAATAGCAACATGCTCGCTTCCCGAAGCGTGGGGGGTAGTCTACCACTTTCGAGAGATTCCTGATAAACCGACATGAGGTGAGGGCCAAGGATCGATGCGTAGCATTTATAGAAAGAGGCTGGGAGCCCATCTAGCCCAGGGGCCTTGTCAGGTGGCAGACTATTAATGACCTGGGTCACATCCTCCTCAGTGAAAGGTTCATCCAAATATGTTCTGTGCGCTCTGCCCAGCCACAGCAGCTCGATTGACTCAAAGTATGAATGGATATTTTCCGGCAAGCAAGTGTGTTGTGAGGTGTAGAGATCGGAGTAGAACTTTGAGAGATGATTCATTATCTCCTGTGGGCCTCTAATTGCCTGTTGCGCCCCATCTTTATAGTCAATGTCACTTAATGGAACTATTTTGTGTGTGGATGTGCTCCTTTTGAAAGGGAAGAAAACCATCACTCGCTGTAAAGTTAGCTAATGCTGAAGTGGAGTTAGCTAATGGCTGAGATGGGCTGAACCATTGCCCCTTGCTGTATGCTGGAGTGGGCGGAAGAAAAATTTGATCATTGTTTTTGCAAAACGTAATTGTTGGGGTATCGGCCGGGCCCTCATCAATCTAAAAAAACGTATTGGCTGAAAGCAAAAATATTTAAGGGCCATTAAAAGCACACATTCCCAAAGCAGACCTTGGCATTTGGTTCACTGACACAACATCGATGTAATAAATATCGATGTAAAAAATATCGAGTAAAAAAATATAGAAAACAAAAATATCGACTCCTATACTTAAACAGGTAAGTACCAAAATATCGACTAAAAAAATCAATGTAAAACATATAGATGTATAAAATATCAACTTTAATATAAATATAAAATAAAATAATATATATTAAATATATTAAATATTAAATTTAATTTTAACAAAATAAAATAAATGTAATATACATTGTAAGAAAATATAACAAATAAACTTAATAAAAAAAGATAAACACACAAACATAATTATTTATACATATATATTTACTTTAAAACAATTAATAAACTATTATTTTTAATTTATGTTAACAGTTTAAAATGATATAAAAATAAAAATATATATCAATGATTTAAAATATAAAAAAACAAAAATATATAATAAATTAAAACATTAAACTATTAAAAAATATTTTAACTTAAATTTAACAATTGTGGGGCCGATTCCAATGTCGGACGGACTCAGGTCCGTCCGACATCGTCCAGGAGCCGTAACCGACCGACCTGCTGTCGTCGGTTACGGCCCTGCAAGTACGATGCGACCGAACCCTGTTCGGTCGCACTCGTATACTTCACAATGGGAGCATGCATTCCGAGCGGAATGCATGCTTGCATTGTGAAAAGCAGGGGTGCAGTTCATCCCTGCACCCTGTGGCCGGCACCCCAAGGTGCCTGCCACCGGGTGCAGGGATCAACAGAGGGGCACCTATGGTGCCCCCAGGCCACCATTCGGCGGGCTCGCACCCATGGGGGCCCTACTGGGGGCCCCCAAAGACAGTTACCGACTGCCTTTTCATGCCGGAAAGAGCGGCACGAAAAGGCAGTGAAATACTGCCATCATACTCCCTCGGTCATGAAGAGGCGGCCGGGGGAGTACTGAAGGATTCCCGGACGGCGGACGGGCTCTCCGAGCCCGTCGTAAGCCATCCGGAAATCCGAGTCGGATTCCTTTCCGACCGAGCTCATCGGAATGGCTCGGTCGGAAAGGAATCCGGCCGGCACGTTCCGATTCGGTCGGAAGGGCTCCGACCATCGTTCGGTTCCCTTCCGGCCGAAATCGGAATCGGCCCCACAGTCAGTGCAACAGAAGGGAAAGTGTTAGATAGCGGAGGGGTAAAAATAACTATTCCCACTCCAGTAAGTGCAACAATAGGGAAAGTGCTGGATAGCGGAGGGGTAAAAATTACTATTCCCACTCCAGTGAGTGCAACAGTAGGGAAAGAGTTGGATAGCGGAGGGGTAAAAATTACTATTCTTACTCCAGTGAGAGCAACAGTAAGGAAAGTGTTGGATAGCAGAGGGGGAAAAATTACTATTCCCACTCAAGTGAGTGCAACAATAGGGAAAGTGTTGGATAGCGGAGGGGTAAAATTTACTATTCCCACTCCAATAAGTGCAACAGTAGGGAAAGTGTTGGATAACTGAGGGGTAAAACATTTTATTCCCACTCGGGTGACTGCAACAGTAGGGAAAGTGTTGGATAGCGGAGGGGTGAAAATTACTATTTCCACTCCAGTGAGTGCAACAGTAGGGAAAGGGTTGGATAGCGGAGGGGTAAAATTTACTATTCCCACTCCAATGTGTGCAACAGTAGGGAAAGTGTTGGATAGCGGAGAGGCAAAAATTACTATTTACACTCCAACAGTTTAAATGTTTTTTTTTTTTTAAATTAAGAAAAAGTATAAAAATAAATAATATTTTAAAAATTGATAGAAAATATATTAAATATATAAAAAGAAAACATATAATATTAATTACATATAACAAATACCTACAAATATTGTATAACATTAATTATAAATAAATGAAAAAGAAAAATTCTTTTAAACTAGAAAATATTTACAAACAAAAACATTAATTTAAACATAAATGCATTTATTTTATTTCCTACCCTAAAACACCATACCAATAACAACACACTTCAACATTTTAAATTCAATTTACTTCCATAATTAACATAATTAATAATCAATTCAAAAAATATTATTTAAAAAAACCCCAATAAACATTAATTAACTATAGACACTTTAACACTATAATGTCCACAACACACACCTAAATTAAACTATAAAATAATAAAACACAATTAAAACTTATTTTTAAATTAAAAACTATTACTATCAACAACTAATTATAAAGTAATTAAAATCTATTTAATACCCACCCTTTACCCCTTTAAAAGTAAAAACACAAAAATAAACAATTACCCAAAATAAATATCAAATATTTAACATTAATTAACAACTATATATTAATTAAACACAAATTACTTCCAATCCATTACCCCTATAAACACCGCAACACACACCTAAAATTAATTACACAATTACCATAATGCATTTTTCATTAATTTAATTAACATCAATTAACAAATAATTAGTAATAAAAAATAAATACACTACTTAACACTCTTTACCCCTATAAACCCCATAGTGCCTATATAGGCAACACTCCCCACCCAATGGCAAATAGCATGCACGATTAAATAAATAAATACACAACACAATTTTTTTGTTGAGAAAATATTGCTGCAGGTTTATTCCATACAAAAGTATGCAACATGGTGGGTTATCTTACGGGCGATCCAAGGGCAGGCAGCGGTGCCTAACCTACGCTGCCCTGCCCGCCTGATGAGCCAACTTGCACTGTGGCCAACCCAATCAGTGCTACCAATTATGGTGTGATCCCCCTCACTAGGATCATGTGGACCACTGGACCACCCTCTTACTCACGCCCCTTTCAGGGCGGAGCGTAGCAAGGCAAGCCCCCGGTTGTTCAGGCTTACAACCGCCCTAAGGACTAGCGGGGCGCCGACGATTTTCTTCCAGGGACCTGCCATGAGGACTCCTGGGATTTGGCACTGGCACCCCTATTGTGCTCCTGCAGAGGTACCCTTCTGTACCCTTCTGCCTCCGGATCGCCCTGTAACTCCGCCTGCAACACAAAGAAAAGAACATTACAAGGTTCTACCTAACCATGCTCCCCAGCCACACGCGGGGTAAGCGGTAGGGCGGGAGATGGCGTGTCCGGCAGCAAAGAGGGTGCCAGAAAGGCAGGGAGAGGTATAAGTACCTTCCCCCAACCCTCTGTGCGCCGGAAATGACACGACCCGCGCGCCTTGCTGAGGGACTCCTCCCCCGGGTCCCCAGACTAGAAGGGTGATGGTGTGCCTAAGTGGCACTAAGGGGGCCGCCCTTTTAGGTGGCCCACTGCGTGAGCCGCGGGCAGCCGCATAGTGCCTATATAGGCAACACTCCCCACCCAATGGCAAATAGCATGCACAATGGAATAAATAAATACACAACACAATTTTTTGTTGGGAAAATATTGCTGCAGGTTTATTCCATACAAAAGTATGCAACATGGTGGGTTATCTTACGGGCGATCCAGGGGCAGGCAGCGGTGCCTAACCTACGCTGCCCTGCCCGCCTGATGAGCCAACTTGCACTGTGGCCAACCCAATCAGTGCTACCAATTATGGTGTGATCCCCCTCACTAGAATCATGTGGACCACTGGACCACCCTCTTACTCACGCCCCTTTCAGGGGGGAGCGTAGCAAGGCAAGCCCCCGGTTGTTCAGACTTACAACCGCCCTAAGGACTAACGGGGCGCCGACGATTTTCTTCCAGGGACCTGCCATGAGGACTCCTGGGATTTGGCACTGGCACCCCTATTGTGCTCCTGCAGAGGTACCCTTCTGTACCCTTCCGCCTCCGGATCGCCCTGTAACTCCGCCAAAGCTCTGGAGGTGGCCCCCGTCGCCTACAGAGCCCCCCACCAATACTGCAAATTTCTCACCTGCAACCCACTATTTCAAGGGCCTCCCTCATGTCCAGTAGGAACAGATCCATGCCCACAACCAGCCTATTTACTATGGCTATCAGGACGGGGAATTTTATGCTTAACTGAAGCAACCCGTAACCTGCCCTCGGAGCAGTGTGCACATACTTTGTTGAAGTAAACCAGACATTAGCACAGACCTTTTTGATGCTAAACCATGGCGAACGAGAATGTTCGTATTGCGCCACCATTGCAGTCACACCAAAGGGGATGATGGACGGAGCGTTTGAGCTAATCAAACACTCACCCCCAGTCAACTGATCTGGGTTTAATCCATCATCATTCTTTAGCTCACTCCACCACCCCAGTTCAGACATGGCCATATGCAAATCAGTCTGACCCTGTGCCTCATGGGAACAGTCCAGCCCGAACTGCCAAGCCATGTCTTCCCTGGACCGGAAACAAGCATCCTGGGACCGGTTTCTGGCTATTCAGCCGTCATCAGCCAGGCTAGCTTGAATCCAGTGACAAAGTGAGCAAGGGACCCACGTCTGGGCATACCCTGCCAACTTAGGGCGAACAAAGCGATACCAAAGGGGATGATGGACGGAGCGTTTGAGCTAATCAAACACTCACCCCCAGTCAACTGATCTGGGTTTAATCCATCATCATTCTTTAGCTCACTCCACCACCCCAGTTCAGACATGGCCATATGCAAATCAGTCTGACCCTGTGCCTCATGGGAACAGTCCAGCCCGAACTGCCAAGCCATGTCTTCCCTGGACCGGAAACAAGCATCCTGGGACCGGTTTCTGGCTATTCAGCCGTCATCAGCCAGGCTAGCTTGAATCCAGTGACAAAGTGAGCAAGGGACCCACGTCTGGGCATACCCTGCCAACTTAGGGGCGAACAAAGCGATACCAAAGGGGATGATGGACGGAGCGTTTGAGCTAATCAAACACTCACCCCCAGTCAACTGATCTGGGTTTAATCCATCATCATTCTTTAGCTCACTCCACCACCCCAGTTCAGACATGGCCATATGCAAATCAGTCTGACCCTGTGCCTCATGGGAACAGTCCAGCCCGAACTGCCAAGCCATGTCTTCCCTGGACCGGAAACAAGCATCCTGGGACCGGTTTCTGGCTATTCAGCCGTCATCAGCCAGGCTAGCTTGAATCCAGTGACAAAGTGAGCAAGGGACCCACGTCTGGGCATACCCTGCCAACTTAGGGCGAACAAAGCGATACCAAAGGGGATGATGGACGGAGCGTTTGAGCTAATCAAACACTCACCCCCAGTCAACTGATCTGGGTTTAATCCATCATCATTCTTTAGCTCACTCCACCACCCCAGTTCAGACATGGCCATATGCAAATCAGTCTGACCCTGTGCCTCATGGGAACAGTCCAGCCCGAACTGCCAAGCCATGTCTTCCCTGGACCGGAAACAAGCATCCTGGGACCGGTTTCTGGCTATTCAGCCGTCATCAGCCAGGCTAGCTTGAATCCAGTGACAAAGTGAGCAAGGGACCCACGTCTGGGCATACCCTGCCAACTTAGGGCGAAAGCAGCGATACCAAAGGGGATGATGGACGGAGCGTTTGAGCTAATCAAACACTCACCCCCAGTCAACTGATCTGGGTTTAATCCATCATCATTCTTTAGCTCACTCCACCACCCCAGTTCAGACATGGCCATATGCAAATCAGTCTGACCCTGTGCCTCATGGGAACAGTCCAGCCCGAACTGCCAAGCCATGTCTTCCCTGGACCGGAAACAAGCATCCTGGGACCGGTTTCTGGCTATTCAGCCGTCATCAGCCAGGCTAGCTTGAATCCAGTGACAAAGTGAGCAAGGGACCCACGTCTGGGCATACCCTGCCAACTTAGGGCGAACAAAGCGATACCAAAGGGGATGATGGACGATTGCAGTCACAGCACCCTTTTTGGAGTGACAGCGTACGCCACCTACCAGGCTTGCTTAACTAAAGCTTGATCAACGATGCACACATACCTGCTACCCAGCTGTGACCCTTGGTGCTCACTCCATCTATAGACCTAGTACACTTTATTATCCCTGGAATGATTGCCCTCCACAAAATCAAAGCCGCATTCAGCTTACCTTCTAGTCACCTTGCAATTCAGGCTGGAACATTCATACCCCGCATAACCAGATAGTTGTGCGTAATATTAAACAATGATACTGTTAGAATCTAAGATTCCCAGTTTCCTGTTTTGCCGCAGCTCTCTTTTGTGGGTCTGCTGGGACCACACTGCCTCACTGCAAGTAACCTCGCTACCTCATGCAGCTCCCTTAATGCACTTGCCTGTCACTGAAGACACCTGGCAACACTTGGCGCACTATTGCTTGGCGAGGATGGTTTTTTGAGCCAGACGTACCCCCATTTTGTGTGTCCAGCATTTTTCCCTTTATAGAGGCTGCAGTCCGTATGAAGGTGTGGTAATGTCCTGGCCAGATGAACCCAATCGCCTGTTCCACTTGGTGACTAACCCATTATGATGTGTAAAGGCTCAACTGTCCGATGAACTAGAAATCTGTGACAATAAGCAAGTGTGTCCTCATGTACTTGCCATGTATCCCTTCTTTCTTACGGGAATTTCGCCTGTTCAGTTCCAACTGTGGTGTAACCCCCCAGACTTTCCAGTTTGCTTAACTGTTAGTAAAGTGTGCCGTTGCGACATTAATGGGGAAAATCCCGGTTTGCGCCCACCTTAATGTGCCACGCTGTAAGCAATTAGGTACCCAACATATCTCTTCCCTATGAAAAGATAAAGCAAACCGGCCGAAGACACAAGGCACAAGCAGTGTGCCAAATGAGAAACCACAGCTCTGTGTGATACAAACCCTAACGCACTGTGTGCAAGATTGTGCATTTCCTTTCAGGATTGACTAAGCCTTTGGTTGCCCCCTTACTTGGATGAACCTGAGTACGAGGGTTCTGACTGATGACCAAGTGCTGCTCCAGCAAGTGAACATGTAGACATGGATCGAATTTAAGCTGTCTCATGTCCTTACAAGGACGCCCGGCGAGCCTCCTCCCCAACCAAGACAATGGTGGATCACCACAGGGGGAAAGGCCTGAGGTCCCCCAATGGTATTCCTAATCTTCTGCTACATTACATGACCTTATTGCCTGCAAACCCATCCGTCTGACTGTGATCACGGATGCTGTGTCCCCATGCTGGTGACCCCACCCCAGCATATGCAACCCATAAACAGCTTATGCTAAAGGTATACCAGAGTGCCAACAAGGTTAACCAATGTTTTTGGATGAGGACAGGGAGTAAAACATGAGCAAATTTACCTGCACCTTCAGAAATAAGAATGCCAAATGTACTGGTAATTGTCGGCATTGGTGCTCCAACCCCATTTTTTCACACTGTTGAAGGACAGCACGCTTTTTAGAAAAGCTCCTGGGATGGTGAGAACAATAAGTACAGATCCCCTACCTTTTCTTTAATTGTGGGCCTGCCAAATGACCAATCCATTGTGGCCCTTGTGCTGTAACCCAGAGCTTCCCAAAACGTTAGAACCCCAACACACTTTTTTATACTGACAAACTTACGCAACCCGCCAAGCTGCAGTGGGGATGAGGTGGCCGAACTAGGCTTATCTACCATTTCTGTTGAAATGACTAATACATTTGCACGGACAGGTTTCTTTGATAAAACTATAATGAGCAAATAGTGTGTCGCCCTTGTTCCAGTGGATGTTTGTCTCATGTGCATCTGCGAGTGCAATCGCCCTAGTGTGGATGGGTTCTCAATGTTGCCGGGCAGTAGTTCAATACCTTTGCCCAAGCAACTCTTGACAAGATGTGCCAGTGCAGGTAGAAGTCAAGAGATATCCAACCCACCTTACTTCCACTCTTACAGTTTTCTGTGTATAGTGCTTGTTGGAGCATAACATAAATGTATATTTGTGAAGCGCGCGTGCTCCTGTAGGCAAGATGGCGCTGAATAACCGATGTATGTTGCCCCACTCACTGATACTTATGTACAGATAACTGCCCTCTTAATTTGTGGGAATGCTGAATGCTTTCTAAGAACTGTTGCCTTATTGCTCCAACCCAGTTTTACCCCAAAACTTTGGAACCACCGCATACTTTTAGGATGACAAGCTTTCGCAACCCGCCTGGCCGCACTGGCGGAAAGGCAGGCAACCTCCAACACCCACTCGTATAGCACATTACCTGTTGAGTGAAAATTACACTTACACAGACCATTTATTGCTAACAAGTTAATAATCTGTCAATCTGGTTCCAGTCAATGTTTGTCCTTTGTGCATCCACCAGTAAGTACCTGCCAAGATTTGTTTGTCTGTCTTTAAATTACTAGCGAGTGGATGGCCTTGTGCCGTATTATAGACTCCCTGCGGAACTCCTTGTTCGAGGAGGTACAACTAGTGCAAAGCGAAACCATAGATCTGGGTTAATCATGGCCCACCTAATGTGCTTTGAGTTAAGCAATAGGTACTTAACTTGTATCTCTTCCCCCTGACAAGATACAACAATCCGCTTTTGGTCAAGAAAACCTAATAAGCACAAAATTACCAAGGACATACTTCTAAAAGTCCCTGAGGTGGGGGCGCTGAAGGACACAAGACCCAGGCAGAGAACCATTGGGAATGGCTCTATTCAGTCAACGACCAGAAAGACACATCAACCCCTCAGAGACACCTTGGAGGTATGCTAACCTGCCCCAAAATCTGCCTCCCCCTGTGCCGGACTGGGAAACATTTGCATAGCGGTAACAACCCCTCAGCCTGTGAAACTCAATGTGAGATCAGCTGGCTGAAGCTGCGACTGAATTTTATTACATTTGTTTGCCCAGGCCTGCGAAAGTAAATTTTATTCCATTATTCAGAGCCTGGGTGAAGATAGGGGTGGTTGGGGACACTCATACCTGCCTTCGGAAACAGACTTGTTGTCTATCCACTTATTTGGGGCACAGGTCGCAGGAAATGCCCATTCCAATCTCTGCTTCTAGTAAATGAAGGATAAACCAAGTGGAATTTGCCTGGTCAATGAAAGGTGCCATTGCCCATGCTTCAGGGATCTGAACCCTTGACTTGGACGGGGCCCGTGGCACCAGATGCGGATGACTTTGCCTCTGCTCTGCAGGTCTAAGACGTACCGACTGCGCCCGTCAGGGCACACTGAGCCACTAAATTATGAAAGCATATATAGGAGCATTACTTTGGAAGCTGCAGCTAATGGCTTCTTAGGTTGACCCATATGGCGCAATGATAATCTGGCTTTCCATTATCGTAATAATAAATGGGGTAGCTGCTTTGATACCAGTGCCAGGGTGCGACTGGGGAATTGCTGTGATCTGCCCTGCCAATGTCCTGGTCAACGGTTCCCCTAGGCAGACCTCCGATCTCTTCTAGGCAGAACCTAAAGCCTATTGCGGCCTTTTGGAAGTTTAACAGCAATTCGGCCACAATATTCAGTGCCTAATCCAGCCTAACTTGGGGCTCGCTGCCACCATTTTCTGTCCAGTGGCCCCATAAACTGTGGCATGTTTTTGGCGCAAGACAATCAGTCGGTTGGGTCTGCGGGGGAAGGGAAGCCATGCGCTGAATTCAAAAGGCACCGCCAGAACACCATATGACCCTTGGACACATTCGTCTCCCAGGGTCCACGAATGCTCCCCCCTTCTCAAGCTGCCGACACCGAACCCCAGGGCCCCGCGACCTCAAACTCCCAGTGACACGCCTTGTAAACAAACAATTGTCGCCGCCCTGAGCGGCCATGCAGCCCCGATGCAACCCGCAACAGGGGAAGTGACGAACCTCTCTGCCCTAACGAGCCCTACTCACTTACCGGGAATTCAGAAACTCGTCCCGCCTAACTGCAACAAGCTGGGCATTACCGAGTATCACACTCAAAGGGGGTACTAAGAGGAGCGTATCAGATATTAGGCAACTCATCCCTTCTATCCGAAAGATGAGTCATTAACAAAACACCAAGCCAAGAGACTTAAACAAGCTGTATCAACTATTAGCAAATCGTCCCCTCTCCTTAAACAGCATCGACATAAAGAATGGTTAATACACACCATTCCCATATTTCTCTTCAAGTTTACAGTAACGTTTCGACGTAGTACAACCAGGCAGGATGCCTAGTGCATATGGCACCCCAAAGGCTCTTCTTTGATAAAGATCATCAACAAGGCTCTTTACATGCGTCGCATAATCTGCCATCATGCAACCTTTACAGAACGATGAACTGACAGCCACCGCCAGCACTTGAGCCTCGCCTTGGAGGGGCCTGTGACCCAATGCAGAAGTCTGTGCCTCTGAGCTACAGCTCATGCTTCCGATAACCCTGCCACATGTGCATCGTCCTGCAAAAGGAATGGCTCCTGAAAAGCAATGTGCACCACATGGTCCGGCATGTAATAAACAGTGAGACACAGTTTAACCTTCCCCCTTACTCGACAAATTTGAACTGTCCCCGCCACTCGGGAGAGTCTGCCGCCCCCTGCTTCTGCAGGTGGAGAAAAACTGTGCCTGTACACCACCGTGGGACATCAATTCCCTTCTTTACACATCCTGGCCACATATACTGACCCAGACAGTGAGACCGCAAAACTGCATTTGAAATTGTTCCAGCAGTGGTGAATGATCTCCCCACCCCTTCCATTAAAATACCTGCCCCACACACCGGGCACTTATTTCACCTCACTGGGGCCCACGAACATCCCTACAACATGAAGCCACGCACCATGTGAGTCCTAGGTGCAGGGAGGGCATGCTTGGAAAACTTTGAAATTCATAGGTTGCAAAACAATCTAGCGCTGATCCCCCTCGGAGCACACGAGGCGCAAGGGGACATGATTATTTGGTGATCTCTTACTGATTGCCGGCATTGTGTGTATATCCCCCTTTATACACTTTCCTATGAAAAAGAATTTGTGGCGGCATCCGGAATAGCATCATGGTTTAGAAACATCTACAGTTCTACACAAATGTATGGAAAATGCTTTTTCGGCTGATTCTAAAAAGCGTCATGTGATGCGTTACAAGCCAGAGAGAAAGGCACAATATAAAGTGAGCGTTGAGCGACGCATGATGGCGCATGAATGTACAGATGTGCACAATCTAATCTTCTTGCACATACCAGTCCCGTAGATGCTTGGAGGTGTACCTGTGCTTGGTGCTGTGCATTGTTGTGCACGTGTGCTGTGGTATTGAAAGCTCCATATCTATTCTCAATATTAACGTATTCACAGCCTCCGAGTGTAAATACTAAAATCCCATAAAGGCACTATCTGGTGTGCATAGACAGGAAAGCTTGAAACCTAGCACCACGACCACCTGAAACAATATAACATAATCCCATTTTGATCACATTTAGATGCCAACTAATAACAAGCCCCAATTCTTTTAAAACAAACAGCGGTATCACATTCAGGATTAATAACGTAGACCTAATTGACACTGCAATGAAACCTGCCATTATGGCTGAGCGCGTGGAACCCTAGGACCGCAGGAATTGAACGCAGGGTTGGTGTAGACCTTCGCCACTAAGCCTCATTCACGCATCTCACAAGTGCCTAGGGACCCAGCAACATGCAGCAGCCAAAACACCCCAGCCACCAGGGCACATTATACTGATAGTGCCAGCCCTCCATAACTAAACCTTGGCCCTGTGCATACAGCTTCACGATATGCACCGGCTGTACAAATGCCGCAAAGATCGAACCAAACTTAGGCGACATGGGACGGTGGCACCTTTCACCTCTGAATCCCCCTCAAACTTGGCCTGCCAGCATTGCATGGAACATCCCCCGCGAGAAAGTCCCTGAAGCAGCTGCAGGCGCGGTGTCCCCCTGTGGCGCTGGCGCCCCTGTCTGGAGGGCCAACCTTCTCCGCACCCGCTGCACGCTGGCGATACATGCCTGCAGTTCCTAAAAACCCGCACCACCCTTGAGCACATGCCACTTGGAGCACCCCTGGTAGGTGCAGCAGACCACCGCCCCTAGCATCTTGGTAAAGAAAGAAACATGACCCCCCCATGCACGCAACATGCAGAACAAGCCCTCTGCCCGTGTACACCGGAGGCCGGCCGGGGCCTCCCTCCACCATGTGCCCAGGGGAGCAGAGAGCACGCACGGCAACCAGCACCACGCCGGGTGTCACCGCAATGGAGGAGCGAGGGGGGGGCGTTACAGGGGCTCACGTCGTCAGCCCGACAGAGGGGTGGTGAGCCCTCCCAGGACCGGAGCGCGCCGGAGGGCCAGGGGCTCCGACCGAGAGGCGACATGTACTCCTCACAATGCGGCCCAGCTGACAACAGAAACGTCTACTTTCACTTTGGGATGGGGCAACATTTACGTGTACAGCTGAGGACTTAGGCCTGCCCTCCCCTCCTATGAAGCTACGGTGGGAACGGTGCTGCAGCTCAAGGAGCCGCCCGAGTAACACCTTGGCACGGATACGCTCTTTGATGGTGTGGAAGTCGATAAAGGCAGACCCACTCAGCTGCCCTAAGGTGAGGCCCGAACCCGCAACCTCGGCATGGCGCAGTGCAAGTGCAGCTGTATATGCAACGCACGCTAAGCTGATAGCACCACTAGAGCTCACGGCGGCCGACCCCCCCTGCCATCCCCATGGTCTCCACCCCAGAGGGATCCGGACACACGCGCACCAGCGTCCCACGTGACATGTTGCGTGTGGTGGTGTTCCACCCCTACAGCATAACTAGGGCATCGTGCCCTTTAAATGGTCGACGGTGCCCCCGGGCTGGTGATGGTATAGGTGGAGGCGCGTGATGCCACCCACTGCAACTCGCCGTCAAGGAGCCCCGCAGGGTGCTCGGGGAGGGACCCGAAATAGGCCTAGAGCAGCGGGGGCCGCGAGCCGCCCTCATGCCGCCCAATTGTGAACAGAATGGCATTTGTGTGTAAGGTGACACGATCCGAATGGTGAAGACAACCGAATGCCTCTCCTGTGCAGACTATCCTGCAGTGTTATTGTGACAGCTGTGTGTGCGTTACCTCAGCACTGCTGACTCTACAGAAACAGCAGCAGGAGAAGGCCCGAGTGTGTATGGGTCCCTTCACTCCCCACCTAAAGCACATACTTCCGCAAGCTATCAGAAATGCTGATGACAGACAATTGTCAATAAGTAACCCGAGAGACGAGCGTCATGTTCCCGGTGCCCTCATGCGTGCAGTGTTTAATGGGTCCCTGGAATCATTGAGACGCTAGTCTTACACTTCAGGCAGAAAACGGCCAGGAGCACACATTGTGGGGAGCCTTTTCTGGTGAATTAGGAGTACTGTGTCAGGAATAGACCTCATTCCCCCCCACCTCAGTGTGCCACTCCCCCTCCGAGCCTGTCGACGCAGAGGGAGAGGCCCCAAAGCTGCAGTGCCTTGCAGCCAGCCAATCCGGGAGGGACAGACCATCGCCAGGATAGGGCACAGCTGAACCACCTCTGTTTAACTGCAGCTGCAAGCCGAGACCCGGGCAGGGTCTCATGGCGAGAACCCAACAGTTCGGGCAGGGAGGGGGGAGAAATAGGCGCACTCGCCGCAAGCAAACCGACGCACGCGGAGTCGCCAGACCAGGGGACGTGACGTGCCAGACGGCGTGTCCGGCAGCAAAGAGGGCGCCAGAAAGGCAGGGAGAGGTATAAGTACCTTACCCCAACCCTCTGTGCGCCGGAAATGACGCGACCCGCGCGCCTTGCTGAGGGACTCCTCCCCCGGGTCCCCAAACTAGAAGGGTGATGGTGTGCCTAAGTGGCACTAAGGGGGCCGCCCTTTTAGGTGGCCCACTGCGTGAGCCGCGGGCAGCCGCAAAACACACACCTAAAATTAATTACACAATTATCATAATCAATTACCAATTAATTAATTATAATTAATTCACAACCAACTATTAATTCATCAATTAAAAATAAATTACTTCCTACCCTTTACACCTATAAACACCAAAACACACACCTAAAAATTTATTACACAATTACCATGATTAATTACCAATTAATTAATAAAAAATTAACAACCATTCATTAATTCATCAATTAAAAATAAATTACTTGCCACCCTTTACACCTATAAACACCAAAACACACACCTAAAATTAATTACACAATTACCATAATTAATTACAAAGTAAATCATTATTATTAATTAACAAATTCTTAATAATTAATAATAAATTACTTTACACATTTAACACTATAACATCTCAATTAAACAAATATTAATAAATAAAAAAATAATCAATTAATTTAATATAATTAAATTACTTCCCACCCTATTACCCTATAAACCCACAACCCGCTACGGAACTAAAAACGCAAAATTCAAATAAAAAAAAAATAATAACTACTAAAAATGTAACACATATATTAAAAATACAAACAATTCTTATACAAAAACTTAAATCACAAACATTTAATACATATACTAAAATACATAACACTAAGTAAACAAATCGATATTTTTAACAACTATATTTTTGCAAACGATATTAAACACTTCAATATTTTTCAAATCGATATTACTTACCTTAATTCGATATTCTTGACCACGATATTCTTGCTGTCAATATTTCTGAACCACAACATTTCTGACTCGATATTTGTGCAACTCGATATTTTAAACTCGATATTCTGTCTGCACACCTTGGCACTTAAAGGAACTACTTTGTGTGTGGATGTGTTCCTTGTGAAGAGAGAAAATACCATCCCTCACAGTGAAGCTAGCCAAAGGCTGAAGTAGGCTGACTCACTGATCATTGCCGTTTGCAGCCATGACCAGCCCCATCCGAGTAAGTCGTGGTTGGTTTTCGAATTAGGGTATTTTGCTCGCCTTATTTGATACCCAGCGGACGGTTCGTGTGTTTGTTGTTTCAGTATGCATTTATATTTATTTCTATAGGTCTCCTCTGTTCTATCCTGAGCGAGGGAAGCCCAGCGGGTCTGTTTTGAGTCCCGTGACATCTTAGTCTGCTGGATTGGTGAATGTTTGATTCTCGAGGTATTTATACACCGATGCACTGTTCTTTGCTTTCGGTACATTATGGCTTCGGCATTATTATATTCATTCTTGCAGTTGTTTTGGGCTTACTACGGGCATAGTTTAAAGATTGGCCAGTGTTGTCATATTCGAGCATCCGATATTTTTCTTTCATCTCTGCGTCATTTAGCTGTCTGTGGTGTTTCTCACCTACCATGGTGTTTGTTTTGTTTGTTTGGCTTTTGGTACTGATTAATGACTGTATCAGCGCCAGTTCACTGTAACTTATAACGTTTATTTATTTTGGGTTTTTCTTTTCAGTTGCTTCTGTTCTTATCTTTACAGCAACTATCGGGTGCTTTATTAAAACCAACGCTTTGGGAAATACGAGTCTTTTCCTGCCCTCAGCGCCTCTATACTTCGCATTTAATAACGGACTTCAGGTAACGAGTGGGTGTATTAAACAGGCTTCTCATATTACTGAGCGCTTGGCTACAGTTGCCCTTTCCCTATGCTGCCATCTTTAGCGCTATTAATATGTTGCTTTTTATCTTTAACTAGAAACTCTGTATGTTATTTGAATTTTATCAACACCCCAAGTCAGCCTTTTTCCCGTGGAACTCCGTACTTAAATTACGCCATCGAATCTCTATGCACGTCATTTTCTGATACAGCCTACTGGTCAGCTGTTCAATCCACTGGTATGCATTCAGACCGCTGTGGTTTGTTTCCTTTATCTTTTTATCTTTTCCCATGTCAATAGGTTTTTATATGGTTTTCTTTTTTCTCAGACTTACAAATAGTATTTCCTTCTTGTATTCTAAATATTTTCATATCTACTTGTATGTACTTATGGTTATCTATTAGTCATGTCTGTTTATTATGCCTCTGTTTACTTTATTTTGTTTTATGTTTGTCGCAATTTCCTTTTTCCTTATATTCGTCTTTTCTATCAGTTTGAATGTGCACTGCTCAAGTATCTTCCCCCTCTTCCGCCTAAATAGAACAAAATGTTGTTTTTTCCATCAATGATTTATCCAAACAGTGCTGCAGGAACTGTATTATGTTAACTATTTTGTTTACTTGAACTGGATTATTTATCTAAACATTACATATGCCTATAGGTCTTTGTAACTAGTTGCAGGAATGATCCTTATATGTTTGTTCATTTAATTTCAGAAATTTTCCCACCACTCCCCTGTCGTGGTATCCACGCCCTGATGAAGGTGTTTCGCCACATTTGGCTTGTACACCGAAACGCGCGTCGGCGTTTGTGATACATTTATGATCAGTTGAATGTTGTTTATTAGATTCATGATATTTATCAAACAGTTTATCATTTACTGTTTATGTGTTTTGCTTTAGTTAGTATATACAGGTTAGTTGTTAGTATGATTGAAGTATGGTAGTATGTGTGTAGTTGTGAGTTGTTGTTTGAGTGGTGGATCTATGTATATGTATTTATTTACCAATTATTCAAAAAAAAAAAATATATTTCTGTATTACATTTGAGTCTTTTGTCCTTTTACTGAAAAAATAAATTAATTTTGTCATATTTTTGCCTTTTCTTCTTTCAGCACTGTCCACTTGTTCATATCACATGACGTTTAGCATATTATTAAAGAAATAGGTAGGGGATTTTCGCTTGTTTGATTGCTCCAGGGGACGTGACGTGCCAGACGGCGTGTCCGGCAGCAAAGAGGGCGCCAGAAAGGCAGGGAGAGGTATAAGTACCTTACCCCAACCCTCTGTGCGCCGGAAATGACGCGACCCGCGCGCCTTGCTGAGGGACTCCTCCCCCGGGTCCCCAAACTAGAAGGGTGATGGTGTGCCTAAGTGGCACTAAGGGGGCCGCCCTTTTAGGTGGCCCACTGCGTGAGCCGCGGGCAGCCACAAAAACACACCTAAAATTAATTACACAATTATCATAATCAATTACCAATTAATTAATTATAATTAATTCACAACCAACTATTAATTCATCAATTAAAAATAAATTACTTCCTACCCTTTACACCTATAAACACCAAAACACACACCTAAAAATTAATTACACAATTACGATTTTCCAATTAATTAATAAAAAATTAATTAACAACCATTCATTAATTCATCAATTAAAAATAAATTACTTGCCACCCTTTACACCTATAAACACCAAAACACACACCTAAAATTAATTACACAATTACCATAATTAATTACAAAGTAAATCATTATTATTAATTAACAAATTCTTAATAATTAATAATAAATTACTTTACACATTTAACACTATAACATCTCAATTAAACAAATATTAATAAATAAAAAATAATCAATTAATTTAATATAATTAAATTACTTCCCACCCTATTACCCTATAAACCCACAACCCGCTACGGAACTAAAAACGCAAAATTCAAATAAAAAAAATAATAACTACTAAAAATGTAACACATATATTAAAAATACAAACAATTCTTATACAAAAAACTTAAATCACAAACATTTAATACATATACTAAAATACATAACACTAAGTAAACAAATCGATATTTTTAACAACTATATTTTTGCAAACGATATTAAACACTTCAATATTTTTCAAATCGATATTACTTACCTTAATTCGATATTCTTGACCACGATATTCTTGCTGTCAATATTTCTGAACCACAACATTTCTGACTCGATATTTGTGCAACTCGATATTTTAAACTCGATATTCTGTCTGCACACCTTGGCACTTAAAGGAACTACTTTGTGTGTGGATGTGTTCCTTGTGAAGAGAGAAAATACCATCCCTCACAGTGAAGCTAGCCAAAGGCTGAAGTAGGCTAACTCACTTATCATTGCCGTTTGCAGTATTAGAAAGAAATAACAAGCATTTGCAATGCAAATTGATCTTGCATTTGTGAGAGTTAGAGGAATTGGCGTTGTAAATGACAATGTCTTTTATCTACTAAAGGAGTAAAAGAGGATAGAAAATGGAGGCAAGGGATGCCAGAGAAAGGAGGAAAATGAAACGCAGATGGAATGAATCTGAGGAAAGGGGATAACTGGGGTGAATAGAAAATAGATGGTAAAATGGAAACAGCACAATAAAGATAAAATGATCAAAAAGAGAAGAAAAGAAAGCAAAAATTTCCAAAGGTTAACGAAGTCAAGAAAGCAGGAAATAGAGACAAACAAATAGAAACAGGAGAATAAAATAACAAATGAAAGCAGTGAAACAGAAAGAAGTAAGGTAGATGAAATGGAGCAGAAAGGCGTGGATTGCCAATCCATTGGCCTCATTTATGAGATTTTACCGTAGGGCAGAGCCGCAGGCCTCCCTGCTGCGCTGCCCTACGGTAAAAGAGAAGGGCAGGAATGCGCCGTATCTATGAGATACGGCGCATTCCTTTCCTTTTCCCCTGCGCCGGCGCACATTGGGTTGCCGTGCGCCAACGCAGGCACCTTTGCACCATGGTGCAAGGGTGTCTGCGTTGAGGGGATGATTGTTTTTGTGCAGGAAGGGAAACCTTCCTGCACAAAAACAATCACAAGAGGCTTTTTCCTCTTTCTATGTGTGCTGCAGAATGCAGCACACATAGAAAAAGGAAAAACAAGGAAAAATAAAGATATTTCTCCTCGTTGTGCCTCCCTTACGCCTCCCCCGGGAAGGCATACGTTTTTGGCGCTGCCTCAGATTTACGATTTCTCGTAAATCTGAGGCAGTGTCAAAATGCCATGAATGTTGCTGGAAACGCCCCCAGCAATACCCATTGCACGCCCCTTTAATGCAAAAAACTACGTTAAAGGGGACAATATTTACGAGGCAGCATTAAGCCCAAAAAAGTGGCTTAGTGCTACCTCGTAAATATGAAGCAGGCTCCTGCACCATGGAACGTCACAAAAAGTGACGGCGTAAAAGTGTCGCAAGCCTTCATAAATAAGGCCCTTAATTTTTTAAGATTGTGCAAGCTGTTGGGAAAGCAGCCCGTGCATAAAATCAGCATAATAGAAAATCGTTTGAAACTTAAATGCTTAAAATGTATCCAGTTCCCCTCCCTTTGGATATTCACTGCAGTAACTGAGGCAGGTGTGGAGCTACCAGCTGGTAGCACAAAAAAACAAACTGCTAATCGCCTGAGGTGCCATCTATTGAGTTTCATCCTGCACATTAAGCCATGCAGGTGGTTGAGTATGAGAGAAAGGGATTAGGAAAGGGCAGAGAAAGTGAGAGTGAGAGACAGGTAGACAGAGAGGTGCAGGCAGCGAGACTGAAACATACAGATAAAGTAGGAGAGACACAGTGAAAAGACTGGCAAAGAAAGGAAAGGACAACCGCACAGAAAGGGAAAGATAGGAGGGATAAGGATATACAGATGAAAAAAGAATGGAAGCAAGGGAGAGAAAGAGAGATTGGCACTGAGATTGAGAGACTGAGATGCAAGGAGAGACTGAGATACGCACAGAATAAAAAGAAGTGAAAGGAGAGACAAGGGCAGAGACAATGAGACTTTTACAAACAGGTACAAAGAGAAATGGAGAAAGATCGAGAAAGCTGAAAAATACAACGAAGTCCATCTCGCATCGTTCATGTGACCACATGTGTGACATGGGCTTGCAATTAAGGCAACCTCTTAAACGCACTCTGCTCTGGCCCTGCTAGTAGGCGGCAATGCTGACAAATGGTTTTAAACAGGATGGTGGCAAATCAAAATGTTATAAAGTGTTGAAATAAAGACATTTGATCATTATTTTTTTAACGCGCACGCCATGATATTGCACGTTCACTGTGCTTCAGGAGAGCTCTAAAAAAAACTGGCTCTTTAACCTCTCGTAGTTCCTCTTCTTGTCTCTTCTCTCTGTGAATCTGCAACCCAGCGCTGGGAAACCTCCATTGGAGATAGCCGCGCGCTTTATACATTTTCATTTAATTTAATTTATAATGCACTTCACTGTCTTACATTGCTAGATCTGTGCTACACAAATACTTCAAATAAAATACAACGAGGGCGCCTGTGCACTTTCAGTGACCTGGTCAAAGAGGGCATAAAAGAGCTGAAACTGGATCATGAATTCAAAGCTGTTGTGAACAGGGGCCCCCAAAATACGTTCATTGCCATCAACGTGAAGATGCTGTGCACTCTTGAGTTTTTATTTATGGACGTTGTTCGTTCTTTAATAGCTGTCCATGTGCGTTACATTTGTAAATCACAAAATGCCCATGAAACCCTTCACCACATTTTGTCATTGCTTCATTTTGTCATTGCTTGCTACCTGCGTGCTTTGTTTTCATTGCTGATGCCTTGAATCTAATTACACACCCTGCGGTGGGGGCAGAGAGTGTGTGTAAACAACAGGAGAACCCCCCGGCGATGTGTCTTGCAAACCCACCCGAGACAAGAGGGGCAAGGTAAGGGTGCCCTCTCCCATCAGAACACTGCCTTATATATGTTCAAGGTAAGTCCTGTTTCCGAACCTAACATTGTAGGCACAGCATGCCTTGAACGACCGCGACTGTACAATACACCATAGCTGCAGGGACCATTGTAATTCTTAAAACTCTATGGGGCATATTATCAAGGCAGTTATCGCCGCGTTAGCGGCACGAAAGTGCCGCTAACGCGTTTTTTTTAATCGCCCTATTACCAAGATGTCGCTAACAAGCTTTAGCAACAGCTTTCCGGCGATAGCTACCGTTTTTGCTATCGCCGTGCATGGCAGCGATAGTTTTCGCTAATGATATGCTAAGTAGGCGTTCCCTCTCAAAATTTTGT
This sequence comes from Calotriton arnoldi, assembly GCA_963921515.1. Classification (NCBI taxonomy): domain Eukaryota; kingdom Metazoa; phylum Chordata; class Amphibia; order Caudata; family Salamandridae; genus Calotriton; species Calotriton arnoldi. Next base: position 595,798 of record CAWUFW010009144.1, read on the forward strand.
GAAAAAAGTCGCTAACACACCTTCGCACTATTAGCAATGATGTCCCAGACCCGCGAAGCGATAAAAAAAGTCCCGCTAAGGCCCCTTAGCTGCAGGGAAATAAGACCTGAAAAAAACAGGTCTAAAAATTGAAAACATTGTGATAAATGGAGGCATATAAGGGAGACTAGCCCAGAACCACACCTGAAGACCCACAGACGCCATGGAGGTACTAATCCTTCAGCTTGGAGTCCCACGAAGGCAACAACCACCACCGCCACTGCCACCTCCCCCAGGACCACCACCAAGGCTGCGCCAAAGACGACAGCAGGCCCTGCGCAGACGTCTCAGCCTCGCAGACCTGACGCCAGAGGATGTCATTGCCCACTACAGGCTCAAAAGGACATCCATCCAACACATCCTGAAAAGCCCACAGGCTGACACCACAAACACAGCGGAGAGCCAACATCCCTCCGCAGACAAAGCTGCTGGCTGTGCTGCATATGTTGGCCTCTGGGACCTTTCAACCAACAACGGCCAGAGTTGGAGGAGTCTCACAGGCAGCCTTTTCAATCTTCCTCCCAACTGTCTTGGATGGCATACTCAGCCTGATGTTCCAGCTCCTCCACTTCCCCAACACTGTGCAGGAACAGATTGAGACCAAGCAAGGATTCTACGCCATAGCCGGATTCTCACAGGTGTTGGGTGCAATTGACTGCACACATGTCCTATTTCTGCCCCCTGCGGACAGTGCACACATATACCGCAACAGAAAGCACACCATTCCATGAATGTGCAGGCAATAGTGGACCACCGGGGACTGTTCACCAATGTCATAGCGAAGTTTCCAGGGAGTGTGCATGATTCCTACATCTTCCGACAGTCCATCATAAACCAGCGCTTCCAGGATGGCGCATATGGAAATGCAGTGCTAGTCGGTAAGTACTAACGTGAGCCACCACATGCCTCAACTTCACAGAGATGCAAATCAGAAGTGTGAGAATGTACATGTCTCAATCACACATACATGTCAATCAACATGCCCACATACCAGACAAAACAACACCAAGAACTGTGGGAACTGTGGCTAGATATGTAGACAAACCATCCTCAAATGCTTAGCCCCTGGGCCACCCATAAGCAAATGTGGTGAGAGGTGGGAACCATGTATGTGCGATGGAGGCACACGATCCATAATGAAAGTAGGAACACAAGGCCCAGTGTGTAGGTGTTGTGCTGGACAGTCGGGAGTAAGCTGACCGCAGACGTGCCCATGTTGGCGTATAGCATGTTACTGTAACCCCACCTGGTGGCAATGACTGTGTGGGTCACTGTTACACCCGACAATGGGGGGATCCATTTGAATGTTGCATGGAGGATGCAGAGGCTGGCGAAGCAGCTGCAGGCCACTGCGTACACCTGTAGGTACATGGAGATGGAGGAGTCTAATATGGGGCCTAGGTACCTAGATGTGGTGTGGGGGCATCCAAAGGCGTTGGACCACCAGGTGATGCCACATGCTGATTGTTCTGTTACGAGGATGAGGACTCATGTTTCCCTTGCTTATAACACACCCCAGCTGTTGATCATCCGTGTTGCAACTCACAGCAATCCTACCTGGAAGAGCAGTTTGGTGTGTGGGCGTATTGTTGATGGTGAATATGAGCATTCTGTACGTGTTGGTCGTGCTGTTTACTGGTATCCCAAAGCTTGCACCAGCTCCACTCCATGTGTCAGCAGATGCATCTGCCAACTCAGAGGTTGGTGCAGACTGAGGTGGCATTCATTGCCTGCCGCATGTTGCAGTTGCATAGTGGGACAAGGGTGCATGCGCAATTGGAGATACATGTTTGGAAAATGTAGACTTGCACCATTGTTGATGACTGCAGTGTTGTGGTTGTTGCAGTTGATGGTGGTGTGTAGCATCTCCTCGGTGAATGATCTACACCAACTTTGTGGGGGCCTGCATGTGGTCAACGGTGGGTTGGGGTACCTCAACAAGGTGGTGCATGCGTAAGTAGTCAACACATGTGCGTTTAGTGGGGCCGATGAACTGGACGAAGTCTACACATGCAAAGAAGCTGTCAAAGGTGTGCCCTGCCTTGTGGATTAGTGTGGTGAAGATCTGGGACAGTCTGATGTCAGCTAACATTTCCCAGAGTCAAATGAATCTTGAGTAGCCGTGGCATGTGAGTTGGAGGCTACACTCCCGAATGAGTACGTAGTCCACGGAGTAGACAGTGTTGCGTCTGATGATGCTGATGGTGTGGGTGAAGCGTTCCTGCCTGCAATGGGCCCTGCATGCGAGGGGTCTGATGACTGTTGATATGTGTCCGCTCGGGACAGGAAACAGCATGTGTTGTGCATTGAGGCAGGTCTGGCAGCAGCGACAGCAGCACAACTGAATGTGAACCGTGTCTGGTGTGGCCCATTACCATTTCAACGTTCACATGGCATTGACTGTGAGGAGGGGGGATGAGTGCCATCGCTAGATGGTAGAAGATCCAGTCATGCAACTGTGCAGCGCACACAATTGTTGAGGCGTGGGGGAGGGAGTATCAACAGTGAGTCAATTTAATTTGCAGTGATGCTTGTAATCAGTCAGAAGCAACACATGGCTAACATGAAATCCAACACAACACAAATGACACACCACAAAACCATCTACACCAACAACACAGCCGGCCCAACCAATAATGTAAACATCTCGCTTTCACATGTTACAGGTGACCAAGGATATGCACTATGCCCGTGGATGATTACACCCCTCCAAAACCCCACCACCCAGGCCCAGAGGCAGTATAATGCGGCCCACAGACGCACCCGGTCCATTGTGGAGCGCACATTTGCCGTGCTAAAGTCACGTTTCCGTTACCTGGACATCACAGGTTGCAGACTGCTGTACAGCCCTGAAATGGTCAACAAAATCATCCTTGCATGTTGTGTATTGCACAATATATGTGTGCGCACCAATGCTCCATGGATTCAAGTGCCTGCTGCACCGGACGATGAGCAGGATGATGATGAAGATGAGGCAGGTGGTGCACACCCCACAGTAAATGCAGCAGGAACTGCCCGAAGGGACCGAATAATAAACAATTTCTTCAACTGAGCACGTCACATTGTGACAGTCCCCCTCCAATGTATCTCATAGCAAAATGACCGCAATCACGGTGTGTGCCAATACAAAAACATACACACATACCCTGTCTGCATGTTACTGTCCAGCATGGGTACATCACTCTGAAAAGGGTACGTTGCACAATACGTGCAAAGAAAAGAACAAAACTTCAATCATGTTGGGAATGTCTCCTCAGTACAGAGATGCTTTTCAATGTGTCAAATGTGTAAGACTAGAGTCTTCATGGTGCAAATTGGGCTACCCAAACCAAAATTGTTGCGTGTCCTTTGTGTAAATCGGTCAATCTAGGTTGTCGTCTGTGAATAATTGCACAATTGTAGTCTGTTGTCAGCGGTCAATAATTCATTGGAGTGTGTACGTTGTGTAAAACAATGAAACTGTGGGCGTGCAATGGTGTAAGAGATGCAAATTCGGGTGTGCAATGGGGTAAGATCTGAAAATCGTGTGTGCGATGGGCTAAAATCTGAAAATAGGGCGTGCAAGGGGGTAAAATATGAAAATAGGGCGTGCAATGGGCTAAAATATGATAAATGTGTGTGCAATGGGGTAAAATATGAAAATAGGGCGTGCAATGGGGTAAAATATGAAAAATGGGCGTGCAATGGGGCAAAATATGAAAATAGGGCGTGCAATGGGGTAAAATATGAAAATAGGGCGTGCAATGGGGTAACATATGAAAAATGGGCGTGCAATGGGATAAAATATGAAAAATGGGCGTGCAATGGGGTAACATATGAAAAATGGGCGTGCAATGGGATAAAATATGAAAATAGGGCGTGCAATGGGGTAAAATATGAAAATAGGGCGTGCAATGGGGTAACATATGAAAAATGGGCGTGCAATGGGATAAAATATGAAAAATGGGCGTGCAATGGGGCAAAATATGAAAATAGGGCGTGCAATGGGGTAAAATATGAAAATAGGGCATGCAATGGGGTAAAATATGAAAAATGGGCGTGCAATGGGGTAAAATATGAAAAATGGGCGAGCAATGGGGTAATATATGAAAAATGGGCGTGCAATGGGGAAAATATGAAAATAGGGCGTGCGATGGGGTAAAATATGAAAATAGGGCGTGCAAT